>JAMXBD010000705.1:0-718662 GCA_024138025.1 Combretum micranthum
TGATTTACAAAAAATCCAGCCTTGACGATTTTGTTGTGCATCGGCATCCAAGGCTCGGCCTTCATGGATATCGATGAACCCCTAAGTTGTCGACCTTTAGTGTTCAAAATTTGTTTCTTTTTCTTCTTTTAATTGTAGGCCGCCCAACTTGTAATGTAACCACCAACTTATATATATGTGTCATTGTATTTCTTTTTATGTCTTTTAGGTTCTAATAAATGCTATAACAACCTATTTCTAAGATGATTTTGATTTAATCAGTAGATACTATAAGTAAAAATCATCTAGAATGGCTCCTATTGTTTAAGTTGTCAATTTCAGTATTACAGAGCCCTTCATGAAGAAACAAATCAATCGCAGCAGGAATGGAGCTAAACAGCCTTTTGGAAGGATTCAGAACACGCAACAACCATCCATACACCCATTTGAGAGGCTGTTTGGAACCAGGAAGATGAACACTTGAAACATTCTTATAAGCCCGTTTGAGAGGCTGTTTGGAACTAAGAAGATGAACACGTGAAACAATCTATAAGCCTGTTTTGAGGCTGTATGGGACAAGAAAGCAACCAGTAGTTACAACGCCCCATGAAATAGGTTTATTCAAGGGTGTGTGATGAATTTTCATCAAGTAGGCGCAATGGTTATCCAGATGGGGCCATTTGAATGGTTGTGCAAGCTCAATTTCATTATCAACAACTACAACAGGCCTCCATACAGGCCATTTGAGACCTCCTTTGTACCACCCATTTTTTCCTGCTAAGATTCTATTTTGAAATTTTGAAGACCCATATAAATACTTCTTAAGAGAGAAAGTTAGTTTATAAATTATTCTACATATCATTTTGAGTGGTTTTTAGAGATTTCCAGAGCAAATACGAAGAACAACAAGTTAAGGTCGAATGCGGATTGTAGATCCAATTCATCACCATTGAACTTCATTTCCTAAGGGCTGTAGTCATGAATTCTAATCTTTCTTTTGAATTTCAATTGTCATCTGATATCACTAAGGAAATTAGATCGTAGATCTAGATCTTGTTTGACATATAATTTCATCATTGTTGAAAATCTACTTTTAATGCAAATTAATTGATGTTTTTTATGTTCAAATTGCATGTTCTTTCTATTTCTTAGATTTGTATATCTGAAATGCAAATTTATGTATGATTTTCATTTAAGTCAATTGAGAAATTACTTTCATGAATAGATCTATGCAATTTGATGAGATTCAATGTAATTCTAGAGATAGAATAGCAAGGATCTTCTGTAATTCTTTGTTTTTAATGAGTTTAAGTTCTTAATGCGATCTTAGTTTTTATTAATTGAGGAGAGATCCTTATTAATTGATCTAAGATTAGATAAAATTGATAGATTCGAGAAGATTGTCAATGTAAACTCCTGAAGTTTTGTGATTGGTTTAGCTTAAACCCTAATTGGAAAGTCAACCAAAACCCTAAAGTCAATGAAACCCTAGTTAAACGAAATGATTTAAGTCCGGCAATCCCGAATAAGCAACCCTAAGAAAGTAAGTAGAGATTATATGTAAATAGTTTGTAATTACATAAGGAAGCTTAAAATGATCATATTAGTAAAATCGCAAACCGTTTTTAAACCCGAACAGATACAGTTCATGAAAAATGTGTCCTGGAGCTCAAAATAGTAAAAATATTTCAAATACCGTGGACTCATAAAAATGTAAGGTTTTCAAAATATCAGTTTTATAATTTTTTTGGTAAAAAATAACAATATCGTAATATACGCATATTTCTTACTACCAGTACTTTATTAGTCATATCTACTTTACATTACACTATTCTACACTATTTTTTCTCTCTATTTTTCTAACACCTACTCTTACAACACCATAAGCTATAACCTTTAATTCTTACCTTTCCCATAACTTTATTTCACGTCTACCGTACTTATTACTTTTTTAATCAACAAAAATACAAAATAATTCTCTCTTCCTC
Source organism: Combretum micranthum (assembly GCA_024138025.1). NCBI lineage: Eukaryota > Viridiplantae > Streptophyta > Magnoliopsida > Myrtales > Combretaceae > Combretum > Combretum micranthum. The sequence goes on from JAMXBD010000705.1 coordinate 1,968, forward strand.
CCCTCTCTCATGGCCGACACACACTCTTTCTCCCTCTCCCTTAATTTTGTTTTATTTTTCTTTATTTAAATCACATAAAAATTCACTCCTCATGTCCTAAAAATTCCCCTCCTCTTTCACTTCTTTCACATAATTACTACCCACAATTTCTACCAATCTCTCTCACAATTTTCCTCTTAACACTCTCTCCAAATACCTCTCAAAACTCTCAAAAAAATCTCAAACCACCTTCTACATACACAAAACTCATAACCACATAATACTTCAAAAACCCTCTTTAGGTAAACTTTTCTTTACATATTCTTTTTCTCATGTCATGTAACTTACATGACCATGGTGAGTTTCCAAAAAATAAATGTTATGGAAACTACACTATGTTCATGTATTGTTCTTGTCATGAATATCTATTTATGTTTATGTTGTTATATTATTATTGTTATTATATCTAAGTATTATTATGTATCTATATATATATATATATAGTCTTTAGAGCATATAAGCTTACTTGCAATTTATTTATTTTCATGCAAAGTAATTTATTTATTTCTTCCATTACAATTTATTTATTTCTTATTGTTTTAAGACTAGTCTTTAGTCTTAGACTTGTCATCATCAAGTCAAAACAAATTTTTATTTCTTTCTTTTGGGACTAGTCTACTTCTTAGTCCCGGAGCCTTGAAGAAACTAAGACTCCCAATACTTGATTTTATTTATTATTTACTGTTATTTTTTTGCTTGTTATTATTTCTCATAATCATGCCCATTAAGATTGTTGTCCAAATTTTCCAAGCTCCATTTATGTTTTGATATAAGATGATATTTTATTACCTAAGAATAGTTTTATTACATGAAATATAAAATCTATGGTTAAACCAAAGTAAAATTCTTTTCAAGCTTTAGAAGAATCACTACAATACTAAAAGCTATTTTTGTTTGAAAAAGCTTTTTAAATCCTTTCTATATTCTTGTTTTCTTAAAAGAAGATGACTTTGATACTAAAATAATTTTCATAATATAAGGAAATCTCTTAAAACAAAAATAAGAGTTTCCAAAACCAAGATTTTTCAAATAAATAGTCTAATGAAGCAAATAGGAAAAGTAGCACTAATATTGAGAAAAGAAGAAATTCATTTTTATCCAAAAAGTCATAGTAAGACAAACATAAAGTAATTCTTTGAAAACAAAGAAAATCAAAATATTCATTTTAAAAGGATTTACAAAATAAAATTTCTTGTAAACTATAGTTTTCCAAACTCTTAATTTACAGTGTTTTACCAAGAAACATGGTTGGACAACAGACACTTGAGTATGGATAAAATATGAGCTAAGTATCTATGAAAAAGGAATTTTTCAACTATATAGAACTAAGGATTTATAAAACAATTTTGAATGATTTAATCAAATTGCTTTTGGGTTAGGGAAAATTCGTGGTGAATCTGATCACCACTGTTTCGAAGCTTAAATGACTTAGTTTGAGAAAAATAGTTTTAAAAATGGATAGATCTTTTTGAGTAGGTAGAAATTGGTATATTATATGCGCGATTCCGAGTTAAAATGACCAAGTTATGGCCATTTTAAATTGGAGTCTTCCTTTATACGAACTTTGACGTTTTCATGACATTGTTTTGTCAAATTCAAGAAAGTCATCAAGAAATACTCATTTGGATATTTTCCTTGACTAGGTGATTTTGAGGAAGGATACCCATACCCCGAGGATTATTTTGACTAAGTAGAGTATGTGAACGACTCATCCGTTTAGAGAAGTGTTGGTATGGCATCGTGATTTATTTCCTTAAAATGCTTTACTTGATTATGCTTGTAGTCTAGTCGCATTAGAATTAAGAAAAGACAAATGGATATGTATACGAGAAAATTTGTTGAAAGGATCCTAAGAATATCGAGGTCAGGATTGATTAAATGTTTGTTATAATATAGCTTTTGATTTGTATGAAATTCTATGATCAGATAATAATGATGTTATGATATCATAAATAAATTGATCCATACATACCACAAAGTAAGTCACATTGCATTGGGCTATTGTCATTGGGAGAAGGATGGTAGCTCAGGTCGAAAGCAATACTTAGCGGATTGACCGAAAGCGATTGCTTGGCAACATGGCATTAAATGCTTGGCAGAAAGTCTGAAAACAAGGCTCAATTCAAGTAGACTTAAATGCTTGGTGGTATTAATCAAAAGAAAAAAAATATTTAACTAAAATACTTGTTTTTGAGGTTACGTATCACCAAACTTCAAATGGGGTAAATCCATTTAACATATAGTTTCTCGGAAAACTATATGCCTTGTTTGCCCATGTAATGTTTGCATTCATTTGTTTGCTTAAATAACTTGTTTGAATTCATTACACAAGAAGTTATTTATGGAAATAGTTCTTACTAAGCCTATTAGCTTATACCCCTATAGATATCTTTTGTAGTTTACCTATTTGTGGTTGAGGCCATGTGGACCCTGCAGCCAGGTACTTTCTTTTTGGTCAAGGAATTTCTAGATAAAGTTTAGTATTGGATAAGATATAAACTTCATAGAAATATTCTTGTAATAGATTATAGTTATTTATGGTTGGGGAATGCCCTTAAGATTTGTAAGACTGTTGTTTTGAACAAATGAATATTATGAATCCTCTTTTCTTAATTTGTTATTATATCTTATTAAGCTTCATAATTCCATATATGGTCCTCTAAATTTGTGAGAGCATTACGCACTTACACATAGTAACTTATGAAATGAATCTGGGAATGGACTAAGGTTATCATACTTAAGCTTTAATATTGAGTGTGGCGGATTGTTACATTTAGGGTACCCTTTGGGGCCTGACAGTCAATTTGTATAAGAAATTCAACAGTGTAAAAGGTTAATTCGAATAATCTTTAGTATTCTATGATTCATATGATGAGATTAGGTGAAGGACAAGATCTAGGCATGTTTTTTTTTTTTTTATTGTAATCTTTGCTTGCTATTCGTAGTGATCTTGTTTGTTGATTTTAAATAGTTGAGTAGTTTCTTTAGTTGGTAGTGGCTTAACAATTATCTCTTTTAGGCTATTAGATAGTAGAAAAGAAGTAATTACTAGTAGTTATTCTTTCCTCGTGGATGACCTCGATCGTAGCTCTATACTATGATTCAATAGGTACTTTATCTATTGCTTCTTATAGTCAATCTAAGAACGAGTTTCATAAATTTAAGCTACCATTGACAAGAAAGTTCATCAATTTCCTTACTTTATTTTATATAAACCTATTTTGGCTGTAATCATTAGTTTTTCTTTTGTTGAATGAAAATTAAAGAGTTTTCTCTTTGAATTCTAGAAAGAATTCGTTCTTGAACTTATCAGGAATTTCCCGTAGCGTTCACCTCCTTGACTTATCAATCAGTTTGCCATCACCGGTTGTGGCATCTTCGATTATACAAGGTTCTTGCTTCCATATAAGCATCAGGTTGCAGTTTCCATCGGTTCTTATAACAATCTAGGGGTTAATATCCAATTTCGATTAAAGGTTTCCTCACAAGTTAGCAGGGTTCATATCAGCTTCTTTCTCTTGAATTTCCATGATCAATCCATGCAAGGCTTCCTTTGTTTGCTTGACTCATGCCTTTATCATTGAACCTCCAATTCCTTGAAATGGATTGTTAGACTTAGACTTGGTCGGCTCTAGGTTTGATGCCATCTGATCTCCATTAGGGGGTGAGTGCAAAATAGGTAAAATAAAAAATAAAAAAAATTCCTTTTGTATAGAGAGAGAAATTTAGAGAGGGTTTTGTAAACTTCTGCAAATTTGTAAGGTTTCAAAGCAGCTTTTAGACTTCATTATTTCAATTCACTAAGGATTACGATTTTATTGCTCTATCTCATTATGCTCTTCAATTACTTCTTTGAACTATTGATTCAATTGTTACATCCATGGAGGGATAGTTGATTTAGATTGATCTTACAATCTTTAGGTCAATTTCATGTAACTTCAATGTGCTTAAATTGAACCCATGTTGATTTATTGAATTCAATAGCTTGAACTTAATAGATCTTGAATTTGCACAGTGCACGATATAGGTTCATGTCTGATTTCATTAAAATAGATCAATAAGTCATTTTAATGAATAGATCTAGGCTATTGATGAGGTTGCTCATAACTGTCTAGAGATAGAAGCCATTAAACCTTTTGTCACATGATTTTAAATTCATTAAAATGGGTATTTATCAAAGGATTCTTAATCTTTATACGGATCTAGGTTGCTAATAGCTTGTGAAGAGATTTTGGTGGTCTGATCTAAATCTAAAGTGTTTGACCTTGAGAGAGGCATTAACTTGCATCAATGAATCTAACAATTTAAGAATTCAACATAGCATTTACTGAGAATTTCTTGAGTTACATGAACAAACCTAAGGAGAAGCATGACCTAAGCACCTAGTGAATTGATTTATCCTAGTTCTTTTATACTTGGTGTGAAACTTGTTAGTTTAGACTTAGCTTAGTAGATTATTAGTTATGTAAATTTCTCTTTATTTTTGCTGAGCTAAATAATAGGAAACGAGCGAATAGAAGTAATCGACAACTTTCCCATGTAATCTAACCTAGATCTTTCTACTATCCTACTCTAATAGTGAACTTGCCTTTTGGAGTCTATGGCTAGTAAAAGAAATATACAAATTTTAAAACTCATTCTGCAGTTATCTCTAAACCGGTAGCTGCACTCAAAGTTGACATCAAACTCATCCCCAGTGCTACCACCAATAAGCTAGCACCCTCCCCACCAATGCCCTTACCTAAGCCACCAATAAAGGCAAGAGCTAAACAAACCTCTCGCCCTACCCTCTCAACACCTTTGGACAAGAAGGTGGGTTAACTGAAAGATCATATCCACTAGATCTCCCCTTTAACTCTCTCATACCTCCTACACAAGGCTCCCGAAGAAAGGGGTTCTTAGAAGGGCTACTTGAAGAACTAACCAAACCACTCATTGTCGCAATGAATAGGGATTAAAAAATGAAATGCGCATTTATAGGTGTGAGGAAGCAAGAAAGACCCTTTCAAGAAAAGCATAAAAATGGCAGAAATGAGAGAAGAAAAGAAAATGTCGAAGTTTGCATGCAATGCCCCTTTATATGGGAAAATGAAGCAATCCTTCAAAAAAGTTGGTTTTGGAAAAGGTGTGAATTCCTTAGCAAGCAGCAACATCTTACTAGTTGGATGCCTTGTCGAAGAATCGCATAGCAGGCACGTACACATCTTTTTAAACTTTAAAATCATTCAATTCCTATGCCTTGCCAATTAGGTCGCATGTTCTCAAGGTGCTGAGCTTGGTGCCTTAGAACATGACTCCTGACCTTAATGGTGATGCAGCTTAGATTCCTGACCTCAATAGGGATGCATCTTAGGTTCTTGACATCACTGGGGAGGGAAAATGACTAGCCCCATACCTTAACTCGATGAAGGTAGAATGGCTGCAATCACTCCCCTTGATTGTCCACAACGGGAGTACAACTAGCAATGTTGATAAAGGATTTTCAACTAGCTCTTATTAAGTTGAAGCCTCAAGCTAATGAGCCCTAAGCCTACCGATGATTCCTAGAATACCATTTCACGAAGGCCTTGTGAAGATTCAATGGCCCAACTTCGACACAGAGTTCCACAAATACCTCGTACCCTTGAGCAACTAAAGCTCCTGACCTCATTTGTAATTACTTAGATGCACGACCCTCGACCTTAAAAGGGGGCCCATGGCAACCTAACATCTGTATCTCCTTGGCAATTCGCGTTCATCCAGTTGTCCTATGTATCCAACGTATTCATGCCTCAATGCTGGCGCAATCATGTTCCGCACTTGACACCATTGTGCTCCCTAGATCATGCCAGCTAATGTCCCTAAGGGAATCTACCACGTGTAAAGAAAACATCTCATAGTCTCCCTCTCGGAGTCTGTTATGGCCACTTCCAATAAGGAGCCATTAGAAAAAACAAAAGCAAAATCTCTAAGACACTTAGGATTCTTTGGATTGATAGTGTCTTTATTCTTAGCACTTCAGAGAATCTACAACTAACTTAAGTATTAGAGTGATCACATCAGATAACCCCTCGTGCACCACTAACCAAGTTTATGTATTTGTAGGTTTATGATGCATCCACACCATCCTCCACTCAAGAAGAAGAAACTATACCAGTGATTCGGTACCTGTAATACGCACTTTAAAAGGCTTTTTAATTTTATTTATCATTTCCATTTTTTTTACTGTATAATAACTAATTTTTAGATTATCTATTTAAAGTGATTATTATCTTAATTTTATGTTGCCACATATTAAATATAGGTGGAATAGCTAACAAAGTTAACAAGAATCTTAATTTTTTTATCGTGGCTAGAACAAAAATCTTATTTTGTGAATATTTGAAAACATGGAGGGCTTGAGTAGGTAAAAAAATAAATTGTTTGATTAACTTAAATAAAAATTGACCAAATGTTAAAGACTAAAAGCTTATTTTTCTCTATTTTTTTAATTCCGGTAAAAATAATGTAAAGTCTTAAAAGTTAAAACTCAAGGTATGTTTCTATGTAAGAATAATATAATATTATTATTAAATTCCATCCTATTACCTCCAAACATAAGGAATACCTTTAGTAGGCTCTAAGAAAATTTTTCTATCCTATACGTATTCATATCCTTTTTCCTTTCTTTTCTAAATATAGATTTTTTTCCTCCTGTAAAATATAGCTCTTGAAAATCCCATTTTTCTCATTTTGTAATTCCTTGTCACATTTCAAACTTAATATTAAGTGTGCGTGTATGTGTGTGTATATATTATATGAATGATTATCATCAATTAATTTTATCAGCTCCTAGGCGTCCAACTAATGGTCAAAAGTTTTCTCTTACTAGATTTGGTCATGCCCGAATATGAAGACGTTTCTATTTGAATGTGTTGAAACGTGACTTCATGCGTCAAGCTTTTCCTTTTGCCAGCATCTTCATGTGTTTTAAGGTAGGAAAAGGCTTACCGACTCGCGACAGCCGTACCAACACACCTTTTATCTCAATCATCCCCTCAATAATGTTCCCATCGTCCATTAAATCAAACACACCAAAATTAATACGAAAGATTAAACCGGTTACACACGTTATGTGATTGCATTTATTGATGTACTAAAAAATTTATACAAATATCAATTACATAAAATACCATGCAATATCAAATTTATTATTTTTTTCCTTAAATATCACAACTATATAATGATAATATTTTTATAATTATTTTTATATAATTAGTATTTTGGTTTTTTTTTTTTTTCAAGCAATGGTAGATATGAATTTCATCCCATATATGAATGTGGGTGTTGATAGGCATAACTCAACTCAGGCCTAATAGGTCCAACACTAGTAAGATTGCCTATCCTCATGGTGTCACGCCCCAAAAGGTACCCTAAACGTGACAGTCCGCCACACTCAATATTAAAGCTTAAGTATGACAACCTTAGCATTCTCAAAAGCTTTTATATTAAGTGTAAGGCGTACTTTCACAACTTTAGAGGACCATATATGGAATTATGAAGTTTAAGAAGATATAAATAACACATTTAAGAAAAGAGGACTCATAATAATCATTAATTCGTATCAATGATTTTACAAACTTAGGGACATATCCCCTTGATTACTAATCTATTACATGAGTATTTATACATCATTACTGATACTACACTTTATCTAGATTTCTATTACCCAAAAAGAAATTACCTGCCCGCATGGTCCACGTGGCTTTAACCATAAGTAGGGAAACTGCAAAAGATATATATTGGGGTATAAGCCAATAGGCTTAGTGAGAACTATTTCCATAAATAACTTCTTGTAACAAGATTCAAACAAGTTGATTAATCAAACATATGTAATGCAACGAACACGTAGGCAAATAAGCATATAGTTTTCCGGGAACTATATGTTGAATAGATTTGCGCCTTCCATTTGGGGTTTGGTGATACATAACCTCAATTCAAGTAGTTTTAATTAAAAAGTTTTCATGCTCGCGAGCATTCATCGCCAAGCATTCCGAATCTACTTGATTGACCTTGCTTTCGGATCTTCCGCCAAGCATTTTCCATTAAGCCGCCAAGCAATCGCTTTCGGATCATCCGCCAAGTGTTGCTTTCGACATGAGCTTACTATCCTTCTCACTCAAGGATAATAACCCAAAATGCAATGTGACTCACTTCGTGGTATGCATGAATTTATTTATTTATTTATAAAATCATAGCATTATTATTTTTAAATTTAGGGCGATCAAGGAAGTTCATACAAATCAATACTATACTAAAACAATCATTTAAAACAATTCCGACTTCGATATTCTTTAATAATTCATTCAAGGAATTATTTAACATACACATCGGTTTATCTTTTTCTAATTCTAATGCAATAATTTACAAGCACAACAAGTATAGCATTTAATGGAAATGAACTCACGATGCCATGTCGACTATTCCTCTAGATAGATAAGTCGTTCACACACTTCACTTAGTCGTAATAATCCTCAGGGTAAAGGAATCCTTCCTCGGGGTCACCTAACCATAGAAAATACCCACAATGAGTATTCCTAGATGATTTTCTTGAAATTTGACAAAACAATGTCAAAAGAACGTTAAAGTTCGTATAAAGGAACGTTTCAACTTAAAATGGTCATAACTTGGTCATTTTAACTCGGAATCGCGTATATAATATACCTATTTCTACCTACTCGAAAAGATCTACCCATTTCTAGAATTATTTCCATCAAACAAGGCCATATAGGCTCCGAAACAGTGGCGACAAAATTCACCACGGATTTCCAAGTAAAAACAACTTGGGTTCAAGAAATCAAAACTTGTTTGATAAATACTTAGTTATCTATATAGTTGAAAAATTCTCTTTTTTATACCTATATAACTCATATTTAAGTATGCTCAAGTGTCTTGTTGTCCAATTATTTTTTTTCTTGAGTAAAACAAGGTTGAAAGACTATAGTTTTCAAAAATTGTTTTTGTAGATTTCTTGAAATGAATACTTGTTTCCTTTTGTTTTCTAAAAAAGGCTTTATGTTGGTTTTATTATTTTTCCTAAGTAACCTTTTCGAAAATAAAATTTTCTACTTTCTAAGTTACACTAATACTATTTTGAATTTCTTAGGAAATGCTATTCTTCATATTTATTTTTCTTGTGCAAATTCCTTTGTTTATTTGTTTTTGTAAAAATCTTTACTTGAAATTTCTCATTCCCTCCTCCTATCTTATGTTTTTCATAAAATCATCCATGCATGAAAATTTGTTTTCTTTATAAAAACAATGTGGAACAATTAAGAACCTTTTTGTAGTAAAACTAGTTTTTAAAATCTTATTGACTTCCTCTTGTAACTTGAAAAGGAATAACGTTATTTTTGTTTTCAACCCATAGATTTTCTTTGCCTATTTGTTTGTAAAGTCTTTACTTGAAAATTCCTTAGCCATTCATCTTATTTATCTTTATAAAGAGAACTATTTTTGTATCAACAAATATTTTCCTTTGAAAAACAAGGTGGAATAATAAAGGTTTAAGTAGCTTTTTTAAGTAAAAGTAGTTTCTAAAATTATAGTGAGTTATTTTTATAACTTGAAAAGAAATGAGTTTATCTTTTGTTATCTTATAGATTTTATATTTTCATAAACTTATTTCTAAGTGACAAAATTCTTCTTTTGTTTAGTTATTTTTAGAAATTAACATTTTTGGACAACAATCTAAATGAACATGATTATGAGAATAATAATAAACAAAATAACATAAAACATAAATAATAAAGTCAAGTATTGGAGTCTTAGCTTTTTCAAGGCTCCAGGGACTAAGAAGTAGACTAGTCCCAAAATAAAATAAAATGAAAGAAAGAAAAACTTGTTTTGACTTGATGAGGACAAATCTAAGACTAGAGGCTAGTCTTAATTCAACAAGGAATAAATAAATAAATTGCTTTGCATAAAATAAATAAATTGCAAGTGAGCTTATATGCTCTAAAGAATATGTATATATAGATAATAATATTTAGATATAGTAGCAATAATAAAATAATAACAAGAACGTAAATAGATTTTTCATGAACAAGAACAATACATGAACATAATGTAGTTTCCATAACTTATAGTCTTTGGAAACTCACACTATGGTCATGTAAAGTTACATGACATGAAGAAGAAGAAATTAAAAGAAGGTAGTTACCTAAAGGAGACTTTGGTATGGTTATGTGGCTATGGGTTTTTGTTGTTGGTGGAAGTTGTTGTGGAATTATTTTGAGAGAGTTTTGGGGTATTTTGAGAGTGTTTTGAGAGGAAAATTTGAGAAGTTTTTGTATGAATTTGTGGGTAGTAAATGTGTGAAAGAAGTGAAAGAGGAGTGGGGTATTTATAGGAAAATATAGAGTGATTTTTGTGTGATTAAAATAAATAAAAATTGAAACAAATTAAGGGCATGTGAGGGGTGGGGGGGGGGGGTTTGGGGTAGCGCCGGCCATTGTAAGGAGAGGGGGGAGGTGATTTATTTTTTGACTTTTTGTAAAGTGAAAGATGTAATGTGTAAAGTAGATGTGAAATAAAGTTATGGGAAAGGTAAAAAGTCAAGTTTATAGGTTATATAGAGTGTAAGAATAGGTGTAAGAAAAAGTAGAGATAAAAGAATAGTAATGAATAGTGTAATGTAAGATAGATATGACTAATAAAGTACTGGTAGTAAGAAAATACGCGTATAATAGCTATATCTGTTATTTTTACCTATCGAAAAATTACGAAACTGATATTTTCGGAAAACTTATATTTTTACGAGTCTAACGTTGTGTTCGGAATATTTTTATTATTCCGGGCTCTCGGACGCGCTTTTCGAGAACCGTGTCCGATCGAGTTCAAAGGACACCCGAAATTCGCAAAACTGATATTTTTATAAAACTTATGGTTATTACGAACTATTCTAGCTAATTATCCCAACTTTGTTTTCTAGGGCCAAAGAAAACGGCGATGCCGGATTTAATTTGATACTGTAAACTAGGGTTTTGTTAACCTTTAGGTTCCGTTTGACTTCCGGTTTAGGATTTTATGCTATACTGATTCCGAAAATTTGGGAGTTTACACATGGCCCATCAAACGATTCAGGTCATCTCGACCTATGGATTTTAGCCACTTATCAACTTGGTATCCTTGGTGTGTTTAGATACTTAAACCGCGGTTTGAGCTCCCCACTTTTGTTAGGCTCCTAGTTGAACAACACATTGGTGCTTTCTACCACTATAAAGATATACACACTTTCTAGGTCATCCACATCTCTGCGGAGGTACACTAAACCTCCTTAGGGTACATCAAAGAGTCTATCCTTATCTGACCACTCTCCATGGATAACTATAACTGCCACATTGGGTCAAGGTCAGCTACCACCTAGAGACCACACCATGCAAGGAGCAATTATTCCGCGAGCCTTAAATATATGGTCATCATCTATAAATAACACTAAGAGCTCAATTTAAGGAGATCGAATCCAAGCTAAATTATCTTGATATATTACCCTCTCTCAAAACCCTATATTGACTTAAGCAATGGAGTTGTTGTGTGAGACAACCCTCAATGTACCACTAGCAAGTTTTCTTTGGTTGCAAGCTCAGCAAATCTCTATCAGCGAATTATCTCCTACAACATTGGGTAAATACTAAATATTTATGTATATATAGTAATAAATAAACACTATTATATATAAATATACATTTTAGCATTCTTACAATGGGAAGATGTGTAGTTTTCTTGTTTATTGCCAAAAAGATATTCAAATTATTTCAATTAACAGAAATGACTAGTCTCTATTGTGTTTTTTTTTTTTTCCCACTCTTTATTTTTTAAATTCTTTATAAACTCTTATATAAGCAAATCTTATTCTATTATATAAACCAAACCCAGCCTGAGCACACCTGGACTCGAGATTTCATCATTATCGGTAATTTCTCCATTTATTATGTGACCTAGCCCTTCCTTCGAAAACAAGCAATGCCAGATAATCTTAGGGAATCTTATATAAATAATAATATATATAAACGAGAGAAAGTGATGGGTCAGCCCATGTGTTGGGCTCATGAAAGTCTTTAGGCATTAACATGCTCGGCCTAAGCACTGAGAAAGAGAGGAATAGCCGACAAAGAACAAAAGGCACGGGTTGACTGTGATGTAAATTTTAAATTTACATATGAGTGGTTGCCCGACTAAGGAATAATTATGTGCTACACCGGAGTCTCATCTCCAACTACTTTTTAAAAATCATATTCAAACATCTTCACAACAAATTTAATATATAATTATAATTTTTTTATTAAAATCAAAATATGTGTCCCTAGTTAACTTTATTTTCTGGTCGACTACTCCCAGCGTGATCGGCAGTGCATGAAGAATTTCTCAGCCGAAAAGATCGACCGTCGATCTCATTATCCCGACGAACAAGTGGGTGGAATCTGCAAACACAAATGGCTACAAGGCTTGATTAGATGTTTTTCGATTAAATTTTCTCGTCATCCAATTGTAATCATAATCGTACCTGTGTCTGTGTTTCCATGTATTAAAAATGCGTGATAATTAATTTTTCTTTTAACCTTATATTTTCTAGATGACAATACCTGATCATATTAAATACGAGAATACAACTTTCACTGATATATATTAAAGTAGAGACGATTACATGCTTAAATGAAAAAAGATTTGCAAAAGATACAATAGTAAATAAGTTGGGTTTGTTTATCTCATCGTAATCTAATCGTTTTTGTATCATATTTTTATGTTATGAATACCAACAAAAGAAATTGAACGATGCCTCAATATTTAGCTGACTGTTAGTTAAACATAGACTAGCTTATAGAGTCAGAGTAATACAATTTACAAATTGCAGAAATATTACAGAATATTATAGCTGTTCATGTTCTTGTTTCAAACAAGGAAACATTTGTAACTGCCCATGTTGGCTAGGCATATGAATACAAGTAATAAAACAACAAAAAAGTTAAGTTTTACCCCTTAAAATAGTAAGTGTTAGGAGTCATCTGGGACTCGAAATCCATAACATTTCATTCCTTTACCACGTAAAATAACAAGTGAAATAAACTGTGAGATATACAATAATAAACATTTATTAGTAAATAAACAATAGAGCATACTTGCCTTCGTAGATCTTACAGTTTTCTTTCATTGTGAGACAGAGATTTGAGTAAAAGAGAGAAAACCCTAGAAAGAACAGAGTAGAGAGAAAAAAAGACATTACCTACGGTTGTAGACATCGGTACGGTTCGGGTCGATTTCGAACCCGAACCGGAACCGTCGGTTCACGGTTCCACATTTCGTGGAACCGGAACCGGAACCGCCAGAGCCTGGGAGGTTCACGGTTCCAAGGAACCGCCGATTTTGGCGGTTCCGGTTCCGGTTCCACGTGAACCGGTTTTTCTTTTTTTTTTTTTTTGGTGAAAAAAATGAATTGACACAACCAATAATTCCACCACTACATGATGCTGCTTGCTAGCAGAGATGTAATCGGGTCAAACCGTTTAAATGAATTTTAAGGAACAGCAAATTCTACTGTTAGCTCGAATTGGCTGACCGTTAAGATAATAAATATTTGATTACGACGTATTAAAGTTGGAATGCTACTGCAGAATATACAAAACGAATGGGCTCGAGCTACACTAAGCAACATCCAAACCTTAACAGAAGACAAAATCGATAAAATACTACATAAATTCTTACAAGACTTCAAAGAAAATTCATTGAAACCCAGAGGATGGCCTATGTTTCTATCAGCTAATGCTATGTCGAAAGCGGCCATGAATGCCTTCACTAGGCTTCTATCAAGGAAGTATCCAAACATTTGCATCAACTGTGTGTGCCCTGGCTCTATCTCTACTGATATCAACTACAACAGCGGATTGATGAATGTGGAAGAAGGTGCTAAAAACCCAGAAACGGTTTCTGAGAAACCTGCATGTTAATTTTTTTTTTAAATTAAAATATATGGCGGTTCCGGACCAGTTGGAACCGCCGGTTCCCACGCGAACCGCCCGGCAGGTACTTAGACGGTTCGAAACCGTCACCGATGGGGAGGTTCCCGGGTCAGGAACCGCCGGTAAGGGTTCGGCGTGGTTCCCGGTTCGGAACTGCCCCGTGGTGATGTCTATACGGTTGTTTTGTGAGACACGAGAGCAAAGTGGCTTGTGTGGTTGAAACGTTGGAGATTTGCTACTGTCCTTTCATTTTAAATCCAGCCCTATACTTGGTATTATTTTATTATTTTTAAATAAATATTTATAAAAAATCAATAAAAAATATATAATTTTATTTATAAATAAATTAAATATATATGATATAAAATTATACAGATATGATACAAATAAGTTTCGAATATAAATCTAATAAAAATATAATATAGATAAAAAAATCAAACGATCTAAATAAAAAAAAATGATCAAATAAAACTATTTATAAATTATTTGAATTTAAAAGAATTTAATAATAATCGGGCTTCGATGAAGTCAGTTGGCTTTAAATATCAATTTTTAAAATAAAAAGAAAAAGAAAAATTTATAATAGATTTAATCAAATCAAAGTTTAAATTTGCTGTATAGTGTTTGAAACATGAACATAAATTTGAATAAGTTGCGGGCACGTGGACGGGATTATTTTTCTGACCATGGAAGATTTATTCACGGACTAGTTAGTATAGTCAGCAGTAATGATGAAAAATGTAATAAGTAACCTATCCACGTCCACATGTGATTGTCATGGTAGGTGTAATAGCCGCAAATAGGGTTTTGAAACACCGAGGCATAGTGTAGCGACGTCGGTAAGCGCAACATTTTTTTTTTTTCAGGTAATTGGAGAGTTTATAGGATATTTGACTAGGCTGTTTTTTATTTATATTTATATTTATATTAAAATTATATGTGTTAATATGGTTGATTTATATTTATATTTTATTATATTTGATATTTTCATGAGATTTATTAATTTTTTTATTAATATCTATTTTTTGATAAATAATTTATTAAAAAATTTTGAAAAAATATCTACATCTGCAAAAAAAAAAGCTAACCAAAACACTATTCGAAGATGTTTGAAAAAAAGGAAAAAGAAGGAATACAAGCAAATCATCCAAAACTAATCAGTAAAATCCGACCAATTTGAAGTGAGCATTTGATGGATTAAAGCTTAATACTGATTACTGATGGTATGGTTTGATGTAAGTATACTAATTGTCCAATTAATAATAGAAGCAACATTCCGAAAGTGTCCATGAATTGCTTAATTCGCAGATAAATTGGGAAGATAGATATTCTTTCTGCTGAACTATAACGCCTACCTATGTGGGTTCACAATTACTGTGTGAGGATCAAGGGGAAAAAATGTGCATACTAAAGAAAGACTGCAGCTAGATTGCTTTATTTGCATCATTATATTACATGGGCCCTCTCATTCACTGAAAGAAAATTATTAAATTATTAGATTTAGGATCATAAAACACAAATGGAATGCCTAAGGGGATTAAAAAGCAAAGCAACGTAGACTAGAGAAAGGATTGAAAGTTTTCGTCTAATCTTAACCGGTAATTATGACTTGGATTATTATGCATACACAACAGCCTACATTTGTTTATATACGCTTATCTGCTCTATTTTTAAAATTGATCTTTTAGACCCCTATTTATCAACAAATATACTAATTATTAAGGTTGCTAAACTCGCAATTTTATGTAAAATCACCAAGGGATCAATAGAATCAGAAGAACTACTAAATTTACATGTAAATTCAATTGAAATCATAAGATTCTACCAAAAAATAATTCTACCTACGAGTCAATTCGGAAGAGCCTCTTAAAATCGTAAACTCATAGAATTATATAAGTAAAATCACGATTTTGATAACTAGGCTAATTATTATATGATCATAAAAGAACAAACAAAAAGATGAAAATAATAACAATAACAAGATTTTCAAAAACTTAAAGATACAAACATGAAGTTCTCTATTTTTATATATTTTTTTAAATTACACACACGTATATGTTTTGATACTTTTCACAACAGCAAAATGGCCAAAGACAATTTATGATTCAGAATTAGATAGTCAATTTAAAAAGTGAAACCTACTAGTCTTGTAAGTTGAAATTCAATAATTGAGGACCGGAACCGGAACGGTGTTTGGACGAGAAAAACAGATATTTGACTGCCATCAATGGAATTTTTTTTCCCTCTTTTTGAGGTATTAAATTATGCTCCAGATATTTAGACACCTACCTCTCAAGGCGCATACGGCATACAGACTTTGACATTAGTGGTCTAATTTTTTTGGGCTAAGATTAGATTTGAGCAAAAACAGTATCCTATTCTATTCTATTCCTGCTTGCTTTTCACATGCAGCTTTCACTTCATTTGGGTGGCTGTCAATACAACAGACTTTTTTAGAATCTTCAATAGTACTGTACCTTTTTTCTATTTTTTTAAACTCTCCCACTAAAACATAAACATTAAACACATGCATTTCGTTTCTTTTGTTTTGTCTGATCTCTTCGTCGATGGGCCTTCCCTTTCAGTAAAACAACGCCCCTCCACACCCGCCACACCCCCATGCCCGGGCCCCCGCACGGCGCCCCCCCCCCCAATGAAACACACACAAAACCCACCCCCCACCAAAACAACCCCCGCGGCGCTTTAGAAAAAAACGAAAAAGGCGTATAGATTTCTCCCTACTATTCTTACATCATGAGGACCATCGGCCATCCAATGGAATAATTTCATGCACCTAATTAACTTATCCCCAAATGGCCAAATTGCACAGAAACAGCTAAAAAACTAAATAAGTTATAATACTACAGTTCCTAGGGAATTTTCTAGATATTGTAATATGACGGATTTCGAGAAAAAGGGGGAACTTTTTTTTCCATTTTAAAGGGATCTCGCTTTTCTTTTTTTAATCTATCGGGTTAAAATGCACCATATAATCGTGTTAAACTATACCATATCATCAGGCTTTGTGGATTGGGGTTTGCTTCCTTCGGCTGGTAATTGAGGATTATCATATGCATGAACATGCCTAAAAGCTAAAAGCCGAAAGCCAAAAAGCTAAAAAGAGTTCTTATTCCGAGGACAATGCAAGTGACATTAGTAGAATAAATCATTAAGAGGGAAGAATATACCGTTATATTACTCTCAGATTTTCTTCCTCAAAGCAAATCCACTGCGGGATATATCAATAACTTTTTTTTTAGCTAACAAAAACTCCATGCAACATTAGTTATACACACATTCAATTCGACACGACATGGTTTACATAGGGCCTTTAGTGGCTGGATATACCATGTAATCGTGTTGAAGTAAAGGATTGATCAAAGTGAATTACAAGGTGAATAAGTGACTATGGCAGAAGGCATATTTCCTGTACAAAGATAGAAAAGAATGTTTCCTTTGAGTATGATAAGTAAATGGACTAGAATATGGATTGACACGAAAATATTCATATGAGATTTGCAAGTATGAAAGCCAACGACAATACACATCAGAATGATTCATCAAATAGGCTATAGCTAACACCCTTCAATTCCTTAAATTCAAATAAGTTCTTGATATTATATCTAATCATGCGCAAAACTTGCATAAGCAGGAAAAAAAAAGTAGAACGGTAAAAATCAAGTATTGAAACAAAACAGACTATATGATCGTCCTCAACAACCAACAATGGTATGAACTTACAGATTCAATTTACCTTGCAAGAATACTTCCTTATGACAGGATCTGTATACTATAAACAATCATCGTAAAACTGCTGTCCTACTAGGTCAATACAGATGGTTATGTTCTCCTTCTAGCTGGTACTGTCGTTCCTCTCAGGACGAAGCTCTTCTTTGTATTAAAACCTCGGAAGAAGCCTCCATACAAAGTTTTTCCACTACATATTATACCTATGGACTATGTTAAATGTGCAATTTGAATTTCCCTACTAGCCCGTTGATGATTACAGTGGTGGCTGTAATGAGTTTAATTCAAAAGATAATGCAGCTGCCAACTTCTCCTTTGTTAGCTGCTCGGACTCCTGTGACTTGACCACAAACGTATGATAAACAGATTCATTTGCGGCAGAAAGATTAGACTCTATTACAGTGATCTGTGCCTCTTTGAAAGCTTTGATGACTCTTGACACCGGATGAGAACCCAAGGGACATCTCACTTTCACAACCACTCACTGTGACCAGCCTGGATATCAATATCTGGAGTGCACCTTGAATTTTCAGCATGTGGATCAGCATCATAAGTTGTAGAAGTGCTTCCAAGCCGTTCCTTCTCTGTTTCCAAGATTTTGAGCTTTGCTTGTAGCTCATTAATATATGCAATTGCATCACCTAACAACGATGCTTTATCCATCTTAGAAATATTAGGCACAACAGCACGCAGTGCATAAAATCTCTGGTTCAGCTTCTCACGGCGCTGCCTTTCTGCCTCGACATGATTGAGAGGCTCCTCTCTTCCATTTGCAGGCTTCCTGCCCCTTTTTCTTGGCCTTCTCTCATCAGCACCACCTGCCTGCTCTTCCTTGAATGAAGCTTCGATATCTGAATGCTCCGACTCTGCACTAAATGGCTGACCTAACCCCAAAGGCCTGGAAGTGGCTCCAGAAAAATCAATTTTGCATTTGCACCTGCTTCTGTGGCTGGTAAGGGTTGACTTGGAAGTCATCGCCAACCCCATTGGCAAGCTCTTGCACATTATCTGCCGAGGTTTGTGAACCAAATATCTCTACCTGGTTTCCTCTCTTTACACCCTGGACATGTGTCCAGCTCGAGCCATGAAGACCATTTCTAGGGCTTGGATACCTGGTTCTTCCATTGGAATAAGCCTCCCATGCTGGTCTCTGGTCCATCTTTCTCACGGCTAGTTTCTCCCTATGGCCACAGCCTGTGTTCAAATTTTGACCAAAGATCTTAGGTATCCCCTTCTCCGCCACTCCTAAATTCCCAACATGACACTATTATCCTTCTTTTCACTCATCAATGGCACAGCTGCTACAGACTTAACCATCACCGATGAAGAATTTGCTGAAAACGACAACCTAACCAACTGCAAGGTCTCCAAGCTCTCTGGTACAGATCTCACCGAACCGAGTTCCACAACCCCAATATCAGTGGGAACCAATACAATAGTCTGGATCCCAGCAGACTTGGAAAGAAATGACCTGACACAATAATCAGAACCTGATCTTAACGCATCTGTCAGCCACACATGGTTACCAGAAGCAAAACTTTTGCCCGGACCCCCTTGCCTCGAGGAACAAGAAGTACATCGATGCCAGAAAGAACATCTCGATGTCAGTAACGCGGTCCAGTCCAAGTGCATAATTATCCTCATCCGATCCCCCAAAAACCATATGCAACTTTTGCAATACGCTCTTCCTCATCTTCTGCTGCGTATCGTCCTCAAGTCTCAAATTGAGGATTCGCACAGCCTCGGATTCTTCTCCATCTTTGGGATCTCTACAACACCCATCTCCCCACCCCAAAACCCAGTCCCCAGACTTGGACCGGGAAATCTGCCAGAAGATAGCATAGTTCCAGCTAAAATTTGACGCGTTAGGGCGGTCAACTAGATCCGAGAGCTTGTTCTGCAAATTCTCATCACTACCTATAGCCATTAAGAGGCTTTCATTGGACACCGAGCTCGACACCAGGTAATCAAAGGCCCGAGTGCCTAAAACCGCGGCTACTGTAGCCTTCTCTTCATCATTCCATATCCCAACCTCAGCAAGACCACTACTGGGCTCTATCTTCATCTCAACAACTATACCCACGACTAAAGTTTCCAACTTTCTACACACTCGGATCAAAATTTCCTTCTAAAATAACTTCAACTCCTAATTCCTCTACATAAAAGATACAAACTTTAATGCACACAACACAAAAGGGACAAAATAATCCATCATAGCTTCATCTTATACTTCACTAAAGCAATGAGTTCAGATCTTGATTTTCTGTCCATAACTTCACAAACAATAATACATAAAAACTAATTTTGCAACAAAAACGAAGTTAGAAAAAGAAGGAAAAATAAAGTACAAACCAGTTAATCTCGGATGTGGCGAGTCAAATGGAATCGCGAGAAACAGCAGGATATAGTGAAAAGTGAAGACGGTAAATTTATGGTTGTTCCGGGGTCACTCAAGGGAAGAAAAAAGCACATGGAAAAGGAAGGCTGAACTCTTTTTATTTTATTTTCAATTGAATGGACACAGAAACAAAGTGAGCAACTGCTAATTTTTGTTATATGAAATAAGCCTAAATTCTCTTTCTATTGTAAAACGGACAGGAGAAGAGGAGAGAAGAGACACAGAACACAGGAAGGGAGAGAGAGAGAGAGAGATGGGTATGCTTTGTTTATGCTGTCTTTCTCTCTCTCAGAATCCAAACCGGACTCAAGACTCTAGTTAGGGTTCATGCGCAACTCTAGTTCAATAGGGGGGTTAACCGATTTCTCATTTGCCCCGTTTCTTTTTTTTTTTTTTTTTCATTTTTTTAATTTTTTTCTTTCTTGTTTATTGACATAGACAAGACAAGTATCCATATAAATAGAAAACATTGCACACAAGTTTCACAACACACACGAGGGACACTTATCATGCATTTTGCCCTTGGGCCTTAATACTATCTATAGTCAGGTTGGCTTTTCTTTTTTTTTTTTTTTTTTTTTTTTTATTGTGTCTTGCAGGCTATATGGATGAAGGAATGCCTATTATGATAGAATCGTAAATACAATACTGAGTCAACTTTCTATACTGTAATATTTGTCGATGGATCGAAGAAAAATAAATTATTTAAATATAAATGAATTATTACTTAAACACTATAAATTACTTAAATACAATTTAGATATTATATATTACGAAGCAAATAATGCAATGTAAAAATAAAATTTAAGTGCATCGCTAAATTACATATAATAGATGTGATTTATCATAAATAGAAAGTGAATTTGCATCTTTAACATAGAATTGATAAGAAATGAAAAGTTTTAATAATTTTATAAAAATAAAAAAAAAATATTTTCTTATAGTTTTAGTAGAACGGTAAATAAACAAATATCTCCAAGCCTAAATTCAATTTGCCCTATTTTCTAATTCTTTTGGTTTCTTTCGCATTTTCCAAAATCATGTATAGAAATATAAATTTACTATAATACAACATTGGATTAAATCCATTGTTAAGTGATAGATTTAACGATAAAAAAAAGGTGATAAATTTGGAGAACCCAACTTAGAAATTTAAGATGAACTAAGGATTATTGACTTAATGGATTTAGAACCCATATTTGAAAGCCCATATTGTAAGCTGGCTCCACAGTTGGTGTGACATTTTTCTCAATTTCAAGCCAAAGGATGACAACTAGGTTATTTTGTGCCGGAAGAGAGACATGATGATGGGAATCATGGTTCATACAGTATGGTAACTCGATTTAGAGTTAGAGGATTGGTGAACTTAACTCAACAAATCATTTTGGATGAATTGAATGAAGGTGAAATGGAGTACTTGCAAGATTATATGATAAACTTTGCTATTGGGTATGATTAAATGTGTTTACATGTGATGGAAACGCAAAATTTGAAGGAAAACTCATCAGTTTTGAAGATTATGCTCATGGTAAAACAATGGTTGAAATTGAGCAAGTGAATAAAGCTTTAAAGGATAGCACAATCCCACTTACACCCATGCCCAAGGCAATGCCTGACAATAGAGATCATGATGTTTGGGAAGAAACGAGGAGATAGAAGGTGGCATGACCTAAGTCCTTCAACCATGTTACAACCCAGTTTTGTGATCTAACTGTTTGACAATGAAAGACACGCCCTAATGTATGGCTGCATGGAGTAGTATGATTTCTTGGTTTATTTTTTGAAATTTTATTTTTGAGTTTCTATTTATTTATTTTGACTTTTATGTTCTGTTATTGTCCATAGCTGGCTTGTAGGAGTATATAAGGGTCATTAAGGTTATGGTACCCATCTTTTGACATCTTGATATTGATTGTGATCAATTGCCTTTTAGTAAGATTGAGTTTTCTTTCCAAAATTATTCTTTGTTGTTTTTGTTAGAAATAATAATACACAAGGAATACTTAAGGAGGGTGAATTAAGTATTACAAATTTTTTTTAGTTTTATCAAACCAAATTAATTAACTAAGATAAGACAAGAGTTAACTTAAACAAACAAATGCAACAGAATAAACTAATTAAAACTAATTAACAAATAAGCAAAGATGAAGAAGCACAAAGAGTGAGAAAGAGAAGCAATACAAGGATTTAACGTGGAGTTTGGCCCATTACCTACTCTCTCCGGTGCAAATGCCTTAAAGAGGACTTTTTACCACTATATTGATTATTCCAAAATCAATACATCTCTTAGACGAGGAATTACAACAAAGCCTATCACAATAGGACTTTTATAATTGCCTTTCACAAAGGACTTCCACTTGATAAATCAAGTGTTGTGCTGGTAACACACGACCAGACTTCTCTTTGTCTTCCATGAAGGACTTCCCGCCTAATCGCAATTAAGACGATGCTAGTAACTCCATACCAGACTTCAAATACCTCCCATTGAGGACTTCTCTTTGCCTTCCACGAAGAACTTCCCGTCTAATCGCAATTAGGATAATACTGGTAATTCCATACTATACTTCAAATGCCTCCCACTGAAGACTTCTCTTTGCCTCTACGAGGCCTTCACTTTGCCTCCACTGAGGACTTTTCTCAAACAACTCTTATATGAATAGATTTACAAACTGAAAAACTCTTAAGGAAATATACAAATTTCCTTTACAAAGAAACGCTCCTACTTGAATAGATTTACAATAGAAAATACTTTAGGAATTTTACAAATTCCTTTTACAAACTGAGCTCTTTAAACGAGCAAATAATCAACTTTTGTAAATCTTAAACAGTGCTCAAAAACTATCGTTTGTAGTGTATCAGCAAATTTTGAAACAGAGCACTAATTGTTCTCTTAAAAAAAATTACAAATTAATGAGAACGAGAACAAAAAACAGAATAAAAAAAAACTTTATAGAACATTGTTTTCTTTTTTACTATGCGTTAAAAAATTCTAGTATTTTTTATTCTCTTTCAAAGAGAAGAGAAAAATTCTAGTTGTATCTCTTGATAAGAAGTTTGCTCAATATAAAAAAGTTTCTAACAACCCATACTTGTGTTTAAAGTACTTAAAGATTTAATAACGTGTAAAAGTTTAAAAGCATTGAAAGAGCATTAAATGTGTCTAACACATGCATTAAATGCATTCCAACAGCTCTTTTCTTTTTCCCTTTTACTTATATTATTATATTATTAAATAATAAATAATTTAAAAAACTTTTACTGTCATGTTTAAGAACAGGTCGAGCCCAAAAAAATTAATTATTTTTTATTTAAAAAAAAGCCAATGACAAACTTTATGAAGTCGAGGTCTAAAATCGAAGCCTAAACTTCAACTCTTGACTTTATAAATCTTGCCCAAAACTCCAACACTTGACTTTATAATTTTGCCCAAAACTCCAGCTCTTGACTTCATAGTTTTGCCCAAAACTTTAACATTTGACTTTACAAATTTTGCTCAAAACTTAGTCTTTTGTCTTTATCTAATAAATAGTATCTCCACCTTTCTTCTACTGGGCTCAATAGCTTTGTCTTGACTTTTCTTTAACTTTTTGTTCTGTTAAAACTTAAACAATAGCAGAACAAATACAAAACATATATATATATATTTTATGTATTTAAACAATTAAGGATATTTAAATAATTAATTGTGTAATGATTATTCTCATCAAAATCATTTGTGAACATAAAGTTCAACAATCTACCCCTTTTTTTATGAGAATAAATATGCACAATCAATTCTAAAATAATTCTTAATTGTGCAAATACTTCTCCCTCTTTCTCATCTAAAAGAAAAAAAATAAAGAAAAGAAGAACACAGACTTTGTTAAAAAAAATATAACTAAAACAAAATCAATTTTTTCCTCCTATCAAAAGCACTTTTCTAAAAAAAAAAATTTCTCCCCATTTTTAAAACAAACTTTGCTTCTCTTTTTTTTTAATGAAAAATTGAGATAGAGAAAAGAAAATTTTCTTTAAAAAAAGGTGTCTCCCCTAGTTCAAACAATCTTTGTTTTGTTTATTTATTTTTTAAAAAAAATTAAAACAAAACATAGAAGGATATAAACAAATTCATAACAACAGAAAATTACAGAAGATAAACATTGACATACAAACACAAACACAAACACAAACATATATGCAAGTGCAGACTTTACTCTAAAGTCTGCAATATTTATCAGCTAAGAAACTTAAAATCAGATTTTCAAGGAAGTTCTTGGTTCAAAAATATTTTAGCACTCGTCAACCTTTAACATGCCCAATTCTCCTCTTAAAGTGCAAAATCGTTCTTCACTCAATGGTTTAGTAAAAATATCAGCAAGCTGATGGTTTGTATCAATAAATTCCAAGCAAATATCCTTGTTTAGAACATGATCACGAATGAAATGATGTCTAATCTCAATATGCTTGGTTCTTGAGTGTTGAATGGGATTTTTTAGTTAAATTTATAGCACTTGTATTATCACACCAAATTAGTACACTTTCAAATTTTAAACCAAAGTCTAATAAAGTTTGTTTCATCCATAAAATTTGTGCACAACAACTGCCAACAACTATATATTCAGCTTCAGCAATTGATAATGCAACAGAATTTTGCTTCTTTGAGTGCCAAGATATTAAAGAATTACCAAGAAAATAACATGTGCCACTTATGCTTTTCCGATCTACTTTGCTACCAGCAAAGTCAGCGTCAAAGTACCCAACAAGTTTAAAAGAATTATGTTTAGGATACCACAAGCTAATTTTCAATAGTGTCCATAAGGTACTTGAAGATGTGTTTAACTACACCCAAGTGAGATTCTTTCGGGCAAGATTGAAATCGTGCACATACACATACAGAAATGATACTAGTTCTAGAAGCTGTTAAATATAACAAACTATCTATCATGCATCTATACATCTTTTCACAAACATTTTTACCTTTTTCATCTTTGTCTAGCTTTACACTAATACTCATAGGTGTAGGTTTAGACTTACAACTATTCATTTAAACCTTTTTAACAAATCTTTAGTGTATTTAGATTGATTAATAAAGGTTCCAGATTTTGATTACTTAATTTGTAGCCCAAGAAAATAAGTGAGTTCTTCCATCATACTCATTTCAAATTACTTTTGCATGGACTCAATAAAAACTTTTATAAGTGAAGAATTAGTAGCACCAAACACAATATCATCTATATAAATCTATACGATTAGTGTATCAGAATTGTGATTTTTAATAAAAAGAGTTGTATCAATAATTTTTAGTTAATTTTCACATTTAAGAATTGAAAGCAACTTTTTGTTTTACTCACTTACTTTATAGTTAGCATACCTAGTCAAAATTGTATGATGAAATCTAGGTAAGGCAAACTTACTTGCTATTTAATGATGGAATTTAGAATTTAGAAGTGGATCAAAATCCTCAGTAAAAGTTAATTGGTTATGTTTCTAAGCTTATTGGATTGTGTATTTTCTTTCCAATAATTTTGAGACTTCATTTAATCTCTAGTGAAAGGGCAAATGAAATTATTCACTTGGCGATTTTTCTTGATGATTTTTTCAAAAAAAAGAAAAGAGAGAGGGAAGTAGATATATGTATGTGAATGAAATAAAAAGCTTAGTTGGTATGGGCAGGCTTTGGTTCCTTAGAAGAGTGAAGTCTTGACCCTGCTACTGACAAAAGCTAAAAAAAAAAAAAAGAGAGAGAGAGAGAGAGAGAGAGAAAGGAGAAAGAAAGGGGAGGGGGGTGGTGAAGAGCTTAAAAGAAGTGAGCAAAAACCTCCCCGTATGAAAAGAAAAAAAGTTGAAACTTTTGAAGAGATTTAAAGAGGAAGATCTAGGGGAAAATTAGATGCAAAATACTTTCACTTTTGATTAGTGTGCTTAGAGAAGTGGTTGAAGGGACTATATGCTCTTAAATAGGTGGTCAAAGCATAATTGGATCTCTTTTCCTCTGCTTGACTTTGTATTTACTTTGTAACTTTAGATACTGCTATTAAATGGTAAGGGTCAAATTTGATTTATCTAGATTAGTTTTAGAATTTTGATTTTGGTATGCTAAGTACATGATAGTAGGTTTGGGCAAAAGACACAAAAGTTTGAAGTTGCTGTAATCTAAATGAAGATTTGAATGCTACTATATGATTTGAACTTCCATTGAACTTTTGAGTGTAATTAAGGATGGATTTCTTTATTCTTAATTATATGCTTGAGGACAAGAAAATGGATAAGTGTAGGGATGTTTGATAAGTATTTAAAGACCCTCATTACTTACATTGTTTCAATATGATATTATATATATAGATATATATAATATGAATTATTAAAGAAAAGGATACTTATTAGATTAAAATATCAATTTCACGAATAAAGGAAGATTTTGAGCATTATGAAGGTATTTGGATGAGTTAATGAAGAATTTGGAAAAGTGAAGATTTACAATATACATGATCATTCTGGACAAGCTGTGCAGAATACTAATATAGAGGGTGAAAAGTGACCAAAAAGCATTTTCAAAGTACACAAGGAAGTTACACAAGCTGTTTAGCATGTTTACGTAGAGGTTGGAAAGAGATCAAAAGCAATTTTAAAAGTACATGACCTCCATACACAGACCATGGTCAAGGTCACGTAGACCTCGAATTCTTATTTTTTGCCATTTTACATCCTACAAAGCCTCGTACACCAGTATAGGATGGTTGTGTAGAATTGACTTTGGCCCTTTCCTATGAATAGCAACCTTAACTCATCTTTTTGATATGTATCCTCATTCCTACGAACCCTATAAAGAAAAATAAATGTTTCAAAGTAGAGAAACGCAAGAGCTTATTGGAGATAACAAGACTTCATCTTTAAGGGTTGTAGTCATGACTCTTTACTATTTTTCCTTATTTTATCATTGTATTTCCTATTCTATGCAAAAATAGATCTTTTAACCCTCGATCTTGAGAAACCCTAACCGTAATATAGAGATTGAGTGTGTAAGCCATCGTTTTCTTAGCAAATCGAACTCGGTTTCATAAATCGAAACCGGAAACTGAAACCCTAGAAGAATACCCTAGTGCCAGTTTAGACTTAGGAACCCTAAGTCCGGCAATACCGAGAACGAAACTCCAGAACAATAGATATGAGTTAGCTTTAGAATATAGGCCTAATTAATATATTAAAACATAAAAAGATCATATTTCAGAGAAATTCATTCGTTTTGAACCCGATCGGGATCTATTCTCGAAAATCGGTCTCCGGAACTTGAAAATAGAAAAATATTATCTAAGAATCTTTAGAATCAAAATTTAATAAGGAATTCAAAAATATAATTATAAGAATTTTTTGGTTTATAAAAAATTAAAGTTATAGCCTTTATCGTATTTTTTTACTACCAGTAATTTAATTGTCAAATCTACTTTTGATTTCTAATCATACTCTTCATAAATACAACCACCCATGCCTATTTTTACATCCTTACAATCTAACCTTACCTTCTTACATCATTTTCGCTTACATTTACTTTTCTAATGTACTTTTATTACTTAAATTACTTTTTAAATTTGAATTTTATTACACAAAACAAATCTTTCTCCCTCTCTCTCTCTCTCCTTAGCCCCTAATGTCACGCCTCAAAGGGTTACTACGTAACTGTAAGCCCCGGAAAATTTCAGTAAATAATTCCAAGATGAACTTCGAAAATAAACCCTAAAAAAAAATCACTCCAAATTAAAGCCGAACTTTGACTAGTCCTAAATCACGAACGAATCTAGAAATCTCTTAATCTTGAGGAAAATAAGAATCCTTAAAAACAAAATAAGAACTCAACATACTTCAAATCCAAGACCACTACAATCTACATATGACAAATTTCATATCTAATTCCGACTTATAAAATCGGGTAATATAAAGCCCAAAAACAAATTATTAAAAAGTAAATAATGGTTAACCTTCGGAAATAAAACTCAATTCAAAGAATTCCGAAAACGTCGAGAGATATTAAATACTTACAAAAATAAAACTTAAAATAAATTTCTCAAATCAAATATGTTGTATAAACATAAAATATCAGTTTCCAAATTGGCAAATATCTAACTAGAAAATCACCTGGAAACCTTAAGTGGAATACAGTAGTTTTAGTCCGGCAATCTAACTCCCTTAACCCTAGAGAGGTATAGTTTAAGTGTGTAGAATAGCTCGTAGTAATATAAGTTCGCTTAAAAATATCAGATTGGTAAATTTTTGACCTATTTCGAACCCATTCGGATACAAACTTTGAAAAGCGTATCCTAAGGCTTGAGATATCAAAAATATACCATTAATATCATTAGACTTGTATTTTTATAAGGATTTCTAAAATATCAGTTTTATAATTTTTCGATAACTAGAATTATCTGATTTTGCGATTTTATTCGTACTTCATTACTACCGGTAACTAACTGGTCTTTTGTACTATTCACTATTATTCATTACCCAATTTTATTATTCTTATAATGTAAACCTCGGTTTTCCTGATAATCGAGTAAACTTCAAAAACCGAAAAACGAAACTCTAAATTGGTTTGGTTCAAACTCTGTGAGAGAAACCTAGAAGCCCTAGATCCGGCTTTCTTTCGATTTCATATCAAAAGAACTTTTATAAAATAATTTATGTGGAATATTATTTTAAAGTATATTTTAAACCATGAAAATTTTTTATTTCGAAAAATTTTCTATTCCGGGCATTCCCGAGCTCCATTACCGAAAAGCGAGCCCCGGAACTAGAAACTCAAAAAAAATATTCCATAATACTCTTTATAGCCGAAATTTTATAAGGATTTCGAAAATATAAGTTTTATAATTTTTCAGGTTATAAAAATTTCAGTTATAGCCTTATTCACGTATTTTCATTACTACCGGTACTTTAAATGTCAAATCTACTTTTTTGAATTATTCTACACTATTCACAAGTACAACTATCTATAACCTATTTCTTACATCCTTACACCCTACTCTTACAATTACATCATTTTCTTACAATTTATCTTTCCAATATGTCTTTTATCATTTAAATTACCTTAATTAATTCCAAAACTTACACAACACAACACACTCCATTCCCTCTTACTCCTCCAAAACCGGCGCCTCACCCTCCCTCTTTCCTCTCCAATTTGTTTTATTTTATCTCATTTTTATATCAAACAAACCCTAATTCCACTTAATATATAATCTCGTTCTTTTCTCTCTCCTTCATTTACTTCTTTTGTTTCAAAAGAACTCAAAAACTCTCTCTTCCTCTCCTCCTCCCAACCGTGAACTCCCCTCCTATTTCCCACACATACACTTTGTTTTTCCTTCAATTTCTTCCTCCATACAACAAATAGGTAAGAGATCTATACTTTAGGATCTTGAAACATGTAATGATAAGTTCATTCATATGTGATTCCACACAAAATCCTCATGAGCTTCAAGCTAAGGAAGTGGAAACACTTGAATATGAGATCATTGCCATCACAATGTTTTAGATCTTGTTATTTGAGTTATTATGCTATTATCTTGTTTTATTAGTAAGTTATGTTGTTATTATTAGTGATTTGTGCATATTCATCATCTATTCATGATTCAAATAACCATCATAATGTTCATGCATTTATAACTAGTTTAGAAGACTAGATCTAGTTGTTTTAAGTTCGTACATGCATTAGACTTTTGTTTTATGCTCTTAGATAACTTGTAATAGCTTAATGATAGTAGAAAAGTGTTAGGAAGCTCAAGATCTATATTAGTTTCAACAAAAATCACTTTTGAAAATTCGGATTAAAAAGGAACCCTAATTGGAAAACCTATTTTTCAACTTCAAAATGTGTATTTTTCATTTAAAATGAAGGGTTTATGGAATAGATATCAATAGGAGATGTTTTTTATAAGTAAATGGTAGATCTACTAGTAGAGATTCTCAAAAATAGGAGGAGATTACAAAGTATAAAAATTGAGTTCTATCCAAATTTTATAAATTCGGATGATTTCAAAACCATGCCTTAAAAGCCCATTTATCAACTTCAAAACTTGTGTTTTATATGAAAAAGGAAGAGTTTAGGTCATAGATATCATTGAGTAGTGATTTTTATAAGTTGAAATGAGTTTTGATGAGATTAATGTGTAAAACAAGAAGTAGAATCAAGATGGAAAATTTTGAGTTAGTAGTCAACTTGTAAAATTCGTAACTTTGGATGATGCCTATGAAAACACCTATTATTCAAGCTCAAAATGAATTTTTTATGTATTAAATGAAGTCCTTAGGTAGTAGGTATAGTAAAGTCTTAAAATTCAATGCATTACACAAGTTTTTCCCAAATGAATCATTCAAAAAGTGGATTTTCTAAAAATTCGGATTTTTGAGTAAATCCTCTTCGAAAACATATTTGCAAAGTGCAAAATGCAAATTTTTATGTAAAAATGAAGGCCTTAGGTAGTATACGTTATAGAGACTCAATTTTAACTAAGATAACTAGAAATTCCTAAGAATGAATTTCAAAACACTAGTGTGATGTCAAAGTTAGAAAACTAGATTTTTTTCATAAGTAGTTGTTATTGTGGTCTTGCAAAATAAAAAGTTATAAAATTTTTTTTTAGCAAAAATCATCAAGATCATGCATACATTAAACTCATCTCATGTCATTCATGTTAGGAAATCATTCATATTTGATGAATTCTCGAATTATCAAATAGGAACATTTTAAGCAATTACAAAACTATTTTTCGGAAATGGAAATCGTTATTGACCTGATCCGATCCCTCTGTTTCGTGACCTAAATATTTTCAAAACTTGAAAACAATATTATAATTAGATAGATCTTTCGAAGTAGGTAGAAATTGATATATAATTTGCGAAATTCCGAGTTAAAATGACCAAGTTATGGCCGTTTTAAGTTGGAATTCTTGTTTAGGACAAGAATTACGAATTTGATAGTTTGTACAAGATAGTTTGTATTAGTTAAGTGATGAAATACTTATTTTGGTATTCCTTCCTTTTTAGGTGACCCCGAAACCGATGATTCCCTACCACCGGATTACTTTTACTAAAATACCGGTGATCCAATGGTCGTGAGTCTTCTTCTTATTTTGTTACCTTATTTGTGCTTGTAGCTAGTTGCATTAGAATTATAGGAACAAGATAAAAATCGATATGAATGGGGATGGGATAGATGATGAGATGTGATGAATGTATACCAAAGAATACTAAAGCATATCAAAACCACAATTCGATTGGATAACTACACTGTTCATATTATTTCTGTTATGTGTATGATTTTGGTTGGTCACTCAAAAGAATGTATGAATATTTTGACCTAAGCAAAAATTAAATTGGTCATGCATCACATCGGACATATTGCATTTGGTAGCGTACTACTCCTACGCAGGTCGATCACTATGGTCCGAGGACTCGCTTGGATAAGAAGACCCGGTATCAGAGCTCATTCATGGAGAACTAAGGCACATTGGGGATGCATTCCATGAGTGAGCCTAGCCGAGTTGAGTGCTATAAGCCGAGGGCTTGGGGACTAGCAGCGGTCGTGTAGACTTCAATACCACCCCCAACCTAAGATACGGAGGGCGTAAATCCATTCTATGTGTAGGTTCCGGATACCCATTCATAATTGTTTGCTCATGTGTATGTTCATGCATAGCATATGGATAATTATAACTTACTTGTTATAGTACAGAATTAAGAGAATTCTCACTAAGCTAGTGTAGCTTATACCCCAATAGATGTTTGAATGAATAGGTTATCTCAAGAATGCTAAGTGGGGACCGAGATGGTTAAAGCCTTGAATGACTTCGGGATTCCGGCAAGGAATAAGAATGCTTGAAATTATTAGGTAAGTTCTATGATTTGCCTTGTAATAGTTTTATGTAGTGAAACCTTTTGATGAATGGAATTGAAGTATAATGCTTTGTATTTGGAGTATAGTAAATTGAAATTCCTTTACATTGTTACTCAAGTTATATCGACATAAAATGTATCATTCCGATGTGTCTCCTCCATGTGTTAGACGCCTTGTACATAGTATGGAAGCCTTCGCGTGACTAAGGCGGTCATTCTTAGGCTTTAATATTATGTACGGTGGACTGCCACGTTTAGGGTACCCTTCGGGACGTGACAATAACAGTCCGCCACGAGCTATATAAGACATAGGAATTATCACCACAACCGTCTCATAGTCTCGTATAGATGCAAGGTGTACCTTTACAACAATAGAATACATGAACCAATGGAGATAAATAATTTAAATTGACATATTATAAGCATCAGGATATAAACCGTGAGTCCACATAATTAATTACAAAAATTTCTAGGGGCATTCCCCCGCAAAATAATATTGGGTTTAATAAAAGTCTTTACAGTCATCCAATAAATAATAGGGTTTCCTATGGAAGTCTACACAAAACCGAACATAAACTTCTAATGGAAACTCCTACTTTTGGTACCTGCCCAGTGGGATGCCTCGGCCTTAACCAAATATACGGGTACTGCAATAAGAAAAAACTATGGGGGCGTAAACTACACTAGCTTAGTGAGTGAGTACTTCCATAAAAACATTATAACAATTCAATGAATCAAGTTAATTAATCAATCATGTGGAATGCATCAATCACATGAACAAACAATCATATGATCAACCGAAAATCATATGTGAATGGATTTACGCCCTCCATTCGGGGTTAGCAGATTCACAAATACTGCGGTACTATCGTTGAATTAATAAGCCGTTTATGGATCACAGATAACCAACTTATGTCGTTTTATGGATCATGATCAACCAACTCATTTACATCGTTTATGGATCACGATTAACCAACTTTTAGCCGTTTACGGATCACGGGTAACCAACATATGCTAATGCTCCATCCCCATCATGAAGTGAATGTGTCCATATTAATTTATCAAACCGAATAGTCATTAATACCAATTTCTTAGGTGATCAACAATTACGCAGACAATCATTCCTATAATACTCTAAACATGTATGAGTTAATCACCCGGTTTCGATAATCTTAATACCACTTCTCAACTCAACAATAACATACATATTTCCCCATAATTCCTTTCATGCAATTCCATTTTTATCTTTTGCCAATGATCTAGTGCAACTAATTAATATAATCACAGGCAAGAATGAAATTATGAAGTAATACTCACTCGGCCATAGGTCACCGGTCTTTTAATAATAGTAATCCGGGGGTAATGAATCCTCAGGATCCAAGTCACCTATACAAAATAAATATCCAAATGAGTATTTCAACTCATAACTAATCCATTTTATTTCTTAAAAGTTATTAAGATCGTAATTTTCGTCATTGGTGGAAATTCCAACTTAAAATGGCCATAACTTGGTCATTTTAACTCGGAATTTCACAAATTATATATCGATTCCTATCTACTTCGAAAGATCTATCTAATTCTATTATAATATCTAAGTTTTGAAAACTTTTAGGTCTTGAAAAGGTCCGGACAGATCTGGTCAGTAACCGAATTTTCATTTTTCAAAATTGTTTTGTGAGGAATTATAATAATACTACCATCCAAGCCAAATATGCATGCAACAATAATAATCACTATCATGAATGGTATGTTATGAGCTTCCTATATGCATATTCATGATGAGATTCTATTAAAATATTTTTGAGACTTCTATTTTATAAGATATCATGAGTTCTTAACCTAGTAAGTTCAACTTTTGTATTTTTAACCAACCACACTTGTTTTAGAGATTTTCCTTATTAAAACTTACTTGTTCTTGCTAAAATTACTTCTATATCATATCTATTTCTTATGGTCTTCATTTTTCAACATAAATCCTCATTTTACACATTGTAAACAAGTGTTTATATATTAGCTATTCCTAAATTCGATTTTTTTTTGTAAAAATAGTTTTTGAGTGATTTCTTTGAGAAAAACTTGTTTAATACTTTAAAATTCCAAGCTCCATTATTCCTATCCCCTAAGGACTTCATTTCATTAATAAAACTTCCCTTTTGAGTTTGAAAAGCAGGTGTTTACATATCCTCTTTTCCTAGTTACAAATTTCATGCAATTATCTTAAGATCAAATTTTCCTATCTTGTAAATATTTCTTGTTTAACAAATGCCTCTTAGTAGATCTTCCTTTTACTCACAAAAATCATTTCATATTGTTATCTATTCCATAAGCTCTTCATTTTTTCACATAAAAATCATGTTTTAGAGTTGAAAAATAGGTTTTCAAAATGTGACTCATTTTCCATCCGAATTTGCAAAAGTTTGTTTTTATAAAACCAAAGTTGTTCTTGTGCTTTTTGGCTCACATTCATAAATATCCTAACTTCTAGAAGTATTAAAACATTCATTTACATAAGACAAGATATTTATGGCCATTTACTCATCCTACGCATAATAAATGCATGAGATCTACAATGTCATGTAAAGGAATAAATGTTTAAGAGCTAGATCTAAGTGTAATGATCATGTTATATGCATGAAATGGGATATACTACTTATGACAATGGTGTAATAGCAAGATTCCTACATGAACTCATCACTACGTGAATATATATTATGACCATGAGGAAAACACAAGCTTTAAACACAAGATCCACAACTTATGATGGCTTGATATTCATGTTCTAGTAGTTTCATATTCCTAGCATGAAGCTCATGGGGATTTTTTGTGAATCTACACATGAATGATCTAGCCATTACATGTTTTTGTGGTAGAAAAGTTTAGATTTATACCTATTTAGGCTTTAGAACAAAAGAAGTTGAAGAAAAATTTGTTGTGTAAGTGTGTGTGGGGGAGGGGAAGTCATGGCAAAAGGGAAAGAAAAGAGGGAGACAGTTTTGTGAATTTTGTAAAAGTCAAAGTGAAGAAAGAGAGTGAAGGCATAAAAGATTATAGGGTTTGTGTTGATTAAATAAAGAAGGAAAAATAAAACAATGGAGGGAAGGGGGCAGGGGGTGGGGGCGGGGGAGGGTGGGGGGGGGGTGTTCTTTCACGCCGGCCACAAGGAGAAAGAGAAGGAGAGAAAAATGATTTTGTAAACTTTTCAAATTAAAATGTGTAGTAATATGCATTGGAAAAGTAATCGTAAGGAAAGTGATGTAATAAGGTATGGCTTAGTTGTAAGAATGTAATAATAGGGTATGGTTTGTGAGTTTGAGTAGGGTATGGGCTTGTACTTGTGAATAGTAATGAATAGTAAATAAGACAATTAAATTACCAATTAGTAAAGAAAATACGATATAAAAGCTATAACTGTAATTTTTATAAACCGAAAAATTATAATAAATATATTTTTGAATTCCTTATTAAATTTCGGTCTTAATGAGTATTGCGGAATATTTTTCCAGTTCCGAGTCCCAAAGGCCGATTTTCCGAAACGGATCCCGGTCAAGTTCAAAACAGATAATTTCCTGAAAACTGAACTTTTTAAGTTTCGTTATATTCTTTGGAACTATAATCTATATTAAATTGCTCTCAAAAGATTTATGGTTTTATTCTCGGTGGAGCCAAACTTAGGATTTCTAGGTTCTTGCTAACCCTAGCTATTCTGATTTAGGGTTTCGGTTTCTGATTTGGCTCACGAAGTCAAGCTTGGTTTCAAAGAAAACCAAGGCTTGCACCCAAAACCGGTGCCCTTCCCCCTTACTCTCTCTCTCTCTCGATCTATTTTATTTTCCTTCTTTTATTCTACACAAACCTTAATCTAATCCTCTATATAAACTCTTTATTACTTTTCACTTTACACTTTTCTCTCTTTTCACCAAATTAAGCTTTAAATTTTAATCTCAACTCTCTCCCTTTTTCCCCCTATTGATGTAAGCTCCCCCTCCCTACACACTCACACATAACGTTTTATTCTTTAAGTTTTCTTGTTCCAAACACTTCTTAGGTAATAAATCGAAACCTTATCACAATAAAACATGTAATGGCAAGATCATACATGTGTGGTTCCACCAAAATCCCCATGACTTTATGCTAGGGATGTGGAAACACTTAAGTATGATATTCTTGCCATCACAATGTTGTGGATCTTGTTATTTAAGTTGTTTTGCTATTATTTTGCTATATTATTGTCATGTGATGTTCTTAATGATATTTTGTGCATATATTCTTTCTTTAACCTCATCTACATAATGTTCATATTACATTTGTGTTGGGTTTCCATAGGGTTTTAAAATTATAAAGATCAAATCATTCACAGCGGAATTCAAAAAGAAAACCCTAACCTAGTATCCATGTGTATTGATTAGATTAAAACAAAACAAATAGTTTGATTTCGTACCTCTAAAAGCTTGAAACTTGAAATCAATTTGCAGATCGGATTTATAAGTACAGCAAAATCACAATACCATCTACAGTATCCACACGAACAAGCACTCTTCAAAAGGATCCTTCACGTACTAGCGTGATCTAGAACATTTCTAGATGATATTAGGATTTTCACACACGACTCTTTGTGCTTCACTCTTTAGGGTTTGCGGATTTTCTCTGTCGGTCTAAGTCGATAGACAAGTTGTTAACCCTAAAGAGATCTCTTTATGTGCCTTTTATACTAATGTCATTCTCACATGAGTAATGACATTAGTGCCCTTTAATCTAATAAGGGATAATATTTCTTAAAATATAATTCTTACACATAACAATGTAATAATTTATTATTACTCTCAATAATAATAAATTGTTATTCCTATAAGACATTAAATTTAGTCCATGATGCTTTAATTTATTATTATTCTTAATAATAATAAATTATTATTCCCACAATACATTAAATTTAGTCTATAATCCTTTTGACTCATTCTTTTGTGTGTGACCCTGTAGGTTCACTTAATGTTGGCAATTGACCTAAAACAATTTTAGTCAACAAAACATAAGTGGCCTCTAAGCAAGACATTATGTTTACCTAAATTAAGTGAAGATCGGTAATCCGATTCTTACCTAATCCATAACTTATGTCATTATCCTTTTGTCACATGATATCTAGATTGAACGTAAGGCATGGATAGTGTCATCCTTATATCATTCAATCTTATCATTTCTCGATTTCTAAGTAAACTGATAAAAACAAATGAAATTGATCACGCTATCAATTCATTTGAGCATGGCCATGCATTTCTCAGTCTCACTCATCGAGGGGCGTAGAGATATCTCTCTCACAATGAGGGAGACAAATTGTAAACCCCGGTTTTTCAAGTAGCCAAGATAACTCAAGAACCGGAAACCAAAACCCTAAACCAGAATAGCTTAAGACTGGAGTGAGAACTAGAAACCCTAATTCCGGCTTTTCCTCGGTTTCTAATTAAGAAACTTTTATAAGCAAAATTTAAATTTGAATAGAGTTCTTGATTTTATTTCAAACCAAGAAAAGATCAGATTTTAAGAAAATTTCAATTCTGGGTCATCCCGAGACCCGTTTTAGAAAAACGCACACCGGAACTAGAATTTCAAAATTTTACTTGTGAATATTCATTTGAATCGAAATAAAATAAGGATTCCAAAAATATAAATTTCATAATTTTTCGGCTTATGAAAAATACAGTTATAGCCTTTTTATTCGTATTTTTCTTACTACCGGTAATTAAGTTGTCTTGATTACTATTCCTTACTATTCACAAGTACAACCTATGACTACTCATTTGTACACCCTATATTTGCAACCCTTACCATCTCAATCATTTCCTTTTCAAAGACTTTTTGTCTCTTAAACATTAATACAATTTATGACAAATTGTACTCAAATCAAATCAAAGATAAATCAATCAAAACAAAAAGAAAATCAAATCTTCCCTTCTCCCCCCTCATGCATAGTGGCCGGCGTGAATGCGCCACCCCCCCCCCCCCCTCCCCCCCCCCCCCCCCCCCCCCCCCCCCCCCCCCCCCCAACCTCTTCACCCACAAGCTCCAATTTGCAATTTTTTTAAAATTGTTTTATTCCATTTTAACCTAATTTCAATTGATATATAAGTTACACTTTCTTTCTCTCACTTCATTCTTCATATTTCAAGTTTTACAAAAGGTAAAACACTCTCTTTTCTCTCCCTCTCACCCCTCATTGCCGTGAGCCATGTAGCTCACACGCACACACACACAACTTCTTTTTCTTCTTCTATTGCCTCCTATTTTACTCTAAGTAAATGAACTTTTACTCCTTCTACTCATAGATCTTTGTAATAGGTAGGTTATTCTTGGATATTTCCAACTAAATATCCCCATGATCTCTTGATAGGGACAAGGAAATATTAAAACAAGAATACCGAACCATCACTAGTAGATCTTGTAATTCAAGGAGCTTTCATGCCATAAGCTTTATGATTATTCATAAAAAAAAGGAAAAAAGAAAAAAGTGTTTTGAACAAGAGATTTTATAAATATATAGTTTTTATGTTTTCAAACCTATTTAAGCATTTGATATAGTAGATCTACCATTTTACTACTCATATTCATGTAGGCATTTAAGATCTCATAATTATTTTGAGTTTATGTGCATTAATGTCTGTCTTCAATGATTTGTCTTGAGTAAATAACCTTTCTAGTATATAGAACTATGGATAGATGAGTTAATAAAACCAAAAAGGAAACACTTTTCAAGAAATGGGCTAGTGTAAATTCGATGACTTGAGAACCCTAGTCTAAAAACCCTTTACCAACTTCTAAACATGTATTTTACAAGAAAAATGAAGCCTATAGGTAATAGATAATGTTTGATGATGTTTTTCATGAGTTTTAAAGGAGTTTTAACTAAAGAAATATTTAAAAACAAGATGATGAAGTCTAATAGAAGTTTTGAGTGAAAGTCTTGAAAGCCAAATTCGTAATAATGGATAGATGGTTAGAAAACACTAGTTTTCCAACTTTAAAAATGGTTTTCTTAATAAATAAAGTCCTTGGGTATGGTAAAATAAATACTTAAAGTTCTAAGTATAAAATGTATTTTTCTTAAAAGAATCAACTTGAAAATGAAAATTTCTAAATTCGGATTTTTGGAACAACCCTAGTATAAGACCCACTTAAAAAGTTACAAATGAAGATTTTATTAAAGAAATAAAGGCCTTAGGATATAGTTAAATAAGAGTCAAAATTTCTTTAAAATATAGGATTTTCTTAAGAAAAATCCTTAGAATAAGTAGGTGTGACCAAATGTAGCAAAGTTAATTGTTAGAC
Source organism: Combretum micranthum (assembly GCA_024138025.1). NCBI lineage: Eukaryota > Viridiplantae > Streptophyta > Magnoliopsida > Myrtales > Combretaceae > Combretum > Combretum micranthum. The sequence goes on from JAMXBD010000705.1 coordinate 41,307, forward strand.
AATGGCATGACATAGTGTCTTAAGACAAAGTTTATTTAAATTATTTAAGTCTAAAAATTTATAAGACCTTAGACACTTAAGAATTCATATCATGACATTCATGATAGGGAAATTCTTTACCATGTCATTTAGTTTCATTTTTGCATTTAGGAATCTCAATAGCATTCATGGATATTGCATTTTCGGAATCAACATAACCGATGTACAAATCTGATCCTTCATTTTTGAGGCTTAGATATTTTCAAAACTTGATTTAAACTTTATATTTAGAAAGCTCTTCCGAAGTAGATAGAAATCGGTATAAAACTTGCGAAATTCCGACTTAAAACTACTAAGTTATGGCCATTTTAAATCGGGACTTCGAAAATGACGCGAATTTCGATTTCATTAAGTTTTCCTAGAGTTTTAGTATCCTTAGATGGTAGAATACTTAATAGAGTAATGCTTATGTGAATAGGTGAACCCGAGGACGTTGAATCTTTACCTCCGGACTATTATTACTAGAAGACAGGCGAACCTATGGCGAGGTGAGTTTCTCTTCCCGATTCATTTATTGTATGTGCTTGTAATTAGTGCACTAGAATGTAGGCCAAATGAATGGAATATTAATGATGGAGAATAATGGGAATTTGTATGTTGATGATGATGTGAGAATTCAAAATAAGAATATCGAAATCGGGTGATAAATTCTGGTTGTGTAGTTAGTTATGATGGATTGTTTGAAAAATTGCTTGATCGCCTAAATAAAATCTTAATCAACTACTCGGAGATGCTAAATTTGACATATGCATATCATAATGGGCAGGAGCATTAGCATTGGTAGGTTAATCGTGATCCATAAACGATATCAAATTTTGTAGGTTAATCGTGATCCATAAACGATATCAAATTGTGGTTACTCGTGATCCAGAAACGAAATAATTGTAGGTTAACCATGAACCATAAACGACATAAAGCTAGTACCGCAGTATTCGTTAATCTGCTAACCCAGAATAGAGGGTGCAAGTCCATCCACATATGATTTCCAGACAGTCATATGTTTATTGAACTCACGTGTTTAATACATTCACTTGCTTGCTTAATTACTTGGTTGAATTGTTGTGACATGAATGTTATTGTGGAAGATCTCACTCACTAAGCTAGTTAGCTTACGTCCCTACAGTTCCTTCCTTTTGCAGCTACCCCATTTGTGGCTTAGGCAGCGTGACCCGGCTGTACAGGTACAGGAGCTAGGAGTTTCCCTTAGAAGTTGAATTTCTTTTAGACTTCCATAGGAAACTTTTAAGACTTTGGATGACTGTATAAGGTCATTGGATATTCTTTTGCAGGGGAATGCCCCCCTTAGTAATGTAATATTTTTTATGTCTCATGAGTTATATCCTACTGCTAATGTATGCCAATTTAAGCTTTTATCTCCATTCGTACTTGTACTATTGTTGTAAAGGTACGCCTTACATCTATTGAGGCTCTCGAAGGATTAAGGCGGTAATTCGGGAATCTTATATGGTATGTGGCGGACTGTTACGTATAGGGTACCCTATGGGGCGTGACACAAATCCCATCTTAATCACTCAACTTCTCTACATGATTTACATTATGCCCAATCTCAACCTTTATAATTATCTGGTTAAAGATAATGTTTGATTGAATTGAAACATAATATTTCTCATGTTGGAATCCATGGTGATTTTAGGTCTGAGGATACGATGACATTTATTTTGAGAATCACTTATGACACTATTCCATATAGTGATCTCAAAGTGGGTCAGTCCAATACATAGTTCTCCAACATGTACCTGTGAGTTTGATTTATATCTCCATACAAATAAACATCCCATGATTATCAGTCAAACCTCATACTAGATTTAATTCATTATTGTTCCCACAAAATGAGCATCTAGGGACATTTTTGGAATAATTAAATTATTCATGGGATCCTTTATAAAGTAAACATGCAAACAATATAATAGAAATGTTTATGAATAACAATATCCAGTAATTGGCTTAGAGCACAATCACCAACAATTTGCATCCATGACATGAATAACATAATGTCTATTTGTTTTGAGTACATAAATGTCATGAAAACTTTGTTTTATGTGAATAAAGACTTGTAGTAGTATGATAATAATGAGAATATGCCAAAAAGTTTAAGATCTATTCTAGTTTCAACAAAAATGATTTTTGGAAATTCGGATAGAAAAAGAAACCTATTTAGAAAACCTATTTTCCAACTCCAAAATGAAGATTTTACATTTAAAACAAAGGGCTTAGGAAATAGGTATCATAAAGGAATGATTTTGATGAGTTCAGCTTAGTTTTACTAAGAGAATTTTTCAAGATAAGAAAAGATTAATAAAAGTTAAGTTAGAATTTGTTTCCATCCCTAAAACAAGAGTTTTATTAAAAAATGGAAGCTTTAGGAAGTATGTTTGATTCATAACCTAATTTAGAAGGAATAAATGAGTTTTACCCAGAAGTAACCTTTAAACAACTTAGCAAAATTCGAATCTAGAAATGACCCCCACTTAAACATCTATTTCCAAATGCCAAAATGAGGATTATAATAGAAAAATAGAAGCTTTAGGGAATAGAGATAGTAAAGACTTAATTTGACAATAATTAATAGATCTTATCAAAGTATAATCTTAAAACAAAGGAAAGGTTTCAAACATAGAACACACAATATTTTCATTCCTTAAAATTTTGTAAAATTTGTAACTAGGTAAAACCCTATTTAAACCTCTATTTTCCAAATCCTAAATGAAAATTGTATTAAGATAATGAAGGTATTAGGCATCTAGTCATCAAGGTTTATCTTAGTAAAAATAAGGATGATATTCAAAGAAATAAAGCTAGTTTATCTAAGTCAAGTATTCTTGTTGTAAAAGTTTTCTAAAAATTCTTTTTAATCAAATACCAACAATAATATACATATAGATGGCCCATACCATGTTACTCATGATAATAACTTGTAGATATTGCATACACATATAAGATACTTGGTAGAAATAATGCGAATTTCATAAAACAATTTCAAAAATATAGTTTTTAGCTACTGATCAGATCTGATCCGAGCTTTCCAAGACATAAGAGTTTTCAAAACTTAGGAATAACATCATAAATAAATAGATCTTCGAAGTAGATAGAAATTAGTAGCTTATTTGCGAATTCCGAATTAAAATAACCAAGTGATGGTCGTTTTAAGTTGGAAGTTTGCCAATTGATTGGTCACCTATGAAATTGAATTAATGATTATTCGGTTAACAAGTAATACAGACATAATCACTTTACGATAGGGATGGTGCATTTAATCATGGTTGGTTCTCTGTGATCCATAAACGTTATGAATGAGATGGGTTGCCCGTGAGCCATAAAACGATACAATTGATGGGTTGCCCATGAGCCATAAAATGGAACAGTAATTCAAAGTAGTACCATAGTATTTGTTAATTTGTTAACCATGAATGAAGGGTGTAAATCCATTCAACATATGATTTTCGAATGATCATATGTCTTATTTGCCCATGTGGTTGTTGCATTTCATATGGATGATTAATCAACTTGTTTATATGTATATAATTGCGGAATATGTGTATTTTGGAAGTATTTACTCACTAAGCTAGCATAGCTTATACTGCCACAGCTTCTTTTTGATACAGTTCCCGTACCTATGGTTGCGTCTTCGAACTTAGCTAGCTCAGGTAATGCGAAATTAGGAGTTTTCCCTAGAAGTTTATGTTTAGCTTTGTATAGACTTCCATAGAAAACCTTAAACGATCGAGTTGTTGTCAAGAATTAATATCATACTAATTATTATTTTGCGGGGGAATTGCATATATATTATATTATTGTAAGGGAACGCCTTACATCTAATACAAGACTTTTATATAACTGTGGTAGTGATTCTTAAGTCTCGATTAGCATGCGGTAGACTGTTACGTTTAGGGTATCCTTTGGGGTGTGACAGAATGCTTTTATTAATGGAAGTTTATGTTCCTTTGCAACTATTCATCTGTTTATATTTTTTTCTTGATTTAATATATGCACGGTATTATATCATTGTTTGATTCTTGTTGATTTAATGATGGGTTGATTAATAAGATAGTTCTAGCATGAATAGAGAGGTTTGAATGTGACTCTAAGCATAGATTGCATGAACTCTCTATATAAATATTGAATCTTTTTAAGGAATCATGAACTCTAATGCAATTTTGTATGCATCTAATGACGAAAGACATTCTCATTAGACATATAGGGTTAGAATTCAATTATCTTGTAAGAGAGATTGATGAAATTAGGGATTCTGCAGTTCAAGAACTTGAAAAACCCATTAATGAATGTTTTTAAGGAATTGGAAATAGGGTTAGTGGTAAATCAAGATTAGTGGTAGTTTTGTGATATGATATTCTTAGAAGTGTTGACACTCACTTTTGTTAGGGTTAATTAATTAATTAATTAGTTGCTTAGATATATTAAGATCATTCGAATTACATAAGTGAAATAGTAAAATTTGAGTGAGTATTAGTAGTTATAGGTCCTGGTAGAGCGACCCCTATACTTACACTTGTACTACAATCAACAGGTACACTTGACTAGTATTAGTCACATAGTAAGAATACGGTTTTAATTTATTTTGATTTATTGTGATTGAAAAATCCACATCATCATACACACCTAGGCTAATGCAACATGCATAATTTAAGTTTAATTAAATTAAAGTCAAAAACCAAGTATTCCCAGCTTCCTAGAAATACAACACACACAAGAGTACTCAAGACTTCAGCTAGATAAAATGGGATAAGGCTCCCTCAGTGGATTACAGACTAAAGAGGAGGATTCTATAAGTCCCTGGAATTTAACCAAAAAAAATAAAGAAATAGTCTCGTATCGGATCAATTTTGCATAAACAATCATCAATGAGCATAGTCCATTGCAACACTTTATGCAATAGCCCATACCCCTCACATAACTCCATTGCAACTTCATACCAACTCCTAATTGACCATCCGATTTTGAAATTTCCCTATCGACTACCCACCTGTCCTTACCATGCACTCCATGGGGGTCCAGATGCCTACGACTACCACATCATCTCAAAGTTATAATCAAAATCATAACCCATTCCAAGGGTGCAACTCTTAGAGTAAGCAGCCAAGAAGAAGCCAAAAATCCATTTAGCCAAGCTTAAGTTCTTAGTTTGGTTATCGTTACTATCTTAGCAAGTAACATGCAATTACTACGTACCTGTTGGTCAAATCAAGCTTGTTATCTAATTCTAAGAAAGAAGCCCAATAATTGTTCATAATTGGAAACAAAATCAGTTCATGATTAACTATTTCTAACTCCTTTATTTGTTTAGCCCACCCTAAGATCATGTTTAGTAGTTTAATTAAGTCTAAGGAGGAAAGTGGATCAAGACGTTAAATTTTGAAGAAGGATTAAAGAAAAAAGGGAAGCACAGCCAATTCACAGGGAAGTGCATCGCCCTGCACTTTGAAGCATGACTAAAGAAGGAGGCCGTGTTTCTTCTTTGTTTGGGTACTTAAAGGGAAGCACGGTGGGTACAAAGGAAAATGCATTACCTTATGTTTCACATATGGTAGCTGTGCTTCAATCATTTTCCAATATTTGTGGAGATCAGCAAGGAGCATAGGGTAGAACATGGTTAGATGTATGCCACCATTTTCATTGTGCTCCAATGTGTTTTGAGACTAGAAAGAAGCACAGGGGAAACATGACTAAGTGTATCCCTTCGTGTTTCTTAGTACCTTAACACTCGTCCAAAAACAAAGAGAAGCATGGAGGAAACACAACATCGTGTATCTCCCATGTTCTTCTGCATTTTATAGCATTTTTTGATATAGCGAGAAGCACAGTGGGAAACACAACATCGTGTTTCCATCATGCATTTTTGGGTTTCACATTTTCTTTTTCTTTTAAGGGTTAGAGAGATGCACAATGAGGAGCATGTTGTCATGTTCCCATTGTGCTCTTCTAAGATTTGGGTATTTCGTGATTGAACTTATTATTTCTTTCTAAAACAAGCTTTTACATCCAACTTTGATGATCTTAAAGGTATTAGACTGATCATGTCTATGCCTATATTCAACTATATTCATCTCTAACATGCTAAAACATGATTAATCTAAGTTCAAAGCATAAATCATCTATGTTTGATAGCAACTACTAATTTTTCATGCTTCCTCTAAAATTTCGAAAAATATTTATGTGCAATCCTTCGTTTAACTTATTCTAACAGGAATAACATCACTTCCGGCATATTCCATGATCTTATCCATAATTTCAGACACATAACAAGATTCACTTCTTCTCAAAGTTAGCTTTCAACAATATTTCAACTTGAAACATGTTTATTCTCCCCTTTAACATTTCGGGACATGTTTTATTTACTCCTACTCACACATTCACACACCAAACTCGGTTTCAGAAACCAAAACCCAAGAAAGAATTCTTTGGACTAGTATGGAACCTAGGAACCCTAAGTCCGACAATATCGAGAACAAAACCCCGAAACAATAAAAATGAGTTAGCTTTAGAATATAGTCCTAAATAATATATCGAAACATAAAAAGATCAGATTTCGGAGAAATATCTATTTCGACCCCGATCAAGATTTGTTTTCGAAAATCTATCCTTGGTGCTTGAAAATAGAAAAATATTCCGGAGGACTCTTTAGAATCGAAATTTAATAAAGAATTCAAAAAATATAATTAGAAGAATTTTTCGATTTATAGAAATTACAATCATAGTCCTTTTATCGTAATTTTATTACTACCAGTAATTTAATTGTCTAATCTATTTTTTGATTTCTTATCATTACTTATCACCAAGTACAACCAACCATACTCTATTCTTATATCCTTATAACCTATCTCTTACATCCTCACATCCTATTTCTTATAATTTACTTTTCCAATACAATTTTATTACTAAAATTACTTAATTAAATTTGAAATCTTACACAAAACAACACACACATCTCTCTCTCTTCCTCTCATACCAAACCAGTGCGCCCCCATTTTCTATATATACTCCTTTATGCCTCCTACTTTTCACTTTCTTTCTTTTTCCACTTAACAAAACTTTGAAATTTGTTTTCTCTCCACTCTCTATTCCCCTTGTTGCCCTAACCCCCCTTCTCTCTCCACACATAAAATTTTTTCAAGTTTTCTTAATTCAAACACTCCTTAAGTAATAGATCTAAACCCTACCACATATAAAACATGTAATGGCAAGATTATACATGTGTGATTTCACCAAAAATCCCCATGAGATTTAGCCATTTAGGTAAAGGATGTGGAAACACTTGTACATGATTTTCATGCCATCACAATGTTGTGGATCTCTTTGTTTAATTTATTCTTGCTATATATCTTCTTGTTGATATTTTTGTGAATATATCTTGCTACTAACCTTATCATCATAATAGTTTAACTTGCATTTCATGCATCTAACATCATCAACATGCTAATCTAACCCTTGAGACTAGTCTTTATAGTCTTAGCAAGCCTTTAATATTATCTAAGGCTTCCAAGCTTGCATTTGCATCCATAAAATAAATGTCATCATACTCCTATTTTGTTTTGAGTATATAAATGTCATAAAAATTTGTTTTATGTGAATAAAAGACTTGTAGCATGATGGTAGTAATGAGGTTGTTGCCAACAGCTCAATATCTATTTTTGTTCTAATCAAAGACAAATTTTTAAATTCGGATTTAAAAAGACACCTATTGTGAAAACCTATTTTCCAACTCTAAAATGAAGATTTTATATAAAATACGAAAGGCTTATGGAATATTTATCATAAAGAAATGATTTTGATGAGTTAAATCTAGTTTTACTGAGAGATATTTTCAAAATAAGAAAGGTTTGCAAGAGTTAAATTAGAACTTTGTCTCAACTCCAACAAGAACATTAAATTTGTAACTAGAAGGAGTTGATGTGTAAACACCTATTTTCCAACCTCAAAATAAGAGTTTTATTAAAAAAAATGGAAGCCTTTGGGAATAGGTTTGATTAGGAGTCAATTTTAGATAGATCAAATGAGTTTTACCCAAGAAATAATCTCAAAACAAATTACAAAATTCGGATTTAGAAAAGAGCCACATTTAATCACCTATTTTCAGATTCCAAAATGGGGATTTTAATTGAGAAAGGGAAGCCTTTGGAAATAGGTATAATAAGGATTTAATTGTAGCAAGAACAAACGAATTTTATCTAAGAATATTTCTAAAACAGAGGAAAAGTTTCAACACATAAATCAAACTCTATTTTTCATCAACAACAATTCTTGTAAAATTTGTAACTAGGTAAAACCCCATTTAAACATCTATTTTCCAACTCCCAAATGAAGAGATTTCTTAAAATAATAAGGGTATTAGGCATATAGGTCATCAAGGCCTTATTTTAGTAAAAACAAAGATGATTTTTCAAGAAACAAAACTAGTTTTTCTAAATCAAGTATTCTTGAGGTTTTCTCAAAGTGAAATTTGTCTAAAAGCTATTTTTAACCAAATATCATCAAGAACATACATATAGATAGTTCATAACATGTCATTTGTGATATTAACTTGTTGATATTGCATGTACATTTAATATACATGGTAGAAACAATGTAAGTTTTCACAAAACAATTTCGGAAACATGATTTTCCCTGCTGACCAGATCTGATCCGAACTTTTCGAGACCTAAAAGTTTTCAAAAACTTAAGAATAACATTAGAATTATGTATATCTTTCAAAGTAGATAGAAATCGAGTACTCATTTGCAAAATTTCGAGTTAAAATGACCAAGTTATAGCCGTTTTAAGTTGGAATTTCAACTAACTACGAAAATTACGAACTTGAAAGTTTTTTTTGTTAAGTTGGGAGTAGTTATGGTTTGAAATAGTCATTAGGGTATTTCTTTCGTTTAGGTGATTTCGAATCGAAGGATTCTTTGCTCTCGGACTATTACAAGTAAAGACCGAAGACCATGGCCAAGTGCATCATACTTCATATTTATGATTCCTGATTGTGCTTGTAATTCGTAGTTGCATTAGAGTGATAGGCAAAGATAAAAATGGAAATGCATGATGGGTGATTATGGGATTATGTATGTTTTCTTGATGTATTGAGAAAAATGTGTTAAGTATATCGAAACTAGGTGATTAATTGATGGATGTCCATATGCCATGATTATGATTGTTTGCGAATTGCTTGGTCACCTATGAAATTGTATTATTGATTACTCGGATTAACAAGTACTATGGACATAATCACTTCATGTTAGGGATGGTGCATTTAATAATATTGGTTACCCGTGATTCATAAATGGTATGAATGAAATGGGTTGCTCGTGATTTATAAAACGAGACAGTTAATGGGTGGCCCATGAACCATAAAACAAAACAGTATATTCAAAGTTAGTATCGTAGGATTCGTTAATCTGCTAACCCCGAGTGGATGGTGCAAATTCATTTAAAATATGATTTCGGTTGATCATATATCTTGTATGCCCATGTTGTTGTTGCATTTCATATAGATCATTAAAACAACTTAATAGTATGAAATTATTGAATACGTATATTTTGGAAGTATTTACTCACTAAGTTAGTGTAGCTTATACCCTCATAGCTTCTTTTTGTTACAGTTTCCTTATCTGTGGTTGTGACCTAGGGATTTATCAACTCAGGTAAAGCAAGAGTAGGAGTTTCCCTTGGAAATTTATGTTCAACTTTTGTATGGACTTCCGTAGGAAACCTTAAATACATTATCTGGACTTATTTTTTTATGGGGGAATGCTCCTTAGTTTTTGTATATGATCCTGAATATCTGTGGTTTGTATTTTGATGCTTTTTCTATCAAATTAAACAATCTATCTCCAATTGCTCAAGTATTATATTGTCATAAGGGAACGCCTTGCATCTAGTACTAGACTTCTGAATGACTGTGGTAGTGATTCCTAAGTCTCGTATGGTATGCGATAGACTGTTACATTTAGGGTACCCTTTGGAGCGTGACAGTCAATACTTAGATCTTACCTTGTTCTTGCGGTTGCTAGTTGGTTCCCCAAGCTTAAATCACCTCCAAACTCGATTTCTTTGCTTTCTTCACTTCCTACCAATATCCCTATGTCAGAATCTACATCTAAAACACCATAAATCTTTCATTTTGACACTTGAAATCTTCACTCTTACCCTATTACTAATTTCCCTAAGTTTATTGTGCTTCTTCTTCTCTTAGTTCGCTTTCATTGTCCACATTTCCTATCATGAATAAGTAATCTCAACTAATTAGTGCTAATCATTCCTTAATATCACTTGGTTAACATTTAAATGAAGGCTAAGGTCTAAGGTTTCTTACCTTACGGTAGTCGTAGGCATCCTAGAAGGGAATGGCAAAAAAATATAAGATTACTTAGATGGGGCTAGGCTCTAAGGTTTCTAGGTCTCTTCCTAGAGTGCCCATAACATAATCCTATCCGTCTATTTGCATTATGCTTTTCTTTAGCAGATTTCTCTAACCTAATTCCATTAATTAACCATCTTTAAGTTCTATTTTACCCCAATAACTAATTAATTTTACTCAGTCTCTTAGTTTAAATTCCTAATTATATTTTGGCTTTTTTACTTGAATTTAAATTAATTATGGATGGTGTTTGGATCATTTCATTGTTACTTCCTTCCAATAATGTATAAATGATCCCATTAAAGAAAATGTTCATTCGTGCTTAAGAAGCGATAGTAGTATTCATTATCAATTGCGCTTATGCAACAAAGGTAACATTAGGATCGATAATTTTTATTAGTCAAGGGGCTATTTTCCACTACATGTAGCATTTTGTATGAAGGTATTACCTGAGTGTAGAATACCTAAAGATTACTTGGTTTTAATGGAGCATGTCAAGGGGATTATTTCTGCTATTTGACAACTAGAAATACCAAGAGGAAAGTGGTGATAACTTATCAACATTGTGCGCCTGGGAGATAAGCTTTAACCTGTCAACAATGATGTCTAAATCATATGTTATATTCATTATTGTTTTTCTTTCATTACTAGTCTTTGTGTACTGAGAAGGCCAGTCTCTTACTTTGTAGTGGAAATGGAAATAAAAGGAAAATAAATGAGCACATTATCTTATTTTTGTGAAAAATACTCATTGATCAAGATTTGACAATAATGCTCTTGACTCTTTCATTAGTTAAAAGCGTCAATGCTTTGTTTACAAAAAAAGAGAAAGGAAATGAGCAAGATTTGACAATAATGCTCTTGACTCTAAGCAATCCTTGCACACTTCTTTCTTTTTCTTTTCTTCTTTTTTTATAATTCTTGAGTCTGATTTCTTCCTAGGTAGGTGGTGATTTCACGTGAGATTTCGCTAAAGTCATCTCCCCTTTTATTTTCATGTTCATAAGAGAAGGTAGCTTTAGCAAAGTAGAGTTCATTTTTGTGGAACAGATTCTGTGTCACGTGGATTAGGATATCATTTTCATTCCAATATCCTTTCATGTATTGATGTTGTGTCAAGTGTATCATGTGTGCTCGTGCAACCATGTCCTCCCTATGGGAGAAGGTAAGAAGCAAGTGCATTAATCACATGAAATGTAACAAAACCATGGATGGGCCAAACGTTAAAGCCTTCTTTAACATATCCCATTATCATTATGGAAGATTTAAAAAGTTGTTCATTGTGATGAGATGATTCATTAAGTGTCAGATCTGTTCTTACAGCTTTGAAAGTTGACATGGGTATTGTACTAAGTAAAGATCTACTATCGATAAGCGTCCTCTTAATGGGGTGACCATCAAGTATACTTCCACATACAAAAGATGATTGTGATTAGGATTCTTCAAGTGCATATCGTTGTTGGAAAATGTAATGGCATAATCACGTATTGGGCTGCCCCTTTCTTAGGTTGAATTATGTCATACTCACTATAGTGACCTTGTGCAATTCGAATAATGCAATCGCTACTATAAATCATGGATGCTTATCAAATCCAAGGTGATTAAAGAAGTTCTTAAAATTTGAAGTTTTCAATAAAGTAGAGACAACATATCATCTCTATAGGTTGCAACTTCAAGTGCAGTTCCATTTTCTTTATGTACCTCAATTGACTGCATTTTCTTCTTGGACAAACACCGTTGTGTTGTTGGATTTCCATCTAGGTGAATCAATCACTTGATTTACCTAAGAACAAATATTTCTATATGGTGCTTAGTGAAGTTGATTCTTTTTTAGCTCCTCCACCTACCACACATGTATTCAAGCCTAATGAGACTACCTACTCCTCATTTTTGCACATGTTGTTTTTTTAGGTCATGTGTAGCGATAGTGATGGGATACTCATGTGAACATTGTAATCGAATCCTTAACCGCACAATTTGTAATTTTCGTAAATTTTTTTTGTTATTTTTATGTCCACTAAACAAAGTTCCCATTCAATATTATTAGTATAAGAATGTAGTAATCTCACATTGTTCAATTGGATAAAAGGAACCTAATACATGTATTGGTAAAATAGCTCAAATGACTAAAGATTCCTCTTTTGAAAATCCTAACCATAAACCCACTATTTCTAACCATTAGTAGGATCAAGCAAACAAAATTAAGAAAGCATGACTGAAAAAATAATAAATTAAAACATAATAAAGTCAGTAGTCCTCTTCTTCTACTCCTTACCTTAACTTTTCATAAATTTAAAAGAACATTAATATAAGAAAAACACCAATGATATAGGAAATTTTATTTTCGTAAAAAATGGAGATCATTGTGGTCTAACAATGTAGATAAGAACATTTGATTTTCTTATGATTAAGTCTAGTGGTCTAACATGGGTTTTGTAGCTATGGTCTAGTCAATGTGGTGTATGGATTAAATGATTAAGTCTATAGTTATACTATTATTGTTGGTTTGTTGAATTAAGCATATGAAAGAAGGCAAGAAGAAGAATATATCATGAAGAAGAAGAGAAGTAGTAAAGGAATATGTTTAGCAAATAGCCCATTCATAGAGGTTCTCCTCCATTCATTATTTCAAGCGACTTGCCATTTGGTTGAATAGCATATATGGATTTGTTAAAGAAATTGAGTGCTTTAATATTTTAAAGGAATTACTATACCATTGGTATTATAATATAATGTATTGGTGCAATTGTTGGTTTTTTATCTTGATTTTGTTAGGAAATATTAAATAAATTCTATGTCTTCAATTCTTTTTTTTTTTGTTATGTCTTATATATTTGCATATGTAAACCCCTAGATTTTTCGGTGCTTTTATATTTGAATCCTGAAGGAGTACCAAAACTAGAACCCTAAAAACCAATTCCAGTTATTTCTTAACTCTAAAAACCCTAAAAGGGATCAAATAAAGAATCAATAACCCTAAGATATCAAATGAATTAAGTAAAGCTCAAAACCCTAAAGGTAAGTCATTTAGCAAAATCATATCACCATCAAAACGATCCAAAATAAGAAAGCCAATCGACCTGGAGACCTTACACTAAATAATTTGTTTATCCTATCTGTAACACACAAATCAAGATAATATATTTAAATAATATTTAAAAATAAAATAATTTTATATAATATAGCATTAATTTATCAAGTCAACATTTGATCAGTTAAACCGAGCCTTTTACATATCCAAATTCTTACCAGTAAAATAATTGTCATATCTACAATACTATTTATTACTATTCACTACTATTTATATCAACCAACTTTATATCACTATTCACCCCTATTCTACAATACCATACATATTCTTTACTATTATTCAACTTAATGATCTATTCTTACAACACCATAGCCTATACCATCAAATTTACAACCTATCACATCTTTTTCTTTCTTTATTTCTTTCATCTCTCTCTCTCTTCCTACCTCTGTCCTTCCTTTTGGTAATGCCAACCCTCCCATTTCCCCCCTCTCACTCAACTTCCATCATAAGTTTTTCTTTCTATAAACGCCTTTCATCTCACAACTTTTGAACACTTTACATTTTACTTTCTCTACACTCAAAATAATCTTAAATTCTCTCCAAACTTGACGCTATCCTCCTCTCTCCATGCTATCTCAACTCCGTCTGCTTTCCTCTCTAACAAACACATTTCCACTCATTTGGTCAGGTAAACACTCTCAAATACTTATCTATATTAGGTTCATCATCATGTGTATAAGTAAGACTCTATTTTTGTACAAGTTTTCCAATGATGCATCAAGGTAGGGAAGGAAATGTGCAGGATCCTGCCATGTTATTTTGTTTATATAAAGTTTATGTTCTTTACTCCTTGTAATCTAACCTAACTTCATATATATATGTGTGTGTGTGTGTGTGTACATATATCAACTAGAGCATATTGCTCACTAATTTAACATTCAATTTATTTACTTTCAAGCACTTTACTTTTAAGCAATTTATTTACTTCTTGAAGGTTTACTTTATGTTCAAGACTTGTCCTCTTCAATTCTTATGAAGATTAGTCCTAAATTCTATTATTAGACTTGTCCATTGCAAGTCTTGGGGAGACTTGTCCTATCTCAAAAACTGACATTTTAATTTACATTATCTTCATATTTCATTACTATGTTTTGTTAGCCAAGAGGCCATTTTATTTTCCATGTACATATTGAAATGCTCTTAATGTTATCTTTGTGTTTATATTGAAATTCTTAAACTTTTGGGGTCGTGATGGCCAAAAGTTTCTAAATCAAAAGTAAGAAAAAGTTGATGATCATAGAATCATCATAAACACCCTTTTTCTTTTATCAGAGGGCTTAACATATGAAAGGTGAAAAGTTCAAGCATTAATGGACCATTTCACTAAGATGAAACTTTGATTATGAAATCTTTTGAAAGCTTTCATTTTGTTACATGAAAAACCATTTTGAGTAAAAGAAAAGCTTGAAAACAAACCTTACCCCTCCATTTTCTATAATGTCAAGAACCAAATTATCATCAAGGGGTGTGGAACTTTATTTTTCCCTTCTTGAAAATCACTTAATTTCAATGTTTTGATAATGGAAAAGCAAAGCAAAGTTGTGTCCCCATATTTCCTCATAAGTGCTGAGACCTATGAGGCATGATTGAAGCATAATACTTCATTTTCCAACTTAGTTTACTTGTTTTCAAAGTTTGTAGATTTGAACCAAACAAAAAGGTTTTGATTTCCTTTTTATTTTCTTAATGTCATGAATTTCAAGCCCCTAAAGGGGTTAATTTCACTTTGAGTCTTTATTTTCAATTGTTACATAATGAGTCTCAAGATGTTAGTTAATGGACATAAGGATATGATTTCATGTTCCTTAAAAAAAGGCTGTTGGAGTTTGTGACCATTTTCAATAGCCGTTTTCTATGGTCATATGTATAATGAATGAATATTTGACTATACATTTATTATTCATTCATTATACATTTAAGAGTCATAATTTTGGTATTTGTATAATGAATGAATATTTGACTATACATTTATTATTCATTCATTATACATTTAAGAGACATAATTTTGGCCTTTATAGTTGGCTAGCTGTATACACATATAAATATGTGTTTTGTTAGGGTTTGTATGAGAGTGAGAAAATGAGAGAGTTTTGATTTATATTTTGTTACTCTCTCTCTTTTGTACTCAATTATCGACATATAGTGAATTCTCTCTCCTCTGCCCGTGGTTTTTCTTGATTTGGGTTTTCCACGTAAATCTTGTGTGTGCTTTATCATTTTTCTTTATCAATTTTCGTTTTTGCCATTGTTCGTCTTCTATCAAGTGGTATCAGAGCCAAGGTTTTGGTTTTGTTTTTCGCTACAATGGCAACTGTTAAGTTTGATGTTCCGTTTTGGATCGCAACATCAGATTTTCTTGGAAGAGGTGGAGAATGTTCTATGTCGATTGAGCCCTTTTATTGGTTTTGTGGAAGAGGTAAAGAATATTTTGTTTTTATGTCGAAGCTCCTTAATTCATGTCATGGTGGAGATTGTTGGAGTTTGTGACCTGTTTTCAGTAGCCGTTTTTCGTGGTCATATGTATAATGAATGAATATTTGACTATAAATTTATTATTTATTCATTATAAATTTAAAAGTCATAATTTTGGTATTTGTATAATGAATGAATATTTGACTATACATTTATTATTCATTCATTATACATTTAAGAGACATAAGTTTGGCCTTTATAGTTGGCTAGCTGTATACACATATAAATATGTGTTTTGTTAGCGTTTGTATGTGAGTGAGAAAATGAGAGAGTTTTGATTTGTAATTTGTCACTCTCTCTCTTTTGTACTCAATTATCGACATATAGTGAATTCTCTCTCCCTGCCTGTGGTTTTTCCCGATTTGGATTTTCCACGTAAATCATGTGTGTATTCCTTTATCATTTTTCGTTTTTGCCATTGTTTGCCTTCTAACAAAGGCTAATAAAGACTCTATGAACATGAACAATCTTAACTTGCATCCTTTTCATTTATCTTTAAATGTTTAACTCCATTCTAAAATGTTTATAGTGTTAGAACCATATTAAATGATGTTTTCATTCTTCATACCTTACCTATAATTGCATATAGTAATAGGTGAATGCATGCTAGAAAGCCTTATAAAATTTAAACATTAGAAATGTATCGAAACAGTTTGACTCCTACTGACCCAAGGCCTTACTAACCTCATACGACTAAGAGAACTTTAAAATAGATAGAGCATTTGAAATAGGTAGAAAATGATTACTCATATGCAAAAATTGGGCGTAAAATGACTTAAATATGATCATTTAAAAATTCAAACTTGGTAACCTGAAATTATAGCAAGAATAGAAATCACATAATTAGAAATTTAAGCAAAGTTAGTATGGAATACTCATTTTGAGTATTTCCTTGTTCAAGTGATGAGAATCCCAAAGTTACACTTCTCAAGGACTAAATTTTGACTATGGATTTTCTAAATGGCTAAGTGAGTTTTCTTTAAGATTTGTGTTCCTTATTTGTGCTTGTAAAATTAGTTGCACTTGTTGCTAAGAAAAGATAAAATCAATATGTTTGGGGATATCATGAGTTATGTATGTGCTTTTGTATTGTGTGATGAAATCGATGCTATGAATATTGGAATCTTGAAGTGTTTTTTAAGTGTATTAGAATATCTATATGTGTCAATTGTTTTGTATTTATTAATTATTTGATTTCCCTTTAACGAACCTTATTACAGTTTGGTATAAACGAAATAAATGGTCATGCACTGCATTTGTTGAGTCACATGATTGAAGGTTGCTACTCCTACATAAAGAGCTGGAAGGCCTATGATATCCTATAGTGGGCTTAAGTCTACTCCTGCTTGAGGAAATTAAATGCGTTCGGAGAATGCATCCACAAAGAGGAGTCACGTCGATCGATTGCTATAAGTAGGTGCTTGGGGACTAGCAGTAGGGGATATAGAAAACCTTAATTAGAACTCCCTTACCCTTGTTACGAAGGGTGCAAATTCATTTTATGTATGGTTTCTAGATACTATACATATTTGTTTGCTTTATATGTTTGTTGCATAACATATACTTATTTAATAAACTTGTTTAGTTTTGGTTGTATAGTACGGATGAAGAGATTTTCTCACTAAGTGACTAGTAATGCTTACACCCCTATAGATTTTTGTTGAAATAGGAATACTTATGGCTTCGCCGAAGGGATAGGATTCCCGAGGTAAATACTAGCAAACCATAGAACTTTTGATGGATGTTATGGGAGAATATGAAGTAGATTTCTTCAAAGATCTCTTTACTAAGTTAATAAGACATTGTTATTTCAGATGACCCTTGAGGATGACTATAATATTTGAATTTTATGTGCATATTTGTTATCTTCTTAAATTGCACTACTCCTCGATGTTCCTTTGTCTATGAGCACGCCTCACGCATGGTATAGAAGCACTTATGTGACCAAGGTAGTCACTTTTGGCTCTTGTGCAATGTATAGTAGGCTTCACGTTTAAGGTACTCCTTAGGACATGACAGCATATCTTATAATTTATAAAAAATTTTTATAACCTACTTCGCATTAAACTTCAAATGAATGAATCTTGTGTGTTGAAGGGTTTGATCTGTGTAACTTGGCATGGAGAATTCAGTCAAGTGTTCAGAAACTAGATTTTAGCTAAGGATAATGTCAAAAATGGTAGCTGAACTTTTGCAAAAAGTTTAATTAGGTACCTAAAGTTTGGTTTTGAACAATTTTTAATACCTGAAATAAGTTTTCATGGATATTTTTCCTACTTGAAGTTTCGTTTTGACAATTTTTGTACCTAAACAAAGTTTTCGGGGATTTTTTCATACCTAATTGAACTTACTTTAGGTATGAAAGAAATTTGTGAAAGCTTTATTCAAGTACCAAAATTGTTAAAACCAAACTTTAGGTATGAAAAAATTTCTACAAAACATTGTTCAAGTACCAAATTGTTGAAAATGAAATTTCAGGTATCTAATTAAATATTTTATAAAAGTTCAGGTGCTATTTTTATCATTAACCCATTTATCTATGTGGATAACTAGTTAACCTATTATTTTAAATCATGAGGAAAACATCTATGAAATCGCTTCTATAATCATTATAATTGTGTGCAACGTTATTATCTTGTTCTCTAATGTGATTGTATGTTTTTTACCATTTCCTCCAAGTGATGATTAAACTTCTTACCACTTTATTCTATTTAACTTGTAACTTAGTAATCCTATCAATCCAAATAAGAGTTGGTGTATAATCCCAAGCAGCTACTATTACTCAATACCCCCAAATTCCTAGAGGCTTGTTTCGGAGTATGAGTACTTTAGTATTGTTTCTTACACCTTAATTTAAAGATAATAACCTGTTGTTTGTTGCATTTCATTAGTATAACCATGCATGTCATCTCATGTGTTCTTGTGTTATTGTCATACTCTGCTTCGACTCATTGTTGTTTTCTCTCCAAGGTATTGATTGGATGATGATGTTTCATTCGGGTGTATGGGATGACTTAAGAGGATTTTGTTAAAGATCAAGACAAGTTAGGATCATTGGATCACATTTTATTTTGTATCAAAACTAGAGTTATCTTTTTGGAACTGTATTATTCTTTAAGGGTTTGATGGAGCTCATATGTTTTGTAATAAGTTTGAAAGCTTTGTTTTACCAATATGAAAAGGTATATGAGATACCTAATGGTACGATTTTGTTTTAAAGTTTAAATTACTCAAGAGAGAGTAGTCTATGGTTTTGTTTTTATGAAGGATAATCTACTCATGTGAGTAGAATATTAAATGTTTTTGTAAAGATTGTTTTACCATTGCTAAATCTGGCTGTTTTCAGAATGTAACTAAATGATTTTAGAATATGAAATTGGCTAACAACTGTTCGCAATAAACATTTCTTTTAAGAAAGCTTATTTATGTAATACATTGAGTATTATACATGGTGACTGGATACTCCTTGATGTATAAATTTAGGGTATGACAGCTTCTTTTTTTAGGCATCTCATCTCTTGGAGTAAAGATCTATTAGACATTAGACACTAATTCTATGAATACATGACATGCATGGATGGATTTAGGGGGGATCAATAGGGGCCTCGACCCCCTAATCTTAGAAAATGTTAATTTTAGGTTTTATAAAAAAGTAAAAGATATATGTACAATATGTATATTATAAAAAGGAAATCAAAATATAATAAGTTACATACGAAAGTGGTAAATGGTTTGGTTTTGTAACCAAAATGTCATGTGTTCAATTTAGGTAGTTGTCGTTTTACTTTTTCATAATGTACTTATTGCTTAAATGATACTCTCCTCTCTCTCTCTCTCTCTCTCTCCTCTCTCTCTACTTTTTTTCCCCATAACTAATAATATTAAATTCATTCATTATCTTAGATTGTTAGTTTTATAATAATATACAATAATATTATAATTTCACTATCCATATTACAAATGTTTTATCCCCTCACATCAACTATTAGTAAATATCATCAATTATAAGACTTGGTTTAATAACATTATTATAATAATTGGTGTTATTATATAAATTATGAAGTGATCTATTATTAACTAACTATATTCAAAATGTTTTTCTAAGTACTGATAATATAATAAACATGCAAAGATATTGTGAAAAAGAAATTATTGAATATTAATATTCGTGTAAATTTACTCTTTTTCTCAACTTGTATTTTTTTTTATTGAAATAATTTTTTTTTTTTTTTTGTTAAAACAAATGTTATATAAGTTTTTAGTAGTAATATTTTTTTAATATGTTGATAGATAAATATAGATTAATAGTTATGCTATAATGAAAATGTGAAAAAAAAAATTTTACACATATAAGATGTAATAACTCAGAACCCCCAATTATTTTATTATATTTTTTTCCACAGTGACATGTAAATACTAATAAATATTTAAATATAAAAATCTAGCATACATAAGGTACAATGTTTAAATTTTAGAAAGTGTAGTTGCGTGGCTTGTTGTACAATAGCTTTCTTCAAGTTAATTCAAGCATGTTTGGATTGTTGCTACACTTTGATTATTACAGATAACAGCAAACACCTATAGAATTTGCGTATTTGATACACAATTAAAAGTAAAGAGGGTAATAAGGATCAAATCATGGGAAAATAAAAAATGAAGAAAGTTTTGGAGGCTGGTAGCCCATTCCCAAATCAACCGCATTGGTTTGCATTTTATATGGTATATAATGAATACATATACACACACATTGTGGTAAAATTCCTCTAGTTATTTAAAAGAATATGAAACAACACGTTGGCCAAGTGGCTTGTGTTGTTTCAATCGCTTTTGAAATATTTAGATAAGAACATAAAGTTTTACATGAAATGTTTATATTTATTCAAATAATCATTTGGCCAATAATAAGTTAATATTTAGCTAAATAATAGACATGTAATAATAAATATGTGACAATTTGGAGATTATGAATGTGATTTAACCTTAGTAACTTTTTGTTTTTGATATGTTCTGCTAAGTTTTCTTTGGCTAGATAATAGATCAAAAGTGAGTACGATATATGCCAACGATCCTTAGAATATGACCCAATCTTTTCTATGCTACTTTGGTAGGTGCACTTGTCTAATATTGGTAGTTGCAACCGCAATTGAATAGAAGTTATTAGCTTCTCATATAAATTTTTAATACTTTAACTTTGTGTTCTTGAATGTTTATAATCCAACTAAATCGACAAATCACCTGCAATTGGTGTTCATGCCAACTTTCAAATTTGTTTACATCGAGTTGTTTTTGTATACAAATAGTGTTTCTGTTGCAGTTTAAAGGGGGAGACTTTTAGAGAAAATCCTCGAAATTAGCTTTTTGTACATTATTTCTTAGGTTAGTTTGGTAGAGATAATAATTTTTTTTTCTCTCTCTTAGGTTTTCTAACAGTTTTTTTAAGAGTTTGTGATCAATTTGTGTGCTTCATTGAAGATCTTTTGCAAGAATTATGTACTAAACAGGTGTTATATATCTTAATCTTTTTCTATTTCTCTGAAATTGAATTCGAATTGATTGATCTTATGGAGGAGTAGTCGAACTCTACCTAGATATTGTAGATCTAAGTTTGTAACATGTCATCTGTTCGAAATTTTAATGTAATATTGTTTAATTGATAACTCAAACTTCAATGATCTTGAATTTATAGATGCGCAATATGAATTCATGTCTAATTTCATTTAAATTGAATGAAGAGATTGTTCAATCGAATAGGTCTAGGCTATCAATAAGAATTGCTCATAGTTTCTAAAGATAGAAGCAGTGAAATTCTTTTGTCATTAATTGATTGCATAATGTATGTTAATAATCAAAGGATTCTTGATCATAATGCAAATCGAAGTTGCTAATAGCTAAGAAGAGGTTCTAATGGTTTGACTTTGATTAATGATTTTGAGAGAAAGTTTAGCATAATTGTAATATACAAGTAAATAATTTGTAAAGAAGGGTATAAGGGTCAAGTAATATAAAATAAGAGGTTAAAATGGTAAAAAATATGATTGTATTGGTATTTTGATCACATGATATACACATGACGGAAGATGAAGATTTTATATTGTACATCGACTTCAATGTCACCAGTATAGGATCGAGTGTTGCTGGTGTACATTACTATGGCTTAGGCAGCATAAGGCCGTGTTGATTTGGGTACGCTGTTTGATCTTGAATATATGCAGTCAGTGTGCTAGCCGACGAAGGCTTGAAGAAAAATGACCCAAGACGAATGGCAAGCCTTTACGCTGTCAGCTTTAACTTTTATGCCGTCGGCCTTCAGTCTACACCTACAACGTACATTTTAATAACTGCCAGCGTACATTGATAAAAGACAGAAGGTTTCATGAATTCCTTTTTATTCATTCTTTCCTTCCTTTTCCAAAACATAACCCTAAACCTAAAAATCCTCTATGTGGGAATTTCTGATAAGCAAGAAGATTCGGGAGATCAAATCCATATAATTGAATAGCCATCTTTTCTTTAAGATTTTACCAATCTATAGTTTCCTTAGAGTTTGTCTATTGTTTTTGAAGGGAGATCGGAGAAAAACCCTAATTTTTCTTGAAGATCTGGATTTGGTGTTAAAAAGGATTTAGAATCGATTCTAGATAAGTATTTTAATTTTTTTTCTTTATGATTTCATAACAATAGTTGTTGATTGATTTAAGGTATTTTTGGTGTTGAATAGAGTTCTAAGGTTTGGAAAGATCTTGAGGAGATTCATTGTTTGGAGGAGTTTTGTATTTTGTTAAAGGAGAAAGATGTGAATTTTTGTTTCATTGAAATTAAGGTTTTAGACGAAGTTTAAATTAGGATAATGTAATGAAAGTTTGAACTTTGAAATCTATATGTTCATAATTGTCAGTTTTGGTGAATTAGGGTTTGTGTTCTAAAAGGAGATTTAGGTGAATTGGAGTCCTGTTTCTAGAATTTGATTCAAGTACGACCTTACCTTATTTGTTGTATGTGCTTGTAGGTTTAAACTTGCTTGTTGTATGTGATGTAGGATTAGAACTCTAAATTGACCTAATTATATATGGCATATTTAATTGTTTTGATGCTTGTGCTTAGCTGCGGTTAGTAAAGACTACGCAGAGTGTGATACTAACGCTGGCAACTTGATGATCCTTGTGTGGCATTGTCCCGAGTAGAGTTGCACTTGGAGATGATTCTGGTAGATTAGGTTTTGGCAGTATGGTCGCGGGTGTGTGGAAGATATTCCAACACTAATATATGTATAATTATCTATTTTATATATATGCTTGTTTTTATGAAGTCATGAATTACTCCAGATTTGAAACTAGATGCATATGGTTTTGAATTGTGTTGCATGCTGGCTAATATAAGATAAGAAATGGTGTTTGCTGCATTAGTAATAGTTGCACTTGATTATACATGTTGTGTGTGCATATGCATTTTTGTGTGGTTTGGCATACTGAGCTTTTTGCTCATTCTTTTCATTTTTCAGGAGTAGGAGAAGATTAGTGATTTATGACATTTTTATAGATGATGGGGAGGACGTTAGTGGATTTGATTTACCGGTAGTCTCTTAGAGATGCTTTAGATTTAAGGATAGTTGTGAAAGATTAATATGAATTTTTATGTTAATATGTTTTTTTGAGTTTAAAACTGTTGTAAGAGTTTTTCCTTTTATGTTATATTTGGATTTAGTTGGTTGGTTTTATGCCAACAAGATGTTTTCTTTAAGGATATTGTTTTCATGAGATAACTTAAACAAGTGTCCTTATGAGAGTATTGAAGTTTATATATTGTTTATTTGTGGATTAGAATTATCACATTGGCGTGTTCTTATAAAAAGTACGACACGTGGTAGGTTGTAATGTCCTTATGTTAGGCATTATAATAATCTTGTAAATCTGATAGTATAAGTTTAATTCAACAATGCATCAATAATGTTTGATGATTTTTTCCTCCGTGATCACATGTGAAGGACTTAGAGAAGCAATATCTAACTATTTTCTTATTGTTGATCTTAATCTTTCGAAGAATTGATCAAAAACTTGCCTTTGTGTAAATATTCTATTTGTTTAGTGTTCAGTATTGTAAATCATGATCTACTAAAGTTCTTAAGCTAGATAATAGATTAGAATGAGTAAGGCAGAATCTTTTGATCCCTAGGAATACGACATATTGTTTTATGCTACTTCGGTGGGTGCGCTTGCCTTTAATTGTTGGAAGTGATCAAAGAAAAAATGGAACTTTAGACTTTATAAGTTTTAAAACTCGATTACAATCTAACACATATCATTTCTTGTGTTCTTATGGGCTTTAAGGCATTTTTAAAATAGAGAGAAGCACGAGTGAAACATGACTAAATGTATCCCCTCATGTTCTTCTAGGTTTCAAGGCATTTTTGTTGAAAATAGAGAGAAGTACCGGGGGGGGGGGGGGGGGGGGGGGGGGGGGGGGGGGGAACACGATTGAATGTATCCCCTCGTGCTCTTCTAGGCTTCAAGGCATTTTCATAACAGAGAGAAGCATAGGCAAGACCACGATGTCATGTTCCTATTTTGCTCTTTCTGGGAAATGTGTTTTCTTCATGATTTGTGGTCATGAAGAAACACATGCAGGCGCACGATGTCATGT
Source organism: Combretum micranthum (assembly GCA_024138025.1). Taxonomy (NCBI): domain Eukaryota; kingdom Viridiplantae; phylum Streptophyta; class Magnoliopsida; order Myrtales; family Combretaceae; genus Combretum; species Combretum micranthum. Next base: position 65,924 of record JAMXBD010000705.1, read on the forward strand.
TTCTATCGTGCTTTTTTCTGGGTTTATGCTACTTTATCCTATACTTGTTATTTTTGTTAAAAACATGTTTTGGAACAACTTTTGGCGACCTTAAAGGCATTAGATGGTTGTGTTCATGCCTAATCTCATCTATTTTCATCTCTCAATTGCTAAAACATGATTAATCAAAGTTGAAAGCCTAAAACGCCTAATTTTGATAGCAATCACCAATTTATCATGTTTCTTTGAAATTTTTCAAAACATTTCATATACAAACCTTCATTTAACTTCTTCTAACATTAATAACATCAACTTTATGTTCATTTTATGATCTTAACCATAGTTTTAAACACATGGTAACATTCATTTCTCCTCAAGGTTAATCTCCAATAACATGTCAACTTGAAATATGTTCATTCTTTTCCTTAACATTTTCAAACCTGTCTCATCTCCTCATTATCACATCCTCATAATATTAAGAGTTGATTTTGGGTCTTTTCTTGTTGTTGTAGTTGTAAGGTGGCACTCCAAAGCTCAAAACACCTTTTAAAAACAACTTCTTTGTTACCTTCACTTTCTACTAACACTCTTGAGTCAGAATTTATACCTAAAACACCATAAAATTTACATTTTAATGCTTAAAAATCCTAAACTTACCTTATCATGAATTTTACTAAGTTTGTTACTCTTCCCTTTCTCTTAATTTGCTAATGCATAACCTTAGTTGATTAATGGTAATCCTCCTTTAATGTTATTTAATTAACATAAAGTGGTGGCTAGGGTCTAGGGTTTCTTACTTTAGGGTTGTAGTAGGTTTCCTAAAGAAGAAAATGCAGAAAATGAAAGACTAATTATATGGAGGCTAGTAAGGTCATCTAGGGTTTGTAGGGTTTCTATTAGAGTTTTACTTAGCACGATCTCAACCATCCATCTCCATTAGGTTTTTATTTGGTAGATTTTTACTAACCTAGATCCATCAAATTAAACTAACTTTAAGTTTCATTTTAGCCAACTCACTAATTAATTTTATCCGTTTCCCTTGGTTTAAATTCTTAATTATTTTTTGGCTGTTATATTTAAATTTTTTCTTTGAATTTTATGGGTGCTGTTCAATTCAATTCATAAACACTTTTGCTAAAAATTGCATCACCAAAGCTAAACACCAACATCTTATCTCTATATGTTGTACATGCTCTTCAAGATCAGTCGTCCTTCATGCATTTTAAAGTTAGGTAGTCCCATGCCTCTAGGAAAAGGCTCCTTAATGATGAGCTATGCAAGGGAGTCCTAGTTGCTATTGAGGTCGTCTTTGGAGTTTGTGCACTTTTTTTAACTCTCTTCGATCTCAATAGCCTCTTAGCTTTTCTTATCATCTCATCAGGTAACAAGACTTCGAAGCACCTCCCTTGGTACATTGGAGGGTCAATTGGAGTTTGGTCATTCAAGTGTGTACGAAAGACTATTAATGCTAGGGATGGAGCATGAATCTCCATTTCATTGTATGTTCAAGAAGTTACCCAAGCAGCATGCATTCAAGACTATGCTTAGGTTTCTAAGTGGTTGCTACGGGGGGGGGGGGGGGGGGAGGGGGGGAGGGGCATTGCACTTGGGGGCGCAGTAGTTGATTTTCACTGCTCTTTTGGCATTGAGGTGCAATGGTTTTGAGTTAAAAGTCTATAAGCCACTACTCCATTTGACAGTTGTTGTTCATTTCATTGCTATGTTCTAAGTGGTTATGATATGGTAACCCTAGGTATATTAAACCTAGAACCCCCAAATCGTTGATTGGAACTGGAACCCGAGGATCGTCTTGAAACAAGTGTCGTAGGATGGAATTAGACCTCAATCAAACTTGTTGATTGCAACCTAATTATCAATGAATGGAATGGAACTAGACCTCGAACAAACCTGTTGATCGCAACCTAGTTATCACGTCGACCTCCTTGAGTGTTTAGATCAAGAAAATCAAATGGAAATTCGTTCACAAGGAACAAGATGGAGTTTTCTCTCAAAGAGAATGAATAACATTCATATAAATCGTCTTGTTTTTTTTTTTTTTTTTTTGCTCTATACAAAGCCCATAATATATATACAAATGAAGAATAAACTGAAAAAACCTAAAACAGTTACGTGCATTAAAGCACACCTAAAACAGTTACACTATTTTGAAAAACACTTTAAACCTAAAACAGTTACAATATTTTGAAATATACTATTTAACTTGAAACATTTAAACTATCAATAAATATCCCTAAAAATCCTTTAATCTCTTGTATCCCAAACTTTGACTTGTGATTTAATTATCATAACTCCCGTCAACAAGCCTTCTTTTCCTTTAACTGGATTATTGATCTTGAACTTGATGGGCTCAATTGATGATGCTATATGGATCACATCATTCCCTCCTTCTTCGAAAAGATTCGTCCTCGAATCTTCGCGTTTAGATACTTCTAAATTGCGACAAAGGAATTTAGATTGAGATTCTATTTCATCTTGATCTTCTTGAGGACTCAATTCTTTGAATCCCTGCATTGAGGAATCAATTTCACTAGGAAAAGAAAAATTATTACTTAATAAACAAATATAACTCTCTAGTGTTTCACATTCTGATTCTTTTTCCTCGATGCTCACCAAAGTGTTTTCATCACACTTTTCCTCACTCTCACGCTTGTGTTTTTCTCTCTCTCTAAAACTTTGAGCTATTGTCATCTGATCCATACAAGCCTCCAAAGGATTGAGAGAGACTAATTTCACCCATCTTTTGTTTAAAACAAAAGAATATCGATTATTATCCTCATCATATCTGGCTTTCCTCTGAAATTGCCATGGTTGTCCCAAAAGAATATGACAAGTTTCCATTGGTACCACATCACATAAAACTTCATCAATATACTTGCCAATCGAAAAAGAAATTAGAACCTGCTCAGTCACCTGAATTTCTTCATACCCTTTTGACAGCTTTAATTTATAAGGTGTTTGATGCATGCTAGTTTTCAAATTCAATTTTTCTACCATCAAGATACTAACAAAATTTGCGTAACACCCACCATCAATCCTCAAACTGCATGTTTTGTCCTTTACATAGTTTAGATGGCGTCTAGTGTAAAATTTAGGATCACCAGAAATCTCATCAACATCATGCCTCAACAGACTAGATCTTACTTGCACTTTACTCATAATTAAATTTTTTTTTTTTAGACAACTCAAACCCTAGATAGCAAAAATAAAACCCTCGACAACAAATCAAAGTCCTCTCTTTTTTTTTTCTCCAAATCCAAATCGAACCCAAAAAATCAAAGCTTTTTTTTTTTTTTTAAACCCTAGATCTAAAGATCACAACTTTTCACAAAAGAACCCTAACAACAAACCAATCAAAATCAAATCTTTGTTTTTTTTTTTTTTGACAAATGGAACAATATAAAGATGGTTCTTTTCTTTCTTTTCTTTTCTTTTTTTTTTTTTTGACTCAAGAACCCTAATCAAGAACAATAACAAATAGATAACAAGATTAAATAAAGATAAAGGATAGATTACTTGTGACAAGAAACCGTAGCTCTGATACCAAATGATATGGTAACCCTAGGTATATTAAACCTAGAACCCCCAAATCGTTGATTGGAACTGGAACCCGAGGATCGTCTTGAAACAAGTTGTCGTTAGGATGGAATTAGACCTCAATCAAATTGTTGGATTGCAACCTAATTATCAATGAATGGAATGGAACTAGACCTCGAACAAACCTGTTGATCGCAACCTAGTTATCACGTCGACCTACTTGAGTGTTTAGATCAAGAAAATCAAATGGAAATTCGTTCACAAGGAACAAGATGGAGTTTTCTCTCAAAGAGAATGAATAACATTCATATAAATCGTCTTGTTTTTTTTTTTTTTTTTGCTCTATACAAAGCCCATAATATATATACAAATGAAGAATAAACTGAAAAAACCTAAAACAGTTACGTGCATTAAAGCACACCTAAAACAGTTACACTATTTTGAAAAACACTTTAAACCTAAAACAGTTACAATATTAAAAATACTTTAAACCTAAAACAGTTACAATATTTTGAAATATACTATTTAACTTGAAACATTTAAACTATCAATAAATATCCCTAAAAATCCTTTAATCTCTTGTATCCCAAACTTTGACTTGTGATTTAATTATCATAACTCCCGTCAACAAGCCTTCTTTTCCTTTAACTGGATTATTGATCTTGAACTTGATGGGCTCAATTGATGATGCTATATGGATCACATCAGGTTATCTAATGTAACATGTTCTCCATGTTATTCAAGTATTGCTTCTCTTGCATAAGATGCGAGTCGGAAAGATGCTAGAATCAACATCTAAACAAGTAGACAACTAAGAATTACTGGAATTGGAAAAAGAATAAGTAAAAGTTTGAGGGCTGGGTTCTTAGGAAACTTTTTTACCTTAGACCTAAACAACATTAGGAAATGGTTGTAAGCATGGAGGTGAAATGTATAAAAAGAAGAAGATAATTGAGGAAACAACACTATAAATCATTTCTCACAAATAAAGACAAATATCATTAGCTTAACACTAATAAGGGTTTTTTTATTATCGGACTCAATAATAGGCTTATATAATAGAGCCTGTAAAATAAGACAAAATCAAAGGATATCGATAGGTTATCCAATATTGTTACTTCAATGCTTAAGTTAGTATCTACCTGAAATAAGGGATAAAAGGAATAGGGTGAGAGTGTTACCGTTTTAGCATAGTAACAATTATAAGTATGCATGATCCTTTTGTCCCAAAGCTCTCAAAGGGAGTATTTATAAAATAAAAGATCCTTGTTATTATTGATGTCGTAGGGATTATGGTGTAATTTGAGGTTAATAGTGGAGAGCCAAATAAGATTAGTTTTAAACCAAATAGATCGGCCCAAGTTCCAAATGGATTGGATTAAGCCTATAAAAGCTATACACCAAAATTAACCATTAACATTTTAAAACTTGCTAAAAGTTAGATGACGAAAATAAAAGGTTAAATAAAAAAATGCAAATTAGAAAAAAATTGATGAAAAATTACAATAATGGAAATTGTGTCTTGAAGATACAATAAATTGACAATATATTTTGAAGATATAATTTTGTGTTTCTAAATTAGTATGTTAAAAATACGATTTTAAGTATAATATTTTAAGATTTTTTTTTCTTAAGAAATGATTTTTACAATTTTTTAATTTGTATTTTTTCTTTAACCGATAAAAAAACGAGGGCTTATTCTCCTCTCTCTCTAATATGATAGATATTTTGAGACTATAAGGTCCGATTCGTTGACATTCCATGCACCTTTAATATGAGGTTCAAGATACACGCATGAAGAAGATGTTGATCATTACCGGTGAGATAGAAGAAGGTGTCAAAAAGGGCGGTCCTTTTCACGCAAAAGAAACACGTTTACCGCGGCACACGCGTCTTACGTGCGACGTGCTTGTCAGCCTGTAAAACGTGTTCCAACTCCTACACCGAATTAAAAAAAAAAAAAAAAAAGGAAAAAGAAAAAAGCAACAATTAGAACTCGTGATTACAACATGACATCAACGTGAACTTCCAGAGGCACCACTCACCTAACCACAACGTGATTGCATTTAATATTCTTTTTTTTATTTTGGATTTTTCCTATTATTATGTTTTTATTTATTTTTCTGGTCATGTTAATGCCAATGCATGCGAACGCTGTTTTATTTGCACTGCACAGACCATCTACATGCGTGCGCGTGTCTCTCACTCTCACATGCAATTATGCGACGTGTTTGTGGTTTGTTGTGGTACCATCATTCTTATTATTATTAGTTTTTATTTATTTTTGCTTCCTCACTTCTCTCACCTCACGTGATAAAAAAGTATTTATTTTCATTTTCTTTTGTTTTCGAAACCCGAAACCGGTTGCAGATTTGATTTCGAATTGAGTTTGATTTAGAGATTTCACAAATAAAGTTTTAAATGACTATGGCCAGGGAATACTAGGGATGGACGTTTATCGTCCCAACAACGTTGTTTCTAACGATGGTTGACAATAGGGTATATGATATTTTTATTATGAACTTTTTTTGCCAAATATATTTTATTGTGATTGGTAAGAATTTTATTATAGGAAATTCGGATAATATATTAGAAACACATTATTATATTTCTGATTATCAAATCAAAGATATTGATATCTTGACATCATTTCGAGTAATTTCTCAATTTAGAGTTTCGTTTAAAAAAGTTATTATAATTTTATTAGGATATGAGCAATTATATAGATTCATGGGCTTACCAGCCTTGGCATTATAAAAGAAAATGCTACTATTTATTCCCTTGAGATAAGTATTTTATTGTTGGCATTAGATTGTTTTATTGTTGTCTAGACTAATTACTAATTAGGAGTTGACACTTAAATATATAACATAAATTAGAGTAATTTTTACTGGTTTTACTAACGTCTTTTATTGTGATTGATAAAAAAACTATTGAAACGGCCTATAGAGGATCCATAGTCTATTCTCTAAGAAGGTATTAACGAAAAGGATGCATGTATGTATCTGAAAAATCAGTATTTGTATAAGCTAAGAATTTTAAATTTATCGCTAGTGTAATTTATTAAAAAATTAAAATTTTAAGGCTAATTTCAATAGAGCCACTAAATCTTTTAAAACTTAGCATCTTATATCAAACATTTCATATAGGTTTAAAGAAACTTCTATGTATCATCCATGCCATCTTGCATATAGTGGTATTATTAAATTAATTATAAAAATTAATATAAGAAATATTAAACGTTTGACTATTGTTCAATGTCTGTTAATGGTTTGAATGGCAAGTGCGTCTGATAGGGTCGGTAAAGTAATATATAATCCGGATTTCTAGTCATTTATGGCGTGTTTGGATTGCAAGATTTTTATTAATATCATATTTATATCGATTCAGTATTTATTTGATTTGATCAGTTATAAGTAAATTATCGATTTTTCATCGATATTATATCTGTATTGATTAAATATCAATTTAATATTTGTTTGGTACCAAAACAAAATGGAACGACAAAACAAATAGGCCTAGACTCCATCGAGTTAAATCATTTTATACAGTTCAGTAGATGATCAAATCAAGCCGGACCACAGGCCTAACTATTGATGTGGGAAACTGGGAACTGAAACTCGTATCAGTCAAAATAACTTCTCAACTAAACCATAATTTCTTTACAATAATCATAAATAAAGTCATTAGCTAACACAATGTAAAAATTATTTATCATTATTAGCTTTTAATTTTACTGAATAAATAAGATTATACCAATTTTGTTTATATTGAGAATGTAATAGAATTACAATAAGATTTTGATTTGTTAATTTTTATTAAAATAAAGGTGTTTTGGAAAAAAATAAATTTAAAAATTGAATTACTATTTGTAAATTTGAATAAATTATTAGTCAATATACGAATTGTTTATGGAACCACAGATACTGTGAAAACATTAAAAAGTAATACGGCTATTAATAAAACATCAAAATAGCTCTTAATAAAAAAAACTATTATTATGCCACTATTGCAACGGTAAAATGAAGGAGGAGGAAAAAATAGATATTTCCATTCTTTTTTTTTTTTTTCCCTCGACGACATGGTACATGAATTTCGCAGCGCGTCTAGCTTGGATGGACGTAAAGTTCATGGAAATTGAATTGGGACATAAGTACACACGGTTCACGTGCTTGCCACTAGTCTGCTTGGACCTACTTTATCAAATGTTTATTAGGTATTATTACCTTATTACGTGGTAAATTGTACTTGGTAGTTTTCTTCTTTTTTATTTTTTCATTTTGTCCGGATGGGAGTTTCCTTAACAGAGTCAATTATGTTTCTGTCAGACGCCTCTCTGGTCAAATCAAACCACCTAGAACAGTGGCACCATTAACCTGTCACCGAAACTCTTCAAAATAATTTATCGCAGAAAAAAAAATATAAATATCTCTTAAATTTGATTTAAGTGTAAATCTATCCCTAAAATTTAAAATTTACAAAGATAGTATTATCGAACCCAAACGAGCTCTACTAGTTCATTCGAAATTGGCTTACTTGGAATCGACCTTAAATATGGACGTTGAGGCCCATTTAAGGATTGTACTACGCAAACTCAATAAATCTAATTTGTTCAATTGAGACTTAGTAGATCTGATCAAGTAAAACTTACTATTCTGCAATTAAGCAAAACTATGAGTAAATGCAATTTTTCAACTTAAAATAGTGCATTAATGATAGTGAAAAGATATTACATGCCTTTTGATTCATAGATTATTTCTCTTTTTTAGAAGCGAAACATACTAAACACACTTGAAATAACCAATATAGGACTCTTGTACAATCATTAGCTTTAATGTATAATTCCAAATAGCTATAAAATGTATAGGTTACTAATGTGGGCTAGAGAAACATTAGCATGTTGTATTGTTGAGCAAAATTTATATAAACCCTTCTATTGTTAACTTTTTTTTGGTACTATTATATATATTAACTTGTAAATTACATAATTAGCAATACAATTATATTAATTTTAATAAATACTTATATTTTAATCTAATTCATCTATAATTAATACAAGTAACGAGATTTGATAGAGCGATAAATTAACTTATCAATTGAATCACCCAATGGCAAAATACATTACTCTAAGGATGCTTAATGGTGCTTTAAATGTGGTAGTGCCCACTTTATTTAGCTCTCCTTACTTTTACTACCTATTGATAAAGTGACAAAAAAACACTAATACAATCAGGACCTTGTAACCACAAAACTAAAGGTATTACAACTTGCTATATACCCTTACTTGAGAAGGACACGCTAACAACTAATCCACTAATCCACAATTATCAATATAAGATCAAAGTCTCATATAAAGGTACCTGTTAAAATATATTATACTAACAGAACTTTTTAATAACATAGTTGGCATAAACCAAAACTAATATACTCAACTTAAAATATCACAATAAGGTGTCTCAAAAAGATTCCAAACATTAAAACTATTTAAAACACACAGGGTCTTCCAAAAATTATCTTTAAATCTAAATTACTCTAAAGTCAGCAAGATAATCAGGTCCATTATCGTTCTCCCCATTGTCCACACAGATATCATATCCAGAGAGATCGAATACTATAGGATCATCACTTGTTCCTAAAAAAGATAAAAAAAAAAAATGAGCATAAAGACTTAGTATGCCACACCACAAACACATGCATGTGAATAGGCAATAAATAATTTCACATACAGCCTAATAACTAATGCAGCAATCACAGTTTATTATCTTTGATTAACTAACAAACAACATATCCTAGGATAATTCGCGCCTAACCCTAAACCCAAAACAACTCATAACTCCATAAAAACAATCAATATTGAAAATAATATATACATATATTGGTGTTACGAACTCCCACACACCTTAAGTATCATTTTCGCACCACTTCTAGACTATCTGAATCATCTCTATGCACAACTCCACTCGGAACAATGCTACACATAGATCATTAGGGAGCCGTCCTAGTAGCAACGGTCTCTCGATCTACTAAACCCAGCCATAGACAAGCAGCAAATCAAATTTAAAGCCAGATAAAGATTAATCAATTTACAATTTCTAATCCTACAAACATAAACAGCAAATAAGGTAATGTCATACCTAAAATATCTTCTAGGAATAGAACCCTAATTTCACCAATACACCTGATCACATAAACAAATTCTCATTCTTAGCATGTTTTCATAAAAACAATCACATTCTTTTTATCATATAAATTCTAATATGAAAAGAATTACAATCTAGGTTTGTATACGCCCACCTCCTTTGATTGTAAAAATTAAAAATTATAAAATTTCCAAAAAAATCAAGGTTTCTCCAAAAACTCCTCCAAAACTAGAATTCCCATCAAAATATGAAGAAAAATAAAAAAGGAGTTTACTTTTTAAATCACCAAAAGAATAATTTTTACCTATTCTTTGATTCATGTTCCTCCCTTATTGTAGAACACTAACTCTTCAACAAGACTTAATGTTTTTCTCCAAAACTCCTTTCAAAATCAGAAGAAGACTTTAGGAAGAGATATGTAAACCCTTGAATTTCATGCTAAGTTTACACTTAAGCCTTAGAATTAGAGGTCAACCGAAAACCCTAAAAGTCAATAAATACTACAACAAACCCTAGTGTTTAGATCCGGTAATTCCACACTCTTAACCCTAAAATAATAAAATTGAGAAAATCATATAATATGATTCGTAATAACACAAGGAAGCTTAAAAAGATCAAATTTGTCAAAATTTAGTTCGTTTCAGATCCAAACAAGATCAGTTCTCGAAAAGCATAATTTGGGACCCGGAAAAGTAAAAATATTCCAATGACACCATTAGATTCGTAATAATATAAGGATTTCAAAATATCAGTTTATACACTTATTTTTTTTACTACCGATAGATTATTAGTCTTATTTGCTATTCATTGTTCTATTTTACTATATTCATCTATCTCTGATTTTTCTTACCCTATACAATTATTTTTTACTTTTTTCTTTTCCAATAAAACTTTACATCTCTCATATCTCACATCTTAATTGCTTTTCATTAACAAAAATACAAAAAAAAAAATTACTCTCTCTCTTCCCCCTCTCTTTTGGTGCCAGCTTGCCCCCTCTTTTCTCTATAATTTTTTTTTAATTTATTTTATTTCATCTAATTTCCCTCCACAAAATTCTATAAATACCCCATCCCCCTTCATTTCTTTCACACACTTCTCTTACATACAAAAACTCTATCAAATTTCCACCACAAAATCACTCTCCAATAATTTCTTCTCTACAAATTTTTCTCCTTCTTCTAACCCATAGGTAAATGTCCTAAACCTTTCTTCATGTTCATGTAACTTAGTATGAGCTTAGTGTATATTTTCTAAAAACCCATAGAGGTTAAGAAAGTAATAATAGGTTCATACTTTATTATTATTCATACATACATTTTTATATTTTCAGATTGTTAATAGATTATTTCTTATATTTATGTAACTTTGCATGAACATAGTATGTGCTTTCTAAAGACTCATAGAGGTTAAGAAAATAACATTATGGTTATGTTTTGTTCTTTTTCGTACATTATGTTTTATTATTATGCTTTTACTATTATGCTCGGATTATTATTATGCTCTTATTATTGATATTATTATGCTTTTTCTTTCTCCTTTTCTTTTTCTTTTTTGGGACTAGTCTATTTTTAGTCCTCGGTTGCCTTGATGAAGTTAGAGCTCCCAATACTTAACCATATTATTGTACTTATATTAGTTCTTATATATATCTTTATCTTATTATGTAATATTATTCTCTTTCTCATGACTACATATTCATAAACATGCATGAACATGTTGATATTGTCTCAACAAAAATATAAAAGAGTTTTCTTAAATGTAGAAAAACAAGAACTCTCTTTAAAGATAAATTTTTGCCACTTAGGAAATGATTTTTCCATAAAAAATTAAAGTTTTATCTTAATAAATCCTTTCTAAAATCTAAATAAGTCCATCACAGGTTTTTAGTAATAATAGTACATTGGATTTTATCAAAGAATAAACAAAGTAGATTTATTACTCACACTCTTTTCCAACCTATAAAATAATAAGGTTTCTTTAAAATTCAACATTGCTTATTCCTTGGTTGACAAAGGTTTTCTTAAACTTATTTGTGAGGTTCTCACCAACACTTTAAAATACTAAAGATTAGACATGTTTTACAAGATCATCTAAAATTAACCTTCTAGAAATAAATCTTACTTAGGAAATAAAATTAGTAAATAACTTAAAAAGATCATTATCACTTATTTAAAGTGGACCTAACTTTGGAAAAATTAAGAACATATAAACATGACAAGTTACTACTTCAAGGAATTTAGTCACTACTAATGAATACTTAGAGAAACTTCACTTTTCAACCACTAGAAATAAAATTGGTAGAAATCTTAAAAAGACTAAATTTATTTTTGAAAAATTAATTTATTCTCAAAAAGTTAAGAAATGAAGTTAAAATAAGGAAACACTCACTTATAATAATTCAAAAAAATTTTCCAATAAACTAAAGTGAATTTTCAAGTCTTAACTTTTTCTAACTTTTAAGACACATTGCTTTACAAAAATCATTATTGAGATAACACCACTAAATTCATGCATACAATATTAGTCTATATGTGTGTGTGTGTGTGTGTGTGTGTGTATTCAAAGATTATTCAACTATACAAATACCTATATTTTTGTATAAGGATTTTTGGATAGAGAATAGTTTGAAAAATTATGTTTTGAAGGCTGGGATTTTCGTGGTGATTCTGTACCTTGCTGTTTTTGGACTTAAGCGAATTTTTTATGACAAAAATAACCTTACAAATGGATAGATCTTTTCGAGTAGGTAGAAAATGGTATATAATATGCGAAATTCCGAGTTAAAATGAACAAGATAGGGCCTTTTTAACTTAGAACCTCCACAAATTCGAACTTTACTGTAAATAAATGATAGAATTAGAAAATTTAAGTAGAATCTCTTTCTTTATTTGGGAAACAAAGTGGACGATGTTCACTACCTCGAAGATTATTTTGATTAAGGGAGTTACCATCGCGAATAGCCAAGTGAGTTAACTTTCCCTTATTTTACGATACTCATGTTTGTGCTTGTAGTTTAGTGGCACTATAACTAAGAAAAAGATAAAATGGAAAGATGCATTCGCTTTATATTGCTTGGTGAATTGATATTAAGCATATCGAGTCTTGACGTGTTTATAATAAATTGCATGTTTTACTACTATGTTGGAATGTCTGAAATTTGTATGATCACTTTTAAATGAAATAACTAAATGCTAGACTTCTAAATAAAATTGATTCATGCACTTCACGAGTAAAGTCTTATTGCATTCGCTATTATACATCTGGTGGGATGAGTGTATAATAATGGTAGTTGGCATAACCGATAGTATTTGCACGTGGCGAGTAGTAGCCAGTAAGATCTACATATATTTTGGTGGCATTTAGTAGCTAGTAAGAATTATAAATTCTTTAGTTAGCCATAATTGGCCGGTATATCTAACCCCGAATGAATGACGTAAATTCATTCAACATATGGTTCCCAGAAAACCATATGTCTTGCATGCTCATGTGTTTTTTGCATTTTACTTGTTGGAATAATTAAACTTGTTTGGAAATTTTGTTCCAAGTATGTAAACCGGTAATGTTCTCACTAAACTTGTAATACTTACATCCCTATAAATATTTGCATGTGCAATAGCACTTGCTTTTGAAATAGCCATGAATTCCTTAAATTACATATTAATATGTTATTGAAATGAAATATATATGTGTGTGTGTGTGTGTGTGTGTGTGTGTGTGTGTGTGCTTGGTTAATATAATTAGTGAATGTGTTAGACATGTGTTATTTTGTATGTGTATAGTATTATGAAATTAATATTATTGTTTGATATGTATAAATGTGTGCATAGTGTAATGAATAAATGTGTCTTTTGCAAATTATTATGCATGTGTTATGTTTAAAATTTAGTAAATTTACTTTTGAATTGTTTAGATTAATGACAAAAATTTGGCAAACTTTAAACCTACTTTTTAAGCCTAAATACAACTCAAATGCATTTGAAATTTGCCCAAATTAATCCTAGGACAAATGTACCCCTAATGGCCAATTTTGGATGACAATTGACTTCAATTAGACAAGTTAAAACCTCTTTTTGGCAGCTCTATTTCCCCATACGAATTTTCATTTCTTTTCTTTCTTTTCTTTATTTCTTCCTTCCTTTCTCATCCCAAAATCTTAAACCCTAAGCCAAGACCAAATACAAGCTTTTGGATTTAAACCACATTCCAAGCCAAGATTTAGTCATGTATGTTAAATGCAAACTTTATCTTTTTACCTTATGTTCTATATTGTGTTGTTTGTAAATGTTAGATCGAAATGAATTTTATGTCCTAATTGGTGTAGGATTGATTTGGTGCTTTAATAGTGGTTTAAACAAGATTATGTGGCTAATGGAGTGGTAGTTTATATCTTATATGAGTGTTGATGTGTGGGGAGGAGTGTTGTGGAAGTGATATGAAGAATTGAGTAGTTGAGATGTGAATTTGAAGTGTGATTAGTGTTTTGATGATTAGAAGTAGAATTTATATTGTTAGGATAGTATTTGGATCATATAACAAGCTTTGGAAAGTTTGGATTAAGTTTGGGGAATATTTGAAAGTGAACAAAGTTGTAATAAAACAGGGGAAATCAAAAACATTTTTGTATAGGCTAAAATTTGAACGTACGCCGGCATCTGGGGCTTCTACGCCGCCAGCTTACAGGCGGTGTTGGAAGCGAACAGAAGCAAATTGCTTAAAGCCACGCCGTCGGCTTTCATTGGAAAAGTCAGTCGGCGTTCATTTTTTTCACATTATACGCCAGCTACTGGGATTCCAAAGCCACCGACGTATAGTGAAAAGTTGCCGGCGTATGGTGAAAAGCTGCCAGCGTACATGGATACGCTGCCGGTATGTACCTCTAGACAAACTTTTAGAAATTTGGATTTTTCATTCTACACCGGCTCAAAGCCATCGGCATAGAATGAAGGCAACCGACGTACCCTTGAACGTTGCCAGCGTTGGCAGTGTTGATTTTCAAAGTATCGAACACCGGTTCAAAGCCGCCGACTTTGAGTTTTAAAAACTTTCTTTAAAATTTTAAAAACTTTCTTTAAAATTTTAAAAACTTTCTCCTGCGCTTTTGAATTTAAAAAAATTTCTTTAAAATTTTTCGAAGTTTGATATATGATCAATTATGTATTTGTTAAGCGATTTAGGATATAATAGGATGTTTAAATGTTTTATTATGACTTTGTATTAATTTATTTGGATTTCTTTGATTTATTTATATTTTCAACTAGTGAATTAGTGCTTAAGCTAAGTGTGAAATTCAATATTAATTTAAACAATGATAGATCCTCGCCCAGTCAACCTCGTTAATTCCCGAGCTATCTCAGATACGCAGTAACTTGCTTGTCTCTTTGCTAGAATAGGCATCAAAATCAAACTACTTTAAATTAAGAAAATCCTATTGATATATGAGTATTGATTGTCTTTGTTTACCGTTGAATCTGGTTCGGAGAGCGGCACCCTGCTCAGATTGGGGGCAGGGTACTTTCTCGTTAATGGATAGAATTGTTTAGGAGATGTGAGTATCCGAGCTGCTCATATCAACCCCCTGAGCGTCGTGATACGTTACTCAGGATCCTCTAGTATTACGGGCTACGCCGGAAGGTGGGGTTGCCTAGTCTGTATGAACAGTAGGGACCACTCAGGGAGGCAGACGTAATACTAGATCCTTGTTGTCCGGAGTTTGAATACTCCCGTGTTGTTTTACTAACTAAAGACTTAATAATAAACAAATGATTGTTGCATAATGCATTTAGCCTAAGAATGTGTGATCCACTTCGCATTTCGTATTCGTTACTTGTGTACTGGGCCTTTGGCTCATATTTTATCCATTTTAGGTGATGACTCCGATGAGTTTTATACGAGTATGGGGTACGGAACTGACTTTGAAGATTTTCTTGATGGGTTGGAGGATTAGAGATAACCATGGACTCAATAGAACCCTATAAATGTAATAGATTAGATGAGATTCCTTTTGATTGATAATGTAATTATAGTGTTAGTTGAGTTGTGTGTTTTGAGGATTTTTGTTAAGGCTTGTAAGAAGCCTTTGGATGTAATATATATATATATATATATATATGTATCTAGCTATGTAGGAGTTAAGTTGATTCCTTTGCCAAAATGTGTTGGTAGTGTAGTAGTATAGTTTTGTTTAAGGTTTTTCAAAAAAAAAAAAAATCTATGCTTCCTATTGTATACTATCTTTATGGAATTAGATAAACAATTACTCAAACAATTCTTTCAGGAAACCTTACATATAATCTTATAGGTTATATGTGTTTGGGGAACCGTCATCTCCTATTTCAAATATAGGGTGATATCGGGTCCTTACAGCTTTTGTACCAACGATCTCCATTTATCTATGTAAGTCATCTTTTGGGAGCTTTTGAGGGAAATCCAATCATGGACTTAGATTGAATTCCTTTAAAATCTTTTGGTGAAGTTATTTAAGTTTATTATAAAGACTTAGTGTTTATGTTTTGATCCTTGGACTACGTTTAGCGGGGGAATTGATATGAACCCGACTACTCTGACGCGATCTCTTCGATGGGTCTCCAATAAAAATCAAATCTTTGATATAAAAATATGAACTTTCTCTTTTTTTAGGGTTTTTGTATGTTTTGAAATTGCAAGATAAAATGGATATGGATGAAATAGTTGCTCGATCGTAACCACGAACAACAAAAACAAACTGGTTTGTGAATAAATCATAAATCGATACGATCCACGATCTACAAAACACTCACGGCATCAAATGAATCACA
Source organism: Combretum micranthum (assembly GCA_024138025.1). Lineage (NCBI taxonomy): Eukaryota > Viridiplantae > Streptophyta > Magnoliopsida > Myrtales > Combretaceae > Combretum > Combretum micranthum. The sequence continues at coordinate 82,395 of JAMXBD010000705.1, forward strand.
AGATTCAAATAACAGTGTTCGCCACAATTCTATATAATGATAAGAATTGATAAGAATAAGGATTAAAGAAGAAAATTAGATTTCTCAATAATCAAAACACCTAAAGGGTTTTACAACTCTCTCAAGAGTATTGTCAAATAAAGATATTCAAAAACTTCTATATCTATCTTAAGTAGTTATTAGCCTTTATATATAGGCTTATTACAAGGTAGTTACGTAACTGAAAAATATAATTGTGGTAGTTACATAATTAACAACGTAATTAAAAAACATAATTGTAAATAATTCCTATAAAGAAATTTAAAAAGCCATAAAAGAAATTTGAAAAGACATCAAAACAATTAAAGGTTGGCGTACGAGGCTTCAAGCTTTTAATCTTTTGTGTCGACCTTAAATCTGCTTTCTTTTCCAACGATTTCGGGCTTGCTGATTCCTATCATTACCCCTAGGCTTAAGAAGATTCATCCTCGAATCTTGCTTCTTCAATTTCTGAACATCCAGAGTTGGATTAGAATTTGTCATCCTGCTAGTCCCACAAACAAACTCCTCAAACCCTTTATCTTTTTAATATGCAACATCTTGGCCTGCTGTACCTCTTCATAACTCATTGGCATCACCTTGTATGTTTTGTACCGGTACTGAATAGTATACTCATTCTTGTACCCATTAAATATAATCCGAAGGTCATACTGCCATGGTCTTCCAAGAACCAAATGTGTAGCACCCATGGGTACTACATCACATAAAAGTTCATCAGAATATTCACAAATTGAAATAGGTTTACGCACCTGCTTATGAACATGAATAGCTCCTTGGTGATTAAGCCAATGAAGAGCATAAGGCTTTGGATGTTGCTCCAATTGTAATCCCAACTTTGAAACAATTCCAGCAGAAACAAAATTGGCACAACTACCTGTATCAACCATAGTTAAGCATGTTTTTCCTTTGATCAAACTCTAAATATAAAACAAATTAGTTCTCTAATCCAGAATAGCTTCCTCCTACTCAATCATCAATGCTTCACCTTGAACCGCATATTCCATATCATCATCATCATCATCATCCAATGGAGGGTTACAATGCTCACTCTTATGCTTCTCTTCCTCACTCTCAATCTGATTATCTTTTAGAATCATCACCCGCTTGTTAGGACATTGAGAAGCAATATGTCTATGCCCTAAACACTTGATGTCCTACTCTTTTTTTGTGGAGCCTGATCTGAAGTCTTTTCTTCAACCTCCTTGCCTTTGTTATTTTCCTTGCTATCCTCTTTCCTTTCATCCTCATCAGATTTATTGTAAAAATGAAATTTTTGAAACCTTCTGTGCTGTTGTCTCTCTATCTTATTAGCCAAATAAATAATATCCTCCAAAGATTGATACTGTTGTAGTTCAACAACATTGGTTATCTCCATCTTCAGCCCATTAATAAACCGAGCAATAAATTCAGAGGTGGATTCTTGAATATCACACCTTGCCATCAGGGTCTCAAATTCTTTAACATACTCCTCAACTCTCCTCTTTCCTTGCCTTAGAGATTGCAAATCCATCAATAATTCCTATTTGTAGTAATCAAGAACAAATCTATGCTTCATCAATTGCTTCATTAAGGACCATGAATGAACTTTTTCTTCATTTGCCCTTCTTCTTTCAAGTTGTAATTTGTCCCACCAAAGACAAGCATAATCTGAAAAGGCTAGTGATGCCATTTTTACCTTGGTTCTCTCTTTCTACTCATAATAATTGAACACTTTTTCTACCCTAGGCACCCAATCCAAGAATTCCTCAGGTTTACTACTTCTTGTAAATGGTGGACTCTTCAATTTTATGCTTTCAATACCCCTATGCCTTTCATCTCTATCCTCACACCTCCTATGTCTTCCACTATTTCCGTCAGATTCATCATTAGATTATCTTCTGTGGCTAGATTCGCTTTGGCTTCTCTTATCTCTCACTTCTAATCTTGCCAAAATTTTGCTGAAATCCTCCTGCATCTTATTTACCCCAGTTTGCAATTGAGTGAATTCTTGCCTTGTCACGACATCCCCTTCTCCATTATTATTATTGTTCCTTCTAATCCTAGGGTTATTTTCATCTACGTTGTTACTACCACTCGACGACATCTCCACTAATCAACAAAAAAAAAAAAAATACAGTAGTAACCCCTAACAACAATAAACATAGTAGAATTTTCCAAAAGAAAATAGAAGAAATCAAAAAGATTTTTTTTACTAACCTAAAATTAACTCGTGTTGAACAACAATTATTTGCAAAACTTGTGCTTTGATATTAAATTGATACGAACCTGATTGCTTTGATGCAATCTCCTCGATGAGTCTTCAATAAAAATCAAATCTTTGATATAAAAATCTAAACTTTCTCTTTTTTAGGGTTTTCGTTTGTTTTGAAATTGTAAGATAAAATGGATATAGATGAAATCGTTGCTCGATCATAACCACGAACAACAGAAAACAAATTAGTTTGTGAATAAATTATAGATCGATAGGATCTACGATTTACGAAAACTCATGGCGTCAAATAAATCACAAGATCCAAATAACAGTGTTTGCCACAATTCTATATAACGACAAGAATTGATAAGAACAAGGATTAAAGAAGAAAATTAGATTTCTCAATAATCAAAACACCCAAAGGGCTTTACAACTCTCTCAAGAGTATTCTCAAACAAAGATATTCAAAAACTTCTATATCCATCTTGAGTAGTTACTAGCCTTTGTATATAGGCTTATTACAATGAGTTACGTAACTGAAAAATATAATTGTGGTAGTTACATAACTAATAATGTAACTGAAAAACATAATTGTGACAGTTACACAACGTAACTAAAAAACATAATTGTGGTAGTTACGCAACTAAAAACATAATTGTAAATAATTCCCACAAAGAAATTCGAAAAGTCACAAAAGAAATTTGAAAAGATAACAAAACAATTAAAGATTGGCATACGAAGCTTCAAGCATTTAATCTTTTGTGTCGGCCTTGAATTTGCTTTCCTTTCCAACGATTTCGGCCTTGCTAATTCCTATCAGGAATGCCCCTAAGACTTTTGTAAATGAACTTATGGACTATATTACGTGGGTTAATATCTATCTAGATTCTTGTATGTTTGTTATTATTTGCTTAAATTACATTTCCCATTAACGTCTCCTATTACTGTGTTGTACATATTACATATAATATCGAGACTTTCGTGACTAAGGTAATTATTCTTCAGTCTTAATATTGTATATGGCATATTGCCATGTTTAAGGTACCCCTTGAGGTGTGACAAGATCACTCCTTAGATTGCTAAAGGAAAGTTATGATAATTAACTCATCTTGATTCTTGATTTCCCTTACTGCAAGGATCACTAGAAAAGAGGTTTTGAGAGATTTCTAATACCCATGAATGATTTTGGAGAAGGAATAAGCTTAGGTTATATAGAAAACATGTAAAAACTTTTAATTTTTCAAGTAAGAAAGGTTGACGGCCTAGGGAGAAAAGCTAGTGACCTAAAACTCAAAGGGCAAAAATCTGGCCATGTAGGCCGGCCCAACGTCGGCGGTGTACAGAGCTTAAGTTGGCGGCGTTGAAGGCAAGGCCGGCAGCCTTTCAGGCAGCCTTTGAGCTACGATTCCTCATCTTCAATTACGTGTCTGCCACACAATAAATCAATTAATTACACATTATGATGGACCATAAAATCCTCTTACTTTTAATCAAATGATACTTCTACAATTCTTTATAAAATATTTAACTTTGTATTACCTACACTTTCGTGTTAATTGGGTCTTTATGGGGCACAAAAAAGAAATAAAAGTCTCCTCACTAAGTTTCCTCCTTGATTACAGCGTTTGTTGGCGTCTCTCTCTCTCACGCACACCAGAAGGAAAAACTAGCGAAGTAAATACATAATGACCATACAAATAAAGATAATGACGAGTGACGAAGGCATAAATATGAATGCGGTTTGTCTGAAATCACGAGATATATGTACATAGAGAGAGAGAGAGAGAGAGAGAGAGAGAGGGAGACACACAGACAGAGACATCAAGCGAATTAAAATTTGACTTTCTTCTATCTGTCGATGTCTTTGGTAATTGGTATGGACTTGCTCCTAAATGATTGTTTCATTTTTTCACTGTTTTTCAATTTGTCTTCTAGCCTATGGACTCCCCATTCACGTTTTGGTTTTCTGGAATCTTATTATTACTTTATTGAAACTTTTCATGCATCTGATCGGATTGCGAATTTCGCCAATATAAATTTGGTTTTAGTAGTTATCTTATCTATATTGTCATAATATATAAAAAAAACCTTATTATAGTCTCCGCATGAGTTAATGCATGTCAATTTATGCATTAAGGACTTTCCCGAAAATTCATATGACATATCATGCCGGTAGATTGAATTTGTGTTCTTTTCCTTTTTCAAACTGAAATTCATAATTGTACAAAACATGAATTAAAACATAGATTAACGAGCTTCAGGATAACAATTCGTGTTTGCGGGTCTTATTCATATTTTATTTCGAATTGAAATTCATATGGATGGCAAAAGTTTATGAAATTAAATAAAGACTACGGATAATTATATTATAATATAATATTTATTTGTACCTTTTTTTCCTAAAAAAAGATATTTTTATCTTAATCATGGCTATCCATACTGTAATAGATCAATTTCGATTTGTTTTATATAATCATATTTTTAATCATGCTATATTTATTCATATTACGTTGTGGAGTAGAAAAATAGAGATTACGAACAGGAAACTTTTTTCCCAACATTTGATAGAGCTTCTACCGGTTATGCGTCTAAAACTGAGGTTGGGTCGAGCCTATTTCATTTCAGTTTTTGAGCCGATGCCATGGGCTTTGGAATTCACAAGGTCTACATTAATGCCGGGAAAAGTGAAGTAACGAGTGGGCTTTAGCCATTATATTTGGGGCCTCTCCGGCCCTGCGCTTTATAATGGAAGACATCATTAGTACTCCATGGACACTCTTTTTTTAAGTTTACACACATATTACTATATATATATAAATATATCTATATTATCAAAACAAAAAGATTCATTTTGTGTCTTCGTGCAAAAAAAAAATCCTTAAGTTTTATCTTTTATCCCAAAAAATTACAATATCTACTAATCATTCAAATTACGATTAACCGTAAAATATGAAAAACTTTAAAGATATTATTGTAATTTTATATTATTTTCAGATTTTCTTTTTCACACACTCTCTCCCATGCATGCTAGCTGTCATTTTGTCAAAACAATTCTTTTTTCTAAAGAAATTAAATATCTTTTCAAATTAATTAATAGTTTTTTAGCTTTCGTATAATGGATGCAATGGTTGCAAGTGTAATAAGTTGTAACGCCATAAAATACCGACATTACAACCCACCACGTATCCTTTTCTTTATAAGAACATGCCAAGGCAATGAAATATTAATCCACATATTATATCAAAAATATAACTCCAGTACTCACATAAAAAATGTATCTATTAAACAATTCATCATATAAATAATACTCTTGAATTAATTTGTTGGCATAAATCAAAGACAACATCATCCTGACTTATAACTTAACTAAAAAGTCCCATAAATAAAACTTAAACTCATAAAGTAAATAAAATCTTTCAAACTACTTCATAGATTATTAAATCGTCTTCCTATCTCTATGTATCCAAAATCTACCATTATTGATCCGTAGCAGAAAAGTCAAGTTCACTATTGCCATCCTCATGATCTACAAAGAGTCATATCCAATAAAATCATAAATCACCTTATCTTCTCCTTGTAAGCCCCGGAAAATTTCAGTAAATAATTTCAAGATGAACTTCGAAAATAAACCCTAAAAATCACTCCAAATTAAAACCGAATTTCAACTAGTCCAAAAACACGAGCGAATCCAGAAATTTCCAATCTTGAGAAAAATTAGAATCCTAAAAACAAAATAAGAACTCATCATACTTCAATTCCAAAACCACCATGTACGACAAATTTCCATACGTAACTCCGACTTATAAAATCGGGTAATATAGAACCCAAAATCAAATTATTAAAAAGTAAATAACGATTAACTTTAGGAAATGAAACCCAATTGAAGAATTCTGAAAATGTTAAAAGATATTAAATACTTACAAAAATAAAATTTAAGATAAATTTCTCAAATCAAATATGTTGTATAACCATAAAATATCAGTTTCCAAATTGGCAAGGATCTAACTCGGAAAATCACCCGGAAACCCTAACCGGAATACAATAGCCTAAGTCCAGCAATCTAGCGCCCTTAACCCTAGAGGCTGAGGTGTAGTTTAAATATGTAGAATAGCTCGTAGTAATATAAGTTGTTTAAAAATATTAAATTAGTAAATTTTGATCTATTTCGAACCCGTTCGGATACAAACTTTATAAAAATGTGTCTCAGGGCTCGAGATATAAAAAAATACCATTAGTATCGTTAGAATCATAATTTCATAAGATTTCCAAATATATCAATTATATAATTTTTCGGGTTATAAAAGTTACAGTTATAACCTTTTTATCGTATTTTCATTACTACCGATAATCAATTAGTCTTTTGCACTATTCACTTTTATTTCATTACACAATTTTATTATTCTTATAAAGCCTTATATTTTTAGATAAATATTTTATATATTATAGAAAATTTTGTTTTTCTAAAATATAGTTAGTTCGGGCTTTTACGAGATTAGATGCTGTTTAAGACCTGATACTAAAAATAAAATAAATTAATTTAATAATTGAAAAATATTTTAAAAATATTTTTATTTTCATAAAATAATTTTTTTTAGAATTTTTCGGGTTATAAAAATATCATTTATAGCCCATATTCGCGTATTTTGATCATAACGGTAACATATTTGTTAAAATACTAAAATAATTCAAATAATTATTTAATTTTAATTATAAAAAATATTCTACAAATATTTGGAATAAATTTTCAAATTTTATTTTATTTTATTAAGAAAGTACTCTTACAACCCATACTTTCAAGTACACCTTTCACATATCACTTTTTTTTCACTTCAATCTTTTTACACTTTATTATATCACTTCGTGGCAGATTTTTCCTTCTTTATGGCTGCCATTATCTTTAATTACTCCTATTTTGACTAAAATAAATATATTCTACTCCTTCCTAAAGAAGCTACATTATACATTTATTACACAATTTAATTTCAAGTCAAATTTCAACAAATTCCTCTCTCTCTCCTCTTCCTAATTCACGTGCAGCATGCTCCACTCCTTGGCTGCCTTGTTTTATTTTTTTCTTCTTTCATTCATTAATACACTCATTTTCTCTCTCTCTCTCTCTCTCTCTTTCATTTACTCCTCTTTCCCTTTTTCATTCCTTAACTTTTTCTCTCTCTTTTTCCTCTCTTTTCTTCTTCATTTTGTTCTTGTTTTTTCAAGAACACAAGCTGCCCCCTTCTTCTTCTATAAGCTTCTACACATACTTATTAAAGAATCTTGAATAAAACTCTTGTCCAAAGCTTCCATAGGTGATATAGGTAAAGTGTAATGAAAGTTTCATGCATCAAATGACATTCCATTAGCTTTAAAGCTAAGGATGATGATGCTAAAGTGAAACACTCCATTTCTCTATGATTTTTCTCTTGTATCATTCTTATTTTCTTGTTTAAAGTAGTTATATTTTATAGATCTAAATTTTTGTAGCTTTGATTTTTTTATGCCATAGATCTTGTTATTTGAGTTATTATTTTTGTTATTGCTTATGATTTATGCATATATTCCTCATTCAGATGTGTTCATGCATTTATAACTAGTGTAGTAAACTAGATCTAGTGTTTTGAGTTCATAAAATGCATTAGACTTTGTTTTATGTTTATGGATAACTTGTAGTAGCATGATGATAGTAGGAATGTTTTAGAAAACTCAAGATCTATTTTATTTTCAACAAAAAATATTTTTGAAAATTCGGATGAAAATGGAACCATATTTAGAAAAGTTGTTTTTCAACTTCAAAATGTGTATTTTTCATTGGAAATGAAGGGCTTAGGGTATAGATAACATAATGAGTGATTTTGATGAGTAATGTTTAGATCTATGAGTTTATAGTTTACTACCATGGGTTTCTTTTAGATTTATGTTTATATTAAGGGTAGATCTTGGTTTTGACCTTAAATAAAAATTGTGAAATTCGTATTTTGGCAAGACCCCTATTTAAAAACCACTTTCCAAGTGTCAAAATGAAGTTTTTACTTAAGAAATGAAGGCTTAATGTATGTATATCATCAAGACTTCATTTTACAAGAATCAAAGGAGATTTTCAAAGGTTATTTTCAAAATAAAAATCTTATTTTCGGATTTAGGTCAAGATATATTTTAAAAACATGTTTTCTAACTAAAAAATGAAGTTTTTATTCAAGAGATGAAGGGCTCTTAGGATAGGATATGTAAGGAATGGGTTTTCATAAGTTTAGATAGATTTAATCAAAAGATATGTCCAAAAATAAGTTTTGTAAATTCGGATCTCAACAAAGACCAATTTTAAAAACCCATTATTCAACTTCAAAACAAGATTTTTATTAAGGAAATGGAAGCCTTAAGGGGTAGGTTTGATTAGGAAATGGTTTTTGAAAGACTAAATGAGTTTTACAAAGAAAACAAGCTCAAATGAATTTCTCAAAATTCGGATTTGAAAATAGCCACAATTCAAACACCTGTTTCTAAATGCCAATATGATAATTTTTATAGGAAAATGAAAGTCCTAGGAATATATATAACAAGGACAAGTTTTGATAAGGATAAAAGAAGTTTATCAAAATATAATCTTAGAATACCAAATGATTTTCAAGAATAGGTTAAACAATGTTTTCATCCTTCAAAATTTTGTAAAATTCGTATTTAGGCAAACCACCTATTTAAACATCTACTTTTGAACCCCAAAGTAAAGGTTTTTATTGAAACAATGAAGGTGATGGTTATATAGATCATCAAGGTTGAGTTTTGATAAAAGAAATTATGATTTTACAAGAAGAAAAACTATTTTTGTTAAATCTAGTATAATTCAAAGTTTTGCAAAGTAAAGGTTTTCAGAAAGAATTCTCAATAATATATGTATACATCTAGGTAGATCATCTCATAAACTTCATAAAAATAGCTTGTAGGTAATACATATATGCATGATGCATTGTAGAAAAAAAGTTGAAAATTGAGTTTATCCAAAACTTGTAAATTCGGATGATTTCAAATCCATGCCTTAAAAACCCATTTGTCAACTCCAAAACTTGTGTTTGATATGAAAAATGAAGAGTTTAGGTCATAAGTATCATCAAGTAATGATTTGATAAATTAAGATGGGATTTGCTAAGAAAAATATGTGAAACAAGGAGTGGAAATGTAGTAGGAAAAATTTGAGTTGCTAGTCAACTTAGGAAATTCGTAATTTTGGAGTGAGGTCATGAAAACACATACTTTCCAAACTCAAAATGAAATTTTTATTAAAGAAATGAAGTCCTTAGTGGATAGACATGGTTGAGATTTAATTTTCAAAGTATCAAATGATTTTTACATAAAGGAATCACCACAAAAACAAGTCTTGCAAAATTCGGATTTTGGTATGAGCCAATTTTAAAAGCATGTTTACAAAGTATAAAATGGGAATTTTTATGTAGAAATGAAGGTCATAAGTAATAGATATAATGAAGACTCAACTTTAATAAGGATAATTATATTTTCTTGAGAAATAAATCCAAAACAAATAGAGATGACCAAAGTTAGGAAATCAGTTTTCTTGAAAGTAAATAGCCATGAAGTTTTACAAATAAAAAGTTTCTAAAAATTCCTTTTAGTAAATATTGTCAAAAGCATGCATACATCAAGCTCATATCATGCCATTCATGATAGGAAATCATTCATATTGCATGTATAATTAATTTGTCAAGTAGAACATTACAAACAATTACAAAACTATTTTTCAGAATTGGAACTTGCCAATGTTTTGATCTTATCTGATCTTTTCGAAGCTTCAAATTTTTCAAAACTTAAATATAATATTATAATTAGATAGATCTTTCAAAGTAGATAGAAATCGATATATAATTTGTGAGATTCCGAGTTAAAATGACCAAGTTATAGCCGTTTTAAGTTGGAATTCCCACTTAGGACAAGAATTACGAATTTGATTATTCATATAATCGTTTGGATTAGTTTAAGTTGAAATACTTATTAGAGTATTTCTTCCTTTTTAGGTGATCCCGAATTCAACAATTTCCTACCACCGGATTACTTGTACTAAGAGACCGGTGATCTAATGGCCGAGTGAGTATTACTTCCGATTTCATTTATTGTATGTTATTGTAGTAATAGTTGCACTAGATATTTGATAAAGATAAAATAGATATGCATGATGGGGACGAATGGGGACTATGTATGCTTGTTGCTGATATGAGAAATGGAATGTAAGAATATTGAAGCCGAGTAATTAACTATTGCTTGTATAGATGAATTAGAATTGATTGTCTGCGATTATTGATTGATCACTTAAAAGAATTGGCATAATTGATTATTCAGAATTGAATATGAAATTGAACTCATTCATATCACAATGAGGATGGAGCATTAGCATTTGTTGGTTTATCGTTGTACCTTAAACGATTTTATAGTTTATAGTTGTCCGTAAGCTGAAATGGTCTTGATTCATACCGCGGGATTCGTTAATCTGCTAACCCGGGATGGAGAGCACAAGTCCATCCTCATATGATTTCCGGCAGGTCATATGTTTGTTGAATTCACGTGTCTGATGCATATCACTTATCTGACTAATCACTTGATTGTATGATGTGTATAAATGCTGTCACGCCCCAAAGGGTACCCTAAACGTGACAGTCCGCCACACTCAATATTAAAGCTTAAGTATGACAACCTTAGCCATTCCCAAAAACTTTTATATTGTAAGGTGTGCTTTCACAACTTTAGAGGACCATATATGGAATTATGAAGTTTAAGAAGATATAAATAACACATTTAAGAAAAGAGGATTCATAATAATCATTTATTCATATCAATGGTTTTACAAACTTAGGGACATTTCCCCCGATCTCTAATCTATTACATGAATATTTGTATATTATAATTAATACTATACTTTATCTAAATTTCTATTACCCAAAAAGAAATTACCTGCCCGCAGGGTCCACGTAGCCTTAACCATAAGTAAGGAAACTGCAAAAGATATCTATTGGGGTATAAGCTAATAGGCTTAGTGAGAACTATTTTCATAAATAACTTCTTGTAACAAGATTTCAAACAAGTTGATTAAACAAACAAATGTAATGCAACAAGCACGTGGGCAAAACAAACATATAGTTTTCTGGGAACTATATGTTGAATGAATTTGCGCCCTCCATTCGGGGTTTGATGATACATAATCTCAATTTAAGTAGTTTTAGTTAAAAGTTTTCATGCTCGTGAGCACTCATCGCCAAGCATTCCGAATCTACTTGATTGACCTTGCTTTCGGATCTTCCGCCAAGCATTTTTCTTAAGCCGCCAAGCAATCGCTTTCGGATCTCCCGCCAAGTGTTGCTTTCGACATGAGCTTACTATCCTTCTCACCAAGGATAATAACTCAAATGCAATGTGACTTACTTTATAGTATGCATGAATTCATTTATTTATAAAGTCATAACATAATTATTCTTGACTTAACGGCGATCAAGGAATTTCATACAAATCAAATGTTATACTAAAACAAATATTTATAACAATTCCGGCTCCGATATTCTTAAAATTCTTTCAACGAATTATTTTACATACACATCATTTTATCTTTTCCTAGTTCTAATGTAACTAATTTTACAAACACAACAAGTATAGCATTCAATGGAAATAAACTCACGATGCCATGTCGACTATTCCTCTAGGTGGATGAGTCGTTCACACACTCCACTTAATCGTAATAATCCTCGGGGTAAAGGAATCCTTCCTCGGGGTCACCTAGCCAAAGAAAATACCCACAATGAGTATTTCTTGATGATTTTCTTGAAATTTGACAAAACAATGTCAAAAGAACGTTAAAGTTCGTATAAAGGAATGTTCAAACTTAAAATGGCCATAACTTGGTCATTTTAACTCCGAATCGCGCATATAATGTACCGATTTCTACCTACTCGAAAAGATCTACCCATTTCCAAAATTACTTTTAACAAACAAGGTCATATAGGCCTCGAAACAGTGGCGACAATGCTCACCGCGAGTTTTCCACACAAAACAACTTTGGTTCAAGAAATCAAAATTTGTTTGATAACTACTTATTTATCTATATAGTTTCAAAAATTCACTTTTTATACTATATAACTCATATTCAAGCATGCTCAAGTGTTTTGTTGCCCAATTATTTTTCTTGAGTAAAGCAATGTCGGGTTGAAGTTTTTAGAAAAAGATAGTTTTCAAGAATTGTTTTTGTAAATTTCTTGAAATGAATTCTTTGTTTCCTCTTGTTTTCCAAAAACGCTTTATGTTGGTTTTATTATTTTTCCTAAGTAACTTTTGAAAATAAAATTTCCCATTTTCCAAGTTTCCTACACTTATATTATTTTAGAAAATGCACTATTCTTCCTATTTAGTTTTCTTGCACCAATTTCTTTGTCTATTTGTTTACAAAAATCTTCATATTGAAAATTTCTCATTCCTTTCTCATGCCTTATGTTTTTCATAGAAATCATCCATTCATAAAAGTTTATATTCTTGATAAAACAAAGTGGAGCAATATGTGACTTACGAACTTTTTATAGTAAAGTAGTTTCTAAAATCTTAATAGTTGATTCTTGTAACTTGAAAAGAGATAACTTTATTTTTGTTTTTCAAACCATAGATTTCCTTCTTTACATAAACTATATATATATTTTTTTAATGTGTTAAATTTTTCTTTTTATCAATTTATTTTTAGAACTTGAAATTTTTGGATAACAATATAAATGAACATGAGTTATGAGAATAATAGTAAACAAAATAACATAAAACATAAATAATAAAGTCAAGTATTGGAGTCTTAGATTTTTCAAGGCTCCCGGGACTAAGAAGTAGACTAGTCCAAACAAAATAAAATGTAAGAAAGAAAAACTTGTTTTGACTTGATGAGGACAAGTCTAAGACTAGAGGCTAGTTTTAATTCAACAAGGAATAAATAAATAAATTGCAATGGAATAAATAAATAAATTGCTTTGCATGAAATAAATAAATTGCAAGTGAGCTTATATGCTCTAAAGAATATATATATATATATATAGATAATAATATAATAATAAAACAACATAAACATAAATGGATTGGCATGAACAAGAACAATACATAAACATAATGTAGTTTCCATAACTTGTAGTCTTTAGAAACTCACACTATGGTCATGTAAAGTTACATGACATGAAGAAGAAGGAAATATGAAGTGGTTACCTAAGAAGACTTTGGTATGGTTATGTGATAAGATCATATTTTATACAAATCTTGATGATCAAAAGAACTAGAATGGATATTTGTTTTGATTAATTTTTATGTTTCAGGACTAATTTGGATAAAGAAATCAAAACAAGAGAATTTAAATTGAAAAGAGGAAAAATTGAAGTCAAGGCCGACAATTCACCATTCAAATCCGCCGGCGTTTAGATGGCTTACATCCAAGGCCGTTGCAGCATTGCCAGCTTTGCCAAGCAAAAATCAACACAACACTCAAAGCCGCCTCAAAGCTGTCGGTGTAGAAGATGAAGCAGCCATCGTACATGAAGGCCGGTAGCGCAGAAATGAAACATCACCAGCTTTGAAGTAGTTACATTATAAGCGACACTTAAGCCGCCGGCCTTGAGACAGCGCACATCATAGATTTGAAGTGGCATGAAGATATCCAACGCTTGAAGGAAATTGAAGAGACAAATCTGTTGGAGTGTCTACACCGGTGTGAAAGCAGCCGGCTTTGGGACGATGTTCGTTATAAATCAATCCAATGCTTCATTTCTGACTATATACGCCGGCTAGATCTACATCTAAGCCGCCGGCATAGAAGCGGCCTACATTGTAACTGATATTGAAGGCTGCCAGTGCACTGCCTGCGCAAAGGACAATTTGAAGATAAGCCGCCTGTAAGCCGCCAGCGTAGGATCCATAACGGCTGGCGTACAATGTGAAACAGCAAAGATCATTTAATGTTTTGCACGAAATTTTTCCTATAAATAGGGGGTCTTCTCCTCACTTTCAGAATCATCCAAGTATCCAGTAATCCAAGCATACATTCCACAATCCAAGTAGCTATAGAATACTTAGAATTAGGCATTTCATAGGAGATTTTTAAAGAGATATTTGAAGTTATTCAAGAAGTTGCAAGTGAAGCTTTGGTATTTTGAATTGGTGATATCTAATCTTATTTCTTTTATGCAATTCATATATCTGAATAGTTTGATTATAATGAAATCATTTGCAATTTCTTGTCTGATTTTTGAATCATCATCCATGAGTAGCTAATTTCTTTTTGTGGGAAGTTGATGAAGCTTTAAACATGCTAAAATGATTTTTGAATCCATGTTATAAGATAATTAGAATCATGAAACATTCATATTGAATTATGATTATTCATCATACTTTTGGTGTATAAGAATTCTAGTAACTCGGAAGGGAAATTAGGATTCATATGAATTCATAAATTGAGATTAAATTGCAATTGCAGAAGCGGCGGAGTTTAATCTAATTTAGAAATTGTCCATGAATATTAATGCAATATTTTATGTTGATTTCTCACTAAGGAATTAGGAGATGTTAATATAAAGTATTAGTCAATTATAGAATCAGAAGATTTATAATTGTAATTTTGATTCCACTAATAATTTATTTAGCGGAAGTTAGTGAATTGTTTTGTGGTTTAAAAGATTTTTAAACTCTGTTTTTAAATCTTGACAATTTCTTATGAATGTTCATGAATTTAATTATCATTATAACATGAGTACAAGTTGATTGGCAATAGTTTAAAGTAGATTCTGCTCCTTCCCACATTTTTACCATATCCCTCTCTTTAAAAAGATCATTGCATTCATATAGATAATCAATTAGATAATTTAGTTTAATCTAATCATCTTAAAAAGATCAATTGCCTAGATATTAGTATTAGTTGATAATTGTCTAGTAGTTAGTAAATCTTCGTGGGATCAACACTTTATTCATGCTATATTACAATAGAAGACCTAGTACGCTTGCTAGAAATATGCTTTAAAATTCAATACTAATCATAGCACATCATTATGGGGTTATGGGTTTTAGTTATTGGTAGAAGTTGTTGTAGAAATATTTTGAGAGAGTTTTGGGATGGTAATTTGAGAGAGTTTTGAGAGGAGAAATTGAGAGAATTTTGGTAAGAATTTGTGGGTAGTGAATGTGTGAAAGAAGTGAAAGAGGAGGGGGGTATTTATAGGAAAATGTGGAGTGATTTTTGTGTGATTAAAATAAAGAAAAATTGAAACAAAATTGAGGGGGAAGAGGGACATGGGGCGCCGACCATAGCATGGGGAGGGGGGAAGTGATTTATTTTTTTGACTTTTTGTGAAATAAAAGATGAAATATGTAAGGTAGATGTGAAATAAAGTTATGGGAAAGGTAAAAAGTAAGGATTATAGGTTATGTAGTGTGTAAGAATAGGTGTAAGAAAAAGTAAAGATAAAAGAATAGTATAGAATAGTAATGAATAGTGTAATGTAAAGTAGATATGACTAATAAAGTACCGATAGTAAGAAAATACGCGTATAATAGCTATATCTGTTATTTCTACTTACCAAAAAATTTTAAAATTGATATTTTTGGAAAACTCATATTTTTACGAGTCTAACGGTGTATTCGGAATATTTTTACTATTCCGGGCTTCCGGACACATTTTTCGAGAACTGTGTCTGATCGGGTTCGAAGGACACCCGAATTTCACAAAACTGAGATTTTTATAAAACCTATGGTTATTACGAACTATTCTAACTAATCATCCCAACTTCGTTTTCCAGGACCAAAGAAAACGGCAATGTCGGATTTAAACGGTTACGGTAAACTAGGGTTTTGTTGACCTTTAGGGTTCCGTTTGACTTCCAGTTTAGGGTTTTTATGCTAAACTGATTTCGAAAATTTAGGGGTTTACACGCTTTCTTCCCAATTTGTTTTATTTTCAATTTGTTTAATTAACACAAATTATCTCCCATATTTTCCTATAAATGTCCCCTCTTACTTCCACTTATTTCACACATTTCCTACACTAAAGTTACTCTCCTAAATTTCTACAAGAAATCTCTCACAAGAAGTTCTCTCTAGTTTAGTTCTTTTAGGTAATTTTTCTTCAAGTTCTCTTCATGTTGATCTACTTAGTATAAGCTTAGTGTATGTTTTCTAAACCAAGAAGGTTAAAGAAAGTAACAATAGGTTCATACTTTGTTTTTTGTTCATCATCTAATTTCTTTATGTTGCTTTTATATTTATAACTATCTAATA
Source organism: Combretum micranthum (assembly GCA_024138025.1). NCBI lineage: Eukaryota > Viridiplantae > Streptophyta > Magnoliopsida > Myrtales > Combretaceae > Combretum > Combretum micranthum. The sequence continues at coordinate 98,899 of JAMXBD010000705.1, forward strand.
TATATATGTAGCTATATATATCTTTTAGAGCATATAAGCTCATTTGTTTTGCAATTTATTTACTTTTCTTACAATTTATTTACTTCCTTGCAATTTATTTACTTTCATGTTGTTTTTAATACTAGTTTTTCTAGTCTTAGACTTGTCTTCATTAAGTCAAACATTTTCTTTTTCTTTTTCTTTTTGGGACTATTCTTTTTTTAATCCCGGGATACCTTGATGAAGCTAAGGTTCCAATACTTGATTTATTTCCTTATTAGCTTATTCTTTCAAGTTATTATGTTTCTTTATGTTTCCATAACTTTATGATTCATATTCATGCATGAACATAATGATTTTTGTCTCAACAAAATAAATGATGAAATGTTTTCTTGAAAATAAAGATTCTTTTCTAGAAATAAGAGGTAATTTTCTTAAACAAACTTTTCTAAAGAAATCTAGAGGAGTTCATAAAGATACATAGAAAAGAACTTTTTGAAATAAACAAAAGTTTTATTAAAACTTCACTTTTTATCAAGTATTAGAAATTCTTTTCATCAAAATGGAATGATCTCAAGAAACAAAGAAATTATTTCTCTAAAACATATAATTGTTATTACTTTCAAAAAGTGTTGGAAACTAAGCTTAGAAAACAAAATCATTCCTTAGGAATTTAAAGAGATTACGGAAATTAAATTTAGGAAAATAAAATATTCATTTGAAATAACTTAAGATATTTTTAAAGCAAAATAAAAAGGAATATTTCAAAAGTTCTCACTTTCCAAAAATATCTAAAAGACTTTACTTTTCATAGTTTGAGACAACTTCATTAACTTCATACATTCAATATGAGTCACTTAACATATGTTTATACATTTCAAAGGTTTTACAAGCTATTATATTACCTATCTCTTCAAAATGAGCTTTGGATAAAAGAAGGAAAACAAGTTTATAAAAATTCGTGGTGAATCTGCTCGCCACTTTTTCGGAGCCCAAACGACTTAGTTTGATGAAAATAAGTTTAGAAATAGATAGATATTTGTGAATAGGTAGAAAATGGTATATTATATACGAAATTCCGAGTTAAAATGAGCAAGTTATGGTCATTTTAAGTTGGAATTTCCTCCTATATGATTTTACAGCGATTTTAAGAAAAGTTTAGAATCTTCAAGAATAGAAAATTTCATGAAAGACTCATTTTGGGTATTTCATCTTGTTTAGGTGAAGGACCCGAGATCACCTTCCTGGAAGATTACTTCGATTAGGATCTATTGACATGGAGTGAGTTAATCCTTTACTAAGTTACATTTCCTTGTTTGGCTTGTAAGTAGTAGCACTAGCAAGTAAGAAAAAGATAAATGAATATTTGTTATGTGACTTGGAGTTATGATTGGTTGAATATAAGTTAAGAATATCGAAAGAAGGTTTGATAAATAAATTTTGATTATTGTATTGATATGATGAAAATTGTGTTGATTGCCTTTAACTTGAACTCAACATTATTTGGTTAAATATATATTGAAATTAATTCATGCATATCATAATTGTGAGTCACATTTATTTCACTACTACTCTTCGTGTGGGGAAACGAGGAAATGGTAGTGGTGGTTAGTAGGAGCCGGAAAGTCTATATGGGCTAGTAGGAGCCAAGAAGTTTACAGGGCGAGCAGGAGCCGATTAATCTGCAAATATTGATGGTCGTATAGGCCTGTAACCTCCCAACCCTTGACATGGAGGGCGTAAAATCCATGCTACACTTGATTTCCGGTTAATCATGTGTATTTTGTTTGTTCATATGTTTGGTGCATTCTGATATGATTGTTTAAATACTTGGTTGAATTATGGAAATGTCTTGTAGATGGAATTATCTCACTAAGCTAGATTTCCTTATATCCTTATAGCTTTTTGTTACAGTATGATTACCTTTGGTTGGCCCCAAGGAGCCCCGTATACCAGGTACGAGCTTAAGCTACTAGGAGTTTTTGGGAGAAGCTATATGTTTTAAGTTTTGAACATAGGCTTCTAGGAAAATCTCTATAGTAGGCTTGTGTTATAGTTGCTATTATCTTATTGATAGACTTTTAAGACAAGGGAATGCCCCTAAGATGATATAAGGAATTATTATTTAAATGAAGGTTTCATGTTCATCTATATAAGTTCTTGGTTGCTTTTATTATGTACTTAAATGTAATACCCCTGTGAGTCTCCTACTATCTTTGAAACATGCTTAGCATGTGATATCGAAGCTCCTGTATGACTAAGGTTGTCATTCATTAGCTTTAATATTACATGCGGCGGTTTGCCATGTTTAAGGTACCCTCCGAGGCTTGATAATTTAAGTTGGTATTAGAGCGCAAGTTCTAGATAAAAGATAGTAGAAATAGACTTTCAGTTAGATAGTAAGAAGTTAGAACTTAAGCTTAAGATCTGATCCTCTTCTTCTTCTATTTTGATAGCTTACCTTCCCCGAAGTTAAGGAAAAATCCAAAAATTTCCCTAAGGACCTAGATGAGACCTTTGTGAACTATCGTCTTAGGTTGAGAGTCCTATGTGAAGAATTGTCGGAAGACTTCGAACCGCCCAAGAAATGTTTAAGTTGTGGAGGAAAGGATTGAAAATTCTTTATGGATAAACCTACCCAGAGAACTAAGATTCGATGTCGTAAGCAGATGAAGGTGGAGTGATGTAGAGGTGATCTATGTAGTAGAAAGGATGATGGTTTTTATGTATAGAGAGACCATGCTGGAAGAGATTACCTTCATCTTAAAAGCGGAAGGAACCCGACAGGACCCAGACCTTCGAACCTGGAACAAGTTAGGACCCCTTTATATCTATGCACATGATGAGCTGGCAGACCACAGCGATTGGCTAAAGGCGGACGCGAAAGAACGGTTCTACTGGTATACCGCCTACAGATGTATTGTCCCCATGCCATCGGAATGTAGCATCTAACTAAACTCCATCGGAATGCAGTTGGAAGTAATCCCAGACGAGGATTTCATCATGGAAGATGCTCAAAGGCATGAAGGAAATGGAGAGACAAAAGGTAATCCTGAAGAAGACCCCGACAAAGACCTAAAACTTGAGGAAACTCCGTCTGTATCTCCTTAGGAAAATAATCCCCTGATTCCCAGTCCGGTACCTCCGCGAAGGTTGAGTCAGGATGTTCCCATGGAGATAGTTGCAAGAAACAACTCGGTGATGATCTCTGACTCAGAGGAAGAAGGAAGGAGAGATAACCAGCAATGGAGGAATGCTTTTGAACCAAGTGGATTTTTGAGGAGTAGGTCTCAAACCCCTACAATAGCAGTGGCACCTAAAGAAGGAAACCAAGAACGACAGGAGGCAACAAACGACACCACTCAAGGAGAAAGGATTTCCATGCATGAAGAAGTATGGCCATCTCAAGCAGAAATCGCCTCAAGGTACAGAGGAAAAAGGTGACCGTGAGTTAGTATCTGCGATAGTTTGTCAAAAGGCAAAAAGGTTCCACTAGCCGAAGCAAGAACCCGACACCATCACCATGAGGAAGAGAAGAGTAAGGAAGGAGGGAGGAAGTGAAGAAGATGAACACAATCCGACAAGTCCAACCAAGCCTTTTTCCTAGGATTAGGATAGGCATATCCTTGTTGTAATGCATGAATATTTTGTATTGTGTATTTCCTATTTTGAACAATTATTTTTTTGTTGAGAATGGTTCTAACCTTCTCAAAATGTGTAAGGGTTATCACCTTTTGTTTTAATGAAGAGTACCTTATGTTTGATTTAATGATTTTTGATTTGATTGCCTTATATATTTCTATGCAAATTCCGATATTTCCAATCTCTTTCCAAAGATTTGAGAAGTCTAAAACTAAATTAATAGACAAGGTAGGAGAGGTAGGAGATGTGAACGTCGTGCCTCTAATAATGTTCTAGCCGAACCACAAAATCCACCAGCAGGCCAGCAAGCGACACCACTAAATCCCCCACAAAACCAATAAGGCGATGTCTGGGTTGCGATCAACTAACTAGTTGGTCTGGTCAATAACTTTATGCAGCATGCGCAGAACATGCCACCTCCGGCTGCCAATGCACCTGAAGCGCAGGTAAGGCACCTGCACCACTAGAAGCCAAGTCTCAAACTGTTCCTTTGCCAGCACCACCGCTACCTTGACCTTACCAAAGTTCCTTACCAGACTTCATCAAGGGCAATAGATACTTTGATGGGAGTTTCGGAAAGCCAGATGATGCAGGGGACTGGCTAGCATAGATAGAGAGGTCGTTTGTTGCATATGAAGTACCCATCATCTTCGCTTGGATTATGGCACATATATGTTAAGATTCAACGCCAGAGTATGGTGGGAATCTAAAAGTAGAGAATTGTTGCCATTGTTGACTTGGGCGACCTTCCGAAGAGAATACTTGGAAAATTATTTTCCTGGAAGTTTGATGGTACAATACAATGGAGATTTCCTTCACATACCTCAGAAAGGAAGAACAGTGGAACAATACGAGACAGAGTTCAGTCGTCTACTCTAATATGTACCGGAATCCTTTAGGCATAGTGAAGAATTGAAGAGGCAAGTCTTCCTGAGTGGCCTGGACGAAGACTTGAGGATGCGTCTGGAGGAGTTGGATCTAAGGACCCTCCATGAGTTGGTTGAAAGGGCTCGTATTATAGAAGGAGCAAGAAGAGGAAAAGTAAAGCACCTGAGAAGAGAACCTTCATGTTTTGAAAAAGGACTCAAGATAGTTACAGCCTCAGTTTTCAGAGCAAGAAGTTTAAACCCTTCAATAGTTACAGAGGAAGTGCTAGTGGTAACAAGGAGGCATCCAAGGTTAAAGTGACATGCTGGAAATGTAAGGAGGAACATTATCCGAAGAGATACCCCTTGCTTCAACACAAATGCTATTTTTGTGAGACCCTAGCCACAAGATCAATGATTGCCGAAGAAGGCTTCCACCGTTTGCTTTGTATGTAAGCAAACTGGGCACTTCGCTAATGAATGCCCACATAGAAAGAATGCCCCAGCTAGACCGTTTGGTTCAATGGAAGGAGTTGCATCGGCGAAGAATGGAAGTGGAGGGAACAACTTAAGCCGTTCTGGACCAGTTGTCCACGAAATGAGAATATACAACTTGGAAGGACAGTGGGTGTCTGAAGAGTCGGATGAGGAAGGAGCAGAGTTAGCAGCCATGGATGGAGATTGTGGTCCAGATTTTGGACTGGTGACAGGTTAGAATCTAAAACTCCTCTACTTTTGATGTAAGTTATTAAGTATCCTGCATTCAATTCTCATGCCAGAAGAATAAGGTTTTATACCCGCAATTAGCTTAGGTTTACCAGTTTCATGATTAGTATAAAATTCAAGTGCAGGGCATGTACGCATAGCTAGTCAAACCGTTTATGCTTTGTTCGACACAGGAGCTACGCATTCCCTTATGACCGTTACAAATTGGTTTACCCATAGATACTATCGCTACCGGTTTTCGAGTTAAAACCCCCACCGGAAGCATAGTAACAACTAAGGAAGTGCTTATAGATTGTCCCATGGAGATACAAGGAAGTTACTTTAAGTGTGACCTGATAATCTTGGAAATGAGCAAGTATGAAGTAATCTTAGGAATGAGTTGGTTGACATCTGTTAAAGCTCTAGTGGATTGTAGACGTAAAGAGGTGAAGCTTAAGGATCAAGATGGATGTGAAATAGTGTTCAAGGGAGAATCCACAGTGAAGTTGAACTCATTTGAGTTAATGGATGATGAAGAGATCAACTTAAGTAACATGGACGAAGAAGAAAAGAGAAACCTGAGTTGGAATCCATACACGTGGTTAAGGAATTTCCAGATGTGTTTCCTGACGGATTGCCTGTATTACCACCTAAGAGGGAAATCAATTTCGAAATCGACCTATTAGTAAACACAGAGCCGATATCAAAGGCACCCTACCGGATGGCACCAGTAGAGCTTAAGGAGCTAAAGACTCAATTGCAAGACTTGTTAGATTAAGGTTTCATTCGACCAAATGTATCACCCTGGGGAGCACCAGTGTTGTTTGTGAAGAAGAAAGATGGTTCTATGCCTTTATGCATCGATTATCGGGAGCTCAATAAAGTCACCATCAAGAATAAGTATCCGCTCCCAAGGATAGATGATCTTTTTGACCAACTTCAAGGAGCTAGTGTGTTTTCAAGGATTGACCTACAGTCAGGGTATCACCAATTGAGAATTAAACCTGAGGATGTACCCAAGACGGCTTTCAGAACTCGCTACGGACATTACGAGTTTCTGGTAATGCCTTTCGGTCTAACCAATGCACCAGCAGCTTTCATGGATCTCATGAATCGAGTTTATAAGCCCCTATTGGATAAATGCATGATAGTCTTCATTGACGATATCCTGATCTACTCCAAGACATGAGAGCAACATGAGGAACACTTAAGAATGGCATTACAGACCTTGCATGAGCATAAGTTGTACGCCAAGCTGTCTAAGTGTGACTTCTGGTTGGATAGGATATCCTTCTAGGACATGTCATACTGGAGAGGGAATATCGGTGACCCTGAGAAGATCAAGGCAGTGATGGATTGGAAACAACCTAAGACTGTTACTGAAGTGAGAAGTTTTCTTGGATTGGCTGGATATTATAGGAAGTTTGTAAAGAATTTTTCTACCATCGCCAAACCCCTCACACAGTTAACTCAAAAGGATGAGAAGTTCATTTTGACGGATAAGAGAGAACAACGTTTCCAAGAATTAAAGAAAAAGCTTGTATTTGCCCCAATCTTGATTTACTAGATCCCAAGAAGCCTTATACGGTGCATAGTGATGCCTCTAGAAATGGACTTAGATGTGTGTTGATGCAAGATGGAAGAGTGATCAGTTATGCATTGCGACAACTAAGGCCTCATGAACAGAATTACCCCACCCATGATCTGGAGTTAGCCGCCGTTGTGTTTGCGCTTAAGTTATGGAGACATTACCTATATGGGCAAAGGTACGAAATCTACACCGACCATAAGAGCCTCAAGTATCTATTCAGCAGAAGGAGTTGAATATGCGACAATGGAGATGGTTGGAACTCATCAAAGATTATGACCTTGGAATAAATTACTGTCCATGGAGAGTAAACGCAGTTGCAGATGCCCTGAGTAGAAAGAATTATGGAGAAGTAGCTACCTTGGTCACTTATAAGTAGGAGCTAATAAAGGAATTTGAAAGAACGAGTATCGAATTCATAGGGAAAAGTGTGGAAGCAGAAATCGCCAACCTAGTCATGGAACCCACCTTAATGGAAAGAATCAAGGAGGCCCAACGATATGACGAGGCAATTCATAAGATTAAGGGAGAGGTACAAGAAGGAAGATATACCGATTTTACCATAGATGAGGATGAAGTGGTAAGAATGAAAGGAAGATTATGTGTTCCAGATGATCAGGATATAAGGAGGGAAATCATGGATGAAGCACATCATTCAAGATATACCATGCATCCAGGAACAAAAATGTATCAGGACTAAGAGCCACTATTGGTGGAATGGTATGAAGAGAGATGTGGCAGATTTTATGCTAAAGTGTCCCACAAGCCAACAAGTGAAGGTGGAGCACCAAAGACTTGGAGGACTTTTGAAACCCCTATCGATACCCGAATGGAAATGGGATCAAATCACAATGGATTTTGTGTGTGGATTGCCAAGAACGTCTGCAGGATATGATGCTATTTGGGTCATAGTGGACCGATTAACAAACACAGCACACTTCCTCTTAATCAACATGACATACTCTAAGGATAAGTTGGCAAGAATATAAATAAGGGAAATAGTACGCTTACATGGAGTGCCCGCTGGAATAGTTTCTGACCGAGACCAAGGTTTGTGTCTAAATTTTGGATGAGCTTATAAAGATGTATGGGAACGAAGCTACACTTCAGTACTACTTATCACCCTCAAACAAACGGTCAGTCAGAGAGGACAATACAAACTTTGTAAGATATATTGCGAGCTTGTGTGATAGAGTTTAAAGGAAGTTGGGACACATACCTACCTTTGGTAGAGTTTGCCTACAACAACAACTACCACTCTACAATCCAGATGCCACCTTATGAAGCGTTGTATGGAAGACGGTGTCGATCACCATTGTTCTGGGATGATGTAGAAAAGTTGAGCATCGGACTGACTTGGTACAAGATGCGGCTGACAAGGTGCGGATCATCCAACAAAAAATGAAGGAAGCACAAGATAGACAAAAGAGCTGGGGATATGAAGAGACGTGTGCTTGAGTTTGAAGTTGGAGACCATGTGTACTTAAAGTAAACCCTATCAAGAGTATTCACCGAGTTCGGACAAAAGGAAAGTTGAGCCCACGATATATTGGACCTTTTGAAGTGCTCGAGAAAGTAGGAGATCTTGCTTATTGCCTGACACTACCTCCTAATCTATCTGGAATTCATAATGTGTTCTACGTATCAGTTTTACGGAAACATGTGTCAGATCCTACCAGGATTGCAGAGCTGGAACCAATCCGGTTGAAAGAAAATCTCACATAGAGGAGCAACCGATTCAGATCCTAGATCATAAGGTGCAGAAGCTTCGAAACAAGAAGATCAAGTATGTGAAGGTTCTATGGAGAAACCACTCGCATGAAGAAGCAACTTGGGAGGCTGAAAGTGACATACGCCAGAAGTATCCAAGTTTATATGAAGAATCAGGTATGAACTTCAAGTTTTGAGGACAAAACTTTCTTTAAGGGGTAGGTTGTAAACCCCGAAATTTTGTAATCAATTTAAAGATTAAACCGTAATTAGAAGTCAACCAGATTTCTAAAGTCAACAAAACCCTAGTCTATCGTAACCTCTTAAATCCGACATCCCTGTTTAAGAAACCCTAGGAAAGTAAGAAAGAGTTTAGTGAATAGAATAGTTCGTAATTATCTAAAGAAGCTTAAAAAGATCAGTTTAGTAAAACAACAACTTGTTTTGAACCCGATCGGACACAGTTCTTGAAAAACGTGTCTCGAGGCTCGGAATAGTAAAAATATTCTGAATATACGTTAGACTCGTAAAAATAAAGATTTTCAAAAATATCAATTCCATAATTTTTGAGTAGCTAAAAATATTAGATATCGCATTTATATGCGTATTTTCTTACTACTGGTACTTAAATTGTCATGTCTACTTTATATTATACTATTTACTACTATACACTATTTATCTATCTCTATTTTTTCTTACAACCTACTCTTACAACCCATACCTCTATTTCTTACACATTTTCTTTTCCAATACAACTTCACATCTTTCATATCTTACTTTTAATTAACAAAAATACAATAAAAAAATAAATTTCACTCCCTCTCTCCTTCACTAATGGTGCCGGCCCCCTCTCTTTCTTCCCAATTTGTTTTATTTTCAATTTATTTAATTAACACAAATTATCTCCTACATTTTCCTATAAATAGTCCCTCTTACTTCCACTTCTTTCACACCTTTCCTACACTAAAGTGACTCTTCCAAATTTCTACATGAAGTCTCTCCTAAGAAGTTCTCTCTAGTTTAGTTCTTTTAGGTAATTTTTCTTTAAGTCCTGTTTATATTCATCTACTTAGTATGAACTTAGTGTGTGTTTTCTAAACCGTAAAGGTTAAAGAAAGCAACAGTAGGTTCATACTTTGTTTTTATTCATCATCTAATTTCTTTATGTTGCTTTTATATTTATAACTATCTAATATATATATGTAGCTATATATCTTTTAGAGCATATAAGCTCATTTATTTTGCAATTTATTTACTTTCCTTGCAATTTATTTACTTTCATGTTGTTTTTAAGACTAGTCTTTTTAGTCTTAGACTTGTCCTCATCAAGTCAAAACATTTTCTTTTTCTTTTTAGGACTAGTCTTTTCTTAGTCCTAGGGTACCTTGATGAAGCTAAGGTTCCAATACTTGATTTAATTCCTTATTAGCTTATTCTTTCAAGTTATTATGTTTCGTTATGTTTCCATAACTTTATGATTCATATTCATGCATGAACATAATGATTTTTGTCTCAACAAAATAAATAAGGAAATGTTTTCTTGAAAATAAAGATTCTTTTCTAGAAATAAGAAGTAATTTTCTTAAACAAACTTTTCTATAGAAATCTAGAGGAGCTCATAAAGATACATAAAAAAGAACCTTTTGAAATAAACAAAAGTTTTACTAAAACTTCACCTTTTATCAAGTATTATAAATTCTTTTCATCAAAATGGAATGATCTCAAGAAATAAAGAAATTATTTCTCTAAAACATAGAATTGTTATTACTTTCAAAAAGTGTTGGAAACTAAGCTTAGAAAATAAAATCATTCCTTAGGAATTTAAAGAGATTACGGAAATTAAATTTATGAAAAGAAAATATTCATTTGAAATAACTTAAGATATTTTCAAAGCAAAATAAAAAGGAATATTTCAAAAGTTCTCACTTTCCAAAAATATTTGAAAGGCTTTACTTTCATAGTTTGAGACAACTTCATTAACTTCATACATTCAATATGAGTCACTTAACATATGTTTATACATTTCAAAGGTTTTACTAGTTATTGTATTACCTATCTCTTTAAAATGAGCTTTACATAAAAGAAGGAAAACAAGTTTATAAAAATTCGTGGTGAATCTGCTCGCCACTTTATCGGAGCCCAAACGACTTAGTTTGATAAAAATAAGTTTAGAAATAGATAGATCTTTTTGAATAGGTAGAAAACGGTATATTATATACGAAATTCTGAGTTAAAATAACCAAATTATGACCATTTAAGTTGGAATTTCCTCTTATACGATTTTACCGCGATTTTAAGAAAAGTTTAGAATCTTCAAGTATAGAAATTTCATGAAAGACTCATTTTGGATATTTCATCTTGTTTAGGTGAAGAAGGACCCGAGATCACCTTCCCGGAAGATTACTTCGATTAGGATCTACCGATATGGAGTGAGTTAATCCTTAACTAAGTTACGTTTCCTTGTTTGTGCTTGTAAGTAGTAGCACTAGCAATTAAGAAAAAGATAAATGAATATTTTATGTGACTTGGAGTTATGATTGGTTGAATATAAGTTAAGAATATCGAAAGAAGGTTTGATAAATAAATTGTGATTCTTATATTGATATGATGAAAATTGTGTTGATTGCTTTTAACTTGAACTCAACATTATTTGGTTAAATATATATTGAAATTAATTCATGCATATCATAATTGTGAGTCACATTTATTTCACTACTACTCTTCGTGTGGGGAAACGAGGAAATGGTAGTGGTGGCTAGTAGGAGGGAAAGTCTACATGGGCTAGTAGGAGCTAGAAATTCTACAGAGCGAGCAGGAGCCGGTAAATCTGTAAATATTGATGGTCGTTTAGGCCTGTAACCTCCCAACCCTCGACATGAAGGGCGTAAAATCCATGCTACACTTGATTTCCAGTTAATCATGTGTATTTTGTTTGTTCATATGTTTGGTGCATTCTGATATGATTGTTTAAATACTTGGTTGAATTATGGAAATGTCTTGTAGATGGAATTATCTCACTATGCTAGATTTCCTTATACCCTTATAGCTTTTTGTTACAGTATGATTACCTTTGGTTAGCCCCAAGGAGCCCCATATACCAGGTACGAGCTTAAGCTACTAGGAGTTTTTGGGAGAAGTTATATGTATTTAAGTTTTGAACATAGGCTTCTAGGAAAATCTCTATAGTAGGCTTGTGTTATAGTTGCTATTATCTTGTTGATAGACTTTTAAGACGGGGGAATGCCCCTAAGATGATGTAAGGAATTATTATTTAAATGAAGGTTTCATGTTTATCTTTATAAGTTCTTGCTTGCTTTTATTATCTACTTAAATGTAATACCCCTATGAGTCTCCTACTATCTTGGAAGCACGCCTTGCATTTGATATCGAAGCTCCCACATGACTAAGGTTGTTATTCATTAGCTTTAATATTACATGTGGTGGACAGCTACGTTTAGGATACCCTCCGGGGCATGACTGTAAACCCCCGTTTTCTAAGCCCTAAATCTTAAGCCGGAAAGTCTACCGGAGACCTTGAGTCAACCAATCTTGAGTAAAACCCTACAGTTTAGATCCCGAAAACCCGAGTTCGCAAATCGAGGAGTTGAAAAATAATTGAAGTGTTTAGAATAGTCCGTAATAATATTTGATTTATTAAAAATATCAGATCGGTTCAATTTCGGCTTATTTCGAACCCGTTTGGATACTGCTTTGGAAAGCGTGTCCCGGGGCTCGGAAAATTAAAAATATATCTTTAATATTTTTAGACTCGTATTTTTATAAGGATTTCAAAAATATCAAGTTTAGAATTTTTCGGATTCTAAAAATATCAGTTATAGCTCATATAAGCTTATTTTACTCTTACCGGTAACTAAATTGTTAAATTTCTAAAAATAATTTAATTGATTATTTTATTTAAATCATAAAAATTCTGCTACTTTAATAAAAATATTTTTCTTAATTTATTTATAAATTTTCTTATTCAAAAAGTCACTTTATCAACCCATACCTCAAGTACACATACATTATCATTACTACACATTATTATGTCTTCTTTTGCTTTTTCTTACACTCCATTTCCCAAAATTGCAGCTGCCCATTCCCCATAAAATTAGCCACTTTTCATTATTTTTTATTTATTTGATATTTTAAAGTCTCATTTTAGTTAGAAATGGATGCAACTTGTTACACTTTCAAAATACAAGTTAAAATCAACTACACACCTCTCCCACACACAAATCACGCCAGCCCCCCTCCCTTGCAGCTGCATTTTTATTTTTTTTAAATTATTTAACACACTTTAACTCTATTTAAACATCTCATTCCTCCTCTTTCATATTTGTAAACCCTACATTTTTCTCTCTCTTTTTCCCTCTCTTTTTCTCTTCTTCTTGGCTTGTCTTCTCCATAAACAAGCTGCCCCATTTCTTTCACACTTCCACATATTTCTTGCAATTATTTGAGGTAATCTTTCTCTTTTAGCTCTTATAAGATGTTCTAGGATGATACCATGGATGTTTCATGCATCAAAGGACATTCCACAAGCTTAAAAGGCTATGGATGATGATGCCAAGAAGTGAAACACTCCTCTAGATGATGATCTCTTTTGTTCTTAGTATTTTTGTTATATGGAAGGCTTGTTTATTTCTTGTTTATGTGATAACTTGTAGATCTAGAGTTTTCAAGCTTTAGTTATGTTTATGTGTAGATCTAGGAGTTCAAGGCTTACTACTAAGTTTTTCTTATGCTTTCATGGATATATATTGAGTAGATCTTAGATTCAAGTTGGAATGAAAAAGAAAAATTCGTAACTTGTCAATGCCCTATTTTAAAAACCCTCTTTCAAGTCTTAAAATGGAAGCTTTTGTTAAGAAAATGAAGGTTTGATGGATGTATATCATCAAGGCTTCATCTTGCAAGAATCAAAGTTGATTTTCAAAGTTTATTTTCAAAAACAAAAATTGTATTTTCGGATCAAGACAAAGATCCAAAATAAAAACATGTTTTTCAACTCACAAATGAGGATTTTATTCAAGAAATGAAGGGTTCTTAGGATATAATATGTAATGGGTTGTTTTTCATGAGTTTTGATGAATTTTCTCAAGAGATATGTCCAAAATAAATTTATGAAAATTCGGATCAAGACCAAGACCTATTTTTGAAACCCATCAATCAACTTTAAAATGAAGATTTAGACAAAAATATAAGAGGCTCTTGATATAGATATCTTAAGGAATGGATTTTCATAAGTTTGAATGGGTTTTCCTAAGAAGTATTGCATAAATCAAGTGCTTTGTAGAAGACAATATTTAGGTCTTGTTTTCATTGTAAGTTTCAAAGTGGAAATTCGTAATTATGAGAAGACCAATTGAAAACCTTCTTTTTGATCTCAAAACAAGTATTTTACATTGAAAATGAAATGCTTTGATGATACATAATATAGGAAAAATTATTTTCATTGAACTAAGTGAGTTTTAGTAAAGGAATTACTCAAAACAAGACAATGAGTTTCAACTTGTAATGTTGGTTTTATGAATATGGATTCTTAGAAATTTCATTTGAACTTTATGTTTGGTATTAGATAAGTGTGTAATCTCTTAATTTTGTTTTGAGGATCCCTTGCAAGCTTAGGACTAAAATAAATTGGCCTAAGTAGTTAAATGGAGTAGATATGGAAATTTTTCACAAAGGCTCAAAATCTGGAATTTTCGTAACCCTACTGTACAGTACGTTTCCGACCCTTAAATGACCTTAAATGTTTGAATTAACTTTAGAAATGGATAGCTCTTTCGAAGTAGGTATAAATCGGTATATTATAAGCTAAATTCCGAGTTAAAATGAGTTAGATATGACCTTTTTAAGTTAAGGATTCAACCTAGACGGAAATTGACGAACTTAGTAAATAAAATTGTTAAGTTTAATAGAACTTCATAAGAGATGCTCATTGAGGGTATTCTTTGTACCTAGGTGAATTGGAGGACGGGTTACCACTTCCCGAGGACTATTACGACTAGTGGATTTTCACTACATGGACAAGTGAGTTCATTTCTCAATTAATTATGCTCTTGGATGTGCTTGTAGTAGTAGTGGCATTAGACTTAGGAAAAGATAAAATTGTGTTTGAATGGTGATCTAAACTTGCATGAATGAACGATAAGTATATCGAGGCAAGCTTTGTTGTAATATTCTTGTATGAGCTAGTATAGATTTGGAATGTCTGAAAATTGTATGGTCACCTTTAAATTATCTAAGTAATATGTCATGATTATATGAATAAACTGTACATGCATCTCACGTAGTGAGTCGTATATCATTGTCGAGTATATCTTTGGTGGGACAAAGGTGTACTTGGGAGGCAGCGGGTCTTTAACGAATGGGGCTAGGGTTGCATGACTTATGGACCACCCCATTCGAATATGAAACTATGGTTGCATGACTTATGGACCAACATTAAAGATTGTGGTTGCATGTCTTATGGACCACCCCACTTAAGATTGGGATTATGGTTGCATGTCTTATGGACCAACTTTGGAATTGTAGTTGCATGTCTTATGAACTACCCCAAACCCCGAATGGAGGGCGTAAATTCATTCACTTATGACTACCGGAAAGTCATATGCTGCTTGCTCATACTTGTGCATTCATATGGTTGCTTAATTATAACTTGCTTGTATAGATATTTTAGCTTGGTCGGGCATGTTACTTGAAGAAAATGAATCTCACTAAGCATTAGCTTATACCCCAACAGTTTTTGTTGCAGCGTTCCTATTTTTGGATGTTCCGAGAGGACATTTTGTGCAGGTTTATCACATGGAATTAAAGAGCTTTTGAGGAAGTCGGGACCTAGTGTAGGCGTGGACTTCTAGGAAAATCTCTTTAATGTGAATTCATATATGTGTAATTGGAGCTAAACGATGTAGACTCCTATTATTTTGGCGGGGGTATGCCCCCTTGGCTTTTGTAAAGTTAACTGTTTATTTGTTGTGATTTATATTCTTAATGTATGATGCTTTCTTAAGACTACTCGAATCAAAGTGTGATCCTAAAAGTTGTGTGAGTACACCTTACATCGATATGTAAACCTATGGGATGACTAAGATTGTCATACTTAAGTTTAAATATCGGGTGTGGTGGACTGTCACGTTTAGTGTACCCTTTGGGGCGTGACAATGACACTATCTTTACTAACCATTCCGTCTTGATATATTTGTTTGCAATAATTGATGCAAAACCATGGTTGATCTAATAGGTTCTTTTACTTAAGAATTTAACTTAGAAATAAATGATAAGAAAGTATGTGAAAATTTAGCTGTTGATCACCTGTCCAAACTTGATAACCTAATTTTAGATGAGCTAAAAGAAGAAATTGACAATTCTTTCCCAGATGAGAAGTTGTGTTTTGTTTGTACCATAGATGAAACTGAGCCTTGGTTTGCTAACATAGCTAATTACATGGTTGACAAAGAAATCCTCATTGAACTCAATTTTAATCAAAAGAAGAAATTCTTTTCTGATCTAAAGTATTACTTTGGGGAATATCCATATCATTTTTTAATCTATTCCAACCAAGTAATTAGAAAATGCGTTTTCACACGAGGAAAACCAAAAGATTTTAAATCATTACCATAACAGACCAACAGAGGGTCATTATGGTGCAAATAGAACAACCTACGAATTTTTGGAAGAGGGTTCGATTGGCCCTCAATTTTTAAAGATGCAGAATTAATGGTTTCAAATTGTGACAGTTGCCAAAGGATGACAAATATCTCAAAAAAGGATGAAATGCCCTAGAAATTTATTTTAGAATGCGAAATTTTTATGTTTGGGGCATGGACTTTATAGGACCATTCCCCACCTCCTTTGGTAACAAGTACATTCTAGTAGCAATTGATTATGTGTCAAAATGGGTGGAAACCCAAGCTTCCCTCACCAATGATGCCAGAGTTGTCATAAATTTTCTTAAAAAATTATTTTCAAGATTCAAATGCCCATGAGCTTTGATCAGTGATAGGGGTACCCATTTCTGCAATGCACAGATAAAAAAGGTTTTAAAAAGATACTACATGTGTCATAAGGTATCTACCCCTTAACATCCACAAACAAGTGGGCAAGCTAAGGTCTTAAATATAGAACTTAAGCGAATCTTGGAAAAAATAGTTGCATCTAATAGAAAGGATTAGGCGAAAAAGTTGGATGATGCACTGTGGGCATATAGGACAGCTTTCAAAACACCGTTGGGAACAACTCTATACAAATTGATATATGGGAAAGCATGTCATCTACATGTAGAGTTAGAGCACAAAGCATATTGGGCTATCAAGCTGTTGAATCATGACCTTGCAGTGGCTGACAAACATTGATTTTGCAACTGAATGAATTGGGTGAACTTTGATTAGAAGCCTATGAGAACAACAAACTATACGAAGAAAAGGTCAAGAAGTGGCATGATGCAAAGGTTAAACTCCCACATGAGTTCTAGAAAGGAGATTGGGTAATATTCAACTCTCATTTGAAACTGTTTCTAAGAAAACTAAAATCCAAATGGTCAGGACCTTTTAAGGTCAAAAAGGTTTTCCCTTACGGGGCTGTAGAAGTAGAAAACTCTGTGGTGAGAGTTTTAAGGTCAATGGGCATAGGCTCAAGTTATATCAACGACCACCCTAATGTCTTGAAAAGTTGGAGGAGTTGCATCTGATTGAGCTTTAAAAGAAGAATTTGTCAAGCTAAGGACACTAAACAAGCACTTAATGGGAGACAAGCCATTTCTAATTTTTTTTTACATTTTTTAAATAAATAAAAAGATAAGTGCAGATTCTTTAATCTCCGAAGTATGATTTAGATGGAGTGACATCACCCAAAAATGGTCTTCAATAGAAACAGGGCAATGAAGCATGTGACAAATCAAATCAACCCCTCGAGCCTTAAATTGAGAATATTTCTTTTAAAACTTCTAATTTAGAAATCTTGCTTTGTATCATATTGTTTTGAAAATCACTTGTCTGTTTTTCATGCTTGGGTTGAATTTGAAATTGAAATCTTTCTAGAATAGAGTACATGTGCTTTGAATGATCATTTTTAGGAAGTGTGGTTTAAGCAAGTAATAATGAACATACAAAAATCTAGAAATAAGTTTATCCCACAAATAACATTTAATAGTCCATTACATAAGTCTTAAGGGCATTCCCCCAATAAATCTCCATGGATAATATAAAAGTACTAATCTTTACAAGATAACTTAAATACTCTATCAAAAGATCTTAAAGGAAGTGTAAACCCCTGAATTTTTTATAATTCTTAGAAAATAGTAATAGAGTTAAATACTAAAACCAAGACCCTAAAACCAACCCATGTTAAAACCAAATTCTAAATAAGATTAAATACGAAAATTCTTAACCTTGAGAAAAAGAGGACCCTCAAAACAAAATGGAAAATCCAACGATCGTTTGATTCAACATCCGTAAGCCGACCAAATCATCTATCTAATCCCTAACACGTAAATCAAGATGATCTATCTAAATAACACTTGACGACAAAATACTAAAACCTTAAATTCCTGAGTAAATTTTAGAATCAAAATTCTCAGCTACCACCAAAAGTCAAACAGAGTTAACCTATAACCCTAGACTCGATTAAACAATCCCGATAACTGAAAAATATAAAAAAGTCACAGAAAATAATAATAAAATAAAAAGTAAATTTTGAACAAAAAATATAACACTATCAAAATCCCCAAAATTTTATGATCTTAAGAATAAATCAAAAGCCGGAAGTCAAACCAAAACTCTAAAGGTCAAAAAATATATAACAAACCTTAATGTTTAGATCCGACAATCCCTTACTCTTAAACTCTAAGCAACGGAGTTGAGATAATTATGGATAATAGTTTGTAATAATATAAGGGAGCTTAAAAATATCAGATATCGCCATTTTATGCATATTTTATTTACTACTGGTATATTATTAGTCTTGTTTAGTATTTGATGCTCTATTCACAACTATTTATCTATCTTTACTTTTTCTACTACCTATTCTTACTACCTATATACCTATTTTCTTACATTTTACTTTTCCCGTACAACTTTATTTAACATCATCCTTTATATATTATTACTTTTTATTACAAAAATTAAATTTTAACTCACTTTTCCTCCCTCTCTCTATTGTTGCCGTCCACCCTTCCTCCCTTTTTCCCTTCATGTTTTTTCTTTCTCATTTATTTAATTAACTTATAATTCTCTTGTCACACTCCTAAACGTGGCGGTTCACCGTACACAATACTAAGCCTAAGAATAACTATCTTAGTTACACAAAGGCTTCCATATCACGTACAAGATGTACATCACAACCAAGAGAACACATCGAAGCAGCATAATTTATATTGATAACGATTAAGTAACAAGGCAAGGAGAATACTTATCATAAAACACAAACATAGTTGATTACAAATCTTAGGGGCATGCCCCCACTATCGTCTTCAAGTCTATATAAATATATTTCTTAGTAATCACCAAAATACTAACATATCATACATTGCATTTAAAGAAATTACAAAATAACTTCATTCTATGCTCCTATTGATTCTATAATAGTTTAAAATCCATCAATGATTTTCTTAATTTTATGATCTTCGAATAGAGCCACAGGTATACTTGTTTCAACAAGATCCATGGGGGTGTAAGCTTACAACTAGCTTAGTGAGTTATTCCCTTTCATTCGCACCGTTATTTAAAACAAGTTTATTTAATTTTCACGCATATGTTATGTATACTATGCAACAATCACATGATTACACAAATATATAGTTATCCAGAAACCATATATAGAATGGATTTACCCATTTGTATCGAAGATTAAGGAATTATTTATGAAGATCCTCTTGACCTTTTACTGCTAGTTTCTAGGGCCTTACCCAAAGCGTTTGGTTAGCATGGCTTCAAACCTAGAGTTGCATTCCCCGAGTGATGTGGATTTTGTAGGAAGGAGTATAGCCCGTGTCCCAGCATGTTAACAGCCCATCTAACTCTACGCGTAGGAGTGGCAACCTTCCGAAAGAAATGTGACTCAATGGATGCTATGCGTGAATATTTTATTTTTCTTAGGCCAAACCTTATTTAGGTTTCTTAGGGGCAATCAAACAATTTAGCAATCAATAAGCAAGCATACATGTAAGTAGACAAAATACTTAAACATACAATACGAAGTTGTGATATTTTTAATTCTCATTTCATCACATAAGCATAGAATCACATACGTATATATATATATATATATATCTCAACGAATTCGCCACACATGTCTATTTTTATCTTTTTCTAATGTACTAATGCCACTACTTTACAAGCACAAGTAAGGTAATGAAATTAAGAGAGAAAACTCACTCGTCCATTTCGCAATCTTCTTAGTCGTAGTGAGGAGTCGTAGTCATTCTCAGGAAGGAAAATTCCTTATTTCGCATCACTTAGACAAAAGAAATACCTAGGATGAGTATTTTATAGAAGTTCTACTTAAACTTTCTAATTCTATTTCACTATGTTCGTCAAAAATTGCGTAGAGTGAAATTTCAACTTAAAATGGTCATAACTTGCTCATTTTTGCTCTTTTTAACTTGGAATTTTGCATATTATATGTCATTTTCTACCTACTTGAAAATATATCTATTTGTAAGGTTATTTTTATCATAAAAAGCCATTTGGGTTTGAAAATGCTAGGGTACATAATCCTTACGAAATTCTAAGTCCTCATTAAACTTTTCTTCATCCAAAAATCCATAAGTAAAAATGTAAGTATGCCTATGAATGAAAAATCCTTTGAATATACATATATATATATATATATATAAACTCATATTATATGCAAAATTTTAATGGTGTTGTCTCAATAATTATTTTTCATAAAACAACTTGTCTTGTGGTGTTGAAAACTTGAATTTCAACAATTTTCTCTTTAGGTGTTTTGAAAGAACTTTATAAATTCTTGGGTTATTATAAATGAGTATATTCTTATTTTGTTTTCTAATTTTTTTCAAAAATAAATTAATTTTTCTTAACTTTGGTCTTCTACAAATTTTACCTCTTGTGATAAAAATGAAGTTTCCAAAAGTTTTCATAAGTTGTTAATAATTTCTAATAATTTGATTTGTATTTATTTTTCCTTTTTAAATGGTTTTGATTGAAAATTATAAATAAGTCTTTTCCTCTTATATTTCTATTTCTTAAATTCTTTAAAGATAAATTTTATTTCGAAAAAAAAAAACTTGGTCCTTAAAGTTCTTTACAAAATTTTTACTTAAAAGAATTACTGTCAACATTTTCTTAAGTTGTTGATAATAACTGTTGTTTTTGAAGCCTATCATGTTTTATTCTTCTATTTCTTTGAAAATGAGTTTATCATTTAGAAACTTGGCAAGCTTTTATTTCTCTAAGGGGATTTATCATACTAGTGGGTTGATTATTATCTTAACTTTGAAAACTAGTATAGTTCTTGGTTTTTATCATAGAGTTGGTGAAAATCTTATAAGCAATCTTTTATGAAAAATTTACTTATCAAAGAATTATTAACACTAAGTTTTAATAAACATCATATTACTTATCATAAAAAGATAGTGTTTATTTCCTTAGTTAAATTCTTTGGTAAAAATCATCTTTATTGTCATTGAAGAAAATTTATGATGAGTTTGTCTAAATTTTTTAAAAGAATTTATAAAAAGTATTTTTATATGTTTTTTGATGACGAAATCTTTTTTTAGGTTCAAAATTAGATAATAGAAGAGTTTGGTTCCATTTTCCTTTATTAAAGAGAATTTCACTTTAAATTTTTTAAGACAATATCATTATAATGATGCATGCATATGATTATGTAGCGTAAAATAGATGAAATTATCACATAGCAATAGAGGAAAGATATAAGAAGCAATAATAAGCAAAATAATAAGGTCAAGTATTGGGAATCTTAGCTTCATCAAGGTATCCTGGTCAAGTATTGAGAGCCTTAGCTTCATCAAGGATTCCCGAGACTAAGAATAGACTAGTCCCAAAAAGAAAAGAAAAAGAAAGGAAATAAAAAGCAATAATAATGTAAGAGCATGTTAATAAAAGTTAGTGAGCATTTAAGCGCTAAGAAATATATAATTATATATATAGATAATAATATATATACAAAGTTAAGATAGGAGTATAATAAAAATAATATCAACATAATAGCATAATATGAATGAAATAACATAATGAGAATTCTTGGCATATGCAAGAACAAAACATGAACATGTGGTTGCTTCTATAACTCACATGAGTTTTTAAGAAACAACACCATGGTCATACTGAGTTATATGATAGGGGAAAAACAATGGTATAAAGTTTTTACCTAAAAGTGTGTTTATGTTGAAGGAAGAAGATGATGGTTGCAAAATTATGTGGATAGTAGTTTGGTGGAGAGAAAAGAGAGTTTGGAAAAGAAATTTAGAGAGAGTGTTTGAGGAGAGAATTTGGTAGAGTTTTTGGTAGAAAAAATGAGAAGTGTGAAAGAAATAGAGAGAAATGGGGTATTTATAAAATTTTGAAGTAAAAATTAGATGTAATAAAATAAATTGGAAAAGAAATAAATTAGCGAAGAAAGGGAGAGAGGCTGCCACATATGGGGGAAGAGAGAGGGTATGAGTTCGTTTTGTATTTTTGTAATGAAAAATAATAATGTGTAAGTTGTGATGTAAATAAAGTTGTGTGGAAATGGTAAATTGTAAGAGATAGGTATGGTAATATGTAAGAATAGGTTATAAGAAAAAGTAGAGATAGTGAAATAGTAATGAATAGTAGAAAGTAGTATATGAATTGTAAATTAGACAATTAAAATACCGGTAGTAAAGGAAATGCACGTATAAATGCGATATCTAATGTTTTTGATTATCGAAAAATTATAAAAATGATAATTTTGAAATCCTTGTATTATTACAAATCTGTCAGTGTCATCAAAATGTTTTTACTATTCCAAGCCCCATACATGCTTTTCGAGAGCTAATCCCATTTGAGTTTTTAAACACACTATAAATTAGCGAATCTGATATTTTTAAGCTTCCCTATATTATTATGAACTATTGACCACAATTATCTCAATTCCATTGCTTACGGTTTAAGAGCACGGATTGCTGGATCTAAATACTAGGGTTTGTTGTAGACTTTGTTAACTTTTAGGATTTTGGTTTGACTTTCGGCTTTTTTATTTATTCTTAAGATCATAAAATTTAGGGTTTTCAATGGTGTTATATTTTTGGTTCAACATTTATGTTTTATTTTATTTCGTTTGTGATTTATTTAATATTTTTTAGTTCTTGGGATTATTTAACCGAGTCTAAGGTTATGGGTTGACTCCGTTTGACTTTTGGTAGTAATTGAAAATTTTTATTCTAAAATTCATTGAAGGATTTAAGGTTTTAGTATTTTTTCGTCGAGTGTTATTTGGATATATCATCTTGATTTATATGTTAAGACTTAAATAGCTAATTTAGTTGGCATATAGATGTTGAATACAACGATTGTCGGATTTTCCATTTTGTTTTGAGGATTCTCTTTTTCTCTAGGTTAAGAATTTCGTCTTTAATCTCATTTAGAATACAATTTTAACTTGGGTCATTTTTCAGGGTTTTAGTTTTTAACTTTATAATCATCTTCTAAGAATTATGAAAAATTCAGGGGTTTACAGCTCCCCACATTTATCTATAAATACCCCCTCTCCCTCCACTCCTTTCACATACTCATTTACCATAACAAAACTCTCTCAAAATCACTTCTCAAATCCTCTCTCTGAAAAATCTCTTTTCGCTTTTCCAATTTTCTCACATTTCACCCACTCACATACCACCAAAACCTCTCTTTAACTACTGATAAGATCATATTGCATACACCTTTTTTATGTTCAAATAGCTAGAATGGGTACTTGTTTTGGTTAAAATTCATGTTTCAGGTCTGATTTGGACAAAGGAACCAAAACAAGAAACTTTGAAATGGAAATAGGAAAATCTTAGGGGGTACGCTGACTTTTCTATGTATAAGCCACCGACATACGGCCAACCTTCATCATCAACAGAATGAAAATCCTTAAGGTTGCCTCTACACCACCGGCCTTGAGGCGTTGTAGACTAAGAGAAGATATACAAACTGGCTCAACACTGCCAGTATAGAAAAAGAAGAAGCCAGCTTCTGCAGATTTCATTAAACGCTGGCTTTCTGGGAATAAAAGCCGCCGGCGTTGAGACGACTCACAAGATTAAAATGTTTGCACTTTCAAAGCCGTTGCATACACTGCCGGCCTTACAAGCATTCCTTCAATTGAACATACGCTGTCTAAAAGCTGCCGACATGGAAGGTTGATAGGCCAGTGTAGAGTGAAGGCTGGCAGCTCAAATCTCAAGGGTTGCCAATGCAGAAGGAGTTACAATGTACGCCAGACCCTAAGCTACGACGTTAAGGCAGTGTAGATAGAAGATCAGGAGGCACAATCAAATATGCATGCTCGGTTACAAAATGAACGGTCAACTTTGACGGATTGTCTAAGCCGACATGAAAGACGCCAGCTTTGGGACAGCTTTCCTTATAAAATGGCCCAACCTTGCAATTTTGAGTATATATGCCGGCTAGATCTATATTTAAGCCGCCGGCGTACAAGCGGCTTACATTTGTAACTGAAGATAAGAGTTGCTAGTGCACTACCTGTGTATTGAAGAAAAGGATTTTACGCTGCCTGTAAGCCGCCGATGTAGGAACTGTAACTGCTGGCGTACAAGTTGAAACTACAATTTTTCATTAATGCTTCTCACGAAATTTTTCCTATATAAAGGGGATTTCCCTCCTCTAGTTCCATAAGCCAAGAAAAACAGAAAAACATTTTAATATACATTTAGTAGTTAAATAGCTTTAGCATTTTATAGAGATTTGTGAGAGATTTGAAGATTTCAAGAATTTGTAATTGAAGATTGTGATATTTGAATTGGTGATATCTGATCTCTTTTCTTATGCAATTCATTTATCTGATTCCTTTGTTCATAATGATATCAATTACATATTTTATTTGATTTTTGAATCATTTTTCATGAGTAGTTAAACTTTTCCTTGTGGGAAGTGATGAAATCCTAACCTTTGTAAAATGATTTTTGAATTTATATTATAGGACTGTTAAAATTATGGAATATTCATATTAAATCCTAATTATCTATTTTGTTTCTATATGAAATTGAATTGATAAGAATTTTGATAATTTGGAAGAAGAATTAGGGTTCATAGGAATTCATGAATTAAGATTAAACAATAGTTGCGGAAGCGGCGGAGTTTAATTTGATTTAGAAATTATCCCATGTAATTCATGCAATATTTTATTTTAATTTCTCACTATGGAATTAGGAGAAGTTGATTTAGGATATTAGACAATTATAGAATCGGGAGGTTCATAATTGTAAATTAGATTCCATTGATAATTTATATAACGGAAGCTAATAGATTATTTTATGGTTTACTAAAACTTGATAATTTTAGGTTTTGGCAATTTCTTACAAATATCAACAATTCTAATTACTCATATAATATAACTTCAGTATGATTAGTAAAGATTAGGGTGGATTCTGCTCCTTCCCACATTTATCTTATATAACTTTCTTGCAATCTCATTGCATTCATTGTTAGATATTAGATTAAAATAGAATTAGTTAAATAGTTTAAATTGATATATTTTCATTGCCTAAATATTAGTAAAAGCTAATATCGATCTAGTAATTAAATTGGTCCTCGTGGGAACGATACTCGACTCACTTTTATATATTACTTGATCAGATCCAGTATACTTGCTGGTAGTATCCGAAGTTACATTTTTATATACACATTTTAATCGGATTAAGTTTTTGGCGCCGTTGTCAGGGACTCAAATTAATATTAGATCACTTTTAGTTTTGCTAGTAGTTTAGGTGCTTTTCAAAGGATTGATTGTTTTCTTTTCTTTTTGCAGGTTACATGCATAGGAGTAGAAGTAGGGAACTTCTACCAATTGATCCCGAAATTGAAAGAACCTTGTATCAGCAAAGAAGAGAAAAAAGAAGGCAAGAAGTGCCACAACCTAAAGAAATGGCTTAAAACGAAGTAATAAACAATGCGGGCAACAATGATCAAAACAACAATCCAAATCAAATTCAAGTGGTACCCATTAGAGCACTTCGGGATTATACAGTACCAACTATTCAGGGTCCTACTGTGAGGAGACCAACAGTTCAAGCCAACAACTTTAAGCTTAAACTAGCATTGATTCAAATGGTTGAATCACATCAATTTGGAGGATATCCTAATGAGACACCAGATGAACACATTGTCAAATTCCTCCAATATTGCAATATTGTCAAACTCAATGGAGTAACAGATGAGGCAATTAGAATGCAGCTTTTCCCTTTTTCTCTTAGGGATAAAGCATTGGCTTGGTATAATTCTCAACCACCTGAGTCCATTACTTCATGGGTTGATTTGACAACTAAATTTTTTAAGAGATTTTTCCCTCCTGCCAAAACTGCTAGATTAAGAAACGAGATCACCAACTTCACAAAGTTTCCTATAGAATCATTATATGAAGCTTAGGAGAGTTCAAAGAGGCAGTTAGAAAATGCAAACATCATGGACTTTTAGATAATCTCTTGATTTAAAATTTCTACCTCAGTCTAGATGAGACTTTGAGGTCATTGCTGGATGCTACATCGGGAGGATCACTCAGGAAAGACATATGATGAAGCTAGTGCATTAATTGAGGAGTTAGCTTCAAGTGCTCATAACTGGAGTTGTGAAAGAACAAGATACATCACAGTAGATCTATTCAAGATAGTGAATCCATGCAACAACTCACTGCTCAAGTTTCAGCGTTAACTACATAAGCAAGTAAATTTGTATCATCTAGTTCTTTGAATACTAATCAGGTTGCTACTTGTGAGTTATGCTCAGGACCACATTCAGTTTATGATTGTCCTCATGGTACTACACCATCATCAAGTGGAGAGTAGCTCAACTATGTTGGAAACTTTGGAAGGGTTAATTATGGACCATATTCAAATACTTATAACCCAGAATGGCGTAATCATCCAAATCTATCTTATAGAAATGAATCGAATGTTTACCGACCACTTGGATTTCAAAAACAAGGTCCCGTAAGAAATACCTAGCCTCTATCTCAGCAAAATCAACTTTTAACTGAAGAGTTATTGAAGACTTTTATATAGACTACACAAACCACACTCAATACTCAGCATGTGATTATTCAAGATCTTCAAGGGAAATTCCATCAACTTGCTCAGCGAATTGGTAATAGACCATATGGTTCTTTACCGAGCAACATTGAGGAAAATCTTAAAATTGTGAATTCCATAGTTTTGAGAAGTGGCAAGGAAGTTGAACCCGTTGAGGCAAAAGTTGAGGAAACTGAAGTGATTCCAAGAAAAGATAAAGGAAAACAAAAGATGGATGAACCAATGCAAAAATCATCTGAGGTAAGACCTTATGTTCCACCTATTCCTTTTCCAAGAAGACCGAAGCAACAAAAAATAGATGAGCAATTTTCAAAGTTCCTAGAGTTTTTAAGAAGTTGCAAATCAAATACATTCTTAGAAGTGATTCAGAAATGCCTTCTATGCCAAAAATTCATAAAAGAATTGCTAAAAAGAGGAAGAGGGAATGAACCAGTAATGCTAACAGAGAATGTTCAATGATTCTGCAAAAGAATACGCCTTGTCTGCCAACAAAACAAAGAGATCAAGGGAGTTTTACTGTTCCTTACGCTATTGGAGACTTTTACTTTGATAAAGTTCTTATAGATTCTGGTGCAAGTATTAATCTTATGCCCTTATCTATTTTCAGGAAATTAGGACTTGAAGAATGTAAGGAAACTCATGTTACCTTGTAACTTGCAGACAGAAGTGTCAAATACCCACATGATATTGTTGAAAATGTTTTGGTAAAAGTTGACAGGTTCATATTTCCAGTAGACTTTATAGTCTTGGAAATGGATGAGGATTGTGAAGTCCCAATGATTCTTGGCAGACCATTCCTTATAACCAGTAAAGCATTAATTGATGTGGAACAAGGTAAACTCACTTTAAGGGTAGAAAATGATTAGGTAACCTTTAATGTTTATGATGCAATGAAAAAATTTGATAAAGATTCCTGTTATACTATTGATATTATTGATGAGTTTATTTCTGAGTCTGTTGAAGAAAAAGCAGGTGTAGAAATCGTGGAATCTGTTCTAAAATATCTAGATGAATGGAGTAATGATGAACAACAGGAAGAAGTTGAGCAAGTGCCTTGAATTAAAACCAGATATTATGAAGAGCCCACTAGTGAAAGCAAGCCAGTACCATCATTGATACAACCACCAAATCTTGAGCTTAAACTCCTTCCTACTCATTTGAAATATGCTTTTCTAGGAACTGGAAATACCTTGCCAATAATTGTTTCATTTTATTTGATAGGTGAACAAAAGCAGCAGCAGCTAGGATTTCTAAGGGAGCATAAAGAAGCAATTGGTTGGACTATTGCTGATATCAAGGGAATTAGCCTTATGATTTGCACTCACAAAATTTTGATGGAAGCTGAGTACAAACCTTCAGTTCAACCACAGAGGAGACTTAACCCAACACTTAAGAGGTAGTAAAAAAGGAAGTTCTGAAACTACTTGATGCAGGCATTATCTATCCTATCTCTGATAGTAAATGGGTTAGTCCAGTTCAACTTTTGCCGTTAGGAGGATACCCTTTGTTCTTTGCAATACAGCTGCTACGTTTCAGAGGTGTATGATGGCTATTTTTTTTGACATGCTTAAAAATTTTATTGAAATATTCATGGATGATTTTTCTGCTTTTGGAAAGTCTTGTGAAGCATGTTTAGTCAACTTAGCCAATGTTCTTAAAAGATGCAAAGAAACAAATCTGATTTTAAATTGGGAAAAATGCCATTTCATGGTAAGAAAAGGAATTGTTTTAGGTCATAAATTTTTAGAAAAAAGAATTGAAGTTGATAAGACCAAAGTTGAGATAATAGAGAAGTTGCCACCACCCACAAATGTTAAGGGAGTCAGAAGTTTCTTAGGACATGCTGGCTTCTATAGAAGATTCATAAAAGACTTCTCTAAAATTTCTAGACCTTTGTGTAATCTTCTTGAAAAAGATTCTGTATTCAATTTTGATGACAAATGTTTGCAAGCATTCAATTTATTGAAGGAAAAGCTCACATTTACACCAGT
The DNA here is from genome assembly GCA_024138025.1 of Combretum micranthum. Lineage (NCBI taxonomy): Eukaryota > Viridiplantae > Streptophyta > Magnoliopsida > Myrtales > Combretaceae > Combretum > Combretum micranthum. The sequence goes on from JAMXBD010000705.1 coordinate 127,639, forward strand.
AATTATTGCACCTAATTGGGAGCTGCCTTTTGAACTCATGTATGATGCCAGCGACTTTGTTGTGGGGGCAGTATTGGGTCAGAGAAGAGGTAAGTTGTTTCATGTTATATACTATGCTAGTCGGAATTTGAATGAGGCTCAAAGAAACTATGTCACAATTGAGAAGGAGCTTCGTACTATTATATTTGCTTATGACAAGTTTAGACCTTATCTGATAGGATCTAAAGTGATAGTATATACTGATCATGCTGCTTTGAAATATTTGTTTGCTAAAGCTGATGCAAAACCTAGGCTAATTAGATGGATATTACTACTGCAAGAATTTGATCTTGAGATCAAAGATAAGAAGGGAACTGAGAATGTAATTGCTAATCATTTATCTAGACTAGAATTTGATAGTTTTAGATATTCCTATCAATGAAAAGTTTCCTGATGAACGATTGCATGCAGTAGAGATCCTAAGTTTGCCTTGGAATGTTGATTATGTCAATTAATTGGTTAGCAAAATCGTTCCATATGGTTTGTCTTATCAACAAAAGAAGAAGTTTTTGCATGATGTGAAAGTTGCTTTTGGGATGAACCATATTTGTTCAAGAAATGTGTTGATCAAGTGATTAGATGATGTGTGCTTGAATCTGAACAGCTTAGTATTATTGAACACTGTCATTCAAAAGAAGTAGGAGGTCATTTAGGTCTTCAAAGAACTACAACTAAGGTCTTATCATCTGGATTTTATTGGCCTAATTTGTTTCGTGATTGCAGGAAATACATAGTGTCATGTGCTAATGCCAAAGGACTGGTAACATTTCAAAGAAACATGAATTACCACAAAACAACATCTTGGTAATTGAACATTTTGACATTTGGGGAATTGACTTCATGGGTCCTTTTTCATCATCTTTTTCAAATAAATATATACTTATGGTAGTAGATTATGATTCAAAATGGGTTGAAGCTGTAAACCCCGGTTTTCCTAGTAATCAAGTAAACGTCGGAAACCGGAAACTAAAACCCTAAAACAGATTAGCATAAGCCTTGTGAGAGAACCCTAGGAACTCTGGATCTAGCTTTCCTTCGGTTTCATATTAAAAGAACTTTTATAAAATAATTTAATGTGGAATATTGTTTTTAAGTATATTTCAAACCATAAAAAGTTCTGATTTCAAAAAAATTTCTATTACAGGCCTTTTTGAGCTCCATTACGGAAAAGTGAGCCCTGGAACAAATTTAAAAAAATATTCTGGAATACTTGTTAGAACCAAAATTTTATAAGGATTTCAAAAATATAAGTTTTATAATTTTTGGGATTATAAAAATTACAGTTATAGCATTTTTCCCATATTTTCTTTACTACCGATAAAGTAAATGTCTTATTTACTATTTATTACTATTCACAAGTACAACCTACTACACACACAACCCATACCCTAGTCTTACATCCTTACAAACACTCATTATATTTTCTTTTCGAAGAAATTTTTATCTCTTAACAAATTATTACATTTAATACTTTTCATTACGTAAATTACAAATTAAAACAATTTTAACTCTCCCTCTCTCTCACTCCAAGTAAGGTCGGTGAACATCCTCCCCCCCCGCCTAATTTGACTCCAAATTGCTTTATTTTATTTCTTTTTATAATACAAAAAAATCCTAATTTCACTTAATGCAGATAGTCTTTTATTTTTCTCCCTCTTTCACTTTATTTCATTTGTTCAAAAACTCACAAAATCCTCTCCATTTTTCCTCCAAACCGTGAGCTCCCCACCACCACCACCCCACACACACAACAAGCTTCATTTCTTCTTCATTTCTCCACTTGATTCAACCTTAGGTGATAAATCCTAAGCTTTTAATCTTGTAATGGCAAGATTATTCATGAGTATTTTCACCTTAAGTCCCCACAAGCATTTGCTAGGGACAAGAAAATACTAATACATGAATATCAAGCCATCACAAGAGTAGATCTTGTGTTTAAATAAGTTTTTGTTGAAATATTTTCATGTTCATGCATATAAAAGTAGAGTGAAGTAGAGATCTTGCATAAAAATCTATGTTCATGCTTTTAAACTTCTTTTCATGCATCATAAGTAGTAGATCTAGTGTTTAGACACTCATAATATACTTGACATTCATGATCGCATGAATATTTTGTGTTTTTATGCATTAATGCTTAATAAAGGCTTTGTCTTATATATATAAATGTTGTAGGTAGTACATCTTTAAGTAGATGAGACAAGGAACTTAAAGAGGAAAAGTTTTTGTTCGACATGTTCAAAGAAAAAATTCGTATGACTTCAAAGCCATGTTTTAAAAACCCTTGTATCAACTCTAAAACTCATGTTTATGTGAAAAATGAAGGGTATAGGTAATAGATATCATTAAGTAATGATTTTTATAAGTTAAAATGAGTTTTGATGAGATTAATGTGTAAAACAAAGAGTAGAAACAAGATAGAAAATTTTGAGTTACTAGTCAACTTATGAAATTCGAAATCTTGGATGATCACCATGAAAACACCTATTATCCAAGCTCAAAATAAAAGTTTTATATAATAGATGAAGTCCTCAAGAGATAGGTATAATAAAGCCTTAAATTTTATTGCATTAAACAAGTTTTTCCCAAAGGAATCATTCAAAAATTAAATTTTTAAAAATTCTGATTTTTGAATAAATCCTATTTGAAAACATATTTGCAAAGTGTAAAATGAAAATTTTTATGTAAAAATGAAGGTCTTAGGTAGTAGATATTATGAAGACTTAATTTTAACCAAGATAACTAGAAATTCCTAAGAATTAATCCCAAAACACAAGGGAGTTGTCAAAGTTACGAAACTAGATTTCTCAAAAGTAGTTATTGTTGAAGTCTTACAAAATAAAGAGTTCTAAAATTTTCTTTTAGTAAAATTCATCAAGATCATGCATACAAAAAACTCATCACATGTCATTCATGTTAGGAAATCATTAATATTGCATGTATAATTGATTTGTCAACTAGAAACATTTCAAACATTTACAAAACTATTTTTCGGAACTGGAACCGTTACTGATCAGAGCTGATCCCTCTGTTTTGTGACCCAAATATTTTCAAAACTTGAAAATAATATTATAATTAGATAGATCTTTCGAAGTAGATAGAAATCGATATATAATTTGCGAAATTCCGAGTTAAAATGACCAAGTTATTGCCGTTTAAAATTGGACTTCCGCAAATAGCGAGAATACGAATTTTTTAAGCTTTAATATATAGTTTGGATTAGTTAAGTGATGAAATACTTATTAGCGTATTTCTTCCTTTTTAGGTGATCCCGAAATCGACGAATCTTTACCACCGGACTACTACTACTAAAAGGCCGGTGAACCATAGCCAAGTGAGTATTACTTCCGATTTCAATTATTGTTTGTGATTGTAATGGTAGTTGCACTAGATACTTGGCAACGATAAAATGGATATGCATGATGAGGACGAATGGGAATTATATATGATTGTTGTTGATATGAGAAATCAAATATAAGTATATCGAAGCCGGGTGATTAACCATTGTTTGTATAGATGGATTAGGATTGATTGTCTGTGATTACTGATTGATCACTTGAAGAATTGGCATAACTTAATATTCGGAATTGAAAATAAATATGGACTCATTCATCATATGGGATGGAGCATTAGCATTTGTTGGTTTTCTGTGATCCTAAACGGTGTAAAAGTTGGATAATCGTGATCCATAAAACGAATTAATGAGTTGGTTAATCGTGATCCATAAAACGAATTAATGAGTTGGTTAATCGTGATCCATAAAACGAATTTATAAGTTGGTTGACCGTGAACCTAAACGACGTCGTACCGCAAGGTTCGTTAATCTGCTAACTCGGGATGGAGGGCACAAGTCCATCCATATATGATTTCCGGTTGGTCATATGTTTGTTGAACTCACGTGCTTGATGCATATCACTTGTATGATTGATCACTTGTTTGATTAATGTGTTATAATTGTGATCATGGAAGTTTTCACTCACTAATCTAGTATAGCCTACGCCCCTATAGTTTCTATTTATTGCAGCACGAGTTCATTTGGCTTAGGTCGAGACAAGCTACAGCTCAGGTATATGAGCTAGGCGTTTCCTCTAAAAGTTGTATTCAGTTTTGATTAGACTTTCGTAGGAAACCAAGAGACTCTGGATGACTGTAATGGGTCTCTAAATATTCTTTTGTGGGGGAATGCCCCTTAGACTTTGTAACTAATTACTTATGTGTTTTGATTTATTATCTAATGCTATTGAATGCTGAACTAAACTCCTTAACTCTATAGTTGTCGTAAAGGGACGCCTTATGTCTATATAAGACTCCCGAAGGACTTGGGTAGTAATTCAAGGGTCTTATATGACATGTAGCGGACTGTTACGTTTAGGATACCTATAAATCCCCGAAATTTTGGATTCGAATTTAAAGTTTAAACCCTAATCAGAAGTCAACCGGATTTTCAAAGTCAACAAAACCCTAGTTTACCATATCCGCTTAACTCCGGCATTGCTGTTTTCTTTAGCCCTAGAAAACGAAGTTGGAATAATTAGCTATAATAGTTCATAATAGCCATAGGTTATACAAAAATATCATTTTTGCAAAATTCGAGTGTCCTTTGCACCCGATCGGACACAGTTCTCGAAAAACGTGTCTCGAGGCTCGAAATAGTAAAAATATTCCGAATATACTGTTAGACTCGTAAAAATATAAGATTTCCAAAAATATCAATTTTGCAATTTTTTGGTAGCTAAAAATATCAGATACTGCATTTATACACGTATTTTCTTACTATCGGCATTTAATTATCATGTCTACTTTTACATTACACTATTTACTACTATTCTACACTATTCACCTATCTCTACTTTTCCTTACAAACTATTCTTACTACCTATATACCTATTTCTTACACATTTTCATTCTCATTTCTTACTTTTAATTAACAAAATAACAAAAAAATAAATTTCTCTTCCCCTTTAACCCATGTGTAGCGCCGGCCACCCCTATCCCTCACTCAATTTGTTTTATTTTTCACTTTATTTAATTAACACAATTTATCTCCCCCATTTTCCTATAAATACCCCCTCATACCTTCATTTCTTTCACACCACTTCTTTACTAAAGTTACTATAGTCAAATTTCTCTCTCAAATCTCTCTAAGAAAGTTGTTCCAAGAAGCTCTCTTTAGTTCATCTCTTTTGGCTAAAAATTCTTCAAGAAATTCCTATGTTCATCTACTTAGTATGAACTTAATGTGTGTTTTCCAAAACCATGAAGGTTAAGAAAGCAATAATAGGTTCATACTTTGTTTTGTTCATAGTATTAATTCCTTTATGTTCCTTTATGTTTCTTTATGTTCATAACTATCTAAATATCTATATAGCTATATATATATTATTTAGAGCATATAAGCTCATTGTCTTGCAATTTATTTACTTTATTGCAATTTATTTAATTTCAAGTTGTTCTTAAGACTAGTCTTTCTAGTCTTAGACTTATCCTCATCAAGTCAAAACATTTTCTTTTCTTTTCTTTTTGGGACTAGTCTTTTCTTAGTCCCGGGATACCTTGATGAAGCTAAGGTCCCAATACTTGATTTATTTCATTATTTGCTTATTCTTTTAAGTTATTATGTTCCTTTATATTCCATAATTTTATGATTCATATTCATGCATGAACATAATGTTTTTGTCTCAACAAAAATAAATGAGGAAGTGTTTTCTTAAATTAAAGATTCTTTCTAAAGAAATAGATGTAGAAAATAGATTTCTTAAAAACTCATGAACATGCTTAGAAACGATTTTTCTTAAATAAACAAAAGGTTTTATACAAACTTATTTTTCATCAAGTATTAGAAATTCTTTTGGAATCATTACAAGAAACAAGAACATCCTTTTTATGAAATTGTTATTACTTTTAAAAGTTGTTGGAATCTAAGTATAGAAAATAAAAAAACCACTCCTTAAGAATTTAAAGTGATTACAAGAGATTAAATTTAGAAAAAGGAATATTTATCTCAAATAACTCAAGACCTTTTCAAAAGTAAAATGAATATTCCAACAAAATCTCAAAGTTCAAAATCTTTTAAAACTTTGCTTTTTCATAAGTTGAGACAACTTCATTTACTTCATCCATTTATTATGAGTCAATACATATATGTATATATCTTCCAAAAAGTTTATAAAAATACTTAGAACATTCATGTCTTCAATTGAGTTTTATTTAAAAAGAGAGGAACTCAAGTTTTTGCAAATTCGTGGGGAATCTGGTCGCTGCTTTTTCGGAACCCAAACGACTTAGTTTTATGAAAATAAGCTTAGAAACGTGTAGATCTTTTCGAGTAGGTAGAAAACGATATATTATACACAAAATTCTGAGTTAAAATGAGCAAGTTATGGTTATTTTAAGTTGGAATTTCTCTTTATACGATTTTACCGCGATTTTAAGGAAAGTTTAGAATCTTCAAGAATAGAAGTTTTATGAAAGACTCATTTGGGTATTTCATCTTGTTTAGGTGACAAAGGACCTAAGATCATCTATCCAAAGGACTATTTCGATTAGATCTACCGTTATGGAGTGAGTTATTCCTTTTACTAAGTTACATTTCCTTGTTTTGTGCTTGTAATTAGTAACACTAGCAATTAAGAAAAAGATAAAATGGATAATTATTGTATGATTTGGTATTATGAATGATTGAATACAAGTTAAGAATATAGGAAGTTGGTTTGATAAATAAATTGTGATTCTTGTTTTGATATGATGAAAATTGTGTTGATCGCCTTTAACTTGAACTAAACATTTATGGTGAAAATTATATTGAAACCAATTCATGCATATCATTCACATGAGTCGCATTTGTTCACTACTATTCTTCGTGTGGGGAAACGAGGAAATGATAGTGGTGGATGGTAGGAGCCGGAAAGTCTACAGGGTAAGCAAGAGCCGGTAAATCTACGGATATTGATGGTCGTATGGGCCTATGACCTCCTAACCCTTGTCATGGAGGGCGTTAAATGCGTGCTACTCTTGATTTCCGGTTAATCATGTGTATCTTGCTTGTTCATATGATTTATGCATTTTCATATGTTTTGATTAAATACTTGTTTGAATTATGGAAATGTCTTATAGATGCAATTATCTCACTAAGCTAGTTTTGCTTATACCCTTATAGTTTTCTATTACAGTATAATTATCTATGGTTGGCCCTAAGAAGCCCAGTATGCCAGGTACGAGTGTAAGCTACTAAGAGTTTTTGGAAGAAGTTTATGTATTTTTAGTTTTGAACATAGACTTCTAGGAAAATCTCTATAGTAGGCTTATGTGGTAGTTATGTTTATTTCGTTATTAGTATAAGTTGAACAAAGACTTTAAGGCGGGGGAATGCCCCTAAGATGATGTACGAATTTGTTATTAAATGAAGATCTTATGTTTATCTATTTAAGTTCATGCTTGCTTTTGCTATCTATTTAAACGTAATACCCCTATGAGTCTCCTACATTCTTGGAAGCACACCTTGCATATGATATCGAAGCTCCTGTGTGATTAAGGTTGTCATTCATTAGCTTTAATATTATATGCGGCGGACTGTCACGTTTAGGGTACCCTCTGGGGCGTGACAATACCCCTATGGGGTGTGACAGTTTAAGTTGGTATCAAAGCACTAGGTTATAAAGCAGGACAATAGAATTAAAAGAAAATTGAACCTAGAAGTTAAATAAATGGGTTAAAATGGAGTTAAAAATTTTCTTTTTAGGCTAATCAGGAGTCTTTTCTTGTTGTAGGTCTCCTTAGGAGAGACTCGTGAGCGTGCTAGAAACTTTACAAAAAGAAATGATGAAACACTAGTTGAGTACCGATTGAGGTTGAGGGAATTGTGTGAAGACTTTGCATTGGCAAGGAGTCCCCGGACCTTAGGGGAGATGTTTAGATTGTGGAAAGAAGGATTAAGATATACGAGATGGGCAGCTATGATTGATCAATTGAGATATGATCCTATGAGAAGGAGGAGCTGGATTAAGTTAGAGACCATATACACTCTAGAGAGAGTTATGGTGGAGTACGGGCGTGAGCCCATGACTAGGGAGGCTACCTTTATTTTGAAGAACGAAGGGAACCCGACCCCTTCTGACCTTAGAGTGTGGATCATCATAGGAACCTTGTATGTATATGCTCATGATAATCTTTCTGACAACCATGATTGGAACATAGCAGATGTATGGAATCATATAGTATGGCATGCTATTTACCTAGATATTCTTCCACCTCACATAACCATCCCACCTCCACCAGCTAGGGACGTAGGCATGCGGTTAAATAATGAACCTGTGCCGGAAGAAGGTAATGAGATTGAGGAAGAAGAGGAGGAAGAGATAGAAGAGGAGGAATAAGAGGATCCCGAGGAGGACCCTAATTGGGCCGAGAATGTGGTACCAAGGACCCCTACCCCTCCCACAGAAATGGAAGAAGATCTGAACCTTGATCCTAATCAAGTCATTTGGGATTTCAACCAAGACTTAGAGATTCCTAATACTGGAAGAAGAGAGCCTGAAATAGATCCCCTTGTATGGAGAGATATTTATATTAAAGGTGAACGTCCTCCAGTGATTAATGAGGTAGTTCTCGAACCCATGGTCCCCGAACCCATGGAAGTAGGGACGGAGGATGAGAGGATTAGGAGGGAAGCCTAGGAGACTGTAGTCCGGTTATGGGCAAAGGCAGGAAGGCAACTTAGGATGGAGGAGAATCAAGAAAATGAGCAGGGAGTAAGGATTAGTGAAGAGTAAGTGAACCTGGAAGAAGATCAAAGACTGGAAACGAATGAGGATAGTGAAGAGGATGATCATGAGGCTTTAGTCTGACCCACTAGGAGGAGGAGATTGACTATGAGAGAGTATCTCAATCGGTTTGTCCATCAATATAACAGTAGTTCTTCTAGTAGGGGATGGCTCCCCAGCTCGACTCCCGACGATGTAAGTGAAGACTAAGAAGTGGGAAGCTAGTGTAACCCATAGAGTCCAAATGGAATTTCTTTTTGTTGTTTTGTTTGTAGTAGGCAATACGGGATGCCAATTTGCCTTAGGTTTCCTTAGACAGTTTAGTGTTCTGTTCCTTCTTTTCTTGTAGCTTTGTTTTAGTTTTGGCTAGAAAAATGATGTCTAGGACCAAGACTAGATTAGTAGCTTGCCAAATTTTGTAAACTGAAAAATTCTAATGTAATTCCTTGTATGGCTTGCTAAAGTAATGAAGGATCATGTTTTATTTCAAAGGAAAGAAATTATTATTCTTTGATGAACAAGCATGTTGTGCATTAGCTATAAATGGCATTAACCACATATAGTCGCATGAGCAGTCATTCATTCATACCATTATTCTGAACTTGTGAATTTATTTCTTTATATATGAGTTCCTTTGTTGTATGGTTTCCTTATGATTATATGAAGTTTCAAAAGATTGATTTACATTTCAAAAATTTTGATTTTTTGAATTTTCTTAAAGTCAAGAACCTTGCTTGGTGAATTAACTTTTACAAATTTGAAAACATTAAAGAGACAGTAAAACTTACTAAATAATGTGCAAACAGACGAAACCGATGGATTCGCAATCGGGAGCAAGAACCTCTCTCGAACGAAGTTGACCAACCTGCTATGTCCCAACGAAACCAATGGGGAGTAGCACCCCAGAACCAACAAAATGATATGATGAATGGGATTGGGCTGTTGGCTAATCTTTTAAACACATTCATCCAGAACCAAAATCAAAATTAGAACCCGCATCAAGGACAAAGTGTCAGGGATTCTACTCCACTACCACCACCACCCACAGATCACCGGGAAGTTGTCACGCCCCATAGGGTATCCTAAACGTAACAGCCCGCCACATACTATATAAGACTCTTGAATTCCCTATCCGAGCCCTTCGGGAGTCTTGTATAGATGTAAAGCGTCCCTTTACGATAATAGAATACTCAACCAATGGAGTTAAGTAGTTTAATGTGGCATTCATTGGCCATAGATAATAAACCAAAACGCATAATTATACTTTACAAAATCTAAGGGGCATTCCCCCGCAAAATAATATCAAGTCCATTACAGTCATCCAGAGTCCTTTAGTTTCCAACGGAAGTCTAGAAAAAAAATGAAGTAAACTTCTATGGGAAACTCCTATCTCTGGTACCTGAGCTGTGGCTTGCCTCGGTCTAAGCCAGATAAACTCGTGCTGCAATAAGTAAAAACTATGGGGCGTAAGCTAACTAGCTTAGTGAGTAAGAACTTCCATATCAAAATTAAGTACAATTCATTCAAACAAGTGATTCTTCAAGCAAGTGTATGCATCAGACAAATGAGTTCAACAAACATATGACCAACCAGAAAACATATATGGATGGACTTGCGCCCTCCATCCCGGGTTAGCAGATTAACGAATCCTGCGGTACGACGTCGTTTAAGCTCACGATCAACTGAATAATAATTCTTTTTTATGGATCACAGATTAACCAACATATTCGTTTTATGGATCACGAAAAACCAAACCAATGCTAATGCTTCATGCCCATCGTGATATAAAAGAATCAATTACAATTGAAGTCAAATATACATTAATTCATTTCTTTTAGGTGGCCAACTATTATTCGCAAACATTCAATATAAAATACTAGCTAATCAATCAATAGCTTAACACCCGGTTTCGATATTCCTTAAGTTTCATTTCACACATCAATAGCAGACAATTATAAACTCCCATATACCCCATCATACATATCCATTTTTATCTTTGCCTACACCACTAGTGCCACTACAACATTACACACAACCATTAATTGAGAGTGGAAGTAGTACTCACTCGGCCATTGGACGCCAGTCTTTCTAGTAGTAATAATCGGGCGGTAAGGTGTCGTCTTGCTTGGGATCACCTACCAAGTAAGAATAATCCTAATGAGATTCTCATCATGTAACTAATCCAAGTTATGCATCTAAACTAGATGAATTCGGAATTCCTCGCTATTTGCGGAAGCTCCGACTTAAAACGGCCATAACTTGGTCATTTTAACTGGAATTTCGCAAATTTTATATCGATCTCTATCTACTTCGAAAGATCTATCTATTTCTAATATTATTTTCAAGTTTTGAAAACATTAAGGTCACGGAACAGTGGGATCAGTTCTGTTCTGTCACTTTCTCAATTCGAAAAATTGTTTCGCTTTTGATAAAAATGTTCCTAGTTGATGATTCATGTATAGATGGTATATGAATGAATTCCTAATATGAATGTGATGTAATGAATTCAATACATGCATGGTCTTGATGATTTTTGATGATGAACTCTTAGGAACTCCTAATTGTTATAAAATTCCACAAAGGTTATTCTTAAAGAGTATTCTTCCCAATTTTACATTCCCTAGGGTTCCTATGATTTTATTCTTGAAATTCACTTGTTATCTAAATAAAAATAAGTTCTCAAAGTCTATATTAATCATGACCTTCATTTATGCATAAAAATCCACATTTTTCATTTGGTAAACATGTTTTTAAACAAGCTTTGTAAAAATCCGAATTTTGTAAATTTCATTTCCTTGCATTTTCTTATGAGAAAACTTGTTTAGGGCATCAAAAATTGAAGCTCCAATATATCTATCATCTAAAGGCTTCATTTAACTCATAAAACATGCCATCTAAGCTTGGATACTAAGTGTTCATGTGGGCATCACCCAAAAATACGAATTTGACTATACATCCACATATCCATATTTTTCATTCTAACTTTACTACTTGTTTTACATTTTCCTCATGCCTAAACTCATCTAAACTTATGAAAATTATTCCTTCAAGATATCTATTGCACATACCCTTCATTTTTCATGGAAATATGAGTTTAAAGATGGTTTTGGTGGTTTTTGAAGTAGGGTTCTAAATCCATCCGAATTTCCAAAAACCATTTCTAACAAAACCTTTTCTTTTTCAATCTTTTTGCCTTCTATACATGGAGATCTACCTAACATATCTATACATAAACAAGGCTATATTTTTATGATCATCAATGCATGGAAATCAAAATAACTCTATGATCATACATGTAGATGAAGATGTGGATGTCTAAACATTAGATCTACTAAATATAGTGCATGAATCATAAACTTCATGGCATGAACATCAAATATATGCAAGATCTCTACTTTACATGCATGAACAAGAAGATATCTTAACATAAACTCATCTAAACACTAGATCCATGTCTTGTGATGGCTTGATATTCTTGTTCAAGTGTTTTCATGTCCCTAGCATGAGCTCATTGGGATTAAATGAGAAAACACACAAGAGATAGCTTTGCCATTACAAGATTAGGAAAACAAAGCTTAAATCAACATACCAATGGAGATCAAAGGTAGAAATGAAGAAGATTTGAGTTGAAATGTGAGTGGGAGAGGGGGAGGCTCACGGCACTAATGGGGAGAGGAAGAGAGGTTTTCTCTTTTAAAAAAAAATTAGACAAGTGAAATGAAGAGAGAGATGAACATTTAGTTTATATATTACATGCATTAGGGTTTTAGATGAATAAAATTGAGTAAATAAACAAAAGAGAGGGAAATTAGGGGGGGGGGGGGGGGGGGGGGGGGGGGGGGGGGCGCGGCCATTAGGATAGTGTGTGTGTGTGTTTTGAATTTTGATATTTTGTAATTTAAGTAATTAAAATGTAATAAATGTAATAATTAATTAAGAGACAAAATTCATTGGAAAAGAAAATTGAAATGAGTAGTTGTAAGGATGTAAGAATAGGGTATGGGTAGTGTGTAGTGTAGGTTGTACTTGTGAATAGTAGACAAGACATCTACTTTACCGGTTGTAACGAAAACACGGGAAAAGCTATAACTGTAATTTTTATAGCCCGGAAAATTATAAAATTGATTTTTGGAATCCTTATAAAATTACGGTTCTAATGAATATTCCATTTTTCTGAGTTCGTGGTCCGGGGCACGCTTTTCCGTAATTGAGCTCGGGAAGGCCCGAAATTGAAAAATTCCCGAATTTAAAACTTTCAAAGGTCTAAAATATACTTTAGAAATAATTCAATTCATTTACTTTATAAAACTTCTTTTATTATGAAACCGAAGGAAAGCCGGATTTAGGGTTCCTAAGCTCTCACTAGACTCAAACTGACCGGATTAGGGTTTCGCTTTTCAATTCCCGGGGTTTTCTTAACTACTGAATTCCGGGGTTTACAACCTCCCCACCTTAAATAAAGTTTTGTCCTCAAAACGGAACTGACGTACCTTGTTCTTCAAATAACTCGGGGTACTTCTTTCGGATTTCATCTTCAGCTTCCCAGGTTGCTTCCTCAAAGGCATGATTCCTCCATAACACTTTGACGTAGTGAATGTCTTTGTTTCTAGCCTTTGAGTTTTCTTATCCAATATCTTCACTGGGTGTTCCTCATATGTCAGGTTTTCCTTCAGCTGAATCGGTTCCAACTCCAGAATCCTTTCCGGGTCGGCAACGTACTCCTCAATACTGACACATGGAATACATTGTGGATCCCGGACAAATTTGGTGGCAGGGCTAGCCGATATGCCAGATCTCGACTCTTTCCAAGATTTCAAAAGGTCCAATGTATCTCGGGCTTAACTTCCTTGTGTACGCATCCTCTTAATACTTTTAATCGGGTTTATCTTTAGGTACACATGATCACCCACCTTGAATTCAAGTTCTCTTCTTTTCAAGTCTGCCAACTCTTTTGCCGGTCCTGAGCTTCTTTCATTTTCCGCTGAATCAACCTCACTTTATCTGTGGCTTCTTGTACCAATTCCGGCCCAATAGCTACCTTTTCCACTTCATCCCAAAACAAAGGGGATCTACAGCGCGTCCATACAGAGCTTCATACGGTGGCATCTGAATGGTGGAGTGATAGCTGTTATTGTAGGCAAACTCAATTAGATGTACATGACTATCCCAACTCCTTTGAATTCCAAGGCACACGCTCTCAGCATGTCTTCCAGGGTTTGGATCGTCCGCTCAGACTGTCCATCGGTCTGAGGGTGATAAGCCGTACTAAAATGCAATTTAGTGCCCAAACTCTTTTGCAGGCTTGTCCAAAACTTGGACACAAATCTTGGGTCTCTATCTAAATAATCCCTGCAGGTATGCCATGTAGCCGTACAATCTCCCGGATGTAGATCTTGGCTAATTTTTCCATCGAATAAGTCATATTTATGGGTAAGAAATGCGCCGACTTGGTTAACCGATCCACTATCACCCATATTGCATCACAACCAGAGGGAGTCTTTGGAAAACCACACACAAAGTCCATAGATATCTGATCCCACTTCCACTCGGGAATGGGTAAGGGCTTCAGCAATCCACCCGGTCTTTGGTGCTCTACCTTCACCTGTTGGCAAACCGGACATTTCATTACATAATCTGCCACATCCCGCTTCATGCCATTCCACCAATAGCGGCTCTTCAGATCTTGGTACATTTTTGTACCTCCAGATGCATGGTATATCCGGAGTTGTGAGCTTCACTCATTATTTCCTTCCTCAACTCCTCGTCCTCTGGTACACACAACCTTCCTTTCATTCGGATCACATCTTCATCATCTATTACAAAATCAAGATACTTCCCTACTTGGGTTTCCCTTTTGATCTTTTGTATCACTTCGTCATACCTTTGAGCTTCTTTGATCCTTTCTATTAGGGTCGGTTCCAGTGCCAGATTGGCTATCTCAAGCTCAGCGCTTTGGCCTATGAACTCAATCCTTAGCTTCTCAAACTCTTAATCAAATCTCTTTGACTTGTGATCAAGGCGGCTACTTCCCGTAATTTTTCCGACTTAGGGCATCTGCGACCGCATTAACTTTCCCTGGACAGTAATTTATTCCCAGATCATAATCTTTTATTAATTCAGCCATCTCCTTTGTCTCATGTTTAGCTCTTTCTGTGTGAACGGTATTTAAGACTTTTATGATCCGTGTATATCTCACACCTTTGTCCATATAGATAATGTCTCCATAGCTTCAAAGAGAAGACAACAGCTAATTCCAAATCATGTGTAGGGTAGTTCTGCTCATGTGGTCTCAATTGCCGAGAAGCATATGCAATAAATTTCCCTTCCTGCATCAAGACACATCCAAGGCCATTCCTTGAGGCGTCACTGTGCACTGTATAGGACTTTTCTGGGTCTGGTAAAACTAAGATCGGTGCCGATACCAATCGTCGTTTCAATTCCTGAAAGCTCTGTTCCCTCTTATCCATCCAAACAAATTTCTCATTCTTTTGAGTTAATTGAGTCAGTGGCTTGGCTATCTTAGAGAGGTCCTTCACAAACTTGCAATAGTAGCCAGCTAATCCCAAGAAACTTCTTACTTCGATAACCGTTTGTGGTGGTTTCCAATCCACTACAGCCTTGATCTTTTCGGGGTCAACTGATATCCCTCACCGGTTACTAAGTGTCCAAGAAATGATATTTTGTCCAGCCAAAAATCACATTTGGACAGTTTGGCGTACAACTTGTTATTCCTTAAGGTTTGCAACGCCAAACGAAGATGTTCCTCGTGTTGCTCTTTGGTCTTCGAATATATGAGGATGTCGTCTATGAAGACTATCACACACTTATCCAAAAGTGGCTTATAAACTCTATTCATAAGGTCCATAAATGCAGCTGGTGCATTAGTCAGCCCGAACGACATTACCAGAAACTCGTAGTGTCCATAACGAGTACGAAAGAATCTTTGGTACATCCTCGGGCTTTATCCTCAATGATGGTATGAACGTAAATCAATGCGTGAAAAACACAAGCCCCTTGTAGTTGATCGAACAAATCATCAATTCTTGGCAAGGGATACCGATTCTTGACAGTCACTTTATTCAACTCACGATAGTCGATACACAATCTCATCGATCCATCTTTCTTCTTTACAAACAAAACGGGTGCGCCCCATGGCGATACACTTGGTCTTATAAATTTTTGATCCAAAAGTTCTTGCAACTGTGTCTTTAGCTCCTTCAACTCAGCCGGTGCCATCCGGTATGGTGCTTTGGATATCGGTTCGGTGTTTGGAGCCAAAACAATCTCAAAATCAATTTCTCTTTTTGGTGGTAATCCTGGCAAAATTTCTGGAAACACATCCAAATATTCATTTACCACTGGTATATCCCTTTCCTCACGGGTTTCCTCTTCATCCAAGACACCTTCAATTGGTATTATCTCTTCATCCTCCATCATCAACTCAAACGAGTTTACACCAAACCTTCTCGGGACTAGGGTTTCTCCCACAAATTCTACTTTTTCCCCATTGATCATAAAAACTTTGTCTTTTGGCAATCCACTATTGCTTTTACCTTGCTTAGCCAACTCATTCCGAGGATAACTTCGTATTTATTCATCTCCAATATTATTAAATCACTTTTGGAGTGTGTCCATGAACTTCCAATGGACAATTTTATCAATTCTCGGGTTGACACAATGCTTCCTGTGGGGGTCTTAATCCTCAAACTAACCGTAGTTGTGGCTATAGGCAATCCCAGTTGGTTAGCCAAACTATTGGTGATGAATGAGTGAGTGCTCCCGTGTCAAATAAAACATAAGCCTCCACGCTATTCACCCGTATGTGTCCTGAGGTCAACAAATATTCACATATGAACCCTAAACACTCTTAAGGCTATCTACATAGGGTTCCTACTTCCAGCTTTCCCATAACATATTCAATTTCATTCAGACAACAATTCAAATTAATAACTTAAATTTTAACTAAGGAGGGTTATGTTACTAACCTGTCACCAGGCCGCCATCCATGCTGTCGTTTTGATCCATGGCTGCCAACTCCACTTCTCATCCTCATCCTCATCTTCTTCCACCATCCACTGGCCTTCGAAGTTATATAGCCTCATCCCATGCATTGCTGAAGCTGCTCGGCTCCTACTTTTGTTACCCGACCTCATGGGGTTGGTATTGCTCGAAGTCCCAAAGGGTCGAGCGGCTACACTTTTCCGTTGGGAGCATTCAGAGGCTAAGTGCCCCTTCTCCTTGCAAATAAAGCAAGTCATGGCCAGCTTCTTCTGGCACGTATAAACCATATGGCCAGCATCGCCACAGAAATAACATTTGTTTTTCAACAACTGGCACTGCCTAGGAGCGTGTGCCCCCTTACATTTCCAACATGTGACATTGGCCTTGAACTGGGTCGGCTTGCTACTACACTCATCCTTAAATCCTTGGTACGGCCTGTACCTTTTTCCTTTGAATCCTGAACTCGAGGCATCAAACGGCCTTTTCCCAAATACCCTCTTGTTAGGTTCTTGGTATTTCCTCTTTGTGGCCCCTTCAATCACTCGGGCCTTCTTAACCATCTCCGAGTATGTCCTTACCCCAAATTCTTCCAATTTGATCCGCAATTCCTCATCTAAGCCTCCCAAAAATACTTGCTTCTTCAATTCTTCACTATCCCTGAAAGGCTTAGGTGCATACTGCAGCAAGTGGACGAACTCGGTTTCATACTGTTCTACTGTTCTCCCCTTTTGCTCAACATAGAGGAAATCAGCACCATATTTCACTCTTAAGCTAGAGGGAAAATAATTGTTCAGAAATTCCCGGCGAAAGGTTTCCCAAGTGACCGGGGAAGTCAAGTTCCTTCTCTTCGAATCCCACCAAACCCTCGCGTTATACCTCAGCATATATGTTCCATATTCCAACTGCAGATAAGGTGGAATTTCATATGCAGCAAAAGATCGCTCAACCTGAGCTAACCAGTCTTCTGCTTCATCTAGTTTACCGAATACTCCATCAAAATACCGGTTGCTCTTAATAAAGTCCGGTAAGGAGCTCCGGTGAGGTCTTCTATATGGTGGGGGTAGCGGCAATGGCACATTATAGGAATGCTCCTCTTGTGGAGCCGGTGCCTCTGCAGTCATTTCCCGATGATCTGCGGGTGGTGGATGTGGGGCCATATCCGGGGCACTTTGCCCTGGGTACGGGTTCTGAACCGGGTTTTGATTTTGGATGAAGGTGTTTAGAAGATTGGCTAATTGTCCAATCGCATTTAACACCTCACCCTGCTGATTCTGGGTGCAGCTCCTTGGAGATTAGGTGGAGGTGCAGCCGGTTGGTCGGCTTCATTCGGAATAGACCCTTGTTCCCGATTCCGAATCCATCGGTTTCGTCTGTTTATACATTGTTTAATGAATTTTTAGTATTCTTAGGAGGTTTTAGATTTTGAAAGGACTTAATTGTGTTAACAATACTCAAAAATTGCAAAAATTTGGAAATCAAACTTAAAAAGAACTGGAATTTCATAAATTCATATAATCATAGGAGAACAAAGAATTCATACATAGTAACAAGTTGAAATTTCATAAATATATGTGAATGAATGAATGCTCATGCAATCTATATGCGGTTAATGTTCTTTATGCCTCATGTCTAGCATGCATGCTTTTCACAACTCCTTTCCTTTGAAATAAACACGATCTTCATTACTTTAGCGAGCCATACAAATATTACATCAAGATTTTTGTCCCCAAAATTTGGCTAGCTATACTCCAATTCCGATTCTAAACATTTTCCCTATTCCCGAAAACATGACAAAATACAGGGAAAAAGAAGCAATAAAATACTAACTATCCTGAAATCCTAAGGCAAATTGGCATCCCGCATTGCCTACTACAAAATAAGAAAATCAGGACTCCACTTGGACTTCATGGGTTAGCTATCATCTCGGTCTCTACTCATCACTAGAGTCATCGGAGGTCGAGCTAGGAGGTCGTCTCCTGCTAGAAGAACCACCGTCGTCCCGTCGGATAAACAAACTAAGGTATTCCCTCGTAGTCATCCTCCGCTTCCTAGTAGGTCGGACTAAAGGTTCTTGGTCTTCACTTTCCTCTCTTCCTCCGTGCCTTGCCCTTCCCTCGGGCTCACTTCATTCTCCTCACCTCTAACTTCAGGCTCACTCACTTGAGTCTCCACTACCTCGTTTTCTCTCACCGGATCTCCACCCATGTCTTCTACCTCCATAGGCTCGGGGGCCACAGGTTCTGCTACTACTATATCAAGTACAGGTGGATTTTTCCCTCCATAAACATCTCTCCATATCATGGGGTCAAACTCGGGTTCCACCCTACCACTATCCGGTATCTCCAGCTCCCGATTAAAATCCCATACAATTTGGTCGGGTTCCGGATTCACTTCTGCTTCCGGCTCGATGGGTGGGGTAGGGGTTCTAGGGACTACATTTTCCTCCCAATTAGGATCCTCCTCGGGGTCCTCTTCTTCTTCTTCTTTCCTCATTCTCTTCAATCACAGGCGCCCCATTCAATTGCATGCCTATGTCAGTGGCTGGAGGTGGAGCTATCACTCGGGGTGGGAGAATGTCTAAATAAACCGCATGCCAAGTGATATGGTTCCATGCGTCTGCTATGTTCCAATCATGGTGGTCATACAAGTTGTCATGGGCATACACATATAAGGGTCCTATAGGGATCCATACCCTAAAATCTGGAGGGGTTCGGTTTCCCCCATTCTTCAAAATAAATGTAGCCTCCCTAGTCATGGGCTCGCGCCATACTCAACCATGATTCTCTCCAAAGTATAAATCGTCTCCAATTTAGTCCAACTCCTTCTCCCCATGGGATCATACCTCAATCGGTCAACTACAGCAGCCCACCTTGTGTATCTCAATCCATCTTTCCACAGTTTGAACATTTCCCCTATAGTCCGGGGATGTCTGGCTAGGGCAAAGTCTTCGCACAATTCTCTTAACCTTAACCTATACTCCACCATAGTCTCATCATTCCTCTTGGTGAAGTTCTGGCGTTCCCTGGTCTCACCCAAGGAGACCTACAACAATATAAGACTCCTAATCAGACTTAGCAAGAAAACGTTTTTAACTCCATTTGAACCTATTAGTTAGATTTCTAAGTGGTTTCTTTTAATTCTATTGTCTTGTTTTATAACCTAGGGCTCTGATACCAACTTAAACTGTCACGCCCCATAGGGTATCCTAAACGTAACAGCCCGCCACATACTATAAGACTCTCGAATTCCCTATCCGAGCCCTTCGGGAGTCTTGTATAGATGTAAAGCGTTCCCTTTACGACAATAGAATACTCAACCAATGGAGTTAAGTAGTTTAATGTGGCATTCATTAGCCATAGATAATAAACCAAAACGCATAATTATACTTTACAAAATCTAAGGGGCATTCCCCGCAAAATAATATCAAGTCCATTACAGTCATCCAGAGTCCTTTAGTTTCCAACGGAAGTCTATAAAAAATGAAGTAAACTTCTATGGGAAACTCCTATCTCCGGTACCTGAGCTGTGGCTTGCCTCGGTCTAAGCCAGATAAACTCGTGCTGCAATAAGTAAAAACTATGGGGGCGTAAGCTAACTAGCTTAGTGAGTAAGAACTTCCATATCACAATTAAGTACAATTCATTCAAACAAGTGATTATTCAAGCAAGTGTATGCATCAACAAATGAGTTCAACAAACATATGACCAACCGGAAATCATATGTGGATGGACTTGCGCCCTCCATCCCGGGTTAGCAGATTAACGAATCCTGCGGTACGACGCCGTTTAAGCTCACGGTCAACTGAACAATAATTCGTTTTATGGATCACGATTAACCAACAATTTCGTTTTATGGATCACGATTAACAACATTTCGTTTTATGGATCACATTAACCAACATATTCGTTTTATGGATCACAAAAACCAACCAATGCTAATGCTCCATCCCCATCGTGATATGAATGAATCTTACAATTGAAGTCAAATATACATTAATTCAATTCTTTTAGGTGGCCAACTATTATTCGCAACATTCAATATAAAATACTAGCTAATCAATCAATAGCTTAACACCCGGTTTCGATATTCCTTAAGTTCCATTTCACACATCAAGCAGACAATTATATAACTCCCATATACCCCATCATACATATCATTTTTATCTTTGCCTACACCACTAGTGCCACTACATTACAATCACAACCATTAATTGAGAGTGGAAGTAGTACTCACTCGGCCATTGGACGCCGGTCTTTCTAGTAGTAATAATCGGGGTAAGGTGTCGTCTTGCTCGGGATCACCTACCAAGTAAGAATAATCCTAATGAGATTCTCATCATGTAACTAATCCAAGTATGCATCTAAACTAGATGAATTCGGAATTCTCGCTATTTGCGGAAGCTCCGACTTAAAACGGCCATAACTTGGTCATTTTAACTCGGAATTTCACAAATTTTATATCGATCTCTCTACTTCGAAAGATCTATCTATTTCTAATATTATTTTCAAGTTTTGAAAACATTAAGGTCACGGAACAGTGGGATCAGTTCTGTTCTGTCACTTTCTCAATTCGAAAAATTGTTTCGCTTTTGATAAAAATGTTCCTAGTTGATGATTCATGTATAGATGGTATATGAATGAATTCCTAATATGAATGTGATGTAATGAATCAATACATGCATGGTCTTGATGATTTTTGATGATGAACTCTTAGGAACTCCTAATTGTTATAAAATTCCACAAAGGTTATTCTTAAAGAGTTATTCTTCCCAATTTTACATTCCCTAGGGTTCCTATGATTTTATTCTTGAAATTCACTTGTTATCTAAATAAAAATAAGTTCTCAAAGTCTATATTAATCATGACCTTCATTTTGCATAAAAATCCACATTTTTCATTTGGTAAACATGTTTTAAACAAGCTATTTGTAAAAATCCGAATTTTGTAAATTTCATTTCCTTGCGTTTTCCTTATGAGAAAACTTGTTTAGGGCATCAAAAATTGAAGCTCCAATATATCTATCATCTATAGGCTTCATTTAACTCATAAAACATGCCATCTAAGCTTGGATACTAAGTGTTCATGTAGGAATCACCCAAAAATACGAATTTGACTATACATCCACATATCCATATTTTTCATTCTAACTTTACTACTTGTTTTACATTTTCCTCATGCCTAAACTCATCTAAATTTATGAAAATTATTCCTTCAAGATATCTATTGCACATACCCTTAATTTTTCATGTGAAATTATGAGTTTAAAGATGGTTTTGGTGGTTTTTGAAGTAGGGTTCTAAATCCATCCGAATTTCCAACAAACCATTTCTAACAAAACCTTTTCTTTTTCAATCTTTTTGCCTTCTATACTTGGAGATCTATTACCTAACATATCTATACATAAACAAGGCTATATTTTTATGATCATCAATGCATAGAAATCAAAATAACTCTATGATCATACATGTAGATGAAGATGTGGATGTCTAAACATTAGATCTACTCAATATAGTGCATGAATCATAAACTTCATGGCATGAACATCAATATATATGCAAGATCTCTACTTTACATGCATGAACAAGAAGATATCTTAACATAAACTCATCTAAACACTAGATCCATGTCTTGTGATGGCTTGATATTCTTGTTCAAGTGTTTTCATGTCCCTAGCATGAGCTCATTGGGATTAAATGAGAAAACACACAAGAGATAGCTTTGCCATTACAAGATTTAGGAAAAACAAAGCTTAAAATCAACCTACCAATAGAGATCAAAGGTGGAAATGAAGGGAATTTGAGTTGAAAATGTGAGAGTGGGAGAGGGGGGAGGCTTACGGCACTAATGGGGAGAGGAAGAGAGGTTTTCTCTTTCAAAAAAAATAAAAAAATAAAACAGGTGAAATGAAGAGAGAGAGTGAACATTTAGTTTATATATTACATGCATTAGGGTTTTAGATGAATAAAATTGAGTAAATAAAACAAAAGAGAGGGAAATTAGCGGGGGGGGGGGGTTGGGCGCGGCCATTAGGATAGTGTGTGTGTGTGTGTTTTGAATTTTTGATATTTTGTAATTTAAGTAATTAAAATATAATAAATGTAATAATTAATTAAGAGACAAAATTCATTAGAAAAGAAAATTGAAATGGGTAGTTGTAAGTATGTAAGAATAGGGTATGGGTAGTGTGTAGTATGGGTTGTACTTGTGAATAGTAGACAAGACATCTACTTTATCGGTTGTAACGAAAACACGGGAAAAGCCATAACTGTAATTTTTATAGCCCGGAAAATTATAAAATTGATATTTTTGGAATCCTTATAAAATTACGGTTCTAATGAATATTCCGAAACATTTTTCTGAGTTCATGGTCCGGGGCACGCTTTTCCGTAATTGAGCTCGGGAAGGCCCGAAATTGAAAAATTCCCGAATTTAAAGCTTTCAAAGGTCTAAAATATACTTTAGAAGGATATTCATATTCATTTACTTTATAAAACTTCTTTTATTATGAAACCGAAGTAAAGCCGGATTTAGAGTTCCTAAGCTCCTCTCATTAGACTCAAACTGAACCGGATTAGGGTTTCGCTTTTCAACTCCCGGGGCTTTCTTAACTACTAAGATTTCCGGGGGTTTACAGAAGTGACTGTGTAAGCCCTGGGAAATTTTAGTAAATAATTCTAAGATGAACTTCGAAAATGAACCCTAAAAATCACTCCAAATTAAAACCAAACTTTGACTAGTCCTAAATCACGAACGAATCCAGAAACTTCTTAATCTTGAGGAAAATAAGAATCTTTAAAAACAAAATAAGAACTCACCATACTTCAATTCCAAAACCACTATGTACAATGAATTCTATATGTAACTCCGACTTATAAAATCGGGTAATATAAAGCCCAAAAACAAATTATTAAAAAGTAAATAATGATTAACCTTCGGTAATAAAACTCAATTCAAAGAATTTCGAAAACGTCGAGAGATATTAAATACTTACAAAAATAAAATTTAAGATAAAATTCTCAAATCAAGAATGTTGTATAAACATAAAATATCAGTTTCCAACTTGGCAAAGATCTAAACTGGAAAATCACCTGGAAACCCTAAGTGGAATATAATAGTTTAAGTTCAGCAATCTAGCGTTCCTAACCCTAGAGGCCAAGGTGTAGTTTAAGTATGTAGAATAGCTCGTAATAATATAAGGTCGCTTAAAATATCAGATTGATAAATTTTTGACCTATTTCAAACCCATTTGGATACAAACTTCGAAAAGCGTGTCCGGGGCTCGAGATATAAAAAAATACCATTAGTACCATTAGACTCGTAATTTCACAAGATTTCCAAATATATAAGTTATATAATTTTTCGGATTATAACAGTTACAGTTATAACTTTTTATCATATTTTCATTTCTACCGGTAATTAATTAGTCTTTTGCACTATTCACTTCCATTTCATTACACGATTTTATTATTATTATAAACCCTTATATATCTAGATAAATATTTTATATATTATAGAATTTTTTTTCCAAAATTTAGTTCGTTTTGGGTTTTTACGGGATCAGATTCTGTTTAACACCCGATACTAAAAATAAAAAAAATTAATTTAATAATTAAAAAATATTTTAAAAATATTTTTATTTTCATAAAATAATTTTTTAGAATTTTTCGGGTTATAAAAATATCATTTATCGCCCATATTAGTGTATTTTGATCATAACAGTAACATATTTGTTAAAATACTAAAATATTTCAAATAATTATTTAATTTTATTTGTAAAAATTCTGCTACTTATTTAAAAATATTTTTCCTAATTTTATTTTATATTTTTCTTAATAAAAAGTACTTTTTCCAACCCATACTTCAAGTACTCTTTTCACATATCACTTCTTTTTCACTTCAATCTTTCTACACATTACCCCACACTTTATGGCAGATTTTTTCCCTTCTTTTTGCTGCCCTTGTCCTTTAATTTACTCCCAATTTAACTAAAATAAATATATTCCACTCCTTCTTAAAGAAGCAACACATACACATTAATTACACAATTGAATTTCAAGTCAAAATTCAAACAAATTCCCTCTCTCTCTCTCTCTCTCTCTTTCACTGCAGCACCCTTTCTTGGCTGCCCTTTTTTTTTTTTTTTTTCTTTCTTTCTTACAATTAATAAACTCCTTCTCTCTCTCTTTCATTTACACCTTTTACCCTTTTCCATTCCTTATCTTTTTCTCTCTCTTTTTTCCTCTCTTTCTTTCTTCATTTTGTTCTTTTTCTTGCAAGAACACAAGCTGCCCCTATTCCATCTTTGATCTCCCCACACATATTTCTTCAAGATTCTTGGATAAAACTCTTGTCCAAAGCTTCCATAGGTGATATAGGTAAAGTATAGTGAGAATTTCATGTATCAAATGACATTCCATAAGCTTGAAAGCTAAGGATGATGATGCTAAAAATGAAACACTCCTCTTCTCTATGATTATTATCTTGTATCATTATTACTTTCTTGTTAAAAGTAGTTATATTTTGTAGATCTAACCTTTTGTAGCTTTAATTTTCGTTTATGCCTTAGATCTTGTTATTTGAGTTATTATTTTTGCTATTACTTATGATTTATGCATATATTCATTATTCACATAACTATCTTAGTGTTCATGCATTTATAACTAGTATAGTAAACTAGATCCAGTGTTTTGAGTTCATAAATGCATTAGACTTTTGATTTATTTTCTCAAATAACTTCTAATACCTTGATGATAGTAGGAAAGTTTTAGAAAGCTCAAGATCTATTTTATTTTCAACAAAAATAATTTTTAAAAATTCGAATGAAAAATGAACCATATTTAGAAAAGTTATTTTTCAACTTCAAAATGTGTATTTTTCATTTAAAATGAAGGGCTTAGGAAATAGATAACATAAATGAGTGATTTTGATGAGTAAAGTTTAGATCCATGAGTTTATAGTTTACTACCATGGATTTCTTTTATGTTTATGTTCATATTAAGTGTAGATCTTGGTTTCAAACTCAAACAAAAATAGTGAAATTCGTATTTTGGCAAGACCCCTATTTAAAAACCACTTTCCAAATGTCAAAATGAAATTTTTACTTGAAATAATGAAGGCTTAATATATGTATATCATCAAGACTTCTTTTTTACAAGAATCAAAGGTGATTTTCAAAATAAAAAATCTCATTTTCGGATTTAGGCCAAGACATATTTTAAAAACATGTTTTCTAACTCAAAAATAAAGTTTTTATTCAAGATATGAAAGGCTCTTAAGATATGATATGTAAGGAATGGATTTTCATAAGTTTAGATAGATTTTATCAAAACATATGTCCAAAAATAAATTTGATAAATTCGGATCTCAACCAAGACCAATTTTCAAAACCCATTTATCAACTCCAAAACTCATGTTTTATGTGAAGAATGAAGGGTATAGGTAATAGGTATCATAAGTAGTGATTTTACAAGTTGAAATGAGTTTTGATGAGATTAAGGAGTAAAACAAGAAGTAGAATCAAGATGAAAAATTTTGAGTTAATAGTCAACTTGTAAAATTCGTAACTTTGGATGATGCCCATGAAGACACCTATTATCCAAGCTCAAAATAAAAGCTTTATGTAATTAATGGAGTCCTTAGGTAATAGGTATCATAAAGTCTTAGATTTTAATGCATTACACAAGTTTTTCCCAAAGAAATCATTCAAAAAGTGGATTTCTAAAAATTCGGATTTTTAAGTAAAGCCTATTTGAAAACATATTTACAAAGTGTAAAATGCAAATTTTTATGTAAAAATGAATTCCTTAGTGGTTATGTATGGTTGGGCTTTAATTTTCTAAATATCAAATGATTTTACTTAAAGAAATCACTCAAAAACTAAATTTTACAAAATTCAGATTTTGGAATCAACTCTACTTGAAGACATGTTTACAAAGTGTAAAATAGAAATTTTTATATAGAAATGAAGGTCATAAGTAATAGATATAATGAAAACTCAATTTTAGCAAGGATAATTATATTTTCTTGAGAAATAAATCCAAAACAAATGGAAATGATCAAAGTTAGGAAATTAGTTTTTTTAAAAGTAAATAGCTATAGAGTCTTACAAATAAAAAGTTTCTAAAACTTCTTTTAGTAAAAATTGTCAAAAGCATGCATACATCAAGCTCATAACCTGCCATTCATGATAGGAAATCATTAATATTGCATATGTAGTTAATCTATATAGTAGAAACATTACAAACATTTACAAAACTATTTTTTCGGAATTGAAATTTGCTACTGTTCTGATATGATCCATCCTTTTTGAAGCTTCAAAGTTTTCAAAACTTAAAAATAATATTAAATTAGATAAATCTTTTGAAAATAGATAGAAATCGATATATAATTTGCGAATTTCGAGTTAAAATGACCAAGTTATGGCTGTTTTAAGTTGGGATTCCCGTTTAAGACAAAAGTTACGAATTTGATAGTTTGTATACGATCGTTTGGATTAGTTTGAGTTGAAATACTTATTAGAGTATTTCTTCCTTTTTAAGTGACCACGAAATCGACGATTCCCTACCACCGGATTACTTTTACTAAGAGACCGGTGATCCAATGGCCGAGTGAGTTTTCTTCTTATTTTGTTACCTTGTTTGTGCTTATAGCTAGTTGCATTACAATTATAGGAAATAGATAAAAATCGATATGAATGGGGATGGGATATATGATGAGACTGTGATGAATGTATGTAAGCCCTGGAAAATTTCAGTAAATAATTCTAAAGATGAACTTAGGAAATAAAACCCTTAAAAGTCACCCCCAGTCAAAAACCGAACTTCGATATGTCCCAAGTTCCGAACGAATCCAGAAATTCCGAATTGTGAGAAAAATAAGAAACCTCAGAAATAAAATAGCAACCCAATATACTTCCGTTCTAAAACCTCTCTGTACGACAAATTTTATATTTAAACTCCAACTTATAGATTCGGATATAATAGAGCCCTAAAAAAAACTGTTAAGAAGTGAATAGTGATTAACCTTTGGGAATAAAAACTCAATCCAAAGAATTCCGAGAACTTTATGAGATATTAAACCCTTATGAAGTTGACCTTAAATTAAGTCTCACCAACCAGACAAGCCATATAAGTATAAAATACTAGTTTTTATTTTGGCAATAGGTAAACCGGAAGGTCAACCAAGGAACCTGAGTCCCCAAAATTCCCAAGAAGCTCCAACCTAGACCCGGCAATCTCGTACTCCTAAACCCAGGAGTTGGAACAAGAGGAAAAGGTGTAATCGGGTAGTATTAAGTCTAGGATACTCTAGAAAGATAAGATCAATGAAATTTCGACCTATTCCAACCTGATCAGGTGCCAATTTCGAAAAACGCGCTCTGGGATTTGAAATGTTAAGAATATGTTATCCATGCTGTTAGACTCATATTTCTAAAGGATCTCTAAGTTATTAGTTTTACAAATTTTCAAATAGCTAGAATTATCTAATTTTACAAATCTATTCGTATGTCGTTACTAACGGTAGTTAGTGAGTCTTCCAGTACGATTTGATATTATTAGTTGCCTAAATTGTTATATTATTTTATTATTATTATTATATTATTATTATTAATTATTCTTATAAGATATACCTTAGTTCTCCTAGTGACCAGGTAGTAACGGACGAACGTTGGAAACCGAGAATGAAACCCTATATCGGTCCGATTCCTGTTTAGTGAGAGGAGCCTAATAACCCTAGATCCGGCTTTCCTTCGATTTTATAGTAAAAGAAGCTTATAAAGTATAGAACATGAATTATTGTTCTAAAGCATATTTTAAACCTTTGAAAGTTCCAAATTCGGGAATTTTTCAATTCCGAGCCTTCCCGTGCTCAATTACGGAAAAGCGTGCCCGAACCATGGATTCAGAAAAATGTTCCGGAATATTCATTAGAACCGTAATTTTATAAGGATTCCAAAAATATCAATTTTATAATTTCCGAGCTATAAAAATTACAGTTATAGCTTTTCCCGTGTTTTCGTTACAACCGGTAAACGTAGATGTCTTGTCTACTATTCACAAGTACAACCTACACTACACACTACCCATACCCTATTCTTACATCCTTACAACTACTCAATTATATTTTCTTTTCCAAGAAATTTTGTCTTCTATTAAATTATTACAAATATTACATTTTATTACTTAAATTACAGATTTTATCAAAAATTCAATTTTCTCTCTCCCTCCCCTATGCTTGGCTGGCGCATTCCCTCCCCATTTCCCCTCCAATTTGTTTTATTTTACTTATTTTATTACAAATAAACCTAATGCACATGATATATAAACTCATCTTCCATTCCCTCTCTTCATTTTCACTCTTCTAAATTTTTGCAAAGGTTGAAAACCCTCTCCTTCTCTCCTATCATTGCCGTGACCCACACCATGCACACACACACTCACAACTTTATTTTTCTCTTCTTTTCATCTCTAAATCTCCCATTAAAGTGTTGATTTCAAGCCTTGTTCCTCCCAAATCTTGTAATGGCAAGATCATTCTGTGTGTTTTCCACCTTTAATCCCAATGAGCATGTGCAAGGGATATGAAAACACTAATACAAGAATCTCAAGCCATCACAAGAAGTGGATCTAAAGTTTAAATGAGTTTTTGTTGAAGATAGTGTTATGTTCATGCATGTAAAGTAGGGATCATGCATAAATATTCATGTTCATGCCATGAGACTCATGAATCATGCATGATATTTAGTAGATCTAGTGTTTAAACATTCACATCTTCATCTACATTCATGTTCATATGATTATTTTGATTTTCATGCATGGATGATCATGAAAGTGTAGCCTTGCCTATGTATAGATGTGTTAAATGATAGATCTACATGTATAGAAGACCAGGAACTTGAAAAAGAAATCATTTTGTTAGAAAAGCTTAGTTGAGAATTCGGATGACTTTGGAACCCTATTTTAAAAGCCATCAAAACCACTTCAAAACTTATGTTTTTCATGGAAAATGAAGGGTATGAGTAATAGGTGTCTTAAAGGAATGATTTTCATAAGTCTAAATGAGTTTAGGTATGAGTAAAATGTAGAACAAGTAGTGAAGTTAAAAGGAAAAATATTGAGATAATGAGTTATAGTTAAATTCGTATTTTTGGATAGTGCCTACATAAACACCTAGTATCTAAGTTTAGATGGCATGTTTTATGAGTCAAATGGAGTCCTTAGACAATGGATATGATGAAGCTTCAATTTTTGATGTATTAAACAAGTTTCCTCTTAAAGTAAATGCAAGGAAATGGAATTTGCAAAATTTGGATTTTTATAAATAGCTTATTCAGAAACATATTTACTCAATGAAAAATGTGGATTTTTATGCATTAATGAAGGTCATGATTAATATGGATGATGAGAACTCATTTTTATTTAGATGATGAGTAAATTCTAAGTTTAAAACATAAAAACACTAGGAATGTAAAGTTGGGAAGAATGTCTTTCATAGGTGATTATCGTAGGATTCGTACTAAATAGAAGTTCATAAGAGCTCATCATCAAAGATCATCAAAACCATGCATTTATGGAGTTCATTACATGATATTCATGTTAGGAATTCATTCATATACCATTTATGCATGAATCATTAACTAGGAACATTTCTCATCCAAAAGCAAAGCAAATTTCGAAATTGGAGGGTTTACGGAACAGATCTGATCCTACTGTTCCATGACCTTAATGTTTTCAAAACTTGAAAATAATACTAGAGATCGATATAAAATTTGCGAAATTCTGAGTTAAAATGACCAAGTTATGGCCTTTTTAAGTTGAAACTTTCGTAAATAGCGAGAATTCCGATTTTGTATAGTTTAGATACATAGTTTGAATTAGTTTAGTGATGAGATTCTTATTAGGCTATTCTTATTTGGTAGGTGAACCCGAGCACTACGATATCGTATGACCGACCACTGTTATTAAGAAACCGGTGTACCATGGCCGAGTAAGTTTCTCTTCCGATTTCAGTTATTGCTTGTGATTGTAATGATAGTCGCACTAGTTGCTAGGTAAAGATAAAAAGAATGATTATGCATGATGGGGTTAGTTGGGAGTTATGATTGCCGGTTGTTGATATGCGGAATTGAATTTAAGAAATATTGAAACCGGGTGATAAGTTGTTGTTTGTATAGAAGAGTTAGAATTGACTGTCTGCGAACATTACTTGGCACCTAAAAGAATTGGATTAATCTATTAATGGACCTCAATTATAATTGAACTCTTCATGTCACGATGGGGATGGAGCATTAGCATTGTTGGTTTTTTGCGATCCATAAAACGAATACATGTTGGTTAATCGTGATCCATAAAACGAATATATGTTGGTTAATCATGATCCATAAAACGAATTATTGTTCAGTTGACCGTGAGCTTAAACAGCATCGTACCGCAGGATTCGTTAATTTGCTAACCCGGGATGGAGGGCGCAAGTCCATCCACATATGATTTCCGGCTAGTCATATGTTTGCTGAACTCACTCGTTTGTTGCATTCCACTTGGTTGATTAATTACTTGTTTGAATGTGTTGTGTTAATTGTAATTCGGAAGTTTTCAATCACTAAGCTAGTGTAGCTTATACCCCAATAGCTTCCTGTTGCAGTATGATTTCCCTTGGCTATCTCCGAGGGCTTGTGGACACCAGGTACAGTTCTTAGATACTAAGGAGCTTTTGATGAGGTCGGGGGCCTAAGGATTAGTTTCGGACTCTAATCCTATTCCTCGAACCTGCATTTAAAGGATAATACAAGGAAATTTGTGGGCTTGAGAGTTTGTAGCTATTGTTATCGGGGGTATGCCCCCTAGTTCATGTAATAGAATAATTCTCTGAGGTCGTTCATGATTTACGTTCTTGCTGCTATGTATGTCTCCTTAAGCTACTACGAAGCAAAGTATGGTCTATAATTGTTGAGAGCGAGCCTTACACCCGACGTTCAAACTCACGGAAAGACTAAGGTCGTCTTACTTGAGTTTAAATGTTGAGTGTGGCGGACTGTCACGTGTAGGGCACACTTTGGGGCGTGACAATGTATGCCAAAGAATACTGAAGCATATCGAAACCATGATTCGATTGGATAACTGTACTGTTCATATTATTTCTGTTATGTGTATGATATTGGTTGGTCACTCTAAAGAATGCATGAATATTTTGATTAAGCAAAAATTAAATTGGTCATGCATCGCATCGGACATGTTGCATTTGGTAGCATGTTACTCCTATGCAGGTTGATCGGTATGGTCCGATGACTCGTTTGGATAACAAGACCGGTATCAGAGCTCATTCATGGGAACTAAGGCACATCAGGGATACATTCCATGTGTGAGCTTAGCCGAGGCGAGTGCTATGAGCCCAGGGCTTGGGGACTAGCAGCGGTCGTGTAGACTTCAATACCATCCCTAACCCAAGATATGGATGCCGTAAATCCGTTTTGTGTGTGGGTTCCGGATACCCATACATAATAGTTTGCTCATGTGTTTGTTCATGCATAGCATATGGAAGATTATAACTTGCTTGTTATGGTACGGAATTAAGAGAATTCTCACTAAGCTAGTGTAGCTTATACCCCAATAGATGTTTGAATGAATAGGTCATCTCAAGAATGCTAAGTGGGGACCGAGATGGTTGAAGCCAAGAATGACTTCAGGATTCCGGCAGGAAATAAGATGCTTGAAGTTATTAGCTAAGTTTTTTGTTTTGCCTTGTAATAGTTTTATGTAGTGGAATCTTTGATGAATTGTAATTGGAGTTTAATCATTTGTATTTTGAAGTATAATGAAGTGTAATTCCTTTACATTGTTACCCAAGTTATATCAACATAAAATGTATCACTCCGATGTGTTTCCTCCATGTGTTAGATGCCTTGTACATAATATGAAAGCCTTCGTGTGACTGAGGCGGTCATTCTTAGGCTTTAATATTGTATATGGCGGACTGCCACGTTTAGGGTACCCTTCGGGGCATGACAGACTGCTAAGGTCCCTACTCCACAGGAGGAGCATTCTTACAACGCACCTTTACCACCACCTCCACCATATCGAAGGCCTCATCGAAGCTCTTTACCGGACTTTATCAAGAGTAACCGGTATTTTGATGGGGCATTCGGTAAGCCTGATGAAGCCAAGGACTAGTTGGCTCAAATAGAGCGTTCCTTTGCTGCTTATGAGATTCCACCATATTTGTAGTTGGAATATGGGACGTATATGCTGAGGTATAATGCAAGAGTCTGGTAAGACTCTAAAAGAAGAAGCTTAGCTCTACCTGTTACATGGGAGTCTTTCCATCGAGAATTCTTGGAGAATTATTTTCCCTCAAGTCTAAGAGTGAAATATAGGGCAGACTTCTTGCATGTCAAGCAGAGAGGTAGAACTGTGGAACAATATGAGACTGAATTCACTCATCTGCTGTAGTATGCACCCGAATCCTTCAGGGATAGTGAGGAGTTGAAGAAACAAGTATTTTTGGGAGGTTTGGATGAGGATCTATGGATCAAACTAGAAGAATTTGGAATGAAAACCTACCCAGACTGGTAGAAAAGGCTCGAGTGATTGAGGGAGCCAAGAAGAGAAAATACCAGGAACCTAACAAAAGAGTGTTCGGAAGGAGGCCGTTTGATGCCTCGAGTTTAGGATTTAAGGGAAAAAGGTACAAGCCATATCATGGATTTAAGGAAAATGCTAGTCAGAGGCCGAATCAGTCAAAGGCCAGTGTCACTTGCTGGAAGTGCAAGGAGGCTCATGTTCCCATGCAATACCGTAGTTGAGGAATAAATGTTATTATTGTGGCGAGTCTGGCCATATGGTCTACACATGTCCAAAGAAAATGGCCGTGACCAGCTTCATCTATAAGGAAAAAGGGCACTTGGCCTCTAAATGCTCACAAAGGAAAAGTGTGGCCGCTCGACCTTTTGGGACTTCGAGCAATGCTAACACTATGAGATCCAGGAGTAAAAGCAGAGGTCGTGCGGCATCAGCTATGCATGGGATGAGACTCTACAACTTTGAGGGCCAGTGGATGGTCGAGGAGGATGCTGAGAGGAGGTGGAGTTAGTCGCCATGGACCAAGGAGACAGCATGGATAGCGACCTAGTGACAGGTTTAACCTCTTAAGTTAAAAGTTCTTTATTTAACAGTTTTCTATACGAAATTAAAATTTGTAAAAAGGGAAAGTTGGAATCTAAAACCTCCAAATAGATACTAGTGAGAGTGTTCTAGGATCGAGTAGTGATGAATGTTTGTTAACCACAGGGCACATACAGGTAAATGAAATTGAGGCTTATGTTTTGTTTGACACGGGAGCGACCTACTCATTCGTCACCACTAGTCTGGCTGGGCCACTTGGATTACCTATAGCTACGACTACTGCTAGCCTGAGAATTAAAACACCTACCGAAAATGTCATGTCAACTCGGGAAGTAATAAAAGATTGTCCATTGGAGATTCAAGGGCATCACTCAAGGAGTGATTTGATAATATTAGAGATGAATAAGTACGAAGTTTTTTTGGCATGAACTGGTTAAGCAAGGTTAGAGCTGTAGTGGATTGCCAAAAGAGGATGGTGAATTTCAATGATCAATCAAGAGAAAGGGTGGAGTTCGTAGGAGAAACCATAGTTCCAAGAAAGTTTGGATTAAATTCTTTTGAGTTGATGATGGAAGATGAAAAGATAATACCTATCGAAGGTATTCTGGAGGAGGAGGAAACTCAGGAGGAAAAGGATGTACCAGTGGTAAATGAGTACTTGGATGTGTTTCCAGAAATCTTACTTGGTTACCACCGAAAAGAGAAATCGACTTTGAAATTGTATTGGCTCCAGATACCGAACCAATATCTAAAGCACCATACCGGATGGCACTGGCTGAGTTAAAGGAGCTAAAGACCCAATTACAGGAACTCTTAGATAAAAAATTCATAAGACCAAGTGTGTCACCATAGGGCACACCTATCCTATTTGTAAAGAAAGAGGATGGATCTATGAGATTATGTATCGATTATCGTGAGCTAAACAAGGTTATAGTCAAGAATTGATACCCCTTACCGAGGATTGATGATTTGTTCGATCAGCTCCAAGGAACATGTGTGTTCTTACGCATTGATTTGCACTCAGGATATCATCAGCTAAGAATAAAGCCTGAGGATGTACTAAAGACGGCTTTTCGTACCCGTTATGGACATTACGAATTTTTGGTGATGTCATTTGGACTAACTAATGCACCAGCTGCATTTATGGATCTTATGAATAGGGTTTACAAGCCACTTCTGGATAAGTGTATAATTGTCTTCATTGATGATATTCTGATATACTTCAAAAATAAGGAACAATATGAGGAACATTTTCAGATGGCGTTAGAAACTTTGAGAGAAAACAAGCTTTACACCAAATTATCCAAATGTGACTTTTAGTTGGATAGAATATCTTTTCTTGGACATGTTGTAATAGGAGAACGGATATCAGTTGACCTCAAAAAGATTAAGGCTATAGTGGAGTAGAAGCAGCCAAAAACAGTTACCAAAGTGAGAAGTTTCTTGGGATTGGCTGGCTGGCTATTATCGCAAGTTTGTGAAAGATTTTTCGAAGATAGCTAAGCCACTAAATCAATTGACACAAAAGAAAGAAAAGTTTGTTTGGACGAATAAAAGAGAACACAGTTTCGAAGAATTGAAACAACGGTTGGTATCAGTAACGATTTTAGTTCTGCCAGACTCGGAAAAGTCTTATAGGTGCATATTGACGCTTCAAGGAATGGTCTTGGATGTATGCTAATACAAGAAGGAAATGTTATTGCCTATGCCTCTCGACAGTTAAGACCCTACGAGCAGAACTATCCTACGCATGATCTAGAATTGGCCGCAGTTGTCTTTGCCTTAAAATTTTGGAGACATTATTTGAATGGGAAAAGGTGTGAAGCATACACGGATCACAAGAGTTGTAAGTATTTTTTCACACAAAAGGAATCGAACATGAGGCAGAGGAGATGGTTGGAACTGATAAAGGACTACGATTTGGGAATAAATTATTGTCCAGGGAAAGTTAATGCGGTTGCAGATGCCTTCAGTTGGAAAAATTATGGAGAAGTAGCTACTTTAATCACAAGCCAAAGAGATCTGATCAGAGTTTGAGAAGTTGAGGATCGAGTTCATAGACCAAAGTGTAGAGCTTGAAATAGCTAATCTGGTATTGGAACCAACCTTGATTGAAAGGATCAAAGAAGCCCAAAGGTATGATGAAATAATACAAAGGATTAAAAAGGAAATTCAAGAAGGTAAATACCTGGACTTCGTGATAGATGATGAGGATGTGGTCAGAATGAAGGGCAGATTGTGTGTGCCGGAAGATGGGGAATTAAGAAAGGAAATAATGAATGAAGCTCACAACTCCGATTACGCCATGCATCCTGGAGGTACCAAGATGTACCAAGACTTAAAAAACCACTATTGGTGGAATGGCATGAAAAGGGATATAGCAGATTATGTAATGAAGTGCCCAGTCTGCCAACAAGTGAAGGTGGAACACCAAAGGCCAGGAGGATTATTAAAGCCTTTACCCATCCCTGAATGGAAGTGAGATCAGATATCCATGGACTTTGTGTGTGGTTTTCCAAAGATTTCCTTGGGCTGTGACGCTGTATGGGTGATAGTGGATCAGTTAACTAAGGCAATGCACTTCTTACCTATAAACATGACCTATTCAATGGATAAGTTGGCTATGATCTACATTCGAGAGATTGTGCGACTACATGGTATACCAGCAGGGATCATTTCAGATAAAGACCCAAGATTTGTGTCTAAGTTCTCGACAAGTCTACAGAAGTGCTTGGGTACCAAATTACATGTCAGTACGGCATACCACCCTCAGACCGATGGACAGTTTGAGTGGACAATCCAAACCTTGGAAGACATGTTAAGAGCCTATGTGTTAGAATTCAAAGGGAGCTAGGATAACCATATATCTCTCATCGAGTTTGCTTACAACAACAGCTACCACTCAACTATTTAGATGCCACCCTACGAAGCCCTATATGGACGGCGTTGTAGGTCCCCTCTGTTTTGGGATGATGTGGAAAAATTAGCTGTCGGGTCGGAATTGGTACAAGAAGAGGCCGATAAGGTGGGGGTAATCCAACAAAAATTGAAAGAAACTCAAGACAGACAAAAGAGTTGGGCGGATTTGAAAAGAACGGAACTCGAGTTTAAAGTGGGCGACCATGCATATTTGAAAATAAGGCCGATCAAAAGTATAAGGAGAATACATACACAAGGAAAGTTGAGCCCGAGATATATTGGATCTTTCGAAATCTTGGAAAGATTCGGAGATCTATCATACCGGCTAGCTTAAACACCAAACTTATCAGGAGTCCATAATATGTTCCATGTATCAGTATTAAGAAAATATGTATCCGACCCTGAAAAGATTTTGGAATTGGAACCCATTCAGCTAAAAGAGAATTTGACCTAAGAAGAACATCCCATAAGGATTCTGGATAGGAAAATCCAAAAGCTTAAGAGTAAAGAAATTCAGTATGTTAAGGTGTTGTGGAGAAACTAATCTTCTAAGGAAGCTTCTTGGGAAGCTGAAGAGGAGATTCAAAGAAAGTACCCCGAGTTGTTTGAAAGACAAGGTACATCAGTTCAGTTTTGAGGACAAAACTCTGTTTAAGGTGGGAAGGTTGTAAACCCTGGTTTTCCTATAATCAAGTAAACATCGGAAACTGGAAACCAAAACCTTAAACTGGATTAGTATAAGCCTTGTGAGAGAACCTAGGAACCCTGGATCTAGCTTTCCTTCGGTTTCATATTAAAAGAACTTTTATAAAATAATTAATGTGAAATAATTGTTTTAAAGTATATTTCAAACTATAAAAAGTTCTGTTTTCGAAAAATTTTTATTTCGGCCTTCCGAGCTCCATTACAAAAAAGCGAGCCGCGAAACCTATACCCTAGTCTTACATTCTTACAAACACTCATTATATTTTCTTTTCCAAGACATTTTATCTCTTAACAAATTATTACATTTAATACTTTTATTACATAAATTACAAATTAAATAATTTAACTCTCCCTCTCTCTTACTCCAGTAAGGCCGGCGTAACAACCCCCCCCCCCCCCCCCCCCCCCCCCCCCCCCCCCCTAAATTACTACTCCAAATTGCTTTATTTTATTTTTTTTTAATACAACAAACCCTAATTTAACTTAATATAAATAGTTTTTTACTTTTCTCTCTCTTTCACTTTATTTCATTTGTTCAAAAAACTCATAAAATCCTCTCTATTTTTCCTCCAAACCGTGAGCTCCCCTACCACCACACACACACACAACAAGCTTCATTTCTTCTTCATTTCTCCACTTGATTCAACCTTAGGTGATGAATCCTAAGCCTTTCTATCCTTTAATCTTGTAATGGCAAGATTATTGACAAGTATTTTCACCTTAAGTCCCCATGAGCATTTGCTAGGGACAAGAAAATACTAATATAGGAATATCAAGCTATCACAAGAGTAGATCTTGTGTTTAAGTAAGTTTTTGTTGAAATATTTTCATGTTCATGCATATAAAAGTAGAGTAAAGTAGAGATCTTGCATAAAAATCTATGTTCATGCTTTTAAACTTCTTTTCATGCATCATAAGTAGTAGATCTATCATTTAGACACTCATAATATACTTGACATTCATGATCTCGTGAATATTTTGTATTTTCATGCATTAATGCTTAATAAAGGCTTTGTCTTATATATATAATGTTGTAGTTATAGATCTTTAAGTAGATGAGACAAGGAACTTAAAAAAGGAAAAGTTTTTGTTTAAAATGTTCAAAGAAAATTCGTATGACTTCAATGCCATGTTTAAAAACCTTGTATCAACTCCAAAACTCATGGAAATTGAAATGAAGGGTATAGGTAAAGATATAATTAAGTATTGATTTTTATAAGTTGAAATGAGTTTTGATGAGATTAATGTGTAAAACAAAGAATAGAAACAAGATAGAAAATTTTGAGTTACTAGTCAACTTATGAAATTCGTAATCTTGGATGATGACCATGAAAACACCTATTATCCAAGCTCAAAATGAAATTTTATGTAATAGATGAAGTCCTTAAGGGATAGGTATAATAAAGTCTCAAATTTTAATGCATTAAATAAGTTTTTCTCAAAGGAATCATTCAAAAATTAAATTTCTAAAAATTCAGATTTTTGAATAAATCCTATTTGAAAACATATTTGCAAAGTGTAAAATAAAATTTTTTATGTAAAAATGAAGGTCTTATGTAGTAGATGTTATGAAGACTCAATTTTAACCAAGGTAACTATAAATTCCTAAGAATTAACCCCAAAACACAAGGGAGTTGTCAAAGTTAGGAAACTAGATTTCTCAAAAGTAGTTATTGTTGAAGTCTTACAAAATAAAGAGTTCTAAAATTTTCTTTTAGTAAAAATCATCAAGATCATGCATACTTTAAACTCATCACATGTCATTCATGTTAGGAAATCATTAATATTGCATGTATAATTGATTTGTCAAGTAGAAACATTTCAAACATTTACAAAACTATTTTTCAGAACTGATCCTTTTGTTTTGTGATCCAAATATTTTCAAAACTTGAAAATAATATTATAATTAGATATATCTTGCGAATTAGATAGAAATCGATATATAATTTGTGAAATTTCGAGTTACAGTGACCAAGTTATGGCCGTTTTAAGTCGGGACTTCT
Source organism: Combretum micranthum (assembly GCA_024138025.1). Classification (NCBI taxonomy): domain Eukaryota; kingdom Viridiplantae; phylum Streptophyta; class Magnoliopsida; order Myrtales; family Combretaceae; genus Combretum; species Combretum micranthum. The sequence goes on from JAMXBD010000705.1 coordinate 167,178, forward strand.
GCAAATAGCGAGAATTACGAATTTTCTAAGCTTTGATATATAGTTTGGATTAGTTAGGTGATGAAATACTTATTAGGGTATTTCTTCCTTTTTAGGTGATCCCGAAACCGACGAATCTTTACCACCAGACTACTACTACTAAAAGATCGGTGAACCATGTCTGAGTGAGTATTACTTCCGATTTCAATTATTGTTTGTGATTATAATGGTAGTTGCACTAGATACTTGGCAAAGATAAATGGATATGCATGATGAGGATGACTGGGAATTATATGATTTTTGTTGATATGAGAAATCGAATATAAGAATATCAAAGCCGGGTGATTAACCATTGCTTATATAGATGGATTAGGATTAATTGTCTGCAATTATTGATTGATCACCTGAAGAATTGGCATAACTGAATATTCGAATTTAAAAATAAATATGAACTCATTCATATCATAATGGGGATGGAACATTAGCATTTGTTGGTTTTCTGTGATCCTAAACGGTGTAAAAGTTGGTTAATCGTGATCCATAAAATGAATTAATGAGTTGGTTAATCGTAATCCATAAAACAAATTTATAAGTTGGTTAACCATGAGCCTAAACGGCATCGTATCGCAGGATTTGTTAATCTACTAACCGGGGATGGAGGGCGCAAGTCCATCTACATATGATTTCTGGCTAGTCATATGTTTGTTGAACTCACATGTTTGATGCATATCATTTGTCTGACTAATCACTTGTTTGATTAATGTGTTATAATTGTGATCATGGAGTTTTCACTCACTAAGCTAGTGTAGCTTACGCCTTATAATTTCTATTTATTGTAGCACGAGTTCATTTAGCTTAAGCCGAGACAAGCTACAGCTTAAGTATAAGAGCTAGGCATTTCCTTTAGAAGTTGTTATCATTTTTTATTAGACTTTCGTAGGAAACCAAGAGACTTTAGATGACTGTAATGGATCTCTAAATATTTTTTTTTGCGGGGGAATGCCCCTTAGTCTTTGTAACTAATTAGTTATGTGTTTTGATTTATTATCTAATGCTATTGAATACTGAATTAAAGTCCTTAACTCCATTGAGTCGAGTATTCTATTATCGTAAAGGGACGCTTTACATCTATACAAGACTCCTGAAGGACTTAGGTAGTAATTCGAGGGTCTTATATGGCATGTAACGGACTGTTACGTTTAGAATACCCTTATGGGGCATGACAAAAGCTGTTGCTTTACAAACCAATGATGCCCGAGTTGTTTTAAGATTTTTAAAAAAGAATATTTTTACTAGATTTGGGGTACCTAGAGCTATCATTAGTGATGGGGGATCACATTTTTGTAACAAGCAATTTGAAAAACTTTTGTCAAAATATGGAGTTACACACAAAATTGCTACCCCCTATCATCCGCAAACCAGTGGACAAGTTGAGGTATCCAATAGGGAGATCAAAAGAATTTTGAAAAAAACTGTTAATGCATTTAGAAAAGATTGGTCTTCAAAATTAGATGATGCATTATGGGCTTATAGAACTGCTTTTAAAAGCCCTATTGGAATGTCCCCATTTATGATTGTTTTTGGTAAATCATGTCATCTTCCTGTAGAACTTCAGCACAAGGCATATTGGTCCATAAAATTCTTAAATTTTGATGAAAAAGCTGCAGGGGAAAAGAGATTGCTTTAATTAAATCAATTGGCTGAGTGGAGGGATGAAGCTTATGAGAATGCTCGTATATACAAGGAACGAAAAAAAGAAATGGCATGACAGAAACAATATCAAGTGAGAGTTTTTACTTGGACAAAAAGTTTTACTTTATAATTCTCGTTTGAAATTGTTTCTAGGAAAGTTGAGATCAAGATGGTTAGGACCATTTGAAATTACAAAAGTTTTCCCTACAGTGCAGTAGAATTGAAAACTGATGAGAATCGGACTTTCAAGGTGAATGGGCATCAGCTCAAACATTATTATGAAGGGGAAAACCATGATAGTGCTACCACTGTCATAAATCTTAAAGGACCATGACCAGAATTGGGAAAGTCGGGCTAAGTAACTCTAAACTAAGCGCTTCTTGGGAGGCAACCCATGTCTAATTTAAAAGTAGTATTTTTGTTTTATTTTTAGTATGTACAGATCAATCAAAAAGGAGAAATTGAGCTTTTAACTGACAAGGGAGATGCATTTTTTCAAGAAAAAGAGAATGAGGAACAATTTTGTCAAAATTGGAAAAGCTACAAGGCATTACAAGGTAAGTATTCTAATTATTTAGAGTACACAATTTTTTTAGAGCACTCAATTTTTTTAGAGCTTTTCTTTCTATTTTCTTATGTAAAAAAAAAAAAAAGAAGAAGAAGAAGAGGCCGGCACTTGGAGATTCAAAGCCGCCGGTGTAAGCCCTTAGATTTTTCGATAATATTAACAAACTCTAAGAACCGGAAGTTGAAACAAAACCCTAAAGTTAACCTAGTTATACGATTAGTCTAATGAATCTAGATCCGGCAATCCCGTGTTCTTAAACCCTAGAAAACGAAATTGAGATAATTATGGAAAATGGTTCGTAACAATATAGTGAAGCCTAAAATATCAGATTCGAATTTTTCTAGTATCTTTCAGATCCAATCGGGATCAGTTTTCAAAAACCGTGCCCCGGAGCTGTAAACCCCTGTTTTCTAAGCCTTAACCTTAAGCCGGAAAGTCAACGGAGACCTTAAGTCAACATCTTGAGTAAAACCCTACAGTTTAGATCCTACAAACCCGAGTTCGTAAATCGAGGAGTCGAAAAATAATTAAAGTGTTTAGAATAGTCCGTAATAATATTTGAATTATTAAAAATATCAGATTGGTTCATTTTCGGCTTATTTCGAACCCGTTTGGATACTGCTTTGGAAAGCGTGTCCGGGGCTCGGAAAATTAAAAATATATCTTTAATATTTTTAGACTCGTATTTTTATAAGGATTTCAAAAATATCAAGTTTAGAATTTTTCGGATTTTAAAAATATCAGTTATAGCTCATATAAGCTTATTTTACTCTTACCGGTAACTTAATTGTTAAATTTCTAAAAATAATTTAATTGATTATTTTATTTAAATCATAAAAATTCTGCCACTTAAATAAAAATATTTTTCTTAATTTATTTTATATATTTTCTTATTCAAAAAGCCACTTTATCAACCCATATCTCAAGTACACATACATTATCATTACTACACATTATTATGTCTTCTTTTGCTTTTTCTTACACTCCTCTTCCCCAAAATTGCAGCTGCCCATTCCCCATAAATTAGCCACTTTTCATTATTTTTAATCAATTATTTGATATTTTTAAAGTCTATTTTAGTTAGAAATGGAAGCAACTTGTTACACTTTCAAAAATACAAGTTAAAACCAAACTACACACACCCTACACTACCCACAAAATCACGCCAGCCCCCTCTCCTTGTGCAGCTGCTGTTTTATTTTTTTTTTAAATTATTTAACACACACATCTCTATTTAAGCATCTTATTCCCTCCCTCTTTCATCTTTACAAACCCTACATTTTTCCTCTCTCTTTTTCCCTCTCTTTTCTCTTCTTTTTGGCTTGTCTTCTTCACAAACAAGCTGCCACCATTTTTATTTCTTGCTCCCACATATTTTCTTGCAAGTATTTGAGGTAATCTTCCCTTTTTGCTCTTATAAGATGTTCTAGGATGATACCATGGATGTTTCATGCATCAAAGGACATTCCACAAGCTTAAAAGCTATGGATGATGATGCCAAGAATTGAAACACTCCTCTAGATGATGATCTCTTGTTCTTAGTATTTTTGTTATATGAAGGCTTGTTTATCTTCTTGTTTATGTGATAACTTGTAGATCTAAAGTTTTACAAAGCTTTAGTTATGTTTATGTGTAGATCTAGAAGTTTAAGGCTTACTACTAAGTTTCTCTTATGTTCTCATGGTTGGATATTGAGTAGATCTTAGATTTGAGTTTGAATGAAAAAGTAAAATTCGTAACTTGTCAATGCACTATTTTAAAAACCCTCTTTCAAGTCTTAAAATGGAAGATTTTGTTAAGAAAATGAAGGTTTGATGGATGTATATCATCAAGACTCCATCTTACAAGAATCAAAGTTGATTTTCAAAGTTTATTTTCAAAAACAAAAATTGTATTTTCGGATCAAGACAAAGATCCAAAATAAAAACATGTTTTCCAACTCACAAATGAGGATTTTATTCAAGAAATGAAGGGTTCTTGAGATATAATATGTAATGGGTTGTTTTCCATGAGTTTTGATGAATTTTCTCAAGAGATATGTCCAAAATAAATTTATGAAAATTCGGATCAAGACCAAGACCTATTTTTGGAACCCATCAATCAACCTTAAAATGAAGATTTAGACAAAAATATAAAGGGCTCTTGGTATAGATATCTTAAGGAATGAATTTCCATAAGTTTGAATGAGTTTTCCTAAAAAGTATTGCATAAATCAAGTGCTTTGTAGAAGACAAACTTTAGGTCTTGTTTTCATTGTAAACTTCAAAGTGGAAATTCGTAATTATGGGAGACCAATTTTGAAAACCTTCTTTTAGATCTCAAAACAAGTATTTTATATTGAAAATGGAATGCTTTGATAATATAATATAGGAAAAATTATTTTCATTGAGCTAAGTAAGTTTTAGTAAAGGAATTACTCAAAACAAGACAATGAGTTTTGACTTGTGAATTTCGGTTTTATGAAAATGGATTCTTAGAAGTTTCATTTGAACTTTATGTTTGGTATTAGATAAGTGTGTAATCTCTTAATTTTGTTTTGAGATCCCTTGCAAGCTTAGGACTAAAATAAATTGGTCTAAGTAGTTAAATAGAGTAGATATGGCAATTTTTCACAAAGGCTCAAATCTTGGAATTTTCGCAACCCTACTGTACAGTATGTTTCCGACCCTAAATGACCTTAAATGTTTGAATTAACTTTGGAAATAGATAGCTCTTTCGAAGTAGGTATAAATCGGTATATTATAAGCTAAATTCCGAGTTAAAATGAGTTAGATATGACCTTTTTAAGTTAAGGATTCAACCTAGGCGGAAATTGACGAACTTAGTGAATAAAATTGTTAAGTTTAATAGAACTTCATAAGAGATACTCATTGAGGGTATTCTTTGTACCTAGGTGAATTGGAGGACGGGTTACCACTTCCCGAGGACTATTACGACTAGTGGATTTTCACTACATGGACAAGTGAGTTCATTTCTCAATTAATTATGCTCTTGGATGTGCTTGTAGTAGTAGTGGCATTAGACTTAGGAAAAGATAAAATTGTGATTGAATGGTGATCTAAACTTGCATGAATGAACGATAAGTATATCGAGGCAAGCTTTGTTGCAATAATCTTGTATGAGCTAGTATAGATTTGGAATGTCTGAAATTTGTATGGTCACTTTTAAATTATCTAATTAATATACCATGATTATATGAATAAATTGTACATGCATATCACGTAGTGAGTCGCATATCATTGTCGAGTATGCCTTTGGTGGGACAAAGGTGTATTTGGGAGGCAGCGGGTCTTTAATGAAGGGGACTAGGGTTGCATGACTTATGGACCACCCCATTCAAATAATGAAACTATGGTTGCATGACTTATGGACCAACATTAAAAATTGTGGTTGCATGTCTTATGGACCACCCCACTTAAGATTGGGACTATGGTTGCATGTCTTATGGACCAACTTGGAATTGTAGTTGCATGACTTATGAACTACCCCAAACCCCGAATGGAGGGCGTAAATTCATTCACTTATGACTACCGGAAAGTCATATGCTTGCTTGCTCATTTGCTTGTGCATTCATATGGTTGCTTAATTATAACTTGCTTGTATAGATATTTTAGCTTGATCGAGTATGTTACTTGAAAATGAATCTCACTAAGCAATTAGCTTATACCCCAATAGTTTTTGTTGCAGTGTTCCTATTTTTGGATGTTCCGAGAGGACACTTTGTGCAGGTTACTACATTGGATTAAAGAGCTTTTGAGGAAGTCGGGACCTAGTATAGGCGTGGACTTCTAGGAAAATCTCTTTAATGTAAATTCAGATATATGTAATTGGAGCTAAACGATGTAGACTCCTATTATTTTGGCGGGGGTATGCCCCCTTGGCTTTTGTAAAGTTTAACTATTTATCTTGTTTGATTTATATTCTTAATGCTATGTATGCTTTCTTAAGACTACTCGAATCAAAGTGTGATCCTAAAAGTTGTGTGAGTACACCTTACACACGATATGTAAACTCATGGGATGACTAAGGTTGTCATACTTAAGTTTAAATATCGGGTGTGGTGGACTGTCGCATTTAGGGTACCCTTTGGGGCGTGATAGGAGCACCGAATAGCAAAAATATTCCGACAACACCAATAGATTCGTAAAAATATAAGGTTTTCAAAAATATCAGTTTTATAATTTTTCGGTGACAAAATAATAAAATATAGGACTTTTACGCTATTTTCTTTACTACCGGATTTTAATTGTCTGTCTACTATTCATAGTACTTTTCTACTATATCATTACTATTCACTATCTCTACTTTTCTTTACACTCTATTCTTACACACTACCATACCTATACCTTACAATTTACCTTCCCATACAACTTTACTCACATCATACCTTACACATTACTTCTTTAATACAAAACAAACAAAACAAATCAATTCCTCCCCCTAATCATGCAAAACGGCGCCCCATCTCCTCTCTTCCATCCAATTTTGTTTTCTTTCCAATTTATTTTATTACATCTAAATTCCACTCCCAAAAATCTATAAATACCCCCTTCCCTTCCATTCTTCACACACAAAAATTCATACTAAAACTCCCTCAAAATCACTCCACAAAATTCTCTCCCAAAACCCCTCTCAAGTCTCTTCTTTTCTTTAAGAAAACCAGTCCCACATAATACAACACCCATTCTTTTCTTCTTCAACAAACCCATAAGCTTTAGGTAAAAGTTTTCATATTCTCCTCTCTCAGTTTCATATAAAACTCAACATGAGTTTAGTGTATGTTTCTTAGACTCTATGATTAAAGAAGCAACAATTTATTCATGTTTTTGTTTTTGTTCATGTCGTTTTTCTTTATGTTACTATTATGTTATTATTGTTTTCTATACTTAACCTAAGTTATATAAATTGTTTATATATACTTATTTAGAGCATATAAGCTCACTTGTTATTTATTTATTTTCAAGTCTTGCAATTTATTTATTTACTTGTTTTATGCAAATATTAAGACTAGTCTTTCTAGTCTTAGACTTGTCCATATCAAGTCAAAACAATTTTATTTCTTTGCTTTTCTTTTCTTTGAGGACTAGTCCATTCTTAGTCCCGGGATACCTTGATGAAGCTAAGGTTCCCAATACTTGACTTTACTTTTATGCTCTTACTTCATTTATGTTGTTTTTATATTTCTTATAGTCAAAAACTCTCATTCATACATGAATATGTTGTTATTGTCTCAATCATAATAGAAATGAGTTTTCTTAAATTAAGAATAAGAACTCTTTTAAAATATAAATTTTGTCACATAAGAAGTTATTTTCCTTAAAGGTTTGAAATTTATCTTAAACAAATATCCTTCTAAAGATAGTAACAATATATGGTTTTTACCAAGAAATACATAAAGTAACGTTAATATAAATTCTCTTTTCAAAATAAGAAAGTTCTTTAGACTTAAACAAAGGATTTCTTAGATTCAATTGTCAAAGTTTTCCACCAACACTAAAGTCTAAGATAAGTTTTTCAACAATAACTTTTAAGATGATTTCTTTTAAAACTGGAACTAACCATAAAGTATTTAGAAAGACTTTGTTTTCCAAAACGCTAGAAATAGATTTATGGAAATCTTGAAAGATTAAAATAACTTTTGAAGGAATGGAGTTAAAAGGAGGAAATACTCATTTATGATAACTTAGGAAATTTTTCAAAAATAAAATTCTTTCCAAGCCTTAAGCTTATCTCACTTTCAAGACATTTGTTTTACAAAACCATTGTTGAGACAACACCAAATTCATGCATATAGCATGAGATTATACATATATGTATACACATATATTCAAGGGATTTTTCAATCATACTATATATCTATATCTTTGTACGAAAAGCCCTTGAGTAAAGTAAAGTTTGAAAACTCTAGTTTTGAAGTTTGGAAAAATTCGTATCAAATCTGTACGCTGCTATTCCGAGACCTAAATAACTTCTTTTGATAAAAATAACCTTAGAAATAGATATATCTTTTCGAGTAGGTAGAAATCGGTATATAATATGCGAAATTCCAAATTAAAATGAGCAAGTTATGGCCATTTTAAGTTAGGATTTCCATCCCATACGATTTTACAAATTCTTTAAGATAGAAGTATAGATCTTGAATAGATCTTGGATGAAATACTCATATTGAGTATTTCTTTTGTTTAGGTGTCGAGGATCACGATCTTGTCTTCCCCGAGGATTACTTCGACTCCTAGAGCGCTATGGACGAGTGAGTTTCCTTTACGCTTATGTATTCGCGCATGTGCTTGTAGAATAGAGCACTAGATGTTAGGAAAAAGATAAAATTGATATGCACGTGGGATATTATGGGAATTATGTATGTGATTCGTTGTGTGTGATCAATGAACGATAAGTATACCGGAACCTGATTTATGATTGATATAAATGTTTCCATGTATGTATTGTTATGTGTGCAGATATTGTTTAATTGCTTTAAATGATCTAATGTCATATTGAAATCCTCATAAAATAAATTTCCCATGCATATCACTTAGAATATCATTTCGGAGTTTTGCTACTACTCCTCAGCGTGGGACCGGAAAGGTAAGCTGCCTAGCTACACCTTGAAGGTTAGGACGTTCGGGGAATACGGCCTCAAGGTGTAGCCGAGCCGGATCGATCGCTTTGGGCATGGAAGGCCCGGGACTAGTAGTACGGTTCGTTGGAACCCAAGACGCGCGCAAACTTGAGAGGTTGTTCGGAACCCAGTTCAAAGCATTCCCTAACCACCGATGGAGGGGTAAATCCATCATACATACGAAACCAGATAGTCGTATGTAACGTTTGATCATATGGTTGTTGCATTTCTTATGCTTGAATTAATAAACTTGATTGATTGCTTATTCTGAATACTATTGCGTAAGGAATATCTCACTAAGCTAGTCATGCTTATACTCCTATAGACTTTTGATATTGCAGGATTATCTTTTGCACCCGAGACCACCTTGATTTCCCGGGTAGAATCCTTATTTTGAGAAGCTTTTGGAGGAATTCTGTTTTGAAGTTATAGAGTAGATTTCTTCTAAAACCTTCTAGCTTTAGTTATGATATATTCAGTTGAACCATGTTGTTATATATATCGGGGGAATGCCCCTTAGAAGTTGTAAGACTTTATATTTTTATGAAATATATTATGTGTTATTTTGTATGTTCCGCTGCCAACATCTTAAAATGCATTACTTCAACGGTCTCCCTTTGTTGTGAGTGTACACCTTGTACCGATATGGAAGCTTTCGAGTGACTAAGGTAGTCATTCTTGAGCTTTAATATTGTGTACGGCGGGCTGTCACGTTTAGGGTACCCGTTGGGGCGTGACAGCCTGCTTAAAGCCAACGTGTGCTACAAGTCCAAATTAATTAGAAAGCCAGCTTCATAACATTTACGCTGCCATGTTGTAGGCGACATAAATCTAAAGTTTTAGGGGTCTTTGACCCCGATCAAAGCTAGCACTTGGATTTCAAAACCGCCAGCTTTGAAGCCGGCGTAGACCTGTACGACGGCAGTGCACATGAGAAAGCCGCCGGCCATTTGCTCTCAGCAAGAATTAAATTTAGGTACACCGGCATGTAAGACGCCGGCATATTTGATCAAAATGCTGGCGTTTGTTCTGCAGAATCAGATTTTAGCAGGTATCTCTCTCTTTCTCTTTCTCATTTCTCTCATTTTACTCTCTCTCACACACATACGCACCCCTACTGCCCCATTCATTCACCCACTCGCTTAGATTCATCTTGCACAAGTAAGTACTCTCATCTACTGCTTTTTAATTGTCCTTTATTGCAATTGTACTTACATTTGATTTAAATCTGTTGAATGTTGAATTGAATTGCTGAAATTGGTGGATGGGACATTGTGTTCGGATTTAGATAGAATTGATAGATAGAATGTTTTAGATGGAGTTTTGGAGTTGGATTTCAGATCAATGCATGTTTAATTACATTTGCTGCTTAGTTGATTCATGAATTATGATCATTGAGTTAGTTAGGGTTCTTGAATTGACAATGTGATGAGGAATTCGAAATTTGGGATTTTTTTAAATTGGCTGAAATTGGATGCATGAAATGAATTTCTATACTATACTTTAGCTCCAATTGATGTTATTTGCTTCAGTTTGAACATGGGAATTCGAATTTGTGCAAATTTTGTAGATAAAATTGGGTTTAGAAGTGTTTAAATGAAATTTGATGAAAATTTTTGAAAATCACTTATCCTGGTGATTTTTGAATTTCCAACGTCCAAGTCTAAGTTGGCTGATCTAAGCTGCCAGCATAGAACTCATTTTGCAAGTGTGAATTTTCAATCCAATTCCATGTCAATTGCTTTATTGCTTGATATGCCTAAGATCTCAGATTTGTTTAAACTCATGTGGTGAAATGAATTAGGAGTGTATTCAATAATAATTTCATTAGGATTATTTGAATTGTGCTAAGCTTTGTTCCTTAATAAAATGACATCATTCACTAGGCTTAGGCTTTATTTTGCATACAATTCTGATTTCCTTTTCTAATTAAGCTCAATATTTATTGCAGGAATGGCTCATAAGTAGGAAAAACAGAAAACTACTGATGCCTCTACTTCTGGTTCACTGACCAGGAATCTTCTGTCCAGTCAGCAGTATGCAAAGGATAGAAAGAAGAGGTTATTGAAGATGGATTTCCTGAACACCCAATACTTAGATTGGAGTTTGGTGGATGAATATGGGTTGACTAATAGGGTAAGAAATATAATCCAAGATACAGCTTGGATTAGATTGTTTGATTTCAGGGAGCCAGCATATAAGAACTTGACTTTGAGTTCTTATCTACACTAAAGAGTTTACCTAACAGAGCTGAATCTACATTTCAGTTTCAGGTGTTTAATGAGATCAAAGAGGTCAAGTTGAAAAAAAGTGGGCAAACTCCTGGGATTATATGATGAGGAGGAGGAAAATTTGAATCTGCCTAACAACTAGCCTGAGGGAGAAAATCAGATGACTCAGGAGGCTTATTGGTATCAGTTGATTCCTCTTAAGCGAGCAAATGAGCCATTTGTTCCCGCAAAGTCATTGGCTACTGCATTTGTTGCTATTGAGCACAAGCTGTTCCACCACATTCTTGCATATACACTGAGCTGCAAGAAGACTAGTCACAGCAAGATGACTACGTTTAACATGTTATATCTCTATAGCCTTATTAGAGGCTATAGAATTGATTTAGGGGTGGAGATAGCCAACTTTATCTATAGGAAAGCTGATGATACCAGGACTAGACTCCTGTTCTATGGTGGTTATATCACCAGATTGCTAAAGGGCATGGGAATTTTTGAAGCTCCTCAGAGAGATGAATATTTGAAAGTAAGAAGATCTCGTCAGCACCTTTCAGAGGCTGGGGATTGCTTAAAAACCCCAGAGGAGTTCAACCACCAGTTTTAGAGGAGTTAGAATTTCAGGATATCTTTCCTAGTGATGTTCCTACTAACATCCCATCCTCCTTTATTCCTCCTCCTCTTGGTGCAGGTACTGCTTTAGCATATGACATGGACCAGCTTAGGCTGGATATCCAGGGTTTGAAGAGAGAAAACCAGGAGCTCAAAGACAGACAAATCAAGGAGAACAAGAAAAAAAGGTTTAGGAAGATGATTTTTGAGGCAGTGAAGACTGCAATCTACTGTTTGAATCCAGAGAAAGGGGCTGAGATGAATTATGAGACTTCTATTGAGTCAAGGCATAGCTCAGAGCACACTGCTAGACTTAGTTCAGAGCACACTTACACAGCCAACCTAGGAGATACTCAGAGACTTAATCCTGATACACCAACAGAGTTAGTCTAGGGCCAGAGAGCTAGAGATCTTGTTAGCTCTCATTTGTTCTTTATCGATCATTATTTTTCTATATTAGCTTGTATATATTATGAGCACCCAAGTCCCTATGGGTAGACTCACTTTGATCTGTGCTTCTTAGTTAGTTTTTATTATTTTTTGCTTTTATTTTTCTTTTTGTTTTTCTTTTGTAGATTTTAGGGCTGAACAAACAATCTCTCTACTATGAATTTTGCTAACTCTGATTCAAAAGGAAAATACAAAGGTTTCAGTTTCTTTTCTCTTTTGTTTTATATCTCTGAAATAGTGAGGACACTGTTTAGTTGAAGTGTGGGGGAAATGATAAACTAAATTGAATGGAGTTATGAATATGATCTGCTGTTTGAATTGTTTGGATTAATTGTTGTTTGACATGATTTATCTTAGTAAACACCTACCTTGTATTTTTGTTTTGAAAGAAAAATATGGGGAATTCTGCCAAATACCCACCCGTGTATTTTGGTTTGAATAGCAATTATGGGAAATTCTACCAAAATTTTTCAAAATCGCTTGAAAATTGGGAGATAGTACAAGTAATGATTGAAAGCATTTGATTAAACAAAGAAACAATGAAATTAACTTGTTAAAGTATCTTACTCACCTGCTGTTGTGATTGGTTTACTAAGTTGAAATTGAGTTACAAAATCCTTAAGGAACAAGTTTACTTTATTTTTAACTTTGGAATTGGAAACTTAAGAACTGATCAAATCATTTTGTGAAAAATAAACAGGTTTACGTCTAGAAAATTTTAGTTTGTATATACTCTTTTAAATTATAATATTTAGTGCAAGAGGCAAATGAAATTTTTAAACTTAGTGATCCTTTATAAAAATAAGTCTTTGATTTGTTATTGCATTAAAAAAAAAAAAAAAAAGAAAGAAACAAGCATAGCCACTGTAATCCTCTGAATTTTAGATAACCTGAATATGATAATTAATAAATAAACATAGAATCTTGAAGAACTTCGAGAAAAAGTCGTAAAGACCACTCCCAATTTTTTACGATTTAATAACATTAAAGTATAAACAAATTCTGTTATATTAGAAGGATTTGAATCCTTATAGATAAAATTTGAGGCAAAAATATAACTTCCATAATCATAACTAATTAATAATCAAGATGAATAAATTTCTAGGCAATAAAAGAAAATATTTGGCAACACAAGTAAAAAATTCTACAAGTGATTATAATAGCCTCAGATTACACATGTAAGAAGAAACAATTATTTTAAAAGCCTATTGGTAGAAAATGATAATTTAGAAAAGGATCACTAAAGTTCAAAAATATATGATAGGATTAAAAGATAATCAATATTTATAAATCTAGACCTTAGATAAAAATATGTATGTGCATAAACAAGATATATACTAAAAGAAATTTTTCAAAAAGAATATAACAAAAAATAGTATGATTAACATATAAATAAATAGTAAATTAAATCCTAAATATATGATAGATATTGTTTGAAGACCCGATAGGACCTTGGTTAGAAACTTTAGAGTATTGTGAACCTAATTTAATAATCTATTAACCTTAAGAATCTAAATAAAATAAATGCATTAAAAAGACACCAAAGATAGATTTTGTAATCTAAGTCAAGAACCAAGAATAAAGTATATATGTATAATAAATAAATGGCTTTAAATTTTAAATGCATTAAAAAGCTAATAATTCATGGTATGTGTATAATAAGAATAACCTATTAAAGATAAAACATTAGGGATATAAATACCCAATGAAGAGCTATAAACAGACCTACAATTAATTATTTAGACTTCAATAAAAATTTAGACAACACCATAATTTTAGTTAGAAAATTTAGAGTCTGTAGATACAAATCTTATATTTTGACCTATCAATCCTAAAACCTTAATCGCGTAGAACAAAACTTTAAAAATACTATATCGCATAAATTTTAAACTCAAAATTTGAAACTTAACAATATTTTAGAAATATTTTAGGACCTTAAATAAATTGTTGGAAATAAAATTCTCATATAACTAACATAAATATACGCATAGGAAACAATTTTTGATGAAATTAGCTAGATATTCAAATTTATTAATGTTTTCTCAAATGTTGTTACAAGTCACAGTGAAAATTAGAAACACTTGGCCAGCCCAAAATTGCTTCAAGTCTCTCCACCATAAGTAGCTAGCTTAACGGAGTAGTGAATGGTCTATAAAGAATACACATCACTAACAAATTACTTGGACCCAATTCCACCATGAAGCCTTGTTTAAGAAGTAGGTTGCACATGAGGTTAGAATTTAAAGACTTACCTAGCCTAAATTTGGTACAAGTCTCTCTACTATGTAAGCTATCTTAAGAGAGTAGAAAAGAGTATATGAGGTGAATTTTAAGACACATCAACTAATGAAAATGCACCAAATAAAAACCCTAATTAATGCAAACTTGTTGAATTACTTAAAGGGACTTGTAGAACCGGTAAACAAAGATTTCTCTTCCTCTTTCGTAAAACACAACAACATAATTTATTAAATAAAACAAATAATTAGAGCCTAAACTAATCAAACCTTCCTACATAAGTTACCTTAGTAAAACCTTCCTACATAAGTCTTCTCAACCCTTCATCCATAAGTTATTTAAAACCTTCCTTCATAAGTTATTTTGACTCCTATAAATAATAAACAAACCAACAAAGCAAGTCCCTCTCTTCCAAAAACTTAAACCGTGAAACATACACATACAACATTAAATTTACAACTTAAATCTTCTAACACCATATGCCCCTATCTTGAACTTCCATCAAGAAATAAAAACCAATCAAAGCTTTATCTTCTCTCTTGCAACTTCACCAAAATTAACATCAACAACTTAACAATCAACAAGACAAGGGTCTTGGTTTATATAGGAAGAAGAATTTATCGTCTCTCCCTCTAAACCATCAAGGTAATGTCTAAACCTATTCTAAAATTTATAATCTCCTTCATGTAGAAATTAGGAAAATTAAAGGCATAGAATTGTCATAGAAATTCTACATGAATAGCCTCCTTCAATTATGTTAATATTAAAATGAATGAGAATAATAGGTGATAGTCATTTTGATTAAGTTAGAATACCATATCTAGTAAAGAAACTATGAAGAAAATTAAACTTAGATTTTAGAAAACCCTAGATTCTAATTTTGTTGTCACTATAAGGCTATGACTCTAAAAACTTAATACATGACTTGTTTAGTTCAAAGCATTAGTAGAATATGCTTTAATGCTATCTAGATAATAAAACTCAACCAACATAAACCCAAGATGTCTAAAATATATATATATATATATATTAAGCATATGATGCATGAAATAATAAAGAAACTTGTCATTAGGTATATTAAAAGTATGATAACAATGAAGGATTTGAATGAGTTAGAATTAATTGAGAGATAAACTATAATTTGGAATACAAAATAATACTTAGATGAATTTAAAAGATCATTGAACCATATATTAATAATTGAAATTTAGATAAGATCCTCTAAATAATAGAAATTCTAACCTACATAAACAAATAGGGTTGACAAAATAAACAATAAAAGAAAATTTGTTATCACTAAAATATTAATGGACAATATAAATTAAAAATAACTCATTACCAATTAAAAGCTTAATAATGACAATAGGAAATATATATATATATATATAATATAGGAAAGTCTTACACCAACTATAATTTATAAGAGTAGGAGGAATATAAATTAACAAGTAAATAAGTTGAGTAACTAGCATATAATATGCAAAAAAGCTTTTTAACACCTATTTATACAACAAAATATAAGTTAAAATAAGTAATATAAGCCTACTTAAAGATTTTACACTAAAAACATGAATTTAAAATTATTTAGGTCACTTTTTAGTAAGAAATAATTATCTATACGAATTTTGTAAAAATATAATGTATTTCATAAACTTTAAAAATGACTAATTATAGGCTACTATCGGAATAGAAATAATAAAACATTATAAACATTAGAGATTAAAAAAAAATAAGATCCTTAAAGGATATAACAAAATTGAGTTATTAGAAAGCTTCTATAACAAATTTTAGAATTAGTAAAATCACTTAACTCACTTAATAATTTAAAAATAAGTAATTGATGTCTAAAAAAATAGTAGCTATGTCTAAAATATAAAACAAAGTATATAGAAAAACAAATAAGTTGACAAACAAAGTAAATAATAATTAAGAACCTTAGTTGTTTTTACCTACATTAGAAAAAAAAAATTTAAATAACTATATTGGTAAAAACACTTCCTTGACATATAAGTACAAATAAGATCAAGAGAAGCAAAACGAAAATAAAATTATAACATAAGTTTCATCCAAGTGATGATCAAGACACTTAAAAATGAATTTAATCACTAAAGCTTAGTAGTAGATACATAAAACAAAGCAATAGACATGAAGTAAGAATTAAAAATATAAAACTGGAATAATAGATATCATAGTATAAACATTTCGAATCCATAGTCATATAAGGAAAAATATACAAAATAAAAGAATAAACTAGAAAATGAAAGAGTATGTCCAATAAGCTTTACAACACCCATTTATTTGTTAAAATCAAAGTTAAAACAAATAAAATAGATCTAGGTTAAGATTATGCTATTGAAATTGGTATTTGAAATCATTTAAGACACTTTTCCTAAGAAAAACGAGCTTTATACAAATTTTATAACTCGATCGAAGAAACTAAGCCCTTATGAACCTTAAAACCCATATTTAAATGACGAAATTAGGATTAAGATGATAAAGGTTGAGTTTAGGAGACAAAAGGGCACAACCGAGATTGTTATGCAAATATTAGTATAGTAATAAGTATCTTTTATCTCATTCTATAGGAGAAACAGATCAATCTTTGGAATTTCCAGTAGATTACTATGACTTAGCAAGGATACCAGTGAGTAACTTTGACCTTATCACAGTTTTGCTTGTAGCATAGTTGCATATGTAATAATATACTAATACTTTATGCATGTGGGGTTGGGTATATCGCATGGTGCTTGGTGTATGATTGGTTGCCAAAACACCATATTGATAGTAACAATTACATTGTATGATAATTAATGTATGAAGCATGTTAAGGTTTGTCTGTGAATTGTATGGACACTTAAGAACCTAACCTAATACTATTCGACTATCTATTGAATTGGTCATGCATTGCATAACTTGCATATACTGCATAAAAAAGTGTGACAGCCCGCTCGTATTAGTATTTCGGATCTCGGTTAATGCTTGGTTTTTCTAGATGTAAATTTCCTAGTTCTTCCAAGATTATCCTTGTTCTATTCGGTTCCACGGAACTACTTGGCAAAAGAAGGAACGCCGCCTGGTATCGGCTTGAAATGACTAATACTTAATGGAGTCTCTTTGTTCCGAAAGGAAATTGAGTGAAGAAAATATATCTAATGAAGTGATAAATAAAGTAAGTACTGCTATTCCTATGGTTCTCTGTTTCTCCTGGGGGTGGGTCATAAGGATGTGATCCTTGACTAGGTTCCTTCAACCCTGATGTGAGGGTAAATCTACATCCTGTTTGGATTCCGGTTCTCCAAACTTGTAATTGAGCATATGTTTGATTGATACATTACACTGCTTGATAATAAACTTGTTTTTATTGCTTGATGTGTGGTTTGGTCAGTTATCTCACTGAGCTGTGGTTTCGCTCACCCCCCAACAGTTTTTGTGCAGGGCTAATGCTTGCTGGGAATAGGTTAGGTGTCACGCCCCGAGAGGTACCATAAACGTGGCAGTCCACCGTATACAATATTAAAGCTTAAGAATGACTATCTCAATCACGTAAAGGCTTCCATATCATGTACAAGGCGTACATCACAACCATGAGAACGCATCGAAGTAAACACAATTTATATTGATAATAAAAAATATAAGGCAAAGAGAATACTTATCATAAAACATAGACATATTAAATTACAATTCTTAGGGGCATGTCCCTCTATTGTCTTTAAATAAATATACCTTAGAATCTCCAAAATACTAACATAGAATTCATTACATATAAAGAACCTTATAAAATTACTTCATCTTATGTTTTCATTTCCTTCATAGAAGCTTAATATCCTTTCATGACTTCCTTAATGTCATGATCTTCAATTTAAGCCACGGGTATACATGTTTTAACAAAATCTATAGGGGTATAAGCTATAACTAGCTTAGTGAGATATTCCTTTTCATTCGCATCATGTTTTCAAACAAGTTCATTTAAATTTTCACACATATGCTATGCATATAATGCAAGAATCACGTGATTACGCAAATATATATATAGTTATCCGAAAATCATATATAGAACGGATTTACCCCTTAGTATCGAAGGTTAAGGAATCGGTGATGAAGATCCTCGATCTTCTACTGCTAGTCCCCAGGTCTCCACCTAAACCGTTCGGTTGGCTCGTCTTCTAACCTAGAGTCGCATTCCTTGGGCGATTTGGATTCTCTAGGAAGGAACATGGCCCGTGTCATAGCACTATAACAGCCAATCCAACTCTACGCGTAGGAGTAGCAGCCTTCTGAAAGAAATGTGACTCGATGGATGCTATGCATGAGCGTTTTATTTTTCTTAAGCCAAACCTTATTAAGGTTTATTAAGGGGCAATCAATCAATTTAGCAAATAATAAGCAGTCATACAAGTAGGTAAACAAAAATACTTAACACAGGCAGTTTGAAGTTGCGATATTCTTAATTCTCATTTCACGTATAAACATAGAATCACATATATATACATAATCCTGAATTCCCTAAATATATATCCATTTTTATCTTTTCTTAGTATACTAGTGCTACTACTTTACAAGCACAAGCAAGGTAACGAAATTAAGAGGAATAACTCACTCGTCCATTTCGCAATCTTCTTAGTCGTAGTAATCCTCGGGTAGGGTATTCTCGTATCCTTCATCACCTAGACAAAAGAAATACCCGAGATGAATTTCATAAAAATTCTACTTAAACTTTCTAATTATATTTCACTATGTTCGTCAAATTCGTATAGAATGAAATTCCAATTTAAAATGGCCATAACTTGCTCATTTTAACTCGGAATTTCGCATATAATATACCGTTTTCTACCTATTCGAAAAGATCTATCTATTTCTAAGGTTATATTTATTGTATAAGGTCATTTGGGTTTGAAAACATTGAGTACAGATTTAAAACGAAAATTTCTAGATTTTGCAAAACCATTTCTTAACTCAACTTCATTCAAAAATCCTTTAGTAAAAATATAGATTATATATATAATTATATTTGATAAATCCTTTGATTATATAGATAAGCTCACTTATGCAAAATTTCTAATGGTAGTGTCTCAACAATTTATTTCATGAAATAATTCTTTTTAAAATTGTTGAAACTTAACTTGATAAATTTCCATTCAAGTATTTTGAAGAAACTTTATATTTTTAAGTTATTATAAATGAGTATATTCTTATTTTATTTTTTTCATTCATTTTTCCAAAACAAGTAGATTTTCCTTTAACTTTAGTCTTTCATAAATTTTACTTCTAGTGATAAAAGATCAAAATTATCAAAAGTGTATTAAGTTGTTGAATATCTTTTTATATCTTTAGGATGGTTTTAGAAAATGAGTCTTGTCTTCTTATATTTATTATCTAAAACATAAGTTTTGTTTTCTAAAACTTGTTCTTTATTTCCTTTGAAAAGAATCCTCTTTATTGATAAAATCCTTTGTTTCTAATCTTATTTTATTTATATTTTTTTGAAAATAAGTTTCTTCTTTAGAAACTTGAAAATCATTATTTTCCTAAGTGGGTTCATAACTTTATGAGTTGATTTTTATCTTAACTTTGAAACTAGTTTGTTTCTTGGTTTTGTCATGGAGTTAATCTTTAATCTTTTTGGAAGATCTTTGAAAACTAACAAATTATTTTACTAAAACTTAGGTTCCCATATTATACAAAAAAGTATTATTTCTTATGTTTCATTGGTAAAGCTATCTTTGTTATTAAGAAAACTTTGAGAAAACTTATATACTCATTTCTATGTTGTTTGATAATAAATCCATTATTTTGTGACAAGTCACATAATAGAAAATCTAGTTTGAAGTTCCTTTAGTAAAATTCTACTTTTAAATTAGTTGAGATAATATCATTATGTAGATGCAAGTATTATGAGCATGTAAAATAATAAGAACATAAGAAAATACTAGAAATAAATAATAATAAACAAGATAATAAAATATCAAGTATTGGGAACCTTAGCTTCATCAAGGTATCCCGGTCAAGTATTGGGAGCCTTAGCTTCATCAAGGCATCCGGGACTAAGAATAGACTAGTCCTAAAAGAATAAAGAAAATAAATAAAAGTTGTTTTGACTTAATATGGACAAGTCTAAGACTAGAAAGACTAGTCTTAATAATAGTGAAATAAATAAATAAATTGCAAAGCATGAAAGTAATAAATAACAAGTGAGCTTATATGCTCTAAAGATTATATAAATACATAAAATATTTAGTTAGATATGAATAATAAAATCAACATAATAAATAGGAAGTTCATGTGCAAGAACAAAACATGAACATATTGTTGCTTTTACTACTCATATGAGTTTCAAAACAACACCATAGTCATGTTAAGTTACATGACATGGGTAGATAAATGGTTGGAAGAAGTTTACCTAAAGTGTTTATGTGGTATGAAGATGGTAGATGAAAGGGGTATTATGTAGTGATATGTGGTAAAAAGTTTGTGTATAAAGAATGATTTTTTTGTAAAGAATTGGTTTAAGAGAGTTTTGGTAGAGAGAACTCTTGAAGAGAGGATTTGTGGAGAGATTTTGAGAGAGTTTTGGTAGTGAAATGAATTGTGTGAAAGAATGAACGAGGAAAGGGGTATTTACAAAATTTTGGAGTGAAAATTAGATGTAATTAAATTAATTGAAAAAAAAAATAAATGAGGATGAAAGAGAGGGGAGTGGACGACAATGAAGGGGAGAGAAAGAGAAATTTGATTAAAAATTAATTTTAGAAGAAAAGTATAAAAGAAGTTTAGTAATATGTGGTGTAGAATTTTTATGAGAAAAGAAAATTGCAAGAAATAGGTATGTAGATGTAAGAATAGGTAGTAAGAAAAAGTAGAGATAGAGGAATAGTAATGAATAGTAGAAAGTACTATGAATAGTAAACTAGACAATTAAAATACCGGTAGTAATAAAAATACGCGTAATAATGCGATATCTATAATTTTTAGCTACCAAAAAATTCTAAAACTGATATTGAAATCCTTATATTTTTAAGAGTCTATTGGTATTAAGGAATATTTTTGTCATCGGTGTACCGGGGCACGGTTTTTGAAAACTAATCCTGTTTGGATCCGAAGGACACTAGAAATTTGAGAATATGATATTTTTAAGCTTTCCTATATTATTACGAACTATTATCAATATTTATTTTCATTTCATTGTTTAGAGTTTAAGAGTGCGGGATCGCCGGATCTTAAACACTAGGTTTGTTTGTATGTTTTTTTTACTTTTAAGGCTCTGGTTTGACTTCCGGTTTTGTTGAGTTATTTGCAAAGTATAATTTTGGAGTTTTTACCGTATTATATTTTTAGTCCGATACCTATGGTTTATCTCATTTTATTTGTGTTTATTTATTAGTTTTCAGTTCCCGGGATCGTTTAACCGAGTCTAGGGTTATGAGTTGACTTAGTTTGATTTTTGGTGAAAATTGAAATTTCTGATTCTAAAATTCACCGAAGGATTTAAGATCTTAGCATTTTGTTGTCGAGCGTTATTTAGATATATTGTCTTGATTTGCATGTTAGGAATTGAGTAGATAATTTGATTAACGTACGGATATTGATTCAACTGATAGTTGGATTTTATATTTTGTTTCAAAAGTTCTCATTTTCTCAAGACTAAGAATTCTCGTTTTTGATCTTATTTAGAATTAAGTTTTAACTTGGTTCGATTTTTAGGGTTTCGATTCTGGTGTTTGACTCTTAGGATTATTTTCTAAGAATTATGAAATTTTTAGGGGTTTACACTAGGAATGTGTGAAGAGTGATTTCCCTATCAGACTTTCATAGAGTATGAAAGATGGATTGCGATGAACTTAGAATGCGAATTTGATAAATTGTATAAGCATGCGAGATTTTATTTTATAGGTTGAAACCCAATTTTTATTATTTGGTAGGGGATACCCATTCTCTGTGATCTTGGCTAGATGTTCATAATTGATTTTCAATAATAATAGTATATGTATATGTATAGCTAATGTTAACAAGTGAATAGAGTCTTGTAATCTCTAGCTTCCAAGACGGTTTTCATATTGCAAGTGCACATGTAACATGACAACTTCAGGATAATCCTACTAGGCCCCTATTAGGGTCATGGCAGCCACTACTTCTCTAACTTAAAAATTTGAGTTATGAGTATCTAAGCTTGAATGTTAAAGTGAGGAAGAGTTCTTAGGGGTATTTTGAAACCTGGTCACTTAGGTGATGAGCCTAGGATGTGCCAACTCAATGAACTAACTATAATGAGAAGGAAAGAAAGACAAAAGTTCAAATTATGAACTTTGAAAAGCAAAAAGATGGAGGCAAAAACCTCCCAAAAAGAAAATAAATGCTTGAAAAAGAAAAGAAAAATGAATGCAAAGATTCAAAAAGGAGACTTGTAATAAAGAAGGAGAAAATCTAAGGAAAAAGTAAATACCACATGCTTTCATTTGGTGTTACTAAGAATATATATATATATATATATTATATATAAGCTAAAAGTCTAATGAAGTTTAAATGAGTATTTTTCCTTAGTGGATTGTGTATTTGCTTTTTTAATAGAATGTTTTTTTTGCTAAAAACTAAGATTAAAACTTGTTTTTTTCTGGATTAACTCCTCAATTTTGATTATAGTACTCTAATTACAGAAAATAGTATGGTTAGAGCAGTAGGTACAAGAAAAGCAAGTTAATGAAATTGTGCTTAAATTATAAAAATTGTACTATCTACGAAAGATTTCAAGAATTTTGTTCTTAATTATTTTGCTTGAGGACAAGTAAAAGTTCAAGTGTTGGGGAGTTGATAAGATCATATTACATAGAACTTTTTGATGTTCAAATAGCTAAAATGGGTACTTGTTTTGGTTAAAATTCATGTTTCAGGTCTAATTTGGACAAAGGAACCAAAACAAGAAATTTTGAAATGGAAATAGGAAAATCTCAGGGGGTACGTCAGCTTTTTTGATGTATAAGCCGCCGACGTACGACTAGCTTTCATCATCAACAGAATGAAAATCCTTAAGGCTGCCTCTACACCGCCAGCCTTGAGGCGGTGTAGACTAAGAGAAGATAAACAAACTGGCTCAACACTACCAGTGTAGAAGAAGAAGAAGCTAGCTTTTGCAGATTTCATTAAAAATCGGCTTTCTAGGAATAAAAGCCATCGACGTTGAGACGAATTACAAGATTAAAATGTTTGCACTTTCAAAGCCATTGCATACTGCCAGCCTTACAAGCATTCCTTCAATTGAACATACGCTGTCTGAAAGCTGCCGGCATAGAAGGTGGACAGGCTAGTGTAGACTGAAGGCTGGCAACTCAGATCTCAAGGGTTGCCAGTGTAGAAGGAGTTATAATATACACTGGACCTTAAGCTGCCGGCATTGAGGTAGTGTAGATAGAAGATTAGGAGGCATAATCAAATATGCATGCTTGGTTACAAAATGAACGGTCGACTTTGATGGATTGTCTAAGCCGGCATAAAAGCCGCCGGCTTTGGGACAACGTTCCTTATAAAATGGCCCGACCTTTAAATTTTGAGTATATATGCCTGCTAGATCTATATTTAAGCCGCTGGCGTACAAGCGGCCTACATTTGTAATTGAAGATAAGAGCTGCCAGTGCACTTGTCACGCCCTATAGGGTATCTTAAACGTAACAGCCCGCCACATAATATATAAGACTCTCGAATTCCCTATCCGAGTCCATCGGGAGTCTTGTATAGATGTAAAGCGTCCCTTTACGACAATAGAATACTCAACCAATGGAGTTAAGTAGTTTAATGTGGCATTAATTAGCCATAAATAATAAACCAAGACGTTATACTTTATAAAATCTAAGGGGGCATTCCCCCGCAAAATAATATCAAGTCCATTACAGTCATCTAGAGTCCTTTAGTTTCCAGCGGAAGTCTATACAAAAATGAAGTAAACTTCTACGGGAAACTCCTATCTCTGGTACCTGAGCTGTGGCTTGCCTCGGTCTAAGCCAGATAAACTCGTGCTGCAATAAATAAAAACTATTGGGGCATAAGCTAACTAGCTTAGTGAGTAAGAACTTCCATATCACAATTAAGTACAATTCATTCAAACAAGTGATTATTCAAGCAAGTGTATGCATCAGACAAATGAGTTCAACAAACATATGACCAACCAGAAATCATATGTGGATGGACTTGCGCCCTCCATCCCGAGTTAGCAGATTAACGATTCCTGCGGTACGACGCCGTTTAAGCTCACGGTTAACTGAACAATAATTCGTTTTATGGATCACGATTAACCAATATGTTTGTTTTATGGATCACGATTAACCAATATGTCGTTTTATGGATCACGAAAAACCAACCAATGCTAATGCTCCATCCCCATCGTGATATGAATGAATCCAATTATAATTGAAGTCAAATATACATTAATTCAGTACTTTTAGGTGGCCAACTATTATTCGCAGACACTCAATATAAAATACTAGCTAATCAATCACTAGCTTAACACCCGGTTTCGATATTCCTTAAGTTTCATTTCACACATCAACACAGAAATTATATAACTCCCATATACCCCATCATACATATCTATTTTTATCTTTGGCTACACCACTAGTGCCACTACATTACAATCACAACCATTAATTGAGAGTGGAAGTAGTACTCACTCGGCCATTGGACGCAGGTCTTTTTAATAGTAATAGTCGGGAGGTAGGGTGTCATCTTGCTCGGGATCACCTACCAAGTAAGAATAATCCTAATGAGATTCTCATCATGTAACTAATCCAAGCTATGCATCTAAACTAGATGAATTCGGAATTCTCGCTATTTACGGAAGATCCGACTTAAAACGGCCATAACTTGGTCATTTTAACTCGGAATTTCGTAAATTTTATATCGATCTCTATCTAATTCGAGAGATCTATCTATTTCTAATATTATTTTCAAGTTTTTAAGATATTAAGGTCATGGAACAGTAGGATCAGATCTGTTCCGTAAATTCCAATTCTGAAAATTGGTTTTGCTTTTGATGAAAAATGTTCCTAGTTGATGATTCATGTATAGATGGTATATGAATGAATTCTAATATGAATGTGATGTAATGAATTCAATACATGCATGGTCTTGATGATTTTTGATGATGAACTCTTAGGAACTCCTAATTGTTATAAAATTCCACAAAGGTTATTCTTAAAGAGTTATTCTTCCCAATTTTACATTCCCTAGGGTTCCTATGATTTTATTCTTGAAATTCACTTGTTATCTAAATAAAAATAAGTTCTCAAAGTCTATATTAATCATGACCTTCATTTTTGCATAAAAATCCACATTTTTCATTTGGTAAACATTTTTTTAAACAAGCTATTTGTAAAAATCCGAATTTTGTAAATTTCATTTCCTTGCATTTTCCTTATGAGAAAACTTTTTTAGGGCATCAAAAATTGAAGCTCCAATATATCTATCATCTAAAGACTTCATTTAGCTCATAAAACATGCCATCTAAGCTTGGATACTAAGTGTTCATGTGGGCATCACCCAAAAATACGAATTTGACTATACATTCATATATCAATATTTCTTCATTCTAGCTTTACTACTTGTTTCACATTTTTATCATGCCTAAACTCATCTAAAATTATGAAAATCATTCCTTCAAGATACCTATTGCACATATCCTTCATTTTTCATGTGAAATATGAGTTTAAAAATGGTTTTGGTGGTTTTTAAAGTAGGGTTCTAATTTCATCCGAATTTCCAACAATTCATATTTGACAAAACCTTTCCTTTTTCAATGTTCTTGCCTTCTATATATGAAGATCCTCTATCTAACACACCTTTACATGAACAAGACTACGTTTTTATGATCATCAATGCATGAGAATCAAAATAAACATATGGACATAAAGGTAGATGAAGATATACATGTCTAAACCTTAGATCTACTAAATATGATGCATGAATCATAAACTTCATGGCATGAACATCAATATATATGCAAGATCTCTACTTTACATGCATGAACAAGAAGATATCTTAACATAAACTCATCTAAACACTAGATCCATGTCTTGTGATGGCTTGATATTCTTGTTCAAGTGTTTTCATGTCCCTAGCATGAGCTCATTGGGATTAAATGAGAAAACACACAAGATATAGCTTTGCCATTACAAGATTTAGGAAGAATCAAAGCTTAAATCAACATACCAATGGAGTTTTGAAGTAGAAAAGATGAGGATTTGAACTTGTGTGTGTGAGTGTGAGAGGGGAGGGGCTCACGGCATCAAGGGAAGAAGGAGGGGAGAGCTTTTTACTTTTGTAAAATTTGAAACAAGTGAAAATGAGGAGAGAGAGAGAAAAATGTGTTTATATATGAAGACATTAGGGTTTGTTAATGAATAAAAATTGTAAAAACAATTCAAATGAGGGGAAAAGAAGGGGAGGGGAGGGAGTGTGTTTGTGAAATTTGATTTTTTTGTAATTTAGATAATTAAAATGTAATAATTAATTAAGAGACAAAATTCATTGGAAAAGAAAATTGAAATGAGTAGTTGTAAGGATGTAAGAATAGGGTATGGGTAGTGTGTAGTGTAGGTTGTACTTATGAATTGTAGACAAGATATCTACTTTACCGGTTGTAACGAAAACACAGGAAAAGCTATAACTGTAATTTTTATTGCCTGGAAAATTATAAAATTGATATTTTTGGAATCCTTATAAAATTACGGTTCTAATGAATATTCCGGAACATTTTTCTGAATTTGTGGTCCGGGGCAAGTTTTTCGTAGTTGAGCTCGGGAAGGCCCAAAATTGAAAAATCCCCAAATTTAAAACTTTCAAAGGTCTAAAATATACTTTAGAATAATAATTCAATTTCATTTACTTTATAAATTTTATTTTATTATGAAACTGAAGAAAACCGGGTTTAAGGTTCCTAAGCTTCTCTTACTAGACTCAAATTGGACCGGATTAGGGTTTCGCTTCCAATTCCCGGGGTTTCTTAACTATTGAGAATACCGGGGTTTACAACCTCCCCACCTTAAATAAAGTTTTGTCCTCAAAACGGAACTGACGTACCTTGTCCTTCCAATTCCATGGTTGCTTCCTCAAAGGCATAATTCCTTCATAACACTTTAACGTAGTGAATGTCTTTGTTTCGTAGCCTTTGAGTTTTCTTATCCAATATCTTCACTGGGTGTTCCTCACATGTCAGGTTTTCCTTCAGCTGAATTGGTTCCAACTCCAGAATCCTTTCTGGGTCGGCAACGTACCTCCTCAATACTGACACATGGAATACATTGTGGATCCCGGACAAATTTGGTGGCAAGGCTAGTCGATACGCCAAATTTCTGACTCTTTCCAAGATTTCAAAAGGTCCAATGTATCTCGGGCTTAACTTCCCTTGTGTACGCATCCTCTTAATACTTTTAATCGGGTTTATCTTTAGGTACACATGATCCCCCACCTTGAATTCAAGTTCTCTTCTTTTCAAGTTTGCCCAACTCTTTTGCCGATCCTGAGCTTCTTTCATTTTCCACTGAATCAACCTCACTTTATCTGCGGCTTCTTGTACCAATTCCGGCCCAATAGCTACCTTTTCCACTTCATCCTAAAACAAAGGGGATCTACAGTGCCGTCCATACAGAGCTTCATACGGTGGCATTTGAATGGTGGAGTGATAGCTGTTATTGTAGGCAAACTCAATTAGATGTACATGACTATCCCAACTCCTTTTGATTTCCAAGGCACATGCTCTAAGCATGTCTTCCAGGGTTTGGATCGTCTGCTCAAACTGTCCATCGGTCTGGGGGTGATAAGCCGTACTAAAATGCAATTTGGTGCCCAAGTTCTTTTGCAAGCTTATCCAAAACTTGGACACGAATCTCGGGTCTCTATCTGAGATAATCCCTACAGGTATGCCATGTAACCGTACGATCTCTTTGATATAGATCTTGGCTAATCTTTCCATTGAGTATGTCATATTTATGGGTAAGAAATGCGCCGACTTGGTTCACCGATCCACTATCACCCATATTGCATCATAACCAGATGGAGTCTTGGGAAAACTACACACAAAATCCATGGATATCTGATCCCACTTCCATTCAGGAATAGGCAAAGGCTTTAGCAATCCACCCAGTCTCTGTTGCTCTACCTTCACCTGTTGACATACCGGACATTTCATTACATAATCTGGCACATCTCGCTTCATGCCATTCCACCAATAGCGGCTTTTCAAATCTTGATACATTTTGGTACCTCCTGGATGCATGGTATATTCGGAGTTATGAGCTTTACCCATTATTTCTTTCCTCAACTCCTCATCCTCTGGCACGCACAGTCTTCCCTTCATTCTGATCACGTCCTCATCATCTATGGAAAAGTCAAGGTACTTTCTCGCTTAGGTTTCCCTTTTTACCTTTTGTATCGCCTCGTCATACCTTTGGGCTTCTTTGATTCTCTCTATGAAGGTCGGTTCCAATGCCAGGTTGGATATTTCATGTCACGCCCCGCCCCCGCAGGTGGCGGCAACGTGATGCCAGGGCAGGCAAACCCACCTCTGGCCCCCTAGTGGTAATGGCCAACACCACCATTGCATCATGGTGGCCCCAACCAACGCATGCCCAAAGGGTACCACGGGCACTATAGGTATTGTTACCCTTAGGCAGAGTTGAATCCAGTCTGCAGACTCTAGGATTCGAACCCCAGACCTAAGGCTTTTGCCTGCCCCAAAGGCAGCACCTTTCACCAGTTGATCTGCAGCTCAACTGGTGAAAGGTGCTGCCTTTGGGGCAGGCAAAAGCCTTAGGTCTGGGGTTCGAATCCTAGAGTCTGCAGACTGGATTCAACTCTACCTAAGGGTAACAATACCTATAGTGCCCGTGGTACCCTTTGGGCATGCGTTGGTTGGGGCCACCATGATGCAATGGTGGTGTTGGCCATTACCACTAGGGGGCCAGAGGTGGGTTTGCCTGCCCTGGCATCACGTTGCCGCCACCTGCGGGGGCGGGGGACTCCGGGGCCCACAGATGAGGACGATGCTACTGCGAAGTGGTAACTGGGGAAGCCCACATGACTTACACCCAACCCTTTTTACATGCATATAAGCCTCTCCAATACACCCATAGCACAACCATTACAGACAGTCTGTAATGGTTGTGCTATGGGTGTATTGGAGAGGCTTATATGTATGTAAAAAGGGTTGAGCCAAACCCATGTGGGACAATCCTTCACACCATGTGTAGCAGTGGTCCCCAAAAGGCTGTGCGCGAGAGAGTCTTCCCGGTAAGGACTCCGGGGCCCACAGATGAGGACGATGCTACTGCGAAGTGGTAACGCTGGGGAAGCCCACATGACTTACACCCAACCCTTTTTACATGCATATAAGCCTCTCCAATACACCCATAGCACAACCATTACATTTCAAGCTCAGTGCTTTGGTCTATGAACTCAATCCTTAGCTTCTCAAGCTCCTTAATCAAATCTCTTTGGCTTGTGATCAAGGCGGCTACTTCCCCGTGATTTTTCCAACTTAGGGCATCCGCGACCGCATTAACTTTCCCTGGACAGTAATTTATTCCCAGATCATAAACTTTTATTAATTCCAGCCATCTTCTTTGTCTCATGTTTAGCTCTTTCTGTGTGAACAGGTATTTAAGACTTTTATGATCCGTGTATATCTCACATGTTTGTCCATATAGATAATGTCTCCATAGCTTCAAAGCGAAGACAACGGCAGCCAATTCCAAATCATGTGTAGGGTAGTTCTGCTCATGTGGTCTCAATTGTCGAGAAGCATATGCAATAACTTTCCCTTCCTGCATCAAGACACATCCAAGGCCATTCCATGAGGCGTCACTATGCACCATATAGGACTTTTCTGAGTCTGGTAAAACTAAGATCGGTGTCGATACCAATCATCGTTTCAATTCCTGAAAGCTCTGTTCCCTCTTGTCCATCCAAACGAATTTCTCGTTCTTTTGAGTCAATTGAGTCAGTAGCTTAGCTATCTTAGAGAAGTCCTTCACAAACTTACGATAGTAGCCAGCTAATCCCAAGAAACTTCTTACTTCGGTAACTGTTTGCGGTGGTTTCCAATCCACTACAGCCTTGATCTTTTCAGGGTCAACTGATATCTCCTCACCGGTTACTACGTGTCCAAGAAATGATATTTTATCCAGCCAAAAATTACATTTGGACAGTTTGGCGTACAACTTGTTATTCCTTAAGGTTTGCAATGCCAAATGAAGATGTTCCTCGTGTTGCTCTTGGTCTTCGAATATATGAGGATGTCGTCTATGAAGACTATCACACACTTATCCAAAAGTGGCTTATAGACTCTATTCATAAGGTCCATAAATGCAGCTGGTGCATTAGTCAGCCCGAACGACATCACCAGAAACTCGTAGTGTCCATAACGAGTACGAAAAGCCGTCTTTGGTACATCCTTGGGCTTTATCCTCAATTGATGGTATCCCGAACGTAAATTAATGTGTGAAAACACGCAAGCCCCTTGTAGTTGATCGAACAAATCATCAATTCTTGGCAAGGGATACCGATTCTTGACAGTCACTTTATTCAACTCACGATAGTCGATACACAATCTCATCGATCCATCTTTTTCTTTACAAACAAAACGGGTGCACCCCATGGCGATACACTTGGTCTTATGAATTTTTTATCCAAAAGTTCTTGCAACTGTGTCTTTAGCTCCTTCAACTCAGGGTGCCATTCGGTATGGTGCTTTGGATATCGGTTCGGTGTTTGGAGCCAAAATAATCTCAAAATCAATTTCTCTTTTTTGTGGTAATCCTGGCAAAATTTCTGGAAACACATCCGATTCTTGACAGTCACTTTATTCAACTCACGATAGTCGATACACAATCTCATCGATCCATCTTTCTTCTTTACAAACAAAACGGGTGCGCCCCATGGCGATACACTTGGTCTTATGAATTTTTTATCCAAAAGTTCTTGCAACTGTGTCTTTAGCTCCTTCAACTCAGCCGGTGCCATTCGGTATGGTGCTTTGGATATCGGTTCGGTGTTTGGAGCCAAAACAATCTCAAAATCAATTTCTCTTTTTGGTGGTAATCCTGGCAAAATTTCTGGAAACACATCCAAGTATTCATTTACCACTGGTATATCCCTTTCCTCATGGGTTTCCTCTTCATCCAAGACACCTTCAATTGGTATTATCTCTTCATCCTCCATCATCAACTCAAACGAGTTTACACGAAACCTTCTCGAGACTAGGGTATTATCTCTTCATCCTCCATCATCAACTCATAGAAACTCACTGTTTTCTTTTGGCAATCCACTATTGCTTTTACCTTACTTAGCCAACTCATTCCGAGGATAACTTCGTATTTATTCATCTCCAATATTATTAAATCGCTTTTGGAGCTGTGTCCATGAACTTCCAATGGACAATCCTTTATCAATTCTCGGGTTGACACAACGCTTCCTGTGGGGGTCTTAATCCTCAAACTAACCGTAGTTGTGGCTATAGGCAATCCCAGTTGGTTAGCCAAACTATTGGTGATGAATGAGTGAGTCGCTCCCGTGTCAAATAAAACATAAGCCTCCACGCTATTCACCCGTATGTGTCCTGAGGTCAACAAATATCCATCACATATGAACCCTAAAGCACTCTTAAGGCTATCTACATAGGGTTCCTACTTCCAGCTTTCCCATAACATATTCAATTTCATTCAACAACAATTCAAATTAATAACTTAAATTTTAACTAAGGAGGGTTTCTGTTACTAACCTGTCACCAGGCCGCCATCGTGCCGTCGTTTTGATCCATGGCTGCCAACTCCACTTCCTCATCCTCATCTTCTTCCACCATCCATTGGCCCTCAAAGTTATATAGCCTCATCCCATGCATTGCTGAAGCTGCTCGGCTCCCACTTTTGTTACCCGACCTCATGGGGTTGGTATTACTTGAAGTTCCAAAGGGTCGAGCGGCCACGCTTTTCCGTTGGGGACATTCAGAGGCTAGGTGTCCCTTTTCCTTACAAATAAAGCAAGTCACGGCCAGCTTCTTCGGGCATGTATAAACCATGTGGCCAGCATCACCACAAAAGTAACATTTATTCCTCAACAGCGGACATTGCCTGGGAGCATGCGTCCCCTTACATTTCCAGCACGTGACATTGGTCTTAATCTGGGTCGGCTTACTACTAGACTCATCCTTAAACCCCTGGTACGGTCTGTACCTCTTTCCTTTGAATCCTGAACTCGAGGCGTCAAACGGCCTCTTTCCAAATACCCTCTTTTCAGGCTCCTGGTACTTCCTTTTTCTGGCCCCTTCAATTACCCGGGCCTTCTCTACCATTTCAGGATATGTCCTAACTCCAAACTCTTCCAACTTGATCCGCAATTCCTCATCTAAGCCTCCCAAAAATACTTGCTTCTTCAATTCTTCACTATCCCTGAAAGACTCAGGTGCATACTGCAGCAAGTGGACGAACTCGGTTTCATACTGTTCTACTGTCTCCCTTTTGCTTAACATGGAGGAAATCAGCACTATATTTCACTCTCAAGCTGGAGGGAAAATAATTATTCAGAAATTCCCGGCGAAAGGTTTCCCAAGTGACCGGGGAAGTCAAGTTCCTTCTCTTGGAGTCCCACCAGACCCTCGCGTTATATCTCAGCATATATGTTCCATATTCCAACTACAGATAAGGTGGAATTTCATATGTGGCAAAAGATCGCTCAACCTGAGCTAACCAGTCTTCTGCTTCATCTGGTTTACCGAATACTCCATCAAAATACCGGTTGCTCTTGATAAAGTCCGGTAAGGAGCTCCAGTGAGGTCTTCTATATGGTAGGGGTGGCGGTAATGGCACATTATAGGAATGCTCCTCTTGTGGAGCCGGTGCCTCTGCAATCATTTCCCGATGATCTGCGGGTGGTGGATGTGGGGCCAAATCCTGGGCACTTTGCCCTGGTGCGGGTTCTGATTTTGGATGAAGGTGTTCAGAAGATTGGCCAATTGTCCAATCACATTTAACACCTTACCCTGCTGATTCTGGGGCGCAGCTCCTTGGAGATTAGGTAGAGGTGCAGCCGGTTGATCGGCTTCATTCGAAAGAGACCCTTGTTCTCGATTCCGAATCCGTCGGTTTCGTCTGTTTATACATTGTTTAATGAATTTTTAGTATTCTTAGGAGGTTTTAGATTTTGAAAGGACTTAATTGTGTTAACAATACTCAAAAATTGCAAAAATTTGGAAATCAAACTTAAAAGAACTGGAATTTCATAATTTCATGTAATCATATGGAGAACAAAAGAATTCATACATAGAGTAACAAGTTGAAATTTCATAACAATAATGTGAATGAATGAATGCTCATGCAATCTATATGCGGTTAATGTTCTTTATGCCTCATGTTAGCATGCATGCTTTTCACAACTCCTTTCCTTTGAAATAAACACGATCTTTCATTACTTTAGCGAGCCATACAAATATTACATCAAGATTTTTGTCCCCAAAATTTGGCTAGCTATACTCCAATTCCGATTCTAAACATTTTCCCTATTCCCGAAAACATGACAAAATACAGGGAAAAAGAAGCAATAAAATACTAACTATCCTGAAATCCTAAGGCAAATTGGCATCCCGCATTGCCTACTACAAAATAAGAAAATCAGGACTCCACTTGGACTTCATGGGTTAGCTATCATCTCGGTCTCTACTCATCACTAGAGTCATCGGAGGTCGAGCTAGGAGGTCGTCTCCTGCTAGAAGAACCACCGTCGTCCCGTCGGATAAACAAACTAAGGTATTCCCTCGTAGTCATCCTCCGCTTCCTAGTAGGTCGGACTAAAGGTTCTTGGTCTTCACTTTCTCCTCTTCCTCCGTGCCTTGCCCTTCCCTCGGGCTCACTTCATTCTCCTCACCTCTAACTTCAGGCTCACTCACTTGAGTCTCCACTACCTCGTTTTCTCTCACCGGCTCTCCACCCATGCCTTCTACCTCCATAGGCTCGGGGGCCACAGGTTCTGCTACTACTATATCAAGTACAGGGGATTTTCTCCTCCATATAAACATCTCTCCACATCATGGGGTCAAACTCGGGTTCCACCCTACCACTATCCGGTATCTCCAGCTCCCGATTAAAATCCCATACAATTGGTTGGGTTCCGGATTCACTTTGCTTCCGGCTCGATAGGTGGGGTAGGGGTTCTAGGGACTACATTTTCTTCCCAGTTAGGATCCTCCTCGGGGTCCTCTTCTTCTTCTTCTTCCTCATTCTCTTCCAATACAGGGCCCCATTCAATTGCATGCCTATGTCAGTGGCTGGAGGTGGAGCTATCACTCGGGGTGGGAGAATGTCTAAATAAACCGCATGCCAAGTGATATGGTTCCATGCGTCTGCTATGTTCCAATCATGGTGGTCATACAAGTTGTCATGGGCATACACATATAAGGGTCCTATAGGGATCCATACCCTAAAATCTGGAGGGGTTCGGTTTCCCCCATTCTTCAAAATAAATGTAGCCTCCCTAGTCATGGGCTCGCCCATACTCAACCATGATTCTCTCCAAAGTATAAATCGTCTCCAATTTAGTCCAACTCCTTCCCCATGGGATCATACCTCAACCGGTCAACTACAGCAGCCCACCTTGTGTATCTCAATCCATCTTTCCACAGTTTGAACATTTCCCCTATAGTCCGGGGATGTCTGGCTAGGGCAAAGTCTTCGCACAATTCTCTAACCTTAACCTATACTCCACCATAGTCTCATCATTCCTCTTGGTGAAGTTCTGGCCCGTTCCCTGGTCTCACCCAAGGAGACCTACAACAATATAAGACTCCTAATCAGACTTAGCAAGAAAACGTTTTTAACTCCATTTGAACCTATTAGTTAGATTTCTAAGTGGTTTCTTTTAATTCTATTGTCTTGTTTTATAACCTAGGGCTCTGATACCAACTTAAACTGTCACGCCCCATAGGGTATCCTAAACGTAACAGCCCGCCACATACTAATAAGACTCTCGAATTCCCTATCCGAGCCCTTCGGGAGTCTTTTATAGATGTAAAGCGTTCCTTTACGACAATAGAATACTCAACCAATGGAGTTAAGTAGTTTAATGTGGCATTCATTAGCCATAGATAATAAACCAAAACGCATAATTATACTTTACAAAATCTAAGGGGCATTCCCCCGCAAAATAATATCAAGTCCATTACAGTCATCCAGAGTCCTTTAGTTTCCAACGGAAGTCTATACAAAAATGAAGTAAACTTCTATGGGAAACTCCTATCTCCGGTACCTGAGCTGTGGCTTGCCTCGGTCTAAGCCAGATAAACTCGTGCTGCAATAAGTAAAAACTATGGGGGCGTAAGCTAACTAGCTTAGTGAGTAAGAACTTCCATATCACAATTAAGTACAATTCATTCAAACAAGTGATTATTCAAGCAAGTGTATGCATCAAACAAATGAGTTCAACAAACATATGACCAACCGGAAATCATATGTGGATGGACTTGCGCCCTCCATCCCGGGTTAGCAGATTAACGAATCCTGCGGTACGACACGTTTAAGCTCACGGTCAACTGAACAATAATTCGTTTTATGGATCACGATTAACCAAATTTCGTTTTATGGATCACGATTAACATATTCGTTTTATGGATCACGAAAAACCAACCAATGCTAATGCTCCATCCCCATCGTGATATGAATGAATCCAATTACAATTGAAGTCAATATACATTAGTTCTTTTAGGTGAACTATTATTCGCAGACATTCAATATAAATACTAGCTAATCAGTCAATAGCTTAACACCCGGTTTCGATATTCTTAAGTTCCATTTCACACATCAACAGCAGACAATATATAACTCCCATATACCCCATCATACATATCCATTTTTATCTTTGCCTACACCACTAGTGCCACTACATTACAATCACAACCATTAATTGAG
Organism: Combretum micranthum; assembly: GCA_024138025.1. Classification (NCBI taxonomy): domain Eukaryota; kingdom Viridiplantae; phylum Streptophyta; class Magnoliopsida; order Myrtales; family Combretaceae; genus Combretum; species Combretum micranthum. The sequence continues at coordinate 203,490 of JAMXBD010000705.1, forward strand.
AGTGGAAGTAGTACTCACTCGGCCATTAGACGCCGGTCTTTTAGTAGTAATAGTCGGGAGGTAGGGTGTCGTCTTGCTCGGGATCACCTACCAAGTAAGAATAATCCTAATGAGATTCTCATCATGTAACTAATCCAAGCTATGCATCTAAACTAGATGATTTCGGAATTCTCTCTATTTGCAGAACCTCCAACTTAAAACGGCCATAACTTGGTCATTTTAACTCGGAATATCGCAAATTTTATATCGATCTCTATCTACTTCGAGAGATATATCTATTTCTAATATTATTTTCAAGTTTGTAAGATATTAAGGTCACGGAACAGTAGGATCAGATCTGTTCTGTAAATCCTCCAATTCCGAAAATTGGTTTTGCTTTTGATGAAAAATGTTCCTAGTCGATGATTCATATAGATGGTATATGAATGAATTCCTAATATGAATGTGATGTAATGAATTCAATACATGCATGGTCTTGATAATTTTTGATGATGAACTCTTAGGAACTCCTAATTGTTATAAAATTCCACAAAGGTTATTCTTAAAGAGTTATTCTTCCCAATTTTACATTCACTAGGGTTCCTATGATTTTATTCTTGAAATTCACTTGTTATCTAAATAAAAATAAGTTCTCAAAGTCTATATTAATCATGACCTTCATTTATGCATAAAAATCCACATTTTTCATTTGGTAAACATGTTTCTAAACAAGCTATTTGTAAAAATCCGAATTTTGTAAATTTCATTTCCTCGCATTTTCCTTATGAGAAAACTTGTTTAGGGCATCAAAAATTGAAGCTCCAATATATCTATCATCTAAAGACTTCATTTAGCTCATAAAACATGCCATCTAAGCTTGGATACTAAGTGTTCATGTGGGCATCACCCAAAAATACGAATTTGACTATACATCCATATATCAATATTTCTTCATTCTAGCTTTACTACTTGTTTCACATTTTTATCATGCCTAAACTCATCTAAAATTATGAAAATCATTCCTTCAAGATACCTATTGCACATATCCTTCATTTTTCATGTGAAATATGAGTTTAAAAATGGTTTTGGTGGTTTTTAAAGTAGGGTTCTAATTTCATCCGAATTTCCAACAATTCATATTTGACAAAACCTTTCCTTTTTCAATGTTCTTGCCTTCTATATATGAAGATCCATATCTAACACACTTTACATAACAAGACTATTTTTATGATCATCAATGCATGAGAATCAAAATAACTATGATCATAAAGTAGATGAAGATATGTCTAAACTTAGATCTACTAAATATGATGCATGAATCATAAACTTCATGGCATGAACATCAATATATATGCAAGATCTCTACTTTACATGCATGAACAAGAAGATATCTTAACATAAACTCATCTAAACACTAGATCCATGTCTTGTGATGGCTTGATATTCTTGTTCAAGTGTTTTCATGTCCCTAGCATGAGCTCATTGGGATTAAATGAGAAAACACAAGATATAGCTTTGCCATTACAAGATTTAGGAAGAATCAAAGCTTAAATCAACATACCAATGGAGTTTTGAAGTAGAAAAGAAGAGGATTTGAACTTGTGTGTGTGAGTGTGAGAGGGGAGGGGCTCACGGCATCAAGGGAAGAAGGAGGGAGAGCTTTTTACTTTAGTAAAATTTGAAATAAGTGAAAATGAGGGAGAGAGAGAAAAATGTGTTTATATATGAAGACATTAGGGTTTGTTAATGAATAAAAATTGTAAAAACAATTCAAATGAGGGGAAAAGAGGGGGGGGGGGGGGGGGGGGGGGGGGGGGGGGTGTGGGGGGGGGTGGGTGGTGTGTGTGTGAAATTTGATTTTTTTGTAATTTAGAGAATAAAAATGTAATAATTAATTAAGAGACAAAATTCATTGGAAAAGAAAATTGAAATGAGTAGTTGTAGGATGTAAGAATAGGGTATGGGTAGTGTGTAGTGTAGGTTGTACTTGTGAATAGTAGACAAGACATCTACTTTACCAGTTGTAACGAAAACATGGGAAAAGCTATAACTGTAATTTTTATAGCTGGAAAATTATAAAATTGATATTTTTGGAATCCTTATAAAATTACGGTTCTAATGAATATTCGGAACATTTTTCTGAGTTTGTGGTCCGGGGCACGCTTTTTCGTAGTTGAGCTTGGGAAGGCCTGAATTGAAAAATCCCCAAATTTAAAACTTTCAAAGGTTTAAAATATACTTTAGAACAATAATTCAATTTCATTTACTTTATAAATTTTCTTTTATTATGAAACGGAAGGAAAGCCGGATTTAGGGTTCCTGAGCTTCTCTTACTAGACTCAAACTGGACCGGATTAGGGTTTCGCTTCCAATTCCCGGGGTTTCTGGACTATTGAGAATACCGGGGTTTACAGCACTGCCTGTGTATTGAAGAGAAGGATTTTACGCCGCCTGTAAGCCACTGGCATAGCTACTATAATTGTCGGCGTACAAGTTGAAACAACAATTTTTTATTAATGCTTCTCACGAAATTTTTCCTATAAAAATACGCATAAATCAATTTAATTAAGTACTTATAGCATGATTTAATATTTTACGGGTGATCGTAAAATTTGTAAACAATCATTCTTATACTAGATTAAGCATTTATTATAAACAATTCCCGCCTTGATATACTTAATCGTAATTTCAACCAAGTATGTAAAGCACATGCATCTTTCCATTTTATCTTTTTTCTAATTCTAATGCCACTAATTTTACAAGCAAATTCATAAGTGCAAAAATGTAAGAAATAAACTCACTTGGCCATTTGCCTGGATACTTCTAGTCAAGGTAATCTTCGGGACACGGGAACTCGATCTTCTTATCACCTAAATAAGAGAAATACAAAAAATGAGTATTTCTTAGAAGTTCTACTTAAACTTGTAATTTTATCCCACTAAGTCCGTCAAAAATTGTGTAGAGGGAAATTTCAACTTAAAATGGCTATAACTTGCTCATTTTAATTCGGAATTTCATATATAATATACTGTTTTCTATATACTCGAATAGATCTATCTTTCTAAAGTTATTTTTATCATAAAATTCTTTTGGGTCACGAAAAAGGTCAGTACAGAATTACCATGAAAACCCTAGCCCTTAAAACTTCATTTTCAAACATTTCTTGATTCCAAAAATCTTTTAGCAAAAATTTAGATTATTCATAGGATTGAAAAAAAATCCTTTGAATACATACATATATATATACTCATATTGTATATAAAATTTAATGATATTGTCTCAACGATTATTTTTTATAAAGCAATTTATCTCATTGGTGTTGAAAACTTGAATTTTAACAATTTATTTTCTAAATGTTTTGAAAGAATTTTATAAACCCTGAGGTTATTACAAATGAGTATATTCTTATTTTGTTTTCCAATTTCCTTCCTAAAATAAGTTAACTTTTCTTAACTTTGATTATCTACAAAATTTTACTTCTAGTGATAAGGAATCAAATTTTCAAAATTGTTATTAAGTTGTTGATAACCTATAATAATTTGAGTTAATTATATATATATATATTTCTTTAAAAAATATAGTTTTGACAAACAAGTCCTTTTTTTCTTATATTTTCATTTCCTAGCTTCTTTCAAAAAAAAAAAAAAAAGTTATGTTTCTAAAATTTGGTCTTTTAAGTTTTTTTACCAATTTTACTTGGAAGGAAATCATGTTTCAATATTTTCTTAGGTTGTTGATAATATCTATTATTTTTGAAATTTATCAAGTTTACATTTTTTTTATTTCATTGGAAATGAGTTTTATCATTTAGAAACTTGACAACTTTTGCTTTTCAAGCAAGTTTATAATTTAGTGAGTTGATTTTATCTCAACTTATAAAATTTAGTCTAGTTATTTCTTTTTATTATGAAATTGGTAAAAATCCTACAAGTAAGCTTTTTGAGAAAAGTTTGCTTATTAAGGATTATTATTAATACTGTTTCAATAAACTTTATGTGACTTATCATAATAAGAGAAAATATTTGTTTTGTTGGTTAACTTCTTCAAAAAATAATCTTTATTGTCATTTAAGAAAAATCTTGATGTGTTTGAAAAAAAGTCGGAAAAAGAATAATTTTCTTATGTATGTGATAACAAAATCTTGATTTGGTGACAAACATATAGTAAGAAAGTTTGGTTTTGTTTTCTTTTATTAAAGAAAATTTCCTCCTAATTTTTATTGAGATAATATAATTATGATTATGCATATACATGAGTATGTAGTATGAAAAACATGAAATATAAAAATATATAAGAATCAAATAATAAGCAAGATAATAATATCAAGTATTGGGAACCTTGGCTTCATCAAGGTAACCCGATCAAATATTAGTAGCCTTAGTTTCATCAAGTTAACCGGGAGTAAGTAAATAGACTAGCTCCAAAAAGAAAAAAGAAAAAAAAAAAGCAATAACAAGAGCATTAAGAATAATAAAAGCAAGTTAGTAAGAGTTAGTGAGCATTTAGGCTCTAAGAAATAATATATATACATACAGATAATAATATATATATGTAGAGTTAAGTTAAAAGCATGATGACAATAATAACAACATATATGATCATAATAACAAGATAATAAAATCGTAATTTCTTGGTATGTGCAAGAACAAAACATTAACATGTTGTTTTTACAACTCATATGAGTTTTAAGAAATAACACCATGGTCATGCTAAGTTGCATGACATGGGTAAAATAAATGGTTGAAAGTTTTACCTAGAAGTGTTTTTGAGTTTGAAGGAAGATGGTAAATGAATGGGTATTATGTGGGTAGTAATATGTAGTGGATGGTTTATGTAGAGAATGATTTTGGAAGAATTTGATTGTGAAGAGTTTTAGTGGAGAGAAATCGTGTAGAGAGAATTTTTGGAGTGACTTTGAAAGTGTTTTGTTTTGTGAAATGAATGTATGAAAGAAGTGGAGGGAATGGGAATATTTATAGTTGAAGATTGAGGAAAATTGTGTGTAATAAAATAAATTGAAAAAGAAAATTGAAAGAGATAGGGTGGGGTGGGGTCCTTTCTTGAAGGAGAAGGGAGAGAAAGAGATTAAATTTGTACTTTTTTGTAAAAAAAAAAAATTAATATGTAAGATATGATTTGATATGATGTATTGAAAAGATAAAAAGTAAGAAAATAAGTGTATAGGTAGTAAGAAAAAGTAAAGATAGGTGAATAATAAATAAATAGTAAACAAAACTAATAATCTATCGATAATAAAGAAAATACGTGTATAAATGTGATATTTGTAATTTTTAGTTTCCGAAAAATTATGAAACTGATATTTTTTTATTTCTTATATTATTACAAGTCTAACGGTATCATCGGAATATTTTTACCATCCGATGTATCAGGGCATAATTTTCGAAAACCGATCGCATTTGGATTCGAAAGATAATAGATATTGGCGAATCTGATATTTTTAAGCTTCCCTATATTATTACGAACTATTATAAATCACTAACTCAATTTCGTTGTCTAAGGTTTAAGAGCGCGAGCTTATCGGATCTAAACTCTGGGGTTTAGGCATAGGTTTTTGTTGTCCCAGGGAATCCAGTTGACTCTCAGTTCTAGGGTTTGAACTTAAAAATTGTCGTAAAATCTAGGGTTTTACAAAAGCAAAGGAAGTAGACTTACTCGACCAAGGCTTGACGATAATTTTTTAGTTGAAATAGTCCTTGGGATAGTACACACCGTCCTCTCATTTCTCAAACAAAGGAAATACTCAAAATGAGTATTCCATGGAATTTCTAGCCAACATTTCTAATTCTATCTTCTAGTTGTGGTAAAATTCGTATGGGTGGAAATTTCAACTTAAAATGGCCATAACTTGTTCATTTTAACTCGGAATTGCACATATTATACACCGTTTTCTACCTACTCGAAAAGATTAATCCATTTGTAAGGTTATTTTTATCATAAAAGGTCATTTGGGTTCTGAAACAACAAGGTTAAAATTCATCACAAAAATCCTAGCTTCAAAACACAAGCTTCCAAACTTTTCTTCATTCAAATATCAATATACAAAAATATCAGTATTTGTATAGTTGAAAAATAATTTAAATATACATATATAGACTCATATTGTATGCATGAATTTAGTGATGTTGTCTCGACAATGATCTTTGTAAAACAATGTGTATTAAAATTAGAAAAATAAAACTTTGAAAAATTTTCAATTTTGTTTGTTGGAAAAATTTCTTGAATCATTATAAGTGAGTATTTCCTCTTTTTAATTTTATTTCTTAAACTTTGGAAATAATTAATTTTTTTCCAAAAATAATTTTATTCTTTTTAAGATCCTTACAACTTCATTTCTAGGAGTTGAAAATGTAGTTTTTAAGTATCTCTTGATTGTGACTAAAATTTCCTAAAGTTTACATGTTATTAGTTTTTCCCTAAATTAATTTCACTCTAATAAATAATAATAATTTCTTAAGTTGTTTACTAATTTTATACCCTAAGAAAATTTTATTTCTAGAAGAGAGACTTTCTTGATGATTTTACAAAACTTGTCTAACCCTTAGTATTTTGGAGTGTTGGTGGAACTTTTACAAATAATTTTAAGGAAACCTTTGCTAATCAAAGAATATGAAATCTTAAGTTCTTAAAGAAAACTTTTCCGTTTTATTATTTTGAAAAGAGTATGTGTGATAAATCTACTTTATGTATCATTTGCGAAAAGTTTAATATACTATTGTTATTAAAAACTTGTAATGAGCTTGGCTAGATTTTGAAAAAGATTTGTTAAAGTAGAACCCTAAGTTTTAATGGAAAAATCATTCCTTAGTGACAAAAGTTTATTCTAGAAAAGAGTTTTTATCTTCCTTCATTTACGAAAATTTCCTTTTTATTTTTGTTGAGACAATATCAATATGTTCATGCGTGAATATGATTATATAGCCATGAGAAATAGAATAATATATCATAATAAGATAAGATATATATAAGAATCAATATGAGCATAATAGTAACATCAAGTATTGGGAGCCTTAGCTTCATCAAGGTAACCCAGGACTAAGAATAGACTAGTCTCAAAGAAAAAGAAAAGAAAGAAAAGAAAAAGCAATAATAATGGTAAGAGCATGTTAGTTAAGTTAGTGAGTATTTAGGCTCTAAAAATATATGGATATACATATAGATAATAATATATATACAAGGTTAAGCTCGAAGCATAATAACAACAATATTGACATAATGACATAGTATTAACAAAATAATAAAATCAGAATTCTTGGCGTGTAAGAATGAAACATGAACATATTGTTGCTTCTACAACTCTCATGAGTTCTAAGAAACAATACCATAGTCATGCTAAGTTATATGACATGAAAACAAAATATTGATAGAAGTTTTACCTAAGAGTGTTTTTGTTTGAAGGAAGAATATGGTAAGTGTAGTATTATGTGGATAGTAATGGATGGTAGATGGTTTATGTGTAGAGAAGAATTTTGGAATAAAATTTAATGGAAGAAAGCTTTAGTAGAAAGAATTTGTGGAGAAATTTTGGAAGAGTTTTGTTATGTAAAATAAGTGTGTGGAAGAAATGGAGGGAGATGGGATATTTGTAGAGTTTTGTGGAGGGAAATTAAATGTAATATAATAAATTGAAAAAAAAATAGATATGAGAGGGGGAGGAGTGGTCGCACATGGTGAGGGAAAGAGACAGAGAGTGATTTATTTTTTTATTATTTTGTAATGAAAAGTAATTAAGATATAAATTATGGTAGATGTGAAGTTGTATTGGAAATTAAAAAAGTATAAAAATAAGCGTATAAGTAGTAAGATAAAATAGAGATAGATGAATAGTAAACAAGACTAATAATATACTAATAGTAAAGAAAATACGCGTATAAATGCGATATTTGTCACGCCCCAAAGGATACCCTAAACGCGACAGTCCACCACACTCGATATTTAAACTTAAGTATGGCATCCTTAGTCATCTCATAAGTTTACATATTGAGTGTAAGGTGTACCCACACAACTTTTAGGATCACACTTTGATTCGAGTAGTCTTAAAAAAGCAACATAGCATTAAGAATATAAATCACAACAAGATAAATAGTTAAACTTTACAAAAGCCACGGGGACATACCCCCGCCAAAATAATAGGAGTCTACATCGTTTAGCTCCAATTACATATATCTGAATCTACATTAAAGAGATTTTCCTAGAAGTCCACGCCTATACTAGGTCCCGACTTCCTCAAAAGCTCTTTAATCCAATGTGGTAAACCTGCACAAAGTGTCCTCTCGAAACATCCAAAAATAGGAACACTGCAACAAAAACTATTGGGGTATAATGTCACGCCCCAAAGGGTACCCTAAACGTGACAGTCCTCCACATATAATATCAAGGCTTAAGAATGGCTACCTTAGTCATGCGAAAGCCTTAGTATTATATGTAAGGCGTCTAACACGGTAATAGGAGACGCTTTTGGGAAGCATAGTTTAAGCAAGTAAAGATAAACATACAAGAATCCAGAAATAAAGTATATCATATCATTAATAACCAAAGGTCTATTACATAATTTCTTAGGGGCATACCCCCGCTAATCCAAGGATCGTGATAAACTTTATAACATCCAAAATACTACATTAAAGATTTCAAAGGAATTCTAATCTAAGTCTTCGAGTAGATTTCCTCCAAAAGCTTCAATATAAAACTTACACGGATACGGGAAGACCTCGGGCACAAAAATAGGTGTTCCTGAGAATACAAATATCTATAGGGGTGTAAGCTTATGGGCTTAGTGAGTAAATCCCAAAATTCATACTCGAAGAAAATTATCAATCAAGTTTATTATTCAAACATATGAAATGCAACAACCACGTGAGCATACAAGACATATGACTTTCCGGGAATCATATGTTGAATGAATTACGCCCTTCATTCGGGGTTGGGTATTCAGGCCAATTACAGCCACAACTTTTAAAAACACTTTTATAGATCTTACCGGCTCCTATACGCCATCAAAAACTTGTAGTTATTACAGGCTCCTACTAGCCACCAATTTAAGTAGTTCTTACTGGCTCCTACTCGCCACTACATGATATACCGGTTATGTCTACCACCACTATTATACACTTGTCCCACCAATTGTATAGTAGTGAATGCAATGTGACTCAACATATGAAGTGCATGAATAATTTCTTTAATTAAAGTCTAGTAGTTACATTTAACTTCTTTCAAGTGATCAATCAATTTCAAACATTTCAAGATATTAATTCACATACAACTTTATTACAAACAAATCGAGTTTCGATATACTTAGTATTCTTTCAACATATTATCATACACTTCCTTTTGATTTTTCTTAAATTCTAGTGCAACTAATTTTACAAGCACAATCAAGAGTATGAAAAATAACGGGAATAAACTCACTCAGCCATGATGACACCTTTCTTGAAACGGATGAGTCGTTCGGGATTTCCACTAATCGTAATAATCTTCGGGATATGAACAATCCTCCTCGAGATTATCTAAAAGAAAGAAAATACTTAAGATGAGTATTTCATGAACTTCTTTTCTTGAAGATTCTAATCTTTTCTTAAAATCGGTAAAATCGTATAAGGGGAAATTCCAACTTAAAATGGCCATAACTTGCTCATTTTAACTCGGAATTTCGCGTATAATATACCGTTTTCTACCTACTCGAAAGATCTACGCATTTCTAAACTTATTTTCATAAAACTAGGTCGTTTGGGTCCGAAAAGACAGCGACCAGATTTGCCACGAATTTGCAAACACTTGTTTTCCTTCTTGTAAACAAAGCTCATTTGAAAAGATAAATATTTCAATTATTTTGTAAACTTTTGAAAGGTATATATATATTTGTAATGACTCATAACAAATGTATGAAGTAAATGAAGTTGTCTCAACTTATAAAAAGTAAGGTTTTAAAAGACTTTGAACTTGAGATTCTATTGAATATTTATTTTACTTTTGAAAGATCTTAGTTATTGAGATGAATATTCTTTTTCTAAATTTAATCTCTTGTAATTACTTTAATTTCCTAAAGTGTGGTTTTATTTTCTAAACTTGGATTCAAAAGTAGTAAAATGACATTTTTATTTCTTGTAATGATTCCAAAAGAATTTCTACTTCTTGATGAAAGATAAGTTTTCATAAAACCTTTTGTTTATGTAAGAAAAATCATTCCATGCATGTTCATGGGTTTTTAAGAAATCCATTTTCCATATTTATTTTTTTAGAAAGAATCTTTAATTCAAGAAAACACTTTCTCATTTATTTTTGTTGAGACAAAAACATTATGTTCATGCATGAATATGAATCATAAGCTATAGAAATATAAAGTAAAATAATAACTTGAAAGCTTAAGTAAATAATAAAGTAAATCAAGTATTGGGACCTTAGCTTCATCAAGGTACCCCGGGACTAAGAAAAGACTAGTCCCGAAAAGAAAAGAAAGAGAAATTGTTTTGACTTGATGAGGACAAGTCTAAGACTAGAATGACTAGTCTTAAAATCAACTTGAAATAAATGCGATAAAGTAAATAAATTGCATGAAAGATAAATAAATTGCAAGATAATGAGCTTATATGCTCTAAATAGTATTATAGCTATATAGATATATTAGATAGTAATAACATAAAGGAAATATAAAGAACATAAAGGAACATAAAGAGATTGATATTATGAACAAAAACAAAGTATGAACTTATGTTGCTTTCTTAACCTTCATGGTTTTAGAAAACACACACTAAGCTCATACTAAGTAGATGAACATGAAGAATTCTTGAGAAATTTCTTACCTAAAGGAAGCTAAACTAAGAAGACTTCTTGAAAGAACTCTTGAGAGAAATTGGAGAGAAATTTTTGTAGAGTAACTTTAGAGAAGAAGAGGTGTGAAAGAAGTGAAGGTATGAGGGGGTATTTATAGGAAAATGTGGGAGATAAATTGTGTTAATTAAATAATTGGAAAATAAAACAAATTGAGGGATAGAGAGGGGGGCCGGCGCATTCATGCATGGGGAGGAGAAAAATTTTTTTTTGTTATTTTGTTAATTAAAAGTAAGAAATGAAAGATGTGAAATTGTATTGGAAATGAAAATGTGTAAGAAATAGGTGTATGGTTGTAAGATAGGTTGTAAGAAAAAGTAGAGATAGATGAATAGTGTAGAATAGTAGAAAATAGTGTAATGTAAAAGTAGACATGACAATTAAATACCGGTAGTAAGAAAATACGCGTATAAAAGCGATATCTGATATTTTTAGCTACCGAAAAATTACGAAATTGATATTTTTGGAAATCTCATATTTTTACGAGTCTAACGGTATATTCGGAATATTTTCCTATTCCGGGCTTCCGGACACGTTTTTCAAGAATATGTCCGATCGGGTTCAAAGGACACTCGAATTTTAAAACTGATATTTTTATAAAACCTATAGCTATTACGAACTATTAACTAATTTTTCCAACTTCGTTTTCTAGGGCTTGAGAAAACGGCAATGCCGGACTTAAGCGGTTACGGTAAACTAGGGTTTGGTTGACTCTGGAAATCCGGTTGACTTCCGATTAGGGTTTAAACTATAATTCGGATCCAAAAATTTCGGGGATTTACAACCTACCCCCTTAAAGAAAGTTTTGTCCTCAAAACTTGAAATTTGCAACTTGAAATTCGTACCTGATTCTTCAAAGAGATTTGGATATTTCTTTCGGATCTCATCCTCGGCTTCCCAAGTAGCCTCTTCTCGCGAATGATTCCTCCATAACACCTTGACATATCGGATTTCCTTGTTTCTCAGCTTTTGAACCTTTTGATCCAGAATTTGAACTGGGTGCTCCTCATAAGTCAAGTTCTCTTTCAGCCTGACTGGTTCAAGCTCCACAATCCGATCAGGGTCGGGGATATGCTTTTTAGCACTGAGACATGGAAGACATTATGTACTCCCGACAGGTTTGGTGGTAATGCCAAGCGATAAGCCAAATCTCCTACTCGTTCGAGGATTTCGAAAGGTCCGATATACCTTGGGCTTAGCTTTCCTCGAGCCCGTACACGATGAATACTCTTTATCGGATTCACTTTCAGATACACATGATCACCAACGTTAAACTCAAGGATCGTCGTTTTTGATCTGCCCAACTTTTCTGTCTATCTTGGGCCTCTTTCATCCTTTGCTGAATAATCCTGACTTTATCTGAGGCGTCTTGGATGAGATCTGGTCCAATTGTTAATTTTTCCACATCATCCCAAAATAGAGGCGATCTACACCTTCTTCCATACAAAGCTTCGTACGGTGGCATCTTAATTGTTGAATGATAGCTGTTGTTGTAAGCAAACTCTACCAAAGGTAGGTGTACTTCCCAGCTTCCTTTGAATTCCATAACACAAGCTCTTAACATGTCTTCCAAGGTCTGGATAGTTCGCTCTGATTGTCCATCAGTTTGTGGATGATAAGCTGTACTGAAATGTAACTTAGTTCCCATACACTTCTGAAGGCTCATCCAGAATTTTGACACGAATCGAGGATCCGATCCGATACAATCCCTGCTGGAACTCCATGCAGTCTCACAATCTCCTTACATATACGGGCCAACTTTTCCATCGAGTAGGTCATGTTGATGGGGATGAAGTGTGCTGACTTGGTGAGTCGATCCACAATTACCCATATAGCATCATATCCGGCTGTGTTCGGGGCAATCCACATACGAAATCCATGGTAATTTGGTCCCATTTCCATTCTGGTATGGCCAATGGTTTCAAAAGTCCTCCTGGCCTTTGGTGTTCAATCTTTACTTGTTGACATATGGGACACTTCATTACGAATTCAGCTACGTCCTTTTTCATACCATTCCACCAAAAGCGACTCTTAAGGTCTTGGTACATCTTGGTACCACCGGGGTGCATGGTATATCCCGAGTTATGTGCCTCACTCATAATTTCCTTTTTCATCTCCTCATCATTCGGTACACATAATCTCCCTTTCATTCTTACTACATCTTCCTCATCTATCTCAAAATCATCATACTTTCCTCCTTGTATCTCACTTTTCAACTTTTGTATGACTTCATCATATCGTTGAGATTCTTTGATTCTTTCTATCAGAGTTGGCTCCATTACCAAATGGGAAATTTCTATTTCCGTGCTTTGCCCTACAAATTCGATGCTCAATCTCTCGAATTCTTTTATAAGTTCTTTTTGAGTTGTGAGCATGGCTGCAACTTCTCCATGGTTCTTCCGACTCAAAGCGTCTGCTACCGCATTCACTCTTCCAGGGCAATAATTTATTCCAAGATCATAGTCTTTGATCAACTCCAACCATCTCCTTTGCCTCATATTCAATTCCTTTTGTGTGAATAAATACTTGAGGCTCTTATGGTCCGTATAAATCTCGCATCTCTGTCCATATAGGTAGTGCCTCCAAAGCTTGAGAGCAAAGACAACTGCGGCTAACTCAAGATCATGCGTCGGGTAATTTTGTTCATGCGGCCTCAATTGCCGTGAAGCATAAGCAATTTGTCACGCCCCGTAGGGTATCCTAAACGTAACAGCCCGCCACATACTAAGTAAGACTCTCGAGTTCCCTATCCGGGGCCTTCGGAAGTCTTAAGTAGATGTAAAGCGTTCCTTTACGACAATAGAATACTTCAACAAATGGAGTTAAACAGTTTAATGAGGCATTCATTAGCCATAGATAATAATCAAAACGCATAATTTTAAAGTTTACAAGATCTAAGGGGCATTCCCCCGCAAAAGAATAACAGTCTATTACAGTCCTCCAGAGTCCTTAGTTTCCAATGGAAGTCTATACAAAAAGAAATGAATTAAACTTCTATGGGAAACTCCTATCTCCGGTACCTGCGCTGTGGCTTGTCTCGGCCTAAGCCATATAAAATCATGCTGCAAAAGATAGAAACTATGGGGGCGTAAGCTAACTAGCTTAGTAAGCAATACTTCCATAACGCAATTAAACATAATTCAGTCAAGCAAGTAATTATTCAGGCAAGTGTATGCATCAACCAAATGAATTCAGCAAACATATGACCAACCGGAAATCATATGTGGATGGACTTACGCCCTCCATCCCGGGTTAGCAGATTAACGAATCCTGCGGTACGACGCCGTTTAAGCTCACGGTCAACTAACAAGACTTCGTTTATGGATCACGATTAACAACAATTTCGTTTTATGGATCACGATTAACCAACAAATGCGAATGCTCCAACCCATTGTGACATGAATGAATTCAATTTACAGTTGGAGTCGAATATTCATTATTCAGTTCTTTTAAGTGACCAAAAGAGTTCGCAGACATTCATCATAATATACTAATGAACAGTCAATATATTAACACCGGTTTCGATATTCCTTAAACTCCATTGCACATATCAACAATAACAACATAAACAATTCCCATATACCCCATCATGCATATACAATTTCTTTTATCTTTGCCTACACCACTAGTGCCACTACATTACAAACACAATCATTAATTGAGAGTGGAAGTAAACTCACTCGGCCATTGGATGCCAAACTTCTTAATAATAATAGTCGGGAGGTAGAGTGTCGTCCTGCTCGAGATCACCTACCAAGCAAGAATAATCCTAATGAGATTCTATCATCATGTAACTAAATCAAACTATACATCTAGGATAGTTGAATTCGGATTTCTCGCTATTTTCGGAAGTTCCGACTTAAAACGGCATAACTTGGTCATTTTAACTCGGAATTTCGCAAATTTTATATCGATCTCTATCTACTTCGAAAGATCTATCTATTTCAAGTATTATTTCAAGTTTTGAAAATAGTAAGGCCATGGAACAGTGGGATCAGTTCTGTTCCGCAATTGACCCACTTTTGAAAATGTGTTTTGCTCTTGACAAGAAATGTTCCTAGTCGATGGTTCATGCATGATGATATAGGAATGATCTACTAATGTGCATGCCATGTAATGAACTCATATGTGCATGGTTATGATAATCTTTGTGGTAATAAACCCTTATGAACTCCTAAGTGTTAGAAAATCTTTCAAAGGTTATTTCTAGTAGACTATTTTTCCACATTATACTCCTTAGGGTTTCCTTGGCTTTTAGTCTTGCAGTCCACTTGTTTTCTATCTAAAAATAAGTCCAAAGTCTATAATAGTCATGGCCTCCATTCATGCATTAAAAATTCACATTTTTCATTTGGTAAACAGTTTTTAAATAAGCTATTTGTGAAAATCCGAATTTTCCAAATTTCCTTTTTCTTACATTTTTCTTAAGGGAAATCTTGTCTAATGCATTAAAAATGGAAGCTTCAATGTATACATTATCTAAGGACTTCATTTAGCTTATAAAACACATTTTAGGCTTAAATACTAATTGTTTATTTAGGCATTACCCAAAATTACGAATTTGACTACACACCCAAAGTCAACATTTTTTCTTCTAACTTCACCTCTTGTTTTCCTTATTTTTATTATGCCTAGACTCATCTAAACTCATGAAAATAATTCCTTTAACATGTCTATTACACATACCCTCCATTTTTTTTATGAAATATGAGTTTAAAGTTGATTTTGGGGGTCTTTAAGGTAGGGTTTCCATTTCATCCGAATTTTCAACTTTTCATATCTAACAAAGCCCTTCCTTTTTCAATGTTCTTGCCTTCTATATGTGGAGATATACCATCTAACATCTCTATACATGAACAAGACTTTATTCTTATGATCATCAAAGCATGTAAAGCAAAATGAACCGATGATCATGCATGTACATGAAGTTGTGAATGTCTAAACCTTAGATCTACTACATATGATATAGAAAGCATGGATCTCATGGCATGAACAACAATATATGTGCAAGATCACTACTTTACATGCATGAACAAGATGAGATCTTAACAAAAACACATCTAAACATTAGATCCATGTCTTGTGATGGCTTGACATTCTTGTTCATGTGTTTCCATGTCCCTAGCATCAGCATCATGGGGTTTTAATGAGGAAATACACAAGATTTGGTCTGCCATTACAAGATCTAGGGAGAACAAGACTTGAATCAACATACCAAGGAAGTCTTGAGATAGAAAGAAGAAAGAAACAAAGTTGAAATGGCAAGGGAGTAGGGGAGGGAAGTGCTCGGCACTTTGAGAGGAGAAAGAAGAGAGGTTTTGTTCTTTTTCAAAGTTAAAATGAATGAAATGAAGAGAGAGAGAGAACATTTAGTATATATATCAAGTAAATTAGGGTTTAACTTTATTAAATGGGGTAAAAATAATTAAATGAGAGGGAGAGAAATTGAGGGAGGGACGCCGGCCTCAGTGCGTGTGTGTGTGTGAGTTTTGAAAAAAATGAAATTTGTAATTTAGTAAATGAAAATGCAATAAATGTAATAAATGTAATAATTATTTAAAGACAAAATTTCTTGGAAAAGAAAATTGAAATGAGTAGTTGTAAGGATGTAAGAATAGGGTATGGGTAGTGTGTAGTATAGGTGTACTTGTGAATAGTAGACAAGACATCTACTTTACCGGTTGTTCCGAAAACACGGGGAAAAAAGCTATAACTGTAATCTTTATAGCTCGAAAAATTATGAAATTGATATTTTTGGAATCCTTATAAAATTACGGTTCTAATGAATATTCTGGAACATTTTTTCTGAATCCGTGGTCCGGGGCACGCTTTTTCGTAATTGGGCTCGGGAAGGCCGGAATTGAAAAATTCCCGAATTTAAAAACTTTCAAAGGCTTGAAATGTACTTTGGAACAATAATTCAAATTCATTTATTTCATAAAATTTATTTTACTATGAAACCGAAGGAAAGCCGGATTTAGGGTTCCTAGGCTTCATTCTCTAAACTCAACCTAATCGGATTAGGATTTCGCTTCCAATTCCGGGGTTTCCTAGCTACTGAGAATTACCGAGGTTTACACAATTACTTTCCCTTCTTGCATAAGCACGCATCCTAAGCCATTTCTTGACGCGTCACTATGGACGGTATATGGTTTTTCCGGATCAGGTAAGGTTAAAATCGGAGCAGATACCAACCGTTGCTTTAACTCTTGGAAACTTGGTTCCCTCTTCTCATTCCAAATGAATCTTTCATTCTTCTGGGTCAACTGAGTTAGTGGCTTAGCTATTTTTGAGAAATCTTGCACAAACTTCCTGTAATAGCCAGCTAATCCAAGAAAACTTCTAATCTCAGTCACCGTCCTTGGTTGTTTCCATTCCATTACGGCCTTAATCTTTTCAGGATCTACTGATATTCCTTTCCCTGAGATAACATGTCCTAGAAAAGATATTTGGTCCAACCAAAAGTCACACTTGGATAATTTGGCATATAGCTTGTGCTCCCTTAAGGTTTGTAATGCCATTCTCAGATGTTCTTTGTGTTGCTCCCGTGTTTTAGAATAGACCAAAATATCATCAATGAAGACAATCACGCATTTATCCAAGAGCGGCTTATACACCCGATTCATCAAGTCCATGAAAGCAGCTGGTGCATTAGTCAATCCAAAGGGCATGACCATGAACTCATAGTGTCCATACCGAGTTCTAAAAGCGGTCTTTGACACATCCTCTGGTTTTATCCTCAGCTGGTGGTATCCAGATCTCAAATCAATGCGTGAGAATACACTTGCTCCTTGTAGTTGGTCAAAGAGATCGTCAATCCTTGGCAATGGATACTTATTCTTTATAGTGACCTTATTGAGTTCTCGATAATCAATACACAACCTCATCGATCCATCCTTCTTCTTTACGAATAATACCGGAGCTCCCCAAGGCGAGACACTTGGTCTAACAAATCCTTGGTCAAGCAATTCTTGTAATTGCTTCTTAAGTTCCTTGAGCTCAACAGGTGCCATTCGGTATGGTGCCTTGGATATAGGTTCTGTTTTTGGCATCAAATCGATCTCAAAATCGATTTCTCGTTTTGGGGGTAACCCAGGCAATTCTTCTGGAAAAACATCAGAGAATTCATTAACGATGGGGATGTCGTCAATGTTGGGTCTTTCCTTATCCTCCTCCGTACTTCCCACATAACTTTCAACTCCTTCCTCAACCTCTTCAATTACCTCGAACGAACTTAACTCCAAACTTTTAGAAGTTGCGGATTCTCCCAAAAATGTAGCTTTCTTCCCGTCTTGTCCCATGAATTCCACCTTTTTATTTCTACAATCTACCTTTGCTTCCACCATGGACAACCAACTCATTCCGAGAATCACTTCGTATTTGCTGATTTCTATTACTATAAGATCGGTAGTTGTTTCATGGCCTTGTATCTTCATGGGGCAATTCCTTATTACTTCTTTGGTAGTCACCACACTACCGGTGGGGGTTTTTATACGAAAACTTGTTGTGTTGTGGTGATAGGTAAACCGGTCTTCAAGGCTATACTAGTGGCAACAAAGGAATGTGTTGCACCGGTATCGAAGAGGGTATAAGCGGTTAGGTCCCCTATTTGTATGGTTCCTGCGTTCAAGACGCATGTGTTACTATTCTTATTGTCCTTATAAGGTTCCCTAGACATCTATTATTTCCAACATACATCATAACTTTATACTCAACAGATATCAAAACAGACATATATTTTAAAGGTTGAGGCTAACCTGTAACCAAGCTATAGTCATACTCCTCTCCATGGTCCAGGGCAGCCAACTCTACTCCTTCTTCGGCATCCTCCTCGCAGACCCATTGCCCTTCAAGGTTGTAAATTCTCAGCCCATGCATAGATGATGCCGAGCGACTTCCGCTTCCATTCCCACTCCTTGTCGGGGCAAGTCCTCCTGAAGATCCAACAGGTCGATTTGTTGTGAGATTTCTTTGGGGACACTCGTTGGCAAAATGTCCCATTTGCTTGCATACGAAACAAGTCGTAGAAGCTTTCTTTGGGCAATCCGGAATCTTATGGCTCGGGTCACCACAGAAATAACATTTGTTCTGGAGAAGGGGGCATCTCTTCGGATAGTGCGCCCCTTTGCATTTCCAACAACTTACTGCTGCCTTGGAATTATCCTTTTGTCCACCGAAATTTCCCTTAAAGTTGCTAATTGGTTTAAACCTCTTAGAAGGGAAATTGGAGCTCGTTCCTGGTTGAAATTTCCTTCCAAACACATGCACTTTCTTCTCAGAAGTCCCAGCTTTCCTTTTCTTGGCCCCTTCAACAATTCTTGCTCTTTCAACCAATTCTCTGAAGGTACGGATGTCAAACTCTTCTAACCGCATCCTTAAGTCCTCATCTAACCCATTCAGGAACACTTGTCGTTTCAGCTCCTCACTATACTTATAAGAATCCGGAGCATACTGCAGGAGTCGGCTGAATTCCGTCTCATATTGTTCTATGGATTTTCCTTTCTGGGATATGTGCAAGAAATCCGCACTATACCTTACTCTTAAACTTCCAGGGAAATAATTTTCCAGAAACTCATTCCGAAACATATCCCAGGTGATAGGTGGTGGCAATTCCCTACTCTTGGACTCCCACCAGACGCGGGCATTAAACCTCAACATATAGTACCATAGCTTATTCGAAGATGATGAGGAACTTCATAGGCGGCAAAAGATCGTTCTATCTGCGCGAGCCAATCTTCAGCCTCATCTGGTTTCCCAAAAGCTCCATCAAAGTAACGGTTACTTTTGATAAAATCTGGGAGTGAAGTTCTGTATGGTCGAGGTGGTTGTGGAGGCGACAGGGGTGTTGTATGTGATTGAGCATCAGGTGCTGCTAGTCCATGTACAGATGCTTGGGGTGCTTGCTGGGGTGGTGCTTGTGCTGGTGCCTGAGGTGGCATATTCCTCTATTGTTGTTGAACTAACACATTAAGAAGCTATGTTAACTGACCCAGAGTGGCTTGGAGATTGCCTTGCTGGTCTGGGGCAGGAGCCATAAGGGTTATTTGATGCCTGCCTCATCCTCGGTCGTCCCCTTCTAGGTCAGCTGTTTTAATCGTTTACGTAAATACTAGATTATTAAGTCTTTTACATACTAAGTTACGGAAATTGCGGAAATTTTCAAAGAATTATACATGTAAAGAGAAATATCACACAAGAGAAGTTTAAGCAACTAAATCAAGAGATGAAATTTGTTTAAACCAAAATATTTAATTAAAAAGCATAGAAGGGAATAAAATCTTATAAAGAAATCAAGGTTTACAAAAGAAATTCAAAATACAACAAATATTAAACACTTTTTCGAAAACATAAATTAAACTACTAATCGATCCTATATCCTAAGTCGATCTGGTTACAAAATTCTTGTTGGACACATGGGATTGCTCATGTGGATCCTTCCTTCTTTCTTTGATCTTTTCTTCCTGGTGAGGGAGTTGCATTACGGTGGTTGGGTCTAGAAGTCGTCCTTAGCCATCTTAGTTACGAACAGCTTCAAGTTGCTTCGGTCCATCATTCTTTTTCCTTTGCGGGAGGGTTGATTTCTAGACGTGCTTGGCTCCCGTTGATCAAACTTCGTCTGCTGCATGCTCCTCATCGGATACTTCCATCACTTCTTTCTCGATCAGGTTTCTTACGCGAGATCGTCTTCGATTCGGGATATTCTCATCAGGCCATTTGAAATCTTGACTGGCTTTACGTTGGTTGGAAATATCCTTATCTCGTCCATGATCTGCTGGCTCATCGTGGGCATAGATATATAATCGGCTATGGAATTCCAAGTTCAAAAATCGGGAAAAAAAACTGTCTATCGCTTCGGGAAGTGAACTTAGCTTCTTGGAGCGTAGTGGTTGTAATGGCACGTGGGCCGTTCCCTTACCGTAAGGAAACTTCTAAGTTAGTCCAATAGGGCAAACTCCTTACATAGGCTTCTTACTTTTAACCGGTAGTCCACAAGGGTTTCACCATTTCTTAAGTTCAAACATTGGGCCTTAACTCTAACTTCTCCAAGAGTAAACTATAAAGGACAAGGGAGGTCATTAATTCTCCTTTTTGAGAATTTCTAAACTTGTCTAATCCTATCTAAGTCCTTTCGTAAACATATCTATCTTTTTCTATTCTAGATTTATTCCTATTACCTTTATTTCTATAAACTTGTTGCTCTGATACCAACTTAAACTGTCACGCCCCGAAGGGTACCCTAAACGTGGCAGTCCGCCACATATAATATCAAGGCTTAAGAATGGCTACCTTAGTCATGCGAAAGCCTTAGTATTATATGTAAGGCGTCTAACACGGTAATAGGAGACGCTTTTGGGAAGCATAGTTTAAGCAAGTAAAGATAAACATACAAGAATCCAGAAATAAAGTATATATCATTAATAACCAAAGGTCTATTACATAATTTCTTAGGGGCATACCCCCGCTAATCCATGGATCGTGATAAACTTTATAACATCCAAAATACTACATTAAAGATTTCAAAGGAATTCTAATCTAAGTCTTCGAGTAGATTTCCTCCAAAAGCTTCAATATAAACTTACACGGATACGGGAAGACCTCGGGCACAAAAATAGGTGTTCCTGAGAATACAAATATCTATAGGGGTGTAAGCTTATGGGCTTAGTGAGTAAATCCCAAAATTCATACTCGAAGAAAATTATCAATCAAGTTTATTATTCAAACATATGAAATGCAACAACACGTGAGCATACAAGACATATGACTTTCCGGGAATCATATGTTGAATGAATTACGCCCTTCATTCGGGGTTGGGTATTCAGGCCAATTACAGCCACAACTTTTAAAAACACTTTTATAGATCTTACCGGCTCCTATACGCCATCAAAAACTTGTAGTTATTACAGGCTCCTACTAGCCACCAATTTAAGTAGTTCTTACTGGCTCCTACTCGCCACTGACATGATATACCGGTTATGTCTACCACCACTATTATACACTTGTCCCACCAATTGTATAGTAGTGAATGCAATGTGACTCAACATATGAAGTGCATGAATAATTTCTTTAATTAAAGTCTAGTAGTTACATTTAACTTCTTTCAAGTGATCAATCAATTTCAAACATTTCAAGATATTAATTCACATACAACTTTATTACAAACAAATCGAGTTTCGATATACTTAGTATTCTTTCAACATATTATCATACACTTCCTTTTGATTTTTTTAAATTCTAGTGCAACTAATTTTACAAGCACAATCAAGAGTATGAAAATAACGGGGAATAAACTCACTCAGCCATGATGACACCTTTCTTGAAAGGATGAGTCGTTCGGATTTCCACTAATCGTAATAATCTTCGGGATATGAACAATCCTCCTCGAGATTATCTAAAAGAAAGAAAATACTTAAGATGAGTATTTCATGAACTTCTTTTCTTGAAGATTCTAATCTTTTCTTAAAATCGCGGTAAAATCGTATAAGGGGAAATTCCAACTTAAAATGGCCATAACTTGCTCATTTTAACTCGGAATTTCGCGTATAATATACCGTTTTCTACCTACTCGGAAAGATCTACGCATTTCTAAACTTATTTTCATAAAACTAGGTCGTTTGGGTTCCGAAAAGACAGCGACCAGATTTGCCACGAATTTGCAAACACTTGTTTTCCTTCTTGTAAACAAAGCTCATTTGAAAAGATAAATATTTCAAT
Source organism: Combretum micranthum (assembly GCA_024138025.1). NCBI lineage: Eukaryota > Viridiplantae > Streptophyta > Magnoliopsida > Myrtales > Combretaceae > Combretum > Combretum micranthum. Next base: position 226,023 of record JAMXBD010000705.1, read on the forward strand.
TATTTTGTAAACTTTTGAAAGGTATATATATATTTGTAATGACTCATAACAAATGTATGAAGTAAATGAAGTTGTCTCAACTTATAAAAAGTAAGGTTTTAAAAGACTTTGAACTTGAGATTCTATTGAATATTTATTTTACTTTTGAAAGATCTTGAGTTATTGAGATGAATATTCTTTTTCTAAATTTAATCTCTTGTAATTCTTTAATTCCTAAGTGTGGTTTTATTTTCAAAACTTGGATTCAAAAGTATAAAATGACATTTTTATTTCTTGTAATGATTCCAAAAGAATTTCTACTTCTTGATGAAAGATAAGTTTTCATAAAACCTTTTGTTTATGTAAGAAAAATCATTCCATGCATGTTCATGGGTTTTTAAGAAATCCATTTTCCATATTTATTTCTTTAGAAAGAATCTTTAATTCAAGAAAACACTTTCTCATTTATTTTTGTTGAGACAAAAACATTATGTTCATGCATGAATATGAATCATAAGCTATAGAAATATAAAGTAAAATAATAACTTGAAAGCTTAAGTAAATAATAAAGTAAATCAAGTATTGGGACCTTAGCTTCATCAAGGTACCCCGGGACTAAGAAAAGACTAGTCCCGAAAAGAAAAGAAAGAGAAATTGTTTTGACTTGATGAGGACAAGTCTAAGACTAGAATGACTAGTCTTAAAATCAACTTGAAATAAATCGCGATAAAGTAAATAAATTGCATGAAAGATAAATAAATTGCAAGATAATGAGCTTATATGCTCTAAATAGTATATATAGCTATATAGATATATTAGATAGTAATAACATAAAGGAAATATAAAGAACATAAGGAACATAAAGAGATTGATATTATGAACAAAAACAAAGTATGAACTTATTGTTGCTTTCTTAACCTTATGGTTTTAGAAAACACACACTAAGCTCATACTAAGTAGATGAACATGAAGAATTCTTGAGAAATTTCTTACCTAAAGGAAGCTAAACTAAGAAGACTTCTTGAAAGAACTCTTGAGAGAAATTGGAGAGAAATTTTTGTAGAGTAACTTTAGAGAAGAAGAGGTGTGAAAGAAGTGAAGGTATGAGGGGTATTTATAGGAAAATGTGGGAGATAAATTGTGTTAATTAAATAATTGGAAATAAAACAAATTGAGGGATAGAGAGAGGGGCCGGCGCCAATTCATGCATGGGGAGGAGAAAAATTATTTTTTTGTTATTTTGTTAATTAAAAGTAAGAAATGAAAGATGTGAAATTGTATTGGAAATGAAAATGTGTAAGAAATAGGTGTATGGTTGTAAGAGTAGGTTGTAAGAAAAAGTAGAGATAGATGAATAGTGTAGAATAGTAGAAAATAGTGTAATGTAAAAGTAGACATGACAATTAAATACCGGTAGTAAGAAAATACGCGTATAAAAGCGATATCTGATATTTTAGCTACCGAAAAATTACGAAATTGATATTTTTGGAAATCTCATATTTTTACGAGTCTAACGGTATATTCGGAATATTTTTCCTATTCCGGGCTTCCGGACACGTTTTTCAAGAACTATGTCCGATCGGGTTCAAAGGACACTCGAATTTTGAAAAACTGATATTTTTATAAAACCTATAGCTATTACGAACTATTACAACTAATTTTTCCAACTTCGTTTTCTAGGGCTTGAGAAAACGGCAATGCCGGACTTAAGCGGTTACGGTAAACTAGGGTTTGGTTGACACTGGGAAATCCGGTTGACTTCCGATTAGGGTTTAAACTATAATTCGGATCCAAAAATTTCGGGGATTTACATATAAGCTAATTGCTTAGTGAGATTCATTTTCCAAGTAACATACTCGACCAAGCTAAAATGTCTATACAAGCAAGTTATAATTAAGCAACCATATGAATGCACAAGCAAATGAGCAAACAGGTATATAACTTTCCGGTAGTCATATGTGAATGGATTTACGTTCTCCACTCGGGGTTTGGGGTAGTTCATAAGTCATGCAACTATAATTCCAAAGTTGGTCCATAAGACATGCAACCATAGTCCCAATCTTAAGTGGGGTGGTCCATAAGACATGCAACCACAATTTTAATGTTGGTCCATAAGTCATGCAACTATAGTTTCATTATTTGAATGGGGTGGTCCATAAGTCATGCAACCCTAGTCCCCTTCATTAAAGACCCGCTGCCTCCCAAATACACCTTTGTCCCACCATAGGCATACTCGACAACGATATGTGACTCACTACGTGTTATGCATGTACAATTTATTCATATAATCATGGTATATTAATTAGATAATTTAAAAGTGACCATACAGATTTCAGACACTCCAAATCTATACTAGCTCATACAAATTTATTGCAACAAAGCTTGCTTCGATATACTTATCGTCCATTCATGCAAGTTTAGATCACCATTCAGTCACAATTTTATCTTTTCCTAAGTCTAATGCCACTACTACTACAAGCACATCCAAGAGCATAATTAATTGAGAAATGAACTCACTTGTCCATGTAGTGAAATCCACTAGTCGTAATAGTCCTCGGGAAGTGGTAACCCGTCCTCCAATTCACCTAAGTACAAAGAATACCCTCAATGAGTATCTCTTATGAATTTCTATTAAACTTAACAATTTTATTTACTAAGTTTGTCAATTTTCACCTAGGTTGGATCCTTAACTTAAAAAGGTCATATCTACTCATTTTACTCGGAATAAGCTTATAATATACCGATTTATACCTACTTCAAAAGAGATATCTATTTCTAAAGTTAATTCAAACATTTAAGTCATTTAAGGGTTGGAAACATACTGTGCAGTAGGGTTTGCGAAAATCCAAGATTTGAGCCTTTGTGAAAAATTGCCATATTACTCTATTTAACTACTTAGATTAACTTATTTTAGTCCTAAACTTGCAAGGAGATTCTCAAAACAAAGTTAAGAGATTTCTACTTATGTAATCCAAATATAAAGTTCAAATGAAACGTCTAAGAATCCATTTCATATAAAACCGAAATTATAAGTGGAAACTCATTGTCTTGTTTTGAATAATTCCTTTACTAAAAACTTACTTAGTTCAATGAAAAATAATTTTCCTATATTATATATCATAAAGCATTCCATTTTCATATAAAAAACTTGTTTTGAGATCTAAAAGAGGTTTTAAAAATTTGGTCTCCCCTTAATTACGAATTTCCTCTTTGAAGTTTACAATGAAGACAAGACCTAAATTTTGTCTTTTACAAAACACTTGATTTAAGCAATACCTTTTAGGAAAACTCATTTAAACTTATGAAAATTCATTCCTTAAGATATATCTATACCAAGAGCTCTTTATATGTTTTTCTAAATCTTCATTAAAGTTGAATGAGGGTTCCAAAGTGGTGTCTTGGTCTAGATCCGAATTTTCATAAATTTATTTTGAACATATCTCTTGAGAAAATTCATCAAAACTCATGAAAAAACCCATTACATATTATATCTTAAGAAACCCTTCATTTCTTGAACAAAATCCTCATTTTTGAGTTAGAAAACATGTTTTTATTTTAGTTCTTGTCTTGATCCGAAAATACAATTTTTGTTTTTGAAAATAAACTTTGAAATCAACTTTGATTCTTGTAAGATGAAGTCTTGATGATATACATCCATCAAACCTTCATTTTCTCAACAAAACTTCCATTTTAAGACTTGAAAGGGGGTTTTTAAAATGGTGCCTTGACAAGTTACGAATTTACTTTTCATTCAAACTCAAATCTAAGATCTACTCAATATCCAACCATGAAACATAAGAAAAACTTGGTAGTAGGCCTTAAACTTCTAGATCTACACATAAACATAACTAAAGCTTTGTAAAACTCTAGATCTACAAGTTATCACAAAAAAAGAAGATAAACACCTTCAAGATAACAAATATACTAAGAACAAAAGAGATCATCATCTAGAGGAGTGTTTCAATTCTTGGCATCATCATCCATAGCTTTTTTAAGCTTGTGGAATGTCCTTTGATGCATGAAACATCCACAATATCATCCTATAACATCTTATGAGAGGCTAAAGAGGATGATTACCTTAAATATTTGCAAGAAATATATGTGGAAGCAAGGAAAGAAAATGGTGGCAGCTTGTTCTCAAGAAGACAAGGCAAGGAAGAAGAGAAAAGAGAGGGAAAAAGAGAGAGGAAAAATATAGGGTTTGCACATGTGAAAGAGGGAAGGAATGAGATGTTTACATAGAGATAAAAGTGTGTTAAATAATTTTAAAAAATAAAAAAAACAGCAGCTGTACAAGGGGGCTGGCGTGATCCTTGGGTGGTGTAGGAGTGTGTGTGGTTTGATTTCCAATTTGTATTTTTGAAAATGTAACTAGTTGCTTCCATTTCTAACTAAAATAGACTTTAAAATATCAAATAAATAATTAAAAATAATGAAAAGTGGCTAATTTATGGGAATGGTCACTGCCATTTTGGGGAAAAGGAGTGTAAGAAAAAGTGAAATAAAATAATAATGTGTAGTAATGATAATGGATGTATACTTGAGATATGGGTTAATAAAGTGGCTTTTTTGAATAAGAAAATATAGAAAATAAATTAAGAAAAATATTTTTATTTAATTGGCAATTTTTATGATTTAAATAAAAATAATCAATTAAATTATTTTTAGAAATTTAACAATTAAGTTATCGGTAAGAGTAAATAAGCTTATATGAGCTATAACTGATATTTTTTAAATCCAAAAAATTATGAACTTGATATTTTTGATATCCTTATAAAAATACGAGTCTAAAAATATTAAATATATATTTTTAATTTCGAGCCCCGAGACCGTTTTCCAAAGCAGTATCCAAACGGGTTCGAAATAAGCCGAAAATAAACTAATATGATATTTTTAATAAATCAAATATTATTACGGACTATTCTAAACACTTTAATTATTTTCAACTCCTCGATTTACGAACTCGGGCTTGCCGGATCTAAACTGTAGGGTTTTACTCGAGATCCGTTGACTTAAGTCTCCAATATTTCCGTCTTAAGGTTTCGGGCTTAGAAAACAGGGGTTTGCAATATTTGTTACTTTTAGCTACCGAAAAAAAAGAACTGATATTTTTGAATCTTTGTATTATTATGGATCTAACGATGTCATCAGAATGTTTTTATTATTCCATGATTGGGACATGCTTTTTGAGAGCTGATCCTATTCGCATATGAAATACTCTAAATATTAGCGAATATGATATTTTTAAGCTTTCTTATAGTATTGCGAACTATTATCCATAATTATTCAGTTCCATTATTTAGGGTTTAAGCACGAGATTGCCAAATCTAAATACAGGGCTTGCTCTAGTCTTTTATTGACTATTAGGGTTTTCGATTGACGTTTAATTCTAAGATTTAAGCATAAACTTAACAAAATTTCATGGTTTACAAAAGGAGTTGTTATCTAGTCCTTGATTGTTTGAAAACTAAACCTATTAACAGTTTGGATTGGCAAGTGTTTTTCTTATTAGTAGCATACATTCGATTATTGTTCACATCTGTTGGCTCTTAACCTAATTCAATTAAGGTTTTGGAAATCTAAGATTTTTCCATAATTTAGTTCTATATAAGAAAATCCAAAAACAGAAACAATTTTGATTTGCCTAGCTACAATTTATACTGATATAGTTGATAGCTAGTCCTCACTTCCTATGGACTCGACTTGGTATTCATCGATATATTATTTCTGCACATGCACCCGTTATACTAGCTAGTTAATATCTATGCATTTAAAGGAATTTGTAAGAGACTAAAAAGAGTTTAAGAAAAGCACTTATAGAAAAAGCTTGATTAGAAAATAATAATATGTTCATGTCTTACTCTTATTCATGCATAATTTCCATTGTTATGTTGTTATATATTATTATGTTTTATTTTGCTCCTAATCTAAGTCCTATATGTTATTAAATATAGTTATGTATATATATATATATATATATATTCTTAGAGCCTACAAGCTTACTAATTTAACATCTTATTATTATGCTCTTGTTATCATGCTTTTATTATCATTCTTTTATTATTATGCTCTTTTTTTTTCCTTTCTTTCTTTCTTTTCTTTTCTTTTTCTTTTTGGGCCTTGATGCAAGCTAAGGCTTCCAATACTTGACCTTATATATATATATATATTATATATAATATATGCTTATTTGATTCTTATATCTCTTTCTTTCTTATATGAGTTATTCTTATATTTAACATAGCTACATAATCATATTCATACATGACCATAATGATGCTATCTCAATAAAATTTCTCCAAGCAATAAAAAGGAGTTCTTTCTTTAATAAAGAAAATATAACTAAACTCTTTTTTTTAAAAAATAATAATTTTGGCACATAGAAAAAAATTTCTATTTAAAATTTAGGATTCTAATTCAATAATATCCTTTTCAAAAATTAAAATAAGTTCATCATAGACTTTTAAGTGTTAATGTTATGTAAAGCTTTTTCGAAGACATAGTTATAAAGTTCTTTTAGTCTCTTTTTCAAAAACACCAAAAAAATCTATTATTAAATTTTGAGATTGATAATTCTTTGTTATACAAGATTTTCTTAAAAACTTATTTAATAGAACCTATACCAACACTCTAATACATACTAAGAACTAGATAATTTCTAGGTCAAGTTAAAATCAACTTACTAGTTAAGAAAACACTTAGGAAGGTAATATCATTAAACAACCTAAATGGCAAGTTTACAAAATATAAAAGCTTATTTTATAAAGTCTATGAAGTAGATAATGGTAGTTAAGATATACAAAACACTCATTTGAAATAAACTAAAAATCTTAGTTTTCATTTCAATAAATTTACAAAGGAAACTTATAGATTCCAATCTTTAAATTTCTAAAGGAGATTTTAGTTTGGACAACACAACTTGAATCATGCATGTAATGTGAGTTTATATATAAAAAATTTTTTAACTATATAAATATCTATGTGTTTACTATGGGATTTTTGGTATGAAAAACTTGGAAAAATGTATTTTGAAGGGCTGGAAATTTTCGTAACTATTTTGTACCATACCATTTCGAAACCAAACTCTTCAAATGTCAAAAATAACCTTAAAAATAGATAGATCTTTTCGAATAGATAGAAAAGATATATAATATTTGAAATTTTGAGTTAAAATAAACAAGTTAAACCATTTTAAGTTGGAACTTCTTACCATCCGAATTTTGACGAACATAGTAAAATAGAATTGGAAAATTTAATTAGAACTTAGATAAAATACTCATTTTAGGTATTTCTTTTGTCTAGGTGATGAGGACCAAGACCTTCTCTTTCCTAATCTTACTTTGACTGATAAAGATCGCCATGGCTGAGTGAGTTTTCCTTTATGTTTTATGTATTCGTGCATGAGCTAGTAAAGTAGAGCACTAGATATTAAGAAAAGATAAAAATTGACATGCATGCGGGTTATCATGGGAATTTTGTATGTGATTCATTATGTGTGATCAATTAACAATAAGAATATCGGAACGGATTGATTGATTAATGTAAATTGTCTCTATGTACTATGCTATGTATGCAAATATTTATTTATCACTTTAAATAAATTAATGTTGAATATGCAATTCTTAATAACTAAATTGATCATGCATATCACTTAGAATACCATATTTACATTGTGCTACTACTACTCAACATGGGACTGGAAAGGTAAGCTACCTAACTACATCTTGAGGAATTAGGACATTCAGGGAATACGACGTCATGGCGTAGCCGAGCTGGATCGATCGCTTTGGATAAGGAAAGCTCAGGGACTAGTGGTAGAATTGATTGGAACCCCAAGACGTGCTCTCAAAGGTCATTGGACCCATTCAAATCATTCCCTAACCCTAAATAGAGAGCGTAAATCCATTTTACATGCGAAACCAGATAGTATATGTATTGTTTAATCATATGGCTATTACATTTCATATGCTGGCTAATGGACTTGTTTGATTGTTTTTTTATGAGTATTTTTGTAAACCCTTAAATTTTTGGAATCAGTTTAGCTTAAAATCTTAATCTGGAAGTCAACCGGAACTCTAAAATCAACAAAACCCTAGTAAGACGTAATAACTTAAGTCCGGTAATCCCGAATAAGCAACACAGAGAAAGTAAGTGAGAGTTTAGTGTATAGAATAGTGCATAATTACCTAAGAAAGCTTAAAAAGATCTGATTAGTAAAACTACAAATCGTCTTGAACTCGATCGGACACAGTTCTTGAAAAACGTGTCATAGGGCTCGGAATTGTAAAAATATTCCGAGTATATCATTAGACTCGTAAAAATATAAGGATTTCAGAAACATCAGTTTTATAATTTTTCGGCAAATAAAAATAACAGATATCGGAATTATACACGTATTTTCTTGCTACCGATACTTAAATTGTTATGTCTACTTTACATTACACTATTCATTACTATTCTATACTATTCTTTTATCTCTACTTTTTCTTATACCTACTCTTACAACACCATAACCTATAATCTATAATATTTACTTTTTACCTTTCCCATAACTTTATTTCACATCTACCTTACTTATTACTTCATTTAATCAACAAAATTACAAAAAAATAAATCTCTCCCTCTCTCCTACACTTATGGCCCACGCCCATGCTCCTCCCTCTTTCTCAATTTCATTTCAATTTTCTTTTATTTTAATCACTCAAAAATCACTCCACATTTTCCCATAAATACCCTCCTCCTCTTTCACTTCTTTCACATAATTTCTACTCACAAATTTTTTACATAAAAAACTCTCTCAAATTCTCCTCTCAAAACTCTCTCAAAATAATTCCAAAACCACTTTCTACCTACAACAAAACCCATAACCATATAACACTACCAAAACCTTCTTTAGGTAAACTTTCTTATTTTTCTTCTCCTCATGTCATGTAACTTTATATGACCATGGTGTGAGTTTCTAAAGACTAAGTATTATGGAAGCTATACTATGTTCATGTATTATTCTTGTTCATAAAAATCCATTTATGTTTATATTATTTTATTTTGTTCATATTATTGTTATTATATCTAAGTATTATTATGTATCTATATATATACATATTCTTTAGAGCATATAAGCTCACTTGCAATTTATTTAATTTCATGCAAAGCAATTTATTTATTTCTTTCATTACAATTTATTTACTTCTTGCTATTTTAAGACTAGTCCCTAGTCTTAGACTTGTCCTCATCAAGTTAAAACAAATTTCGCTTTCTTTTATTTTCTTTTGAGACTAGTCTACTTCTTAGTCCCGGGAGCCTTGAAGAAGCTAAGGCTCCCAATACTTGACTTTATTATTTATGTTAATTTTTGTTTGCTATTATTTTTTATAAATCATGTTCATTAAGATTGTTGTCCAAATTTTTCAAGTTTAAAAATAATTGATAAAAAGGAGTTTGATCACTTAGGAATAAGTTTATATGAAATATAAAATCTATGTTTAACAAAAATAAAGTTATTCCTTTTCAAATTATTAGAAGAACTCACTACAATTTTAGAAAACTATTTTTGTTATGGAAATCTTTTTAAATCATTTGTTATTCCACTATGTTTTTCAAAAAGAAAATGATTTCTATGAAAACATAACATAAAGGAAGCCTTATGAGAAAGGAATGGGAATTTTCAAATTATGGTCTTTTCAAACAAATAGTCAAAGAAAAATGGTGTAGAAAATATATAGGAAAAGTAGAAATAATAAAGAGAAATTAGAAAAGAAGAAAATTACTTTCGAAAAGTCCATTTAGAAAAAATAATAAGTCGAACATAAAGAAATTATTTTGAAAAAAAAAAACGAAGTATTAATTTTAAAAGATTTACAAAATAAAATTTCTTGTAAACTATAGATTTCTAAACCCCTAATTGACATTATTTTACTCAAGAAACATGATTGAACAACAAACACTTGAGCATGAATAAATATGAGCATGTACTAAAAAGAGGATTTCTTCAACTATATAGATAACTAAGTATTTATCAAACAAATTTTGAATGATTTAAAGTTTGAAATAAAATTGTTTTTGAGTTAGAAAATTCGTGTTGAATCTGATCACCACTATTTCGGGGCCTAAATGGTTTATTTTGACAAAAAAAAGTTTTAGAAATAGATAGATCTTTCGAGTAGGTAGAAATTGGTATATTATATGCGCGATTTCGAGTTAAAATGACCAAGTTATGGCCATTTTAAATTGGAACTCTTTTCATATGAAATTTGACGTTCTCATGATAATGTTTGTCAAATTTTAAAGAATATCAACAAGAAATACTCATTTTGGGTATTTTCTTTGGCTAGGTGATTCTGAGGAAGAGTACCTTTACCCCAGGACTATTTCGATTAAGTAGAGTATGTGAGCGACTCATCCACTAGAGAAATTATCGTTAGGACATCGTGACTTTATTTCCTTAAAATGCTTTACTTGTTTGTGCTTGTAATTTAGTTGCATTAGAATTAAGAAAAGACAAATGGATATATTTGTAAAGATAATTCTTTGAAAGAATCCTAAGAATATCAAGGCCGGAATTGATTTAATGTTTGTTTTAATATAACACTTTATTTGTATGAAATTCCTTGATTACCTTAAATCTGATGATAATAATGTTATGATATCATAAATAAATGGGTTCATGCATACCATGAAGTGAGTCATATTGTATTGGGTTATTATCTTTGGGTGAGAAGGATTGTAGCTGTTACGCCCCAAAGGGTACCTACAACGCGACAGTCTACCACACTCGATATTTAAACTTAAGTAATACAACTTTAGTCATCCCATAAGTTTACATACCGGGTGTAAGGTGTACTTGCACAACTTTTAGGATCACACTTTGAATCGAATAGTCTTAAGAAGGCATACAATAGCATTAAGAATAGAAATCACAATAAGGTAAATAAGTTAAGTCTTTACAAAAGTTAAGGGGGCATACCCTCACCAAAAAATAACAGAAGTCTATCCAATTTAAAACCATATTATAAACGTTAGGGTTTATGTTAAAGAGATTTTTCTAGAAGTTCACGCCTCTAGCTAGGTACTGACTGCTTCCAAAGCTCCTTCATCCAAAAGATAATCCTGTGAAAAGTGTTCTCTCGGAACAACCAAAAATAGGAACACCACAACAAAACTGTCGAGGTGTAAGCATAGCTTTGAGATTCATTCCTAAATATTTGATACTCAACAACAGTATATAACAGACAAGTTATTAGCAGCCATATGAAATGCACAAGCAAATGATCATACAAGCATATGACTTCCGGGAGCCATATGTGAATAGATTCGCGCCCTCCATTCAGGGATAGGATGGTCCATAAGACATGCAACCATAAATTCCAATTTTGAGTGGGGTGGTCCATAAGTCATGCAACCATCATCCCAAGCTCTTTCTCTTAGTTATACAACTTCTGCTGTTTTATTGTTGTAGTTTTATGTGCCTACTCCACATCCGTTAACTTAAGTGATCTCACATCCTTAATGTTAACATAGGCCCCCTCGCTTTCTGCTAATATACTTTTGTCCTACTAAAGGTATATTTGCTAATGCAAATGTGACTCACTACGTGATATGCATGTACAATTTATTCATATAATCGGCATGTTAATTATGTAGATTAATGTGATCATCGAGAATTTCAGACAATCCAAGTCTATACTAGCTCACACAATGATACTTACAACAAGTCTCGTCTCGATATACTTATTATTCATCCAACCAAGATTAAATCACAACTCATCAGTTTTATATTTTCCTAATTCTAATGCCACTACAATTACAAGCACATACATGAGCATAACTATTTAAGAAATGAACTCACTCGGCCACGGAGAGAAATCCACTAGTCGTAGTAGTCCTTAGGGAGTGGAAATCCGTCCTTCAAATCACCTAGGTATAAGGAATACCCTCAATGAGTATTTCTCATAAAATTCTAATAAACTTAACAATTCTATTTACTATTCGTCAAGTTTTGTCTAAGATGAAGTTCTAACTTAAAATGGTCATATTTAACTCAATTTAACTCGGAATTGCGCATATTATATATCGACTTCTACCTACTTCAAAACATCTATCCATTTCCTAAGTTAAATCAAACATACAAGGTCGTTTGAGGGTCGAAAAACCACTATACAACAGAGTTACGAAAATTCCAGTTTTGAGTTGTTATTGAAAATTGCTACTTTTGTTCCATTTAATCTTTTTAGATCATCTTATATTGGTTCTACACTTGTAAAGAGAACTTCTAGCCAAAGAAAAAGAATTAAATACTTATATGATCATCAAGATATCATCCAAGTGAAAATTCTAAGAATCTACCTTTGTAAAAATCGAAATTTTGAGTTGAAACTCGTTTTCTTGTTTTGAGAAAAACCTTTTGCTAAAACCAACATGACTCAATGAAAATAACTTTCTTATGTCACCTATTATCAAAGCATTCCATTTTCCACATAAAACTCTTGTTTTGAAGTCTAAAATAAGGTTTTTAAAATTCATCTCTTCCAAAATTCGAATTTCCTTCTTGAGTTTTAGAATGAAAATAAGACCTAGACTTGTCTTTGACAAAACATTTCTATTTTAGAAATATCTTTTAGGAAAATTCATCTAAACTTATGAAAATCCAATCCTTAGAATATCTATACCAAGAGCCCTTTATATGTTTGTCTAAATCATCATTTTGGGGTTAGATAATAGGTTTTAAAAATAAGTTATTTAAGCAGACAAATGAAATGCAACATACATGTGAGCAAACAAGGCATATAGTTTTCTAGGAACTATATGTTGAATGGATTTACGCCTCTATTCGATTTTGTGATATGTAACCTCAAAACAAGTAGTTTTAGTAAAAAAAAATTATGCTTTCGATCAATACCACCAAGCATATTAAGTCTACTTGATTTGAGCCATGCTTCCGGACTTCCACCAAGCATTTAACTCCATGTTGCCAAGCAATTACCTTCGATCATAGCCGCCAAGTGTTGCTTTCGACCTAAGCTACCATCTTCTTACCCAAGGATAATAACCCAATGCAATGTGACTCACTTTGTGGTATGCATGAATCAATTTATTTATGATATCATAGCATCATTATTATCAAATTTAAGGTGATCATAGAATTTCATACAAATCAAGTGCTATACTAAAACAAACATTTAATCAATTCCGACCTCAATATTCTTAGGGTCCTTTCAACAAATTTTTTGGATACATATCAATTTGTCTTTTTTTAATTCTAATGTGACTAAACTACGAACACAATCAAGTAAAGCACTTTAAGGAAATAAATTCACAATGTCATGTCGACACTTCTCTAAACGGATGAGTCGTTCATACAATCCACTTAGTCGAAATAATCCTTGGGGTATGGGTATCCTTCCTTGAAATTACCTAGTCAAGGAAAATACCCAAAATGAGTATTTCTTGATGACTTTCTTGAATTTTGACAATACAATGTCATAAGGACATCAAAGTTCGTATAAAGGAAGACTCCAATTTAAAATGGCCATAACTTGGTCATTTTAACTCGGAATTACACATATAATATACCAATTTCTACCTACTCGAAAAGATCTATCCATTTCTAAAACTATTTTTACCAAACTAGATCATTTAGGCTCCAAAACAGTGGTGATCAGATTCACCACGAATTTTCTCTAACCCAAAAAGCAATTTGTTTCAAACATTTAAACCATTAAAAAATTGCTTTGATAAATACTTAGTTATCTATATAGTTGAAAAATTCCTTTTTCATAGATACTTAGCATCATATATTATCCATGCTCAAGTGTTGTTGTCCAACCATTTTTCTTAGGTAAAACAATGTTAATTAGGAGTTTAGAAAACTATATTTTACAAGAATTTCATTTTGTAAATCCTTTAAAATGAATATTTTGATTCCTTTATTTTCAAAGAACTATTTTATGTTTATCTTACTATTTTTATAAATGACTTTTTTGATAAAATTCCCAATATTAGTGCTACTTTTCCTATTTGTTTTCTTTGACTATTATTTGAAAAATCTTGGTTTTGAAAATTCTCATTTTCGTTTTAAGGGGTTTCCTTATGTGAATATTTTAGTACCAAAGTCATCTTCTTTTAAGAAAACAAGGTAATATAAAAAAAATGATTCAGGAACCTTTTTCAAGACAAAAGAAAATTTTTAAAATTATAGTGATTCTTCTTATAACCTAGAAAAGAATAACTTTACTTTTGTTAAACCATAGAATTCATATTTTATATGAAACTATTCTTACGTGATAAAATTTCCTTTTTGTCAAGTATTATTGAAGCTTTAAAATTTGGACAACAATCTTAATGAGCATGATTATGAGAAATAATAACAAGCAAAAATAACTTAGATAATAAATAAAGTCAAGTATTGAGAGTTTTAGCTTCTTCAAGGCTTCCGAGACTAAGAAGTAGACTAGTCTCAAAAGAAAGAAAAAAAGAGAAAGAAAAATTGTTTTGACTTATGAGGACAAGTCTAAGACTAGAGAATAATCTTTAAAAAAAAAATTACTTTGTGTGAAAATAAATAAATTGCAAGTGAGCTCATATGCTCTAAAGATATATATATAATATATGTAAATATATAATAATACTTGTTGATTTCTCTCAAGAGATGATTTTGATGATAACAAAAAGAGTTAAATGTTTCTCATATAATTTGTTTAAGTGTGCAGCAATGAATGTTAGCAATATAGAATCATATCAGAAAGTTTATCAGAAGGATAAATGTTTTTAAGCATGATAATACATCAGAAGGTAACTCAGAGACTTGGACATAGAGAGAATAACTTTTCAGAAGGAAACTCAGAAGATACATGGACCGCACAAAATCAAGTAAATTCAAATGTGATTCAGATTTTGAGGACCTAGCTCCATATGTTGAGTATAAATTGGGTGTTATACTCAATGTGTTCCACAAAGTTGGATTAAATCCACAGGGTTTATTTTTTTTCATTTGAAGGAACACGAAAATTCTGTCGAAGGAAATAAATGTTCAATTTCAAGAAGCTAAATCTGATTTTTATCAAAAGTAAATTTTTAAGGAGCAAGTTAGTTTGTGTAATGAGAAGGATTTACAAAGTTAGAATTTTATGGATTATGTCCAAATTATTCACACAAAACAGGAAGATAAGCATGAACAGTGGATAACGTGCAGTAATTCAACACGGTCAAGTTCAAGTTCGATTTTCCAGATTTTAGATAACCATATCAGTTGAAAGATATTTATATTACCATTTGAAGCTGGATTATGAAGATAAATTCAAGATTTCAAATTCAAATTAAGTCAATTGAAGATAAGTTGAAGCTGATATCTCGGAAGTAAATGAGCTGATCTCTCGGACGGAAAATCTGGTAGAATTAATCCATTGATTGTCTAGCCATTGTAGTTGTGAGAATAAAATAAAAAAGAAGAATGAGGCGGAAGACAGAACAACTCAGAACAACAAGAACACGAAAACTCAAAAAGTTCAAAAAGCATTCATACGAAAACTGTTAAATTTTACTGTTCATTGAGCAAAAAGTTGAGGAAATTCAAATTTTATATTCCTCTTGATTTGATTTTACTCTTTGTGAGTTGAGAGTACAAGTAGGCTTAGTTGAGTGATTGTTTGTGAGAATCAAGCTAAGTGAATTGTAGCCAAAAGATTGGCAAATACTTCTTGTAACTTCTTTGATTTGATTGGATAGTGGAACATAACCGATGAGGACTACCGGGACCCTAGCTTGGAGCTAGAAGAGAGGATTGACGCACAAGGTGGAACCTCTATACATCGATTTGCAATCTCTTCTCTTTATCTCTCTTATTCTCGAATTTAATTGTTTATGTTTTATACATGTGTTTATTTACTCAGAAAGTTAATCAAGAGTAAATTGTTAATATTTTTCTTACTCAGAGAGTTAGGCAGAAGGTTTACAATTTTGAAAGTGTTGTTTCAATTGTAATCCAAATATTTCCTTAAAGCTTTTATTTGTCAAGATTATTGTCTTAAGAAAGTTTTAAAGCCATTTTAATTTGAATAACCAAGTGGAGTGAATTTTTTTTTTTTTTAATTTTGAAAAGTAAATTAGATAATCAATTCCACACCCCACCACCACCCCCCCCTCCCCCCCCCCCCCCCCCCCCCCCCCCCCCCCCCCCCCCCCCCCCCCCCGGCGTCTCCTGGTTATCTTTTCGAGACCAAAAATGGGTATCAGAGCAGTGTTCTTATATTTTTAAGTGGTCTTTACAAATGGCTTGTCACGCCCCATAGGTATCCTAAACGTAACAGCCTGCCACATGCTATAAAAGACTCTCGAATTTCCATCCGAGCCTTTCGGGAGTCTTTTATAGATGTAAAGCGTCCCTTTACGACAATAGAATACTCAACTAATGGAGTTAAGAAGTTTAATGTGGCATTCATTAGCCATAGATAATAAACCAAAACACTTATATAAACTTTACAAAATCTAAGGGGCATTCACCCGCAAAATAATATCAAGTCCATTACAGTCATCCAGAGTCCTTTAGTTTCTAACGGAAGTCTAAACAAAAGCGAAGTAAACTTCAATGGGAAACTCTTATCTCCGGTACCTGAGTTGTGGCTTGCCTCGGCCTAAGCCAGATAAACTCGTGTTGCAACAAATAAGAGCTATGGGGGCGTAAGCTAACTAGCTTAGTGAGTGAGCACTTCCATATCACAATTAATATAATTCTTTTAAACAAGTGATTATTCACGCAAATGTATGCATCAGACAAGTGAGTTCAACAAACATATGACCAGCCGGAAATCATATGTGGATGGACTTGCGCCCTCCATCCCGGGTTAGCAGATTAACGAATCCTGTGGTATGACGCCGTTTAAGCTCACAGTCAATTGAACAATAATTCGTTTTATGGATCACGATTAACCAACAATTTCGTTTTATGGATCACGAAAAACCAACCAATGCTAATGCTCCATCCCCGTCGTGATATGAATGAGTCCAATTACAATTGAAGTCAAATATGTATTAATTCAATTCTTTTAGGTGACCAACAAGAATCCGCAGACAATCCATATAAAATGCTAGCTAATCAATCAATAGCTTAACACCCGGTTTCGATATTTCTTAAGTTCCATTTCACACATGAACAACAGAAAAAGATATAATTCCCATATACCCCATCTTACATATTCATTTATATCTTTACCTATATCTCTAGTGCCACTAATCAGTACAATCACAAATATTAATTGAGAGTGGAAGTAGTACTCACTCGGCCATTGGACGTCGGTTTTTTTTAGTATAATAGTCGGGAGGTAGGGTATCATCTTGCTCGGGATCACCTACCATATAAGAATAATCCTAATGAGATTCTCATCATGTAGCTAATTTAAGCTATGCATCTAAACTAGATGAATTCGGAATTCTCGCTATTTGCGGAAGCTCCGACTTAAAATGGCCATAACTTGATCATTTTAACTCGGAATTTCACAAATTTTATATCGATCTCTATCTACTTCGAAAGATCTATCTAAATATAATATTATTTTCAAGTTTTGAAAACATTAGGGTCACGGAACAGTAGGATCAAATCTGTTTCGTAACTTCTCCGATTCCGAAAAATTGTTTTGGATTTGATGAAAAATGTTCCTAGTTGATGATTCATGTATAGATGGTATATGAATAATTTCCTAACACGAATGTCATGTAATGAACTCAATATATGCATGGTCTTGATGAGTTTTGATGATGAACTCTTGTGAACTCCTAATTGTTATAAAATTCCACAAAGGTAATTCCTAAAGAGCTATTCTTCCCAATTTTACATTCCCTAGGGTTCCTATGATTTTATTCTTGAAATTCACTTGTTATCTAAATAAAAATAAGTTCTCAAAGTCTATATTAATCATGACCTTCATTTATGCATAAAAATCCACATTTTTCATTTGGTAAACATGTTTTTAAACAAGCTACTTGTAAAAATCCGAATTTTGTAAATTTCATTTCCTTGCATTTTCCTTATAAGAAAACTTGTTTAGGGCATCAAAAATTGAAGCTCCAATATATCTATCATCTAAAGGCTTCATTTAACTCATAAAACATGCCATCTAAGCTTGGATACTAAGTGTTCATGTAGGCACCATCCTAAGTTACGAATTTTACTTCTAATCACCATATCAATATTTTTCATTCAAACTCCATTACTTGTTTCACATTTTTATCATGCCTAAACTCATCTAAACTTATCAAAATTATTCCTTAAGGGTATCTATTACATATACCTTCCAATTTTTATGAAAAATATGAGTTTTAAAGTGATTTTGGTGGTCTTTAAGGTAGGGTTCTAAATCCATCCGAATTTCCAACAAGTCATTTCTAACAAAACCTTTTCTTTTTCAATCTTCTTGCCTTCTATACATGGAGATCTACTATCTAACACATCTATACATATGCAAGGCTACATTTTTATGATCATCAATGCATGGAAATCAAAATAACTATATGAACATGCATGTAGATGAATATGTGGATGTCTAAACATTAGATCTACTAAATATAATGCATGAATCATAAACTTCATGGCATGAACATCAATATATATGCAAGATCATTACTTTACATGGATGAAAAAGAGAATATCTTAACATAAACTCATTTAAACACTAGATCCATGTCTTGTGATGGCTTGATATTCTTGTTCATGTATTTTCATGTCCCTAGCATATGCTCATTGGGATTAAATGAGAAAACACACAAGATATAGCTTTGCCATTATAAGATTTAGGAAGAACAAAGCCTAAAATCAACATACCAATGGAGTTTTGGAGTAGAAAAGAAGAAGATTTAAGCTTGAGTGTGTGAGGAGAGAGGGAGGGTCTCACGGCATCAAGGGAGGAGGAGGAGAGAGTTTTTTCGCTTTGGTAAAAATTTGAAACAAGTGAAATGAAGAGAGAGAAAAAATGTGTTTATATATGCATAAATTAGGGTTTGTTAGTGAATAAAAATAGCAAAAAAAAAAAAATCAAATGAGGGGAAAAGAGGAGGGGGGGGGGGGGGGGGGGGGGGGGGTGTGTTTGTGGGGGCGCCGACCATTTAGCTTGTGTGTGTGTGTGTGTTTTGAAATTTGATAATTTGTATTTTAAGTAATTAAAATGTAATAAATGTAATAATTATTTAAGAGACAAAATTTATTGGGACAAAAAATTGAAATGAGTAGTTGTAAGGATGTAAGAATAGGGTATGGGTAGTGTGTACTGTAGGTTGTACTTGTGAATAGTAGACAAGATATCTACTTTACCGGTTGTAACGAAACACGGGAAAAGGCTATAACTGTAATTTTTATAGCCCGGAAAATTATAAATTGATATTTTTGGAATCCTTATAAAATTATGATTCTAATGAATATTTCGAACATTTTTCTGAGTTCATGGTCCAGGGCACGCTTTTCTGTAATTGAGCTCGGGAAGGCCCGAAATTGAAAAATTCTTGAATTTAAAACTTTCAAAGGTCTAAAATATACTTTAGAATGATAATTCATATTCATTTACTTTATAAAACTTCTTTTATTATGAAATCGAAGGAAAGCCAGATTTAGGGTTCCTAAGCTCCTTTCACTAGGCTTAAACTGAACCGGATTAGGGTTTCGCTTTTCAACTCCCGGGGTTTTCTTAACTACTGAGATTAGCGGGGTTTACAACCTCCCCACCTTAAATAAAGTTTTTTCCTCAAAAAGGAACTGACGAACCTTGTTCTTCAAATAACTCGGGGTACTTCCTTCGGATCTCATCTTCAGCCTCCCAGGTGGCTTCCTTAAAGGCATGATTTCTCCACAACACTTTAACATAGTGAATGTCTTTGTACCGTAGCCTTTGAGTTTTCTTATCCAATATCTTCACTGGGTGTTCCTCATAAGTTAGGTTTTCCTTCAGTTGAATCGGTTCCAACTCCAGAATCCTTTACGAGTCGGCAACGTACTTCCTCAATACTGACACATGGAATATATTGTGGATCCCGGACAAATTTGGTGGCAGGGCTAGCCGATATGCCAGATCTCCGACTCTTTCCAAGATTTCAAAAGATCCAATGTATCTTGGGCTTAACTTTCCTTGTGTACGCATCCTCTTAATACTTTTAATCGGGTTTATCTTTAGGTACACATGATCACCCACCTTGAATTCAAGTTCTCTTCTTTTCAAGTCTGCCCAGCTCTTCTGTTTGTCTTGAGCCTCTTTCATTTTCTGCTGGATTACCCTCACTTTATCGGCGACTTCTTGTACTAATTCCGGCCCAATAGCTACCTTTTCCACTTCATCCCAAAACAGGGGGGATCTACAACGTCGTCCATACAGTGCTTCATACGGTGGCATCTGAATAGTGGAGTGATATCTGTTATTGTAAGCAAACTTGATTAGATGTACTTGACTATCCCAACTCCCTTTGAATTCTAAGGCACACGCTCTCAGCATGTCTTCCAGGGTTTGGATCGTCCGCTCAGACTATCCATCGGTCTGAGGGTGATAAGCAGTACTAAAATGCAGTTTAGTGCCCAAACTCTTTTGCAGGCTTGTCCAAAACTTGGACACGAATGTCGGGTCTCTATCTGAAATAATCCCTGCAGGTATGCCATTTAACCTTATAATCTCTCTGATGTAGATTTTAGCTAACCTTTCCATGGAATAAGTCATATTTATGGGCAAGAAGTGTGTCGACTTGGTTAACCGATCCACTATTACCCATACCGCATCACAACCAGAAGGAGTCTTGGGAAAACCACAAACAAAATCCATAGATATCTGATCCCACTTCCACTCAGGAATGGGTAAAGGCTTCAATAATCCACCCGGTCTTTGGTGCTCTACCTTCACCTGTTGGCAAATCGGCCATTTCATTACATAATCCGCCACATCTCGCTTCATGCCGTTCCACCAATAGCTGCTCTTCAGATCTTGGTACATTTTTGTACCTCCTGGATGCATGGTATATTCGGAGTTGTGAGCTTCACTCATTATTTCCTTCCTCAACTCCTCGTCCTCTGGTACACACAACCTTCCTTTCATTCGGATCACATCTTCATCATCTATTACAAAATCAAGATACTTCCCTACTTGGTTTTCCCTTTTGATCTTTTGTATCACTTTGTCATACCTTTGAGCTTCTTTGATCCTTTCTATTAGGGCCAGTTCCAGTACCAGATTGGCTATCTCAAGCTCAGCGCTTTGGCCTATGAACTCAATCTTTAACTGCTCAAACTCCTTAACCAACTCTCTTTGACTAGTGATCAAGGCAGCTACTTCTCCATAATTCTTCCGACTTAAGGCATCTGTGACGGCATTAACCTTTCCGAGACAGTAATTTATTCCCAGTTCATAATCTTTTATTAATTCTAGCCATCTCCTTTGTCGCATATTTAGTTCCTTTTGTGTGAACAGATATTTAAGACTTTTATGATCCGTGTATATCTCACACCTCTGTCCATAAAGATAATGTCTCCATAGCTTTAAGGTGAAAACAACTGCAGCCAATTCGAGATCATGTGTAGGGTAGTTCTGCTCATGGGGTCTCAATTTCCGAGAAGCATATGCAATAACTTTCCCTTTCTGCATCAAAACACATCCAAAGCCATTCCTTGAGGCGTCACTATGCACCGTATAAAAGTTTTCTGGGTCTGGTAAAACCAAGATCGGTGCTGTAAGCCTCGGAAAATTTCGGTAAATAATTTCAAGATGAACTTCGAAAATAAACCCTAAAAAAAATCACTCCAAATTAAAAAACCGAATTGCAACTAGTCTAAAACACGAACGAATTTAGAAACTTAATCTTGAGAAAATGAAAATCTTTAAAAATAAATAAGAACACAGTGGTCTTCAAATTCAAAACCACGACGTACAAAAAAAAAATTCCATATTTAACTCCGACTTATAAAAACGGGTATATAAAGCTCAAAAACAAATTTTAAAAGACAATAACGATTGACTTTCGAAAATATAACTCAATTCAAGAATTCCGAAAACATTAAGAGATATTAAATACTTACAAAATAAAATTTAAAATAAATTTCTCAAATTAAATATGTTATTTATATAAACATAATATCAGTTTCCAATGGAAAAGGTCTAAACCAGAAAATCACCGGAAACTTTAACCGGAATACAATAGTGTAAGTCCGGCAATTAGCGCCCCTAACCTTTGAGGCCAAGATGTAGTTTAAATTATAGAATAACTCATAGTATATAAGTTCGTTTTATAATTATCAGATTGATAAATTTTTGACCTATTTCGAACCCGTTCGGATACAGACCTCGAAAAAGCGTGTCCTGGGGCTCGAGATATCAAAAATATACCAATAGTACCGTTTAGACTCGTAATTCATAACATTTCCAAAATATATCAGTTATATAATTTTTCGGGTTATAAAAGTTACAGTTATAACCTTTTTTATCGTATTTCCATTATTACCGGTAATTGATTAGTCTTTTGCACTATTCATTTTTTTTCATTATAAAATTTTATTATTCTTATAAAGTCTTTATTTTTAGATAAATATTTATATGTTATAGAATTTGGTTTTTTCTAAAATTTAGTTCGTTTCGAGTCTTTACGGAATCAGATTCTATTTAAGACCGATACTAAAAATAAAATAAATTAATTTAATATGAAAAATATTTAAAAAATATTTTATTTTTATAAAATAATTTTTAGAATATTTTTGGGTTATAAAAATATCATTTATAGCCCCTATTCGCGTATTTGGATCATACGGTAACATATTTGTTAAAATACTAAAATTTCAAATAATTATTTAATTTTAATTATGAAAAATCTGCTACAATATTTGGAATAACTTTTCTAATTTTATTTTATTTTATTTATTTTATTAAGAAAGTACTCTTACAACCCATACTTTCAAGTACACCTTTCACACATCACTTCTTTTTCACTTCAATCTTTTTACACTTTATTAAATCACTTCATGGCAGATTTTTCTTTCTTTTGGCTGCCATTGTCCTTTAATTACTCCTATTTTGACTAAAATAAATAAATTTACTCTTTCTTAAGAGCTACACATACACATTTATTACACAAATTAATTTTGAGTCAAAATTCAACAAAACCCTCTCTCTCCTCTCCCCCAACATTCACGTGCAGCACATCTATTTTGGCTGCCTTGGTTTATTTTTTTTTCTTTCTTTCATTCATTTATTACACACATTTTCTCTCTCTTTCATTTACACATTTTCCTCTTTACCATTCATTAACCTTTCTCTCTCATTTTCCTCTCTTTCTTCTTCTTGTTCTTATTTCTTCAACAAAACAAGCTGCCCCCAATTCATTATTGAGCTTTCACCCATATTTCTTGAAGATTTTTAAGCAAATCTTCATCTCAAAGCCTCCATAGGTGATATAGGTAAAGTGTAATGAAGGTTTCATGCATCAAATGACCTTCTATAAGCTTAAAAGCTTAGGATGATGATGCCAAAAAGGAAACTCTCCTTTTCTCTACTTTTATTATCTTGTATTTCAATTATTTTCTTGTTTAAAGTTGATATATATTGTAGATCTAACTTTTTATAGTTTTGATTTTTGTTTATGTCATAGATCTTGTATTTAAGTTGTTATTTTTGTTATTCCTTATGATTTATGTATAGATCTAGCATCCACATGTCTATCTTAGTGATTCATGCATGTAAAACTAGTTTAGAAAACTAGATTTAACGTTTTGAGTTCATAGATACATTAGATCTTTGTTTATGTTCATGAACAACTTGCTATAGCTTGATGATGGTAGGAAAGTTGTAGGAAACCCAAGATCTATTTTGTTTTCAACAAAAATCAATTTTGAAAATTCGGATGAAAATGAAACCATAGTTAGAAAAGTGGTTTTTCAACTTCAAAATGTGTATTTTTCATTTAAAATGAAGGGCTTAGGGTAAAGATAACATAAATGAGTAATTTTGATGAGCAAAGTTTAGATCTATGAGTTTAAAGTTTGTTTTCATGGGTTTCATCTAGGTGTATGTTCATATTATGTAGATCTTAGATTTGAACTTGAATAAAATTTGTGAAATTCGTATTTTGGCAAGACCAATATTTAAAAACCACTTTCCAAGTGTCAAAATGTAATTTTTTCTTAAGAAAATGAAGGCTTAATATATGAATATCATCAAGATTTCTTTTTACAAGAATCTAATGTGATTTTCAAAAGTTATTTTCAAAATAAAAATTCCATTTTCGGATTTAGGCCAAGGCCTATTTTAAAAACATGTTTTCCAACTCAAAAATGAAGTTTTTATTTAAGAAATGAAAGGCTCATAGGATATGATATGTAAGGAATGGATTTTCATAAGCTTAAATAGATTTTATCAAAAGATATAACCAAAAATGAATTTTGTAAATTTGGATCCCAACTAAGACCAATTTTTAGAACCCATGTATCAACTCCAAAACTCATGTTTTATGTGAAAAATGAAGTATATAGGTAATAGATATCATTAAGTAATGATTTTTACAAGTTAAAATGAGTTTAGGCATGAGTAAGGTGTTAAACAAGTAATGGAATTAAAATGAAAAATTTTGAGTTTGTGATCAATTGTCAAATTCGTAATTTGAGATGATGCATAAGTAATCACTTAGTATTTGAGCTCAAATTGCAAGTTTTATGTGTTAAATAAAGTCCTTAGGTAATTGATAAAGCAAAGCCTTAAATTTTAATGTTTTAAACAAGTTTTCCCCAAATGAATCATTCAAAAAGTGGATTTTCTAAAATTCGAATTTTTGAGTAAATCATATTGGAAAACATATTTACAAAGTGTAAAATGAAAATTTTTATGTAGAAATGAAGGTCATAAGTAATAGATATAATGAAGACTCAATTTTAACAAAAATAATTATATTTTCTTAAGTAATAAATCCAAAACAAATGGAAATAATCAAAGTTAGGAAACTAGTATTCTTAAAAGTAGTTATCCTTGAAGTCTTGTAATATAAGGAGTTATGAAATTTTCTTTTAGCAAAATCATCAAGATCATGCATGCAATAGGCTCATCTCATGTCATTCATGTTAGGAAATCACTCATATTTCATGTATAGTTAAGTTATACAGTAGGAACACTTCAAACATTTACAAAACTATTTTTCGGAAATTGAAATTGTTGCTGCCCTAATCTGATTCGAACTTTTCGAAGCTTCAAAGTTTTCAAAACTTGAAAATAATATTAGAATTAGATAGATCTTTCCAAGTAGATAGAAATCGATATATAATTTGCGAGATTCCGAGTTAAAATGACCAAGTTATGGCCGTTTTAAGTTGGAATTCCCGCTTAGGACGAGAATACGAATTTGATAGTTCGTATAAAATCATTGAGATTAGTTTGAGTTGAAATACTTATTAGAGTATTTCTTTCTTTTTAGGTGATCCCGAATTCGACGATTCCCTACCACCGGATTACTATTACTAGAAGGCCGGTGATCCAATGGCCGAGTGAGTTTTCTCCTTGTTTTGTTACCTTGATTGTGCTTGTAGTTAGTTGCATTAGATTATAGGAACAAGATAAAAATCGATACGAATGGGGATGGGATATATGATGAGGCTGTGATGAATGTATGCCAAAGAATACTAAAGCATATCGAAACCATGATTTGATTGGGTAATTGCACCGTTCATATTATTTCTGTTATGTGCATGATGTTGGCTGGTCACTCTAAAGAATGTATAAATATTTGACCTAAGCAAAAAGTAAATTGATCATGCATCGCATCGGACATATTGCATTTGCTAGCGTGCTACTCCTACGCAGGTCGATCGGTATGGTTCGAAGACTCGTTTGAATAATGAGACCCGGGATCAGAGCTCATTCATAGGAAACTAAGGCGCATTGGGGATGCATTCCATGTGTGAGCCTAGCCGAGGCGAGTGCTATGAGCCGAGGGCTTGGGGACTAGCAGCGGTCGTGTAGACTTCAATACCATCCCTAACCCAAGATACGGAGGGCGTAAATCCGTTCTGTGTGTGGGTTCCGGACACCCATACATAATTGTTTGCTCATGTGTTTGTTCATGCATAGCATATGGTTGATCATAACTTGCTTGTATGGTATGAAATTAGGGGAATTCTCACTAAGCTAGTGTAGCTTATACCCTAATAGTCGTTTATATGAACAGGTTATTTCAAGAATGCAAAGTGGGGACTGAATTGATTGGAGTCGGGAATGACTCTGGGATTTTGGCAAAGAATGTGAATGTTGAAGTTATCAGCTAGTTTATGATTTGTCTTGTAATAGTTTATGTAGGGAGGTCTGTGGATGAATGTAATCGAAGTTGAATGATTTGTATCTTGAAGTATAGTGATTTGTATCTGAAGTATAGTAAATTGTATTTCCTTTACATTGTTACCCAATTGTATCAACATAAAATGAGTCATTCCGATGTGTCTCCTTTATGTGTTAGACGCCTTGTACATAGTATGGAAGCCTTCGCGTGACTGAGGCGGTCATTCTTAGGCTTTAATATTGCGTACGACGGACTGCCACATTTAGGGTACCCTTCGAGGCGTGACAGGTGCCGATACCAATCGTCATTTCAATTCCTGGAAGCTCTGCTCCCTCTTGTCCGTCCAAACAAATTTCTCGTTCTTTAGAGTCAATTGAGTCAGTGGCTTGGCTATCTTAGAGAAATCCTTCACAAACTTGCGATAGTAGCCAGTAATCCCAAGAAACTTCTTACTTCTATGACCGTTTGCGGCGGTTTCCATTCTACTACTGCCTTGATCTTCTCAGGGTCAACTGATATCCCCTCACCAGTTACCACATGTCCAAGGAAGGATATTTTGTCCAACCAAAAATCACATTTGGACAATTTGGCGTACAGCTTGTTGTCCCTTAAGGTTGTAACGCCAAACGAAGATGTTCCTCGTGTTGCTCTTTGGTCTTCGAGTATATCAGGATGTCGTCTATGAAAACTATCACACACTTATCCAAAAGTGGCTTATAAACTCTATTCATAAGGTCCATAAATGCAGCTGGGGCATTGGTCAGCCCGAACGACATCACTAGGAACTCGTAGTGTCCATAACGAGTACGGAAAGCCGTCTTTGGTACATCCTCAGGCTTTATCCTCAATTGATGGTATCCCGAACGCAAATCAATGCGTGAAAACACACAAGCCCCTTGCAGTTGATCGAACAAATCATCAATTCTTGGCAGGGTATCGATTCTTGATAGTTACCTTATTCAACTCACGATAATCGATACACAGTCTCATCGATCCATCCTTCTTCTTTACAAACAAACAGCAGGTGCCCCATGGCGACACACTTGGCTTATGAATTTTTGATCCAGAAGTTCTTAATTGTGCCTTTAGCTCTTTCAACTCAGCCGTGCCATCCGGTATGGTGCTTTGGATATCGGTTCGGTGTTTGGAGCTAAAACAATCTCAAAATCAATTTCTCTTTTTGGTGGTAATCCTGGCAAAATTTCTGGAAACACATCCAAATATTCATTTACCACTGGTATATCCCTTTCTTCACGGGTTTCCTCTTCATCCAAGACACCTTCAATCGGTATTATCTCTTCATCCTCCATCATCAACTCAAACGAGTTTAACCAAACCTTCTCGGGACTAGGGTTTCTCCCAAATTCTACTTTTTCCCCCATTTGATCATAGAAACTCACTGTTTCTTTTGACAATCCACTATTGCTTTTACCTTGCTTAGCCAACTCATCCGAGGATAACTTCGTATTTATTCATCTCCAACATTATTAAATCACTTTTGGAGTGGTGTCCATGAACTTCCAACGGACAATCCTTTATATCTCTCGGGTTGACACAACGCTCCCGGTAGGTGTCTTAATCCTCAAACTAGCAGTAGTTTGGCTATAGGTAATTCAAGTTGATTAGCCAAACTAGTGGTGATGAACGAATGTGTCGCTCCCGTGTCAAATAAAACATATGCCTCCACACTATTCACCCGAATGTGTCTTGAGGTCAACAAACATCCATCACTCATCAATCCTACAACACCCTTAAGCTACCTACCTAGGGTTCTTACTTCTAGCTTTCCCATAACATATATAATTTCATCCAAACAACGATTCAAATAAATAAATTGAAATTTAACTTGAGAAGGTTTCGGTTACTAACCTATCACCAGGCCGCCATCAGCGCCTTTGCTTTGATCCAAAGCTACCAATTCCACTTCCTCCTCCTCATCTTCCTCTACCATCCACTGGCCTTCGAAGTTATATAACCTCAGCCCGTGCATTGCCGACTCCCACTTTTATTTCCCGACCTCATGGGGTTGGTATTGCTCGAAGTCCCAAAGGGTCGAGCGGCTACACTTTTCCGTTGGGAACATTCAGAGGCTAAATGTCCCTTCTCCTTGCAAATAAAGCAAGTTATGGCCAGCTTCTTCGGGCATGTATAAACTGTGTGGCCAGCATTGCCACAGAAATAACATTTGTTTTTCAACAACTGGCATTGCCTAAGAGCATGCGCCCCCTTACATTTCCAACAGGAGACATTGGCCTTACCCTGGTTCGGCTTGCTACTAGACTCATCCTTGAACCCTTGGTACGGTTTGTACCTCTTTCCTTTGAATCCTGAACTCGAGGCGTCAAACGGCCTTTTCCCAAATACCCTATTGTCAGGTTCTTGGTATTTCCTTTTTCTGGCCCCTTCAATCACTCGGGCCTTCTCAACCATCTTAAGGTATGTCTTTACCCAAAATTCTTCCAATTTGATCTGCAGCTCCTCGTCTAAGCCACCCAAAAATACTTGCTTCTTCAGCTCTTCGCTATCCCTGAAAGACTCAGGTGCATATTGCAACAGGTGGACGAACTCAGTCTCATACTGTTCCACCGTTCTCCCCTTTTGTTTCACGTGGAGAAAGTCAGCGCTATACTTTACCCTTAAGCTGGAGGGGAAGTAATTATCCAAAAATTCCCGGCGAAAAGATTCCCATGTAACCGGGTAAGGCAAGCTTCTTTTCTTAGAGTCCCACCAGACCCTTGCATTATACCTCAGCATATATGTCCCATATTCCACTTGTAAGTAAGGTGGAATTTCATATGTAGCAAAAGATCGCTCAATTTGAGCTAACCAGTCTTCGGCTTCATCTGGTTTGCTAAACGCTCCATCAAAATACTGGTTACTCTTGATGAAATCCGGTAAGGAGCTTCGGTGGGGCCTTCTGTATGGCGGGGGTGGCGGTAAAGGCACATTATAGGAATGCTCCTCTTGTGGAGCTGGTGCTTCGGCAGTCACTTCCCTATGATCTGCGGGTGGTGGATGTGGAGTAGAATCCCGGACACTTTGTCCTTGGTGTGGGTTTAGAATCGGGTTTTGATTCTGGATGAATGTATTCAGAAGATTGGCTAGTTATCCAATCGCGTTTAACACCTCACCCTATTGATTATGAGGCGCAACTCCTTGAGGATTAGGTGGAGGTGCGGCCGGTTGTTCGGCTTCGTTCGGGATAGACCCTTGTTTCCGACCGTCGGTTTCGTCTGTTTATACATTGTTTAATAAGTTTTAGCATTCTTAGGAGGTTTTAGATTTTGAAGGAACTTAATTTGTTAACAATATTCAAAATTTGCGAAAATTTGGAAATCACTTAAAAAAAAGAATGGAATTTCATAATTTCATATAATCATAAGGAGAAATAAGAACTCATACATAAGGTAACAAGTTAAATCTCATAATAATAGTGAATGAATGAATGCTCATGCAATTATATGCGGTTAATGTTCTTTATGCTCATGTCTAGCATGCATGCTTTTCACAACTCCTTTCCTTTGAAATAAACATGATCCTTCATTACTTTAGCGAGCCATACAAATATTACATCTATTTTTGTCCCCAAAATTTGGCTAGCTATACTCCAATTTGATTCTAAACATTTTCCCTATTCCCGAAAGCATGACAAAATACAGGGAAAAAGAAGCAATAAAATACTAGCTATCCTGAAATCCTAAGGCAAATTGGCATCCCGCATTGCCTACTACAAAATAAGAAAAATCAGGACTTCACTTGGACTTCATGGGTTAGCTATCATCTCGGCCTCTACTCATCACTAGTGTCTTCGGAGGTCGAGCTAGGAGGTCGTCTCCTGCTAGAAGAACCACCGTCGTCCCGTCGGATAAACAAACTAAGGTATTCCCTCGTAGTCATCCTCCGCTTCCTAGTAGGTCGGACTAAAGGCTCTTGGTCTTCACTTTCTTCCTCTTCCTCCGTTCCTTGCCCTTCCCTCGGGCTCACTCCATTCTCCTCACCTCTTACCTCAGGTTCACTCACTTGGGTCTCCACCACTTCAGGCTCCTCACAGGTTCTCCACCCACATTTCAACTTCCATAGGCTCAGGGGCCACGGGTTCTACTACTGCTAGGTCAAGCACAGGTGGATTCTCACCCTCAATAAACATCTCTCCATATCATTGGATCAAACTCGGGTTCTACCCTTCCACTATCCGGTATCTCCAACTCCCGATTAAAATCCCATACAATTTGGTTGGGTTCCGGATTCACTTCCGCTTCCGGCTCGATGGGTGGGGTAGGGGTTCTAGGGACTACATTTTCCTCCCAATTAGGATCCTCCTCGGGGTCCTCTTCTTCTTCTTCCTCCTCTTCCTCATTCTCTTCAATCACAGGCGCACCATTCAATTGCATACCTATGTCAGTGGCTGGAGGTGGAGCTATCACTCGGGGTGGAGATGTCTAAATAAACGCATGCCAAGTGATATGGTTCCATGCGTCTGCTATGTTCCAATCATGGTGGTCATACAAGTTGTCATGGGCATACACATATAAGGGTCCTATAGGGATCCACACCCTAAAATCTGGAGGGGTTCGGTTTCCCCCATTCTTCAAAATAAATGTAGCCTCCCTAGTCATGGGCTCGCGCCCATACTCAACCATGATTCTCTCCAAAGTATAAATCGTCTCCAATTTAGTCCAACTCCTTCTCCCCATGGGATCATACCTCAACCGGTCGACTACAGCAGCCCACCTAGTGTATCTCAACCCTTCCTTCCACAATTTATACATTTCCCCTATGGTTCGGGGGTGCCTGGCTAGAGCAAAGTCTTCACACAATTCTCTCAACCTTAATCTATACTCCACCATCGTCTTATCGTTCCTCTTGGTGAAGTTTCTGGTCTGTTCCCTGGTTTCACCCAAGGAGACCTACAACAATATAAGACTCCTAATCAAACTTAGCAAGAAAAACATTTTTAACTCCATTTGAACCTATTAATTATATTTCTAAGTCCGGTTTCTTTTAATTCTATTGTCTTATTTTATAACCTAGTGCTCTGATACCAACTTAAACGTAACAGCCCGCTACATGCTATAAAAGACTCTCGAATTTCCATCCGAGCCTTTCGGGAGTCTTGTATAGATGTAAAGCATCCCTTTACGATAATAGAATACTCAATCAATGGAGTTAAGAAGTTTAATGTGGCATTCATTAGCCATAGATAATAAACCAAAACACGTATATAAACTTTACAAAATCTAAGGGGCATTCCCCCGCAAAATAATATCAAGTCCATTACAGTCATCCAGAGTCCTTTAGTTTCCAACGGAAGTCTAAACAAAAGCGAAGTAAACTTCTATGGGAAACTCCTATCTCCGGTACCTGAGCTGTGGCTTGCCTCGGCCTAAGCCAGATAAACTCGTGCTGCAACAAATAAAAGCTATGGGGGCGTAAGCTAACTAGCTTAGTGAGTGAACTTCCATATCACAATTAATACAATTCATTCAAACAAGTGATTATTCACGCAAATGTATGCATCAGACAAGTGAGTTCAACAAACATATGACCAGCCGGAAATCATATGTGGATGGACTTACCCCTCATCCCGGGTTAGCAGATTAACGAATCTGCGGTACGACGCCGTTTAAGCTCACGGTCAACTGAACAATAATTCGTTTTATGGATCACGATTAACCAACAATTTCGTTTTATGGATCACGATTAACCAACATATTCGTTTTATGGATCACGAAAAACCAACCAATGCTAATGCTCCATCCCCGTCGTGATATGAATGAGTCCAATTACAATTGAAGTCAAATATATTAATTCAATTCTTTTAGGTGACCAACAAATTCGCAGACAATCCATATAAAATGCTAGCTAATCAATCAATAGCTTAACACCCGGTTTCGATATTTCTTAAGTTCCATTTCACATCACACAAAACATACAAGATATAATTCCCATATACCCCATCATACATATTCATTTTATCTTTGCCTATACCTAGTGCCACTAATCAGTACAATCACAAACATTAATTGAGAGTGGAAGTAGTACTCACTCGGCCATTGGACGCCGGTCTTTTTAGTGTAATAGTCAGGAGGTAGGGTGTCATCTTGCTCGGGATCACCTACCACATATAAGAATAATCCTAATGAGATTCTCATCATTTAGCTAATTAAGCTATGCATCTAAACTAGATGAATTCGGAATTCTCGCTATTTGCGGAAGCTCCGACTTAAAACGGCCATAACTTGGTCATTTTAACTCGGAATTTCGCAAATTTTATATCGATCTCTATCTACTTCGAAAGATCTATCTATCTAATATTATTTTCAAGTTTGAAAACATTAGCCACCAACAGTAGGATCAGATCTGTTCCGTAACTTCTCCATTCCGAAAAATTGTTTCGTATTTGATGAAAAATGTTCCTAGTTGATGATTCATGTATAGATGGTATATGAATAATTTCCTAACATGAATGTCATGTAATGAACTCAATATATGCATGGTCTTGATGATTTTGATGATGAACTCTTATGAACTCCTAATTGTTATAAAATTCCATAAAGGTTTTCTAAAAGAGCTATTCTTCCCAATTTACATTCCCTAGGGTTTCTATATTTTATTCTTGAAATTCACTTGTTATCTAAATAAAAAAGTTCTCAAAGTCTATATTAATCATGACCTTCATTTATGCATAAAAATCCACATTTTTCATTTGGTAAACATGTTTTTAAACAAGCTACTTGTAAAAATCCGAATTTTGTAATTTCATTTCTCATTGCATTTTCCTTATATGAAAAACTTGTTTAGCATCAAAAATTGAAGCTCCAATATATCTATCATCTAAAGACTTCATTTAACTCATAAAACATCCAATTTAGACTTAGATACTAGGTGTTCATGTAGGCACCTAAATTACGAATTTGACTATTAATCACATATCAATATTTTTCATTCTAACTCCACTACTTGTTTTACATTTTATCATGCCTAAACTCATCTAAACTTATGAAAATCATTCCTTAAGGGCATCTATTACATATACCTTCCAATTTTTATGAAAAATATGAGTTTTAAAGTGATTTGGTGGTCTTTAAGGTAGGGTTCTAAATCCATCCGAATTTCCAACAAATCATTTCTAACAAAACCTTTTCTTTTTCAATCTTCTTGCCTTCTATACATGGAGATCTACTATCTAACACATCTATACACATGCAAGGCTACATTTTTTATGATCATCATGCATGGAAATCAAAATAACTATATGAACATGCATGTAGATGAAGATGTGGATGTCTAAACATTAGATCTACTAAATATAATGCATGAATCATAAACTTCATGGCATGAATATCAATATATAAGCAAGATCTTACTTTACATGCATGAACAAGAGAATTCTTAACAAAACTCATTTAAACACTAGATCCATGTCTTGTGATGGCTTGATATTCTTGTTCAAGTGTTTTCATGTCCCTAGCATATGCTCATTGGGATTAAATGAGAAAACACACAAGAAATAGCTTTGCCATTAATAAGATTTAGGAAGAATAAAGCTAAAATCAACATACCAATGGAGTTTTGGAGTAGAAAGAAGAAGATTTAAGCTTGAGTGTGTGAGGAGAGAGGAGGGGGCTCATGGCATCAAGGGAGGAGGAGGAGAGAGTTTTTTTCAATTTGGTAAAATTTGAAACAAGTGAAATGAAGAGAGAGAGAGAAAAATGTGTTTATATATGATAATTAGGGTTTGTTAGTGAATAAAAATAGTAAAAACAAATCAAATGAGGGGGAAAAGAAGGGAGGGGGGGGGGGGGGGGGGGGGGCGGCCTTAGGCTTGTGTGTGTGTGTGTGTTGAAATTTTGATATTTGTAATTTAAGTAATTAAAATGTAATAAATGTAATCATTATTTAAGAGACAAAAATCCTTGGGAAAGAAAATTGAAATGATTAGTTGTAAGGATGTAAGAATAGGGTATGGGTAGTGTGTAGTGCAGGTTGTACTTATGAATAGTAGACAAGACATCTACTTTACCGATTGTAACGAAAACACGAAAAAGCTATAACTGTAATTTTTATAACCTGAAAAATTATAAAATTGATATTTTTGGAATCCTTATAAAATTACGGTTCTAATGAATATTCCGGAACATTTTTCTGAGTTGTGGTCCCGGAGCACGCTTTTCTGTAGATGAGCTCGGGAAGGCCCGGAATTGAAAAATTCCTGTATTTAAAACTTTCAAAGGTCTAAAATATACTTTAGAATGATAATTCATATTCATTTACTTTATAAAACTTCTTTTATTATGAAACCGAAGGAAAGCGGATTTAGGATTCCTAAGCTCCTCTCACTAGACTTAAGCTGAACCGGATTAGGGTTTCACTTTTCAACTCCCGGGGTTTTCTTAACTACTGAGATTACCGGGTTTACACTTATGGCTTGAATATAGAGAGAGATTATGGAGGGAAAAAGGGATTTGTAGTCTAAATTTGTATCTCCTATGTGGTAGACTAGACAATCAGATAATGATGCTTGGTGATATAAATGGTGGCAAAAATTTTGTTAAAACACGTTTAACATAGTATGGTTTGTGCAATGAAAAATTTTATGGCATATGGGAAATAAAAAATTCATCACTATATTGCAATTTCGCTACTACTTGTTTAAATTATGTGATATTTGGGGTAATGCCAAGATGCACTTGTTCATACTTCTTACTTTCATGCAATAAGATAGCTAGTGTTAAAGATTAGGGAGTAAATTTTTCATGATTTTAATCTTGGATGGAGTTTATATCCAAAATATTGATCTTAATTTGTGTTCATATAAATTGATAATTAGATGTAAGTCCCTCAATATAAAAAGGGGGTAGGGTGTGTAGCTTGTCTGACTATACCAAATATGGATTCATGAAGGCATATAACTTGCTAATAATAAACATAAGGAAACAATCATAACTTAACACACATGTCACAATAGCTCCATCGGGTGATGCTCAACTAGGTTATCTCTAACATGTATGAGACAATTGAAAAGTTTACATAACAAGTCTTCTAACATGATGCAAGTCATAGAGTCCACCTCATATACACAAAAACATTGGAAATCAACATTATACTAATTAGAGTCTTTACCTTGATAAACCACCAAACTAGATCATGTGCCATTCGTGTAGTCATTAATATTTTTATCCTCCCTTTAGTTCATCACTATATCATAGTAAGAAAAATTGAATGCTAAAACACCATTACCTTAACATAAAAAGGATAAAGGAAAGAGTTGGAGCCTAGTACGGTAATACTAAAAGCACATGCTTGTGTATAAATAGTCATCTAACCAAATATAATCACTTAATACTAATGTAGCAAGCAAAAATTATATTATCTTAGACTATAAGCTTGCAACCATCACATGGATAACTTAGTTTTCTGAGACACTGTATATATATAAACATATATATGATATTAGATACTCCCTAAGATCCAAGAGTTAAGAGTCACTAATAATTACCTGCATCCTATCTAAATGCAATTTCGCATAGGGACTTGCCAAATACAAGACCATATTAGTAGCATTGGCACTCTTGACTTACTAAGCAGTCAAGTACAAGTAACAAACATATTTATATTGTACAAGTAGTTAAGCTCATTTAAGTCATTAACCTAAACTTACACAACCATCAAGCATGGTATCCACGTACCTTAAATGTCAACTTAACTAGTAACTAATAATCTACAACTTTTATAATCAGGTTTGAGAAGCACTGAAGTATTTAGAATCACTAATCATTTCCTAATGCTTTCTATTATTCATATTTTTAATATACTTGCACATATACTACCAATATGTTAAGGCTTAGAATTGAAAACCGTATTGAATTCAAGTTGTAAAGTAAAGATTTTGAATTTAAAATTATTAATTTAAATTAGTAAATCACATGGATAATTTAAATTGAAAAGGACCTGTTACACCCTTATAAGGTATCTTAGTAGTAACGATACATCATATAACTAACTGAGGCTTCCAAGAAGTTACATGAGTACTATATAACTAACATGCCTCGTGCCATGGACGAATATAATAGGATCAAAAGTTGATTAGAACAAAAAAAAAAATATTGCATATATATAAGCCATAAGCAAAGATAATAATACAAAGTCTAAGTCATCACATAATTATTACATCTTCGGTCTTCAAAGGCTTTACCATAACACTTCTACAAAAGAACTTAAAAGAAATACAAAACATAACTTATACTATTACAAACATTAAATGCTAGGTCTCCATTACAAAAGTAAGGTCTTCCTTCAACTCAAGATTACATAATTCCAATTTATACCCTAACTCCCACACCTGGTCTTGGTCTTGTTCTTGGTCTTAGTCTTCTTGCTTATATACCTGTAAAACAATAATCTAAAGGGGTGTGAGCATGATAAGCTCAATGAATAACATAATCTTAACATAATTCACTAATATCAAACAAGTCCAGTTAACAATCATATGCGATGCATTCATCAAACATATGTTATAAACATGGTTTGGATAAGTGGAATCCAAACCTATGGGGATTTATGCCCTCCCTAGTGGTTAAAGGATTAGTTAAATAATTCATACTCATGAGAATCTCAAAACTAAAAAAAAAAAAAAAAAAAAACACTTTTCAAACTCCTTTACTATTTATAAATATATATAATACATACTCTCCACTTCATTTAGAACTTAGAAATCCCCACTAAGTATTAATACTCTAAAGCCAATTCCAACACAGGTAACCTCCTTCGAAGCATACTTAGTTCCTATGAAGCTGACAACCCTATGTTAACCTTGACCAGATTTAATGGACTCATCAAAGCATTATCATATAATTGAAATATTAATACGTGACGTGAATACCATGTTAATGCATATATGCTGTCATGTAATGCATGCCAGTTTAAGTTTTAGGGTCTGATAAACTTTATCCCATATTGTTTTGTGGTCACTTCAACTTCAGACAATCATCAATTCAAGCTACACAATCATTATCAAGCAAGTACTTGTCACTTTGAGTATTAAACTTGTAATTCATTCTTACAACATATAGCATACAAGATTTCCTAAACACATACATTTGTTCCATTTCAATTCTATTTGTACTATGTTCCACTACTTTACAATCACAAGTAATGTAAAAAGATTTAAGTTACTCACCCTTGCATATTGCCTCAATTGTCATAATAATCACTTGGGAAATCTGGATCTTGATTTAAGGTTTCTATGAGATAAAGTGACTCATATTACTAAAGATCTAACATGGCAAAAATAAGAAAACAAGGTTTAAGATTTATATGGGGTGCATAAGAAGATCATTGGTTAATACGCCCCTCACACGCCCTGTATGGAAGGGCGTATGTAATAGACAAAGGAACAAGAGCCACTACACCCCATATCACACCCAGTATAAAAGGGTGTATTTGATGAGGTTAGGCACATAAGCCACCATACCCCATTGCTACGCCTCATATAGAGGGGCATATCCAACCAGACATGGATATAGAGGCCGCCACATCCCGTACCATGCCTCGTATCGAGGGACGAATCCGCCTAGAATGGCACACAAAATGTGTCATGCCCTTTGCCACGCCCATACGAAGATGTAAGCAAACACAGTTCCAAACATCACAATTTTTACACGTTTTAGCCAACTTCAAAGGGCTTATTACCATCAAATAAACTATAACATCAACATATAAGACTTATATCCATGTCTTTCACCTTCATACCATTCAATAGTCTATTGTTCTCAACATCAGCCAACACAGCAAAGTACTCCATAACATCCATGCTTTAGGACTTAAACCATAACTTCCTAACTCGACATCACAAATCTAACATCAAAATTCATAACAATCTTATATATACCGGCAACTAACAAGAACTCTAACCTATACTTACATACCTTATAAAATTAATAAGGCAAAAGAATAGATGTATCTTACTTATATGAGTCTTAGCTTGATGATAGCAGCTTAACTTGATTTTTCTTATTGATTTAAGAAGGGAAATTGGAAGATAATTGTAGTATGTGTGTTTATGAAATATGTTGGATACAAGAGAAGAGGAGGAGGAGTGATTCCTGTCAAAACAGAGGATAATTATGCACATATATATATATATATATATATAAAGTGAAACTTTGACTTTCAAGGCGATTGAAAGTTATTGTGTATCTGTGGTTACATCATAGGTATGGTGGCATTAAAGGCTTAAATTTGTAGAAATTAAGCTTAGTTTAGGTATTAACATGAGCTTGATTTAAAGCACAAATTGTCTTCTACACATCTAAAGCATTAAATTTAACAATTACTTGAAATCAATGCAAAGTTTGATAAATTTGGTTTGTAAATTCTATTTAATTAGAAAATTCCTTATAAAAATCTATATTGATATTCTTTATAAAATACGAGTTAAGTTTTTGGAATTCAAATTTCCAAAAGAATTTGAAAACATAAATTAATTGATAAACAACTTGAAATGACTCAATTAAAATTTAAGTTTCTATTCTTACATGAACCATTTTACAAAAACCATTGTAAATGAAATTTATTCAATGTACCTTCATTAAATTATATTAAACTTTATTGATTTAAAATATATTCTCTAATTTAAATTATGTAAAAACTTGGGGGTTGCAGGACCAAATTAAAGTAATTAGAACAGGGAGAAAACATGTGTAACATGGGTAGACTGGCTAGGCATTGACCTTAAGCGAGCATAGTTTTAACATGGACTAGTGAGTCGATCAAGAAGGGGAATGTTGTGCCAAAAAATTTGTTGCACCTTCTTATTTATGCAATCTCACACCGACTCGCTAATATGTCTTTAGTTTACAAAACCTTTAATTAAATATTCCCAAACTCCTCCAAACATTTATTTTTTATATAAATAGTTGCAACACTAAAATAGAGTACAATAAACGAAAGCCCTTCTTTTCTTTTATTTACGTTCCTCCCAAATTCATGGCTCACATACCTGGCTCAATAAGAAACGTCTCCACCTGCTGCCAACAGTCTTTCTTCGGAATTATATTGAATGGGTCGATCCTCCCCTCCTGTTTGTTTTAGCAACTTATCCTAAGGTCTCCTTGCCAAACATCAATCCTTAACCAATCATTCATAATCAAGTGATTTCTAACACTTTTCAATGACCCAAAGTACTGATTAAATCATGGATACACAAAAATTCTCAAAGATACTTGATTTCATTCTTGATTTGACTCCTCTTTCAGCTAAGCCATCAAAACCTAGTCTCAACACCATATCATGATGCTTGAACACAAGTATGATATTAATCAACATTTTTAGACTAAAGAACACCTAAACTCACTAAAGAAGGACATGAACTTCTTACAACTTTGTTTTTTTTTTTTTTTTTTTTGCCATAACTTTGTTGCTTCATCATATGTTAAAACGCTAAGGTTCTAGAATTGCCAAAAATTCTTCTTTTAAGGCATTTCTCTTTAAAGAATCAACATAAGCAAAAGAAATTTCCCTAGCTAGGGTTACCTTGATGGAAGTCAATCGTTATGGAAGGGGTTTCTCTTGATTGGGAAGAAGGAGGAAAAGATAAGATCCAGTTAAACCTCCACAAATTAATACTTGATAGATTAATAATCTCTCTAAAGTAATATTTTTTTTCCAATCCTAACTTGGGCCACTTTACAAAATTAGTAATTTTAATAAATTAATAAGATAATAATCTTTAGGATGACATTTACATAAATCTATAGTCTAATCAAATCATAAATTAATTATTCTCTAAGGTTACAAACATAACACTACTGATAGTTATACAGATTTAAGAAAATAATAAAAAGAAGATCAAAATTTGGTGGAATTTAGAATACCTCCCCTTTACTGACCTGTATGTATTTATATACAAAACAAGAAACTATACAAGGAAACTAACTAAGAAAGATGCATGATTATAGGAATACAATAAGGAAGCAATAAGAATGAGTTGACCATGAATTAAGGAGGCCAGCTAATAATATCAAGGCAATATTACTGTTGACCATGAATTAAGGAGGCCAACTAATAATATAAAGGCTATATTACTATTGATATCCCCCCTCAAATTGATGCTAGGTGTCTACAAGCATCAACTTGGAAATTAGATACTGGTGTCGTGCAGATGTCATGGATTTGGTAAGCAAATATGCAATTTGGTCTTGAGAAGGCACATGATGAAGTTGGAGAATTTGGTCTTGCACAAGTTCACGAATATAGTGGCAATCCACCTTTTTATGTTTTGTCCGTTCATGATTTACAAGATTAGTTGCAATGCGAATAGCACTAATATTATCATCATAGAGAAACGTAGGCTTATCAAATGAAACGCCAAAATGTAAGATAAGTCGACAAAGATAAACTATTTCTGAACTAACAGAGGACATGGAGCGATATTTTGATTCAGTTTAAGACTTGGCAACTCGTTCTTGCTTCTTGCATTACCATGAAATAGGTGATGAGCCAAAAAAAAAAAAATAATAAAACACACCATCCACTAGTGGAACATCGCGTATTAAGGCACCCAACATAATCAGCATCAACAAATGCAACAAACTTCATAGAGCATGTTGAAGGAAAAAATATACCTCTTCCTAAGGTATCTTTCAAATATCGAATGATGCGATGAAGAGCAGAAAGATGCAACTTGCAAGGATTAGAAACAAATTGACTCACTACTTAGACAACATAAGAAATATCAGGCCGAGTATTTGTAAGATATATAAGGCTATCGACAAGACATTAATAGAGTGTAGGATCAAACAATGGTTGACCTGAATCCTTTGTTAATTTAAGATTGAGCTCCATTGGAGTAGCACAAGATTGGTAGTCGGACAAATTGGCCAACTGGATCAAATCTACAGTATACCTGTTTTGATTAAGATATATACCATTCTCTGATTGAGAGACCTCCAATCTCAAGAAATAAGACAAATCTCAAAGATCTTTCATGTGGAATGAGGACTGAAGAAATTTCTTCTACTTGTCAATACCTTGATGATCATCACCTGTAAAACCATATTGTCGACACAACTAATAAACAATGATGCCATTAAAGGAATGTGAGGGTGATCATTGGAACTCTGTTGAGACCTAGTTAACTTAATAGTAGAGGAAAATTTATCGAACCTTGCACGAGGGGCCTGCTTGAGTCTATAAAGAGACTTGCAGAGTTTACATATCAAATTTGGATTAGAAAGAGGGTACCCTGGTGGTGGTTTCATGTAAACAGTCTCTTTTAAGTCTCCATGCAAAAAAAGCATATTTGACGTCCATCTAATGTAAAGGCCATCTTTTGGTGGAAGTA
This sequence comes from Combretum micranthum, assembly GCA_024138025.1. Classification (NCBI taxonomy): domain Eukaryota; kingdom Viridiplantae; phylum Streptophyta; class Magnoliopsida; order Myrtales; family Combretaceae; genus Combretum; species Combretum micranthum. Next base: position 267,607 of record JAMXBD010000705.1, read on the forward strand.
ACAGCTAACAACGTGTGAACTATGGTCATCTTAGCAATAGGATAAAAGGTTCCTCATAGTCAATACCATATTCTTGTGTATGTCCTTGAGTAACTAATCTGGCCTTATACCTATAAGTAGAACCATCAAGTTTGATTTTGATAGTGTATATCCATTTACTATCGACTCATGAAACATCAGATGGACCTGGAACTAGTTCCCATGTATGATTTGCCTCAAGAGCCAACATTTTTCTTCCATAGCACTTTTCCAACATGCAATTTTTGCTACATTTTTGTGATTAGAAGGTATGGAAATGGAATCAAGAGTGCTAAAAAAAGCAATGAGGGACCATACCGTTTAGGGAAATCATTATACTGGTTTGGAGGCTGACCAAAATTAGAACAAGTTAAACGACCTAGCTCAGGTGGAGGAGAATGAGGTAGAGATAGGGATTGTGTAGGTGCTAGACCTTCAGGAGGATGATTGAGTTGGGGCATTGATAATGCAGTTACACTTGTACTTGGAGAGTCAATTTTTGAATTGTTCTTAGAATTAATAGGATCATCAGGAAATGAAGTCAAAACTGTTATTGCTTCTCTAGTGGAAGTGTAGGTGTTCCAAAAGGAGATGAAAACTAATACGCATTTAAAAAAAAATCACGCAACGTGAGATAGGAATTCTTCTTGCTTAGGAATCATAACAAATATAACCTTTATGCTTATCGCTATAACCAAGAAACACACATTTGGTAGCCTTATGAGATAATTTGGTTCGTTCATGTGGAGGCTTTAAGACAAACAAACATAACTGAAGACTCTAAGGTGGGAATATGTGGGTGATTTCTTGTACAAGCAAAACCAAGGCATTTTGTTGTCAAGCATAGGTGTGGCTTGCCAATTGACAAGAAAAACAACTGTATGAATGGCTTCTACCTAAAAACTATGAGGGACATGAGATTCAAGAAGAAGAGTATGAGCAATTTCAACAACATGACGATGTTTTCTTTCAGTTAGGCCATTTTGTTATGGGGTTTGAGGACATGATAGTTGATGCGAAATTCCCTTATCTTGAAAGAAGGTGATAAGTTGTGAACAACATAATTCTCCCCCATGGACTGATTGAAAGATTTTAATGATTTTTCCAAATTGTATCTCAATCATATTAACAAAAGCTTTTGCTATATTGGTAAGTTCATATTTAGCATGCAAGAAAAATACCCAAGTGAAACGTATGTAATGATCAATAAATAGGACAAAGAATCTATAATTCAACCTTGATAAAGATGGTGATGGCCCCCATAAATCAGCATGAATGAGATCAAAAGGTGCATCAAAATTAGAGGAACTAAGAACAAAAGGTAATTTAGTAGCTTTACCAATATCACAACTTTCATAATTTAAAGTTAAAATATCATAATTAACATTTAATTGAATTGGAAGAACACCATATTGAAACATGTTTTTCAGTCTACTAGTATGAGGGTATCCAAGGTGTCAATGCCAAAGGCATCACTTTTTATTAGTAATAGAAAACATCATTTGAAGAAGAAACAGAATAGCAAAGTGGAGAACGAAATCTACTATCCTGAGAAACTACGTCCAAGTGAAATAACCATCCTTGTTTATGCCCTTTCCTGATCACCTTCCTATTGTGAAGGTCCTATATAGAACAACCATAAGGAGAAAAATTAACTGAACAATTGTTATCAATTAATTGACCAAAGAGATTAAATTGGCAGTTAAAGTTAAGATAAAGAGAGAATGAGTGAGAGGAAACGATTTTATTTAAAGAAAGTGTTCCCATCCCTTTTGTAAGTACTTTTTCACCATTAGTAGCAATAAGAAATCAATTTGGTAGACAAGGTCGAAATTTTGAAAAATTATGCTTATTGTTTGACAAGTGATTAAATGCTGCAGAATCAAGGAATGAAGGAGAAGGACTTCTTTTACCTGATAAACCAGTAGCAGAAAAAGCAGAAGAAATATCACCTGGTAGAGTTGTCTGCATGGTAGTTTGAATCATCTGTTGCATGGCTTCTTGAGTGAGGTTCAAGCTGCTACTAGAGGAGCCACTAATGTTACGCTTTTCACCTAAACCAGTAGTAAAAAATGCAGATTAGTTCTATTTGTTCCTTTGCAGAAGTCGACACTCAAGTATCACATGCCCTTTCTTCTTATAATAGTTGCATTCATTCCTCTTCTTGCAATGAGCTTCTATATGTCTAAAACCATTACAAAATCGGCATTGAACTTTCCTAGAATCTTCTTCATATTGTTTTTGTAAACCCCGGTTTTTCAAGTAGCCAAGATAACTCAAGAACCGGAAACCAAACCCTAAACCGGAATAGCTTAAGTTTGGAGTGAGAACTAGGAACCCTAATTCCGGCTTTTCCTCGGTTTCCAATTAAGAAACTTTTATAAGAAAATTTAATTTTGAATATAGTTCTTGATTATATTTCAAACCAAGAAAATATCAGATTTTAAGAAAATGTCAATTCCAGGTCATCCCGAGACCCATTATAGAAAAACGTGCCTCGGAACTAGAATTTCAAAAATTTCCTTATGAATACTCATTTGAACCGAAATAAAATAAGGATTTCAAAAATATAGATTTCATAATTTTCCGGCTTATGAAAAATACAGTTATAGCCTTTTTATTCGTATTTCTTTACTACCGGTAATTAAATCATCTTGACTACTATTCATTACTATTCACAAGTACCACTTATTACTACCTATTTGTACACTCTATATTTCAACACTTACCATCACTCAATCATCTCCCCTTTTCAAAGGATTTTTGTCCCTTAACTTTCCATACAAGTTATGACAAATTACACATCAAAGATAAATCAATCAAAACAAAATAAAATCAAACTTTTTCTCCCCCTTTAGTGAATAGTAGCCGGCGTGAAATGGCCCCCCAAAGCTCCATTTTACAATTTTTTTTTTCAATTTATTTTCTCTATTTAACCTAATTTCAAATGCTATATAAACTACTTTATCTCTCTCTCTCTTCATTCTTTCACTTTTCAAGTTTTACAAAGTTAAAAAGCTCTCAATTCTCTCGCCCATCCCCCTTCTTTGCCGTGAGCTAGTGCCCCCCACACACACACAACTTTCCATTTTCCTCTTTCCATCTCCTATTTTACTTCAAGTAAGTGAGCTTTTACTCCTTCCACTCATAAATCTTTGTAATGGCTAGGTGATTCTTGGATATTTCCAACAAAAGGACCCCATGAGCTCTTGCTAGGGACAAGGAAATGTCAAAACAAGAATACCGAACCATTACAAAGTAGATCTAACATTTAAAGGAGCTTTCAAGTCATAAGCTTTATGATTTTTCATCAAAAAGTGTTTTGAACAAAAGATCTTTTATAAAAATGTAGTTTTTATGTTTTCAAAACTTATTTAAGCATTTGATATAGTAGATCTATCATTTTACTACTCATGTTCATGTAGGCATTAAAATCTCATCATTATTTTGAGTTTATGTACATTAATAATCTTTAATGCTTTTGTCCTTAGTAAATAACCTTCCTAGTATATAGATCTATAGGTAGATGAGTTAATAAAGTCAAAAAGGAAAACACTTTTTAAGAAATGAACTTGTGTAAATTTGGATGACATGAAAAACCTAGTTCAAAAACCCATCTACCAACTTTTAAGCATGTGTTTTACAAGAAAAATGAAGCCTATAGGTGATAGATAATGTTTGGTAATATTTTTCATGAGTTTAGATGAGTTTTTACTAAAGAAAATATTTAAAATAAGAGATGAAGTCCAATAGAAGTTTTGAGTTAAAAGTCTTGAAAGCCAAATTCGTAATAATGGATAGATAGTCGTAAAACCCTAGTTTTCCAACTTCAAAAATGATATTTTCTTAAATAAATGAAGTCCTTAGGGTATAGGTAAAATAAATACTTAAAGTTCTAAGTATAAAATGCATTTTTCTTAAAAGAATCAACTTGGAAAATGAAGTTTTCTAAATTCGGATTTTTGGAACTACCCTAGTGTAAGACCCACTTAAAAGTTTACAAATGAAGATTTTATTAAAGAAATAAAGACCTTAGGATATAACTAATATAAAGATCAAAGTTTCTTCAAAAAAGTGGAGTTTTCCTAAGAAAAATCCTTAGAAATAGTAGGTGTGACCAAATGTAGCAAAGTTGATTTTTAGACAATAGCAAAATATGGTGTCTTAAGACAAAGTTTAATTAAAATTCTTTAAGTCTAAGAATCTATAAGACCTTAGACACCTAAGAGTTCATATCATGACATTCATAATAGGGAAACTCATTTCCATGGCATTTAGTTTCATTTTGTACTTAGGAATCGCAAGTACATTCATGAAAACCACATTTTCAGAATCAATATGACCGTTGTACAGATCTGATCCCTCATTTCTGAGGCTTAGATATTTTCAAAACTTGATTTAAACTTCGTATTTAGAAAGCTCTTCCGAAGTAGATAGAAATTGATATAAAATTTGCGAAATTCCGACTTAAAACGACCAAGTTATGGCCATTTTAAATCAGGACTTCAAAAATGACGCGAATTTCGATTTCACTAAGTTTTCTTAGAGTTTTAGTATCCTAAGATGGTAGAATACTTATTAGGGTATTCCTTATATGAATAGGTGAACCCGTGGACGTTGACTCTTTGCCTCCGGATTATAATTACTAGAAGAAAGGCGAACCAATGGCGGAGTGAGTTTTTCTTCCCGATTCATTTATTGTATGTGCTTGTAAAGTAGTGCACTAGAATGTAGGCCAAATGAATGGAACATGAATTATGGGAAATAATGAGAAATTATATGTTTATGATGATGTGAGAACTCAACTTAAGAATATCGAAACCGGGTGATAAATTTTGGTTGTGTACTTAGCTATAATGGATTGTTTGAGAAATTGTTTGATCGCTTAAATAAATTGGCTTAATCAACTACTTGGACTAATGCCAAATTTGACATGTGCATATCATAAGGGGAAGGAGCATTAGCATTTGTAGGTCAATCGTGATCCACAAACGATATCGAATAATCGTAGGTTAATCGTGATCCAAAAACGATATCGAATAATCGTAGGTTAATCGTGATCCAAAAACGATATCGAATAATCGTAGGTTAATCATGATCCACAAACGATATCGAATAATCGTAGGTTAACCGTGAACCATAAACGGCATAATGATAGTACCGCAGTATTCGTTAATCTGCTAACCCAGGATGGAGGGCGCAAGTCCATCCACATGATTTCTGGCTGGTCATATGTTTGTTTAACTCACGTGTTTGGTGCATTCACTTGCTTGCTTAATTACTTGGTTGAATTGTTGTGACATGAATGTTATTGTGGAAGATTACACTCACTAAGCTAGTTAGCTTACGTTCCTACAGTCCATTCCTTTTGCAGCTATCCCATTTGTGGCTTAGGCGGCATGACCCGGCTGTACAGGTACAAAAGCTAGGAGTTTCCCTAGAAGTTGGATTTTCTATATTAGACTTCCATAGGAAACTTCTAAGACTTGGATGACTGTATATGACCATTAATTATTCTTTTGCAGGAGAATGCCCCTTAGATTATGTAATATTTATTTATGTTTTATGAATTATATCCTACTGCTAATGCATGGTAAATTAAGCTTTTATCTCCATTTGGACTTGTACTCTATTGTTGTAAAGGTACGCCTTATATCTATATAAGGCTCTCGAAAGACTAAGGCGGTAATTCGGGAATCTTATATGGTATGTGGCGGACTGTTACGTTTAGGGAGGGTCCCATGGGGCGTGACAGTTTCATCTGAGGCTTGCCATAAGAAGCTAAAAAACAACATCCAAAGGATTAGTTTTAGCATCTAAATTAGCTTGTGTATGTAGTTTGGTCTCCTTTCGAAGAAGGTCACCCAAGATTGAATCAATATGCATTATTCCTCGATTAATTATGTTGGCCCTAGCATTCTCAAACTCAGGTATGAGTTTTATGAGGATTGAAGCACTCTAATCTTGTCTCTTTCTTTCTTTAGCTCTTGATAGGCTGCACTTTCAACAAAACTCAAAAGATACCGTATCTAATTCAGTCCATAATCCCAATAATTCAGAATAAAAGTTCTTATATCTCTATCATCTTGAGAAAGTTTGGCAATCTCATACTCAATTTCAAATTGTCTAGCCTCATTTGTTTGTGAGTATACTTTCTTAAGGTGATCCCATATTGTGCTAGCAATATGAAATGACCTCTGACATAAAGCAATATCTTTTTCTATAAATTCAAAATCCAAGTAATAATTCTAGCATTATTTACCTTCCATTTTTTCTTTTCTTTATCATCAGTTGGTTCTTTTAATGATCCATTTAAAATTCCAGATAACTCTTTCCCTTCTATGAGCATACAAAAATGAAATTCCCAAAGAGGATAGTTCCTCCCATTAAACTTGGTCGACATAGTATCAGATTTGTCACTATCCATGATATCTCAAGAGATAAAATTATATAGACTGCACCAGAATATTTGTTAAGTTTGAAGGCAGGATTTAGGAGGCATAAAGAGATTGCTTGTAATAGCCTAGAAGTTGAACTAAATATATTTATGGAAAAACAAAAGAATCTCATATTATCAATGGCTTTGATACCATGATATTTATATAGATTTAAGAAAATAATAAAAAGAAGACCAAAATTTGGTGGGATTCAAAATGCCTCCCCTTTACTGGTCTGTACGTATTTATATACAAAATAAGAAACTATACAAGGAAACTAACCAGGAAAGATGCATGATTATAGGAATATAATAAGGAAGAAATAATAATGAATTGACCATGAATTTAAGAAGGCCAGCTAATAATATCAAGGCAATATTACAGTTGACCATGAATTAAGGAGGCTAACTAGTAATATAAAGGTAATATTACTATTGACACCCCCCTTGAAATTGATGTTAGGTGTCCACAAGCATCAATTTGGAAACCAAATACTGGTGTCATGCAAATGCCATGGATTTGGTAAGCAAATATGCAATTTGTTCTTGAGAAGGCGCATGATGAAGTTGCAATATTACTATTGACTACTATAAGAAAATTGACCTTTAAAGACAAAAATTCTATGATGGAAAATAAGCAAAATAACTTATATCTATACAAATAGAATCAGTCATGATGATTTTTATGATAAAAATTTACATTTAGAGCAAAAAAAATCTCTTTAATTTAGTTTTTTTATAGTGTAACTAGGACAATTTAGTAAAATATGTACCTATTTTATTATTTGTTTTTTCTTGGAATTTTAATCTAGGTGGATTTCATCTCTAACTTTTCTCATTGCATTCAATAGCTTAGATGTCATGTTCAAGAACTAGAGCAAAAAATTGTGAAGAGTTGTCACTGTGAATGCTTCCTTTCTTGTGATTGGTTCCAAAGACACTAAATCATCATCAACAAAGTTTTATATGACATTAACCACAATTTCTTCTTAAGTTTTAGAGTTCAAAACATTCATCATTTTCACCTAAGTGATTTAAATTGAAATCTATTTTATTGTGGTCATCGAGATCATTAATCATTTTCTTAAGCTCATAAATGTTCTCTTCGGAAGTTCCTTGAGGCCACTTCATCCATCGAACGAATTTTGTAGTGTTGGAAACAATTTGTAGTTGTCCCTTGTTGACTATTTATTGTTTAGACTGAAATTGCAAGATTGATGACATCTAAAACATTAATCTTTTCATGGATCAAATTGTCCCAACTCATAGCCTTCAAATATCTTATGGTAAAATCTCTTGGGATGGCACATCTTGAATGTTTTTGTTATTCGAGAATCACATGGATAAATTTTTGATGTCATGTTACGTCGCCCAAGAAAAAACTCATCATTTTGTATCCCTTCAATACTTCTTAAATGGTTTGAACAATTATTCACCGCCAACAAAATTCTTCTGCCATGCATTTTCTCATCTATAAATGAGCATATTCGTCAAAAAACATGCTAGTCATATATTTTCTTTTGTTGGCATGGTATTAACCATTCAAGTTGATCATGTTAACATTCTTAAAGTAATGTGGCTTTGCATAATTTCTAATAATCCATAAAGGAATTTTTTCTAAGCCATCCTCATTGCAAAAAATAACAATTGTAAGCCATTCTTTGTCCTGATTTCTTCCTTTAAGTTACTCTATTGAAAGAGAATGATTAGTTTGTAACCTATAAAACAAACCATTTTCATCTATATGAAAACATCTTTCATAGAAAACTACTTTATTTTTTCTTGTATGGACTTTTTCTTCTTCATGTCTTATGTACCAACTAAATTACTCTCTTTGAAACAATGAAATGACTTGGTACTATGTTTAAGGTTAAACTTTTCAAGCCAACCTTGAGAAAGGTTGTACTTAGAAGGCTTTTGAGAATATAAAAGTTTCATCATCTTGCTTACCTTCTCCAATATTAACTTTCTAGTTATATTCATATGATCTTGGTATTAAAGAAATAACCTTCTCTATGTTTGGAAATTTTGCTAGTCTATGTTGCTTGGTATCCCTCCCTTTCTAAGCTAGTCAAAAGGTACTTATATGATTGCTTGAGAATGTTTGATTGTAATTTGACTAAATTGCAAATGATATTTTCCACCAAGATACTATTGTAAATTTTTTTAAGTGTTGTTGGGGTGATATCTTTTATACTCATATCATGCTTTACGTATTTGATCAATTATGGTTGAGTTTTGGACACCTTTTTGACGAGAAGTCATTGTTGGGTATGATTTAAATAATTTCTTCTATATTGTTTATATACTATTTCCCTTCACATCATTCGTTGAATGTATTTGGTTCTTGTACAATGAATCCATAATACAAGTGACTTGCATTAAACTTTATTTAATTAGTCAATACAATAAACATTATTTAAGTATAATAAACTATGAACACCATTTATGTACTAATTCTCATACAATGAATTTCTTTTTGAATTATGATATATTAGTAATATACAATGATTTTTTATGCAATTAAATTTATTTTCATTGAATTGAAACAAAATCTTTAAATTAATACATTATTATATATTGATTAATTAATATATCTCAAAATTGTAAAATTGCATGGCTACATACATACATACATACATACATACATACATATATATATAAGAATCAAAATTCACGAAAAGACCACATTGCCCATCATTCATCCTTTCTTTTATTTTTCTCCATTTTTTTAGGTTATGTCAAAGAGCTTGTGGTAAAGTGACTTGTTTTGAATTTTAGAAAACTAAAGATAACTCCTTTGCAAAGCCACTTGATAATTTGTGGGAAACAATTAGGTGATTATATAATTAGATTTTAAGAAATTACATGTCAATGATGTTAATGCAGATCCTAAACCAAACAAAATGATTCTAACTAACTAAATTTGGTTTGTTGATTTAGCGTTGGTTTAGAATATGTTTCAATCAGATTATTTATCAAAAACATAAACAATTGAAAAATATGTATTTTTACTCATAAATAAACTTTACAAATCAGATACAGTTTAGATACAGATAAAATACAAATAAGATATAGATGCTAATCAGATACATATAGATACACATGAAAACTAGATCGTCCAAAGAGACCCTATGTTCTAATTGCTTGTTTAATGCATTTGATCATAACATTATTGTAGTGTTAAGGTCAATTGCAATTAGATTTTTAAGAGATAAGGCACCCGAGTGCTTGTGCTTTTGATTTTTGACAATTTAACATATATACTTTCAATTTTAGAGATTTAGCACATATAGTTTCAATTTAGTGTCTTTGTTAATGGAAAAGTTAACGTCGTTATTTATTTATTTATTTATTTTGCATTTTAGTGCATGCATTTTAATTTTATTACATTTTGATATCTATACTTTTAATTTTGATGCACTTTAGTGTCGATTCACTAATTAATTTATTAAAAACTAATATTTTACTCTTTCTTAAGTGATATATTATTTTAAAAATTTAAAAGAAAGTTATATATTAATTCAATGAAAATTAATTTTATATTTTTAATTGATATATTATTTTTAGAAATAAAAAGAAAATTATTTATACATGGTAAGTTTGATTGTAAATAATTTTTCATGTGATGTTTGATTTTTACAAAATCTTATATTACTAAAAAAACTCTTAACATCAATTTTATTTTAAAAAATGATCTTAAAATGTCTTTCAAGATAAAATAGAGCAGGCAAAATTTGAAAAAGATTATAATTTATAAATAAAGTGCCATTTGCCTTATAATATGAATTTTAAATTTGCTGAACTATACGTCTTCATATATTATAACATTTAATTAGATTTTCTTTTGCAGTGTCCCTAAAAAATCCTTTGTGAGATTGTTGAAAGCATCTTTCCTTAATCCAGGTACATGAGTCAATCAATATAAATCTTTCAATCTAAGATCGTTAAAAGACTTTTTAAACAATTTCATAGAGGTTTTTCAATGACACTATTAAAAAAAAAAAAAGAAGTCTAAAGAAATTTTACAATATATAGAGGTATATTATTCAATAAGTTTAAAAATTCATGGTATAAGGAAAACAACACATGATTTACAAATAATAACCATTTTTAAATTTTACTTGGTCTATGTTGTCTTGGAACATATAGTAAAATCTTATTTCCACATATGGAAAATGTCAAATTTAACATATTAATTTTATACAAAAGTTTAATTGGGTACATGAACTTTAAATTAGTCAATTTAATATCGAATAAAAGATTTCAACATTTTTTACATTATCTCACTAATAACTTTTGATCTGTTTCCTATCGTTGAATACACCTATTGGTATTAAATGGTATTAGTCATATTAGTAAAAATTCAAAGATATGTTGCTTATTTTATGTTTTCAAATAGGCAAACGATATTAAGGAGGTTGTAAAAATAGTTACAAAAAATTTGGTTGAGTATTAAACTTAACACTTAAAAGTTTAACTAATAAATTGAATTTTTACGTAAAGTTTAAGTATCAAATTTAACATTTATCCTCTTAAATAAAATTGATGTTGAAAGTTTTTTAGTGATATAATTTTATCAATCAAACATTACATATGAAAACTTGTTTACGATCAAACTTGTCATGTACAAATAATTTTCTTTTTATTTCTAAAAATAATATATTAGTTAAATTTTTTAAATTAATTTTCATTGAATTAATATATAACTTTTCTTTAAAATTTAAAATTATATATCACTTAAGAAAATAAAATATTAATTTTTAATAAATTAATTAGTAAATATTACGAAGAAACGAAGATGATTTCTGAGTTGTTCGAACAAGCATAGCTAATGAGTGAAATGTATCATACAAACAATTGAAGAAGAAGAAGGAAAAATGGTTTCTCTGTATATTCATCTATTGAACAAGATATGTTAAATACACACACACACACAAGACTAAAGTTTAAATAACTATCTGTATCAGCCTGTAAGATTTTGACATGTGGAATAAATAAAACTAAAATCTACAATAGAAGAGTAGTAGAAACAGAGTAGTACGTGTCATATCCTCCCGTCAAGTTGGAGCATCTCTAATCGATAACTTGGCACAAAGATAAGAAATTTGGGGCTCAAGCAAAGATTTAGTGAGGAAATCAGTAGCTTGATCATCATTATATATGTGTTGGACATGAAGAAACCTAGATCTGATATGATTACGAACAAAATGCACATTGATGTCAATGTGTTTTGTTTATCCATGTAAGCAGGGATTTGTAGTAATCAAAATTGTTAAACGATTATCACATGAACAATAATAGGCAATGTTAAGGGTATAAACACATGCCTCAGCAAATGAAATCCAAATTAATTCTTTAGTGGCAAAAGATAAGCTACGATACTCTGCTTTAGTACTAGAAGTGGAAATAGTAGGTTGCTTTTTGGTTTTCCATGACATCAAAGAATCACCAAGAAGAATACAATATCCGAAACTGATTTCTGATCATCAACACTAGATGCCCAATCTACCTTAGAAAAATCCCGCCAACATCAAAGCACTAGTGAAGAGTATAATAAGCTTCGTGATATGGTTCCATTAAGATATCTCAATAGGTGAAATAATGCCTATAGATGAGGCACACGAGGATGTGAAACATACCAACTAAGGCAGTAAACACTTTAACTTGGATCAGGCTGAGTAGCAGAAACATATAGGAAACGTCCAACCAATTGTCAATAAAAAGAATGATCCTCTAACAAAGCACTTGAAGTATTGTCTAGTTTAAAACCACTTGGCAAAGGAGTCTTAGCAGGGCAATCGTTGTCAAGCCACCTATCACACCCCGGAGGGTACCCTAAACGAGGCATTCCGCCGCACATAATATTAAAGCTAATGAATGACAACCTTAGTCACGCAGGAGCTTTGATATCATGTGCAAGGCATGCTTCCAAGATAGTAGGAGAGTCACAGGGGTATTACGTTTAAGTAGATAATAAAAGCATGCAAGAACTTATATAAATAAACATGTAATATTCATTAGAATAAAAGTTTCTTACAACTTCTTAGGGGCATTCCCCATTCTAATAGATTTGTTCAATTAAGCCATCTTCCATAAATACATAATTATAACATAAGTCTATTATAGAGATTTTTCTTAGAAGTTTATATCCAAAACTAAATATATAAACTTTCTTCCAAAAACTCCTAGTAGCTTTGGCTTATACCTGACAAAAAGGGCTCCTTAGTGCCAACTACAAGTAATCATACTGTAACAAAAAGCTATAGGGGTATAAGCAAAACTAGCTTAGTGAGATAACTCCCATCTGCAAAACATTTCCATAAAACACATAAGTATTTAGACAATCATATGACAATGCATCAATCACATGAGCAAACAAAATACACACGATTAATCGGAAACCATGTGTAGCATGGATTTCACGCCCTCCATATCGGGGATTGGGTGGTTACTGGCCCATATGACTATCAATAATTGCAGACTTACCGACTCCTACGTGCCCTGTAGACTTTTTGGCTCCTACTTGCCCATGTAGACTTTCCGGCTCCTACTAGCCACCACTGTAACTCCTCGTTTCCCCACACGAAGAATAGTAGCAAGAAAATGTGACTCACAAATATGATATGCATGCATCATTTTCAATATAGGTTTATTCAATTATTGTTGAATTCAAGTTAAAGGTGATCAAAACAACATTCATCATACCATTACAAGAAAACATAAGTTTATTCATCAATTCCTCTTTCGGTATTCTTAACTTTTATTCAACAACTATATCAATCAATCATGAATCCAAATCACACAACATTTATTCTTTTATCTTTTGCTTATCTTCTAATGCAACTACTTACAAGCACAAACAAGGAAATGTAACTAGTAAGGGATTAACTCACTCCATGATGATCGCTCCTAGTCGAAGTAATCTTCCTAGAAGGCGATATCGGTTCCTTCTTCATCTAAATAAGATAAAATACCCAAAATGAGTCTTTCATAGAATTTTTACTTTGAAGATTCTAAATCTATCTTCAATTTGCGGTAAAATCGGATTTGAAGGAAGTTCCAACTTAAAATGGCCATAACTTGCTCATTTTAACTCGGAATTTCACATATAATATATCGTTTTCTACTTACTCGAAAAGATCTATCTGTTTCTAAAACTATTTTCATCAAACTAAGTCGATGAGCTCCGAAATAGTGGTGATTAGATTTACCACGAATTTCACAAAACTTATTTTCTTCTTTTTACAAAAACTTATATCAAGAGATAGATATTATAATAGTTTGTAAGACCTTTGAAATGTGTATATATATATATATATGTATATTTTTTTTATTGACTCATATCAAATACTTGAAATAAATGAAGTTGTCTCAACCATGAACTTTTGGCAAAAGTAAAGTCTTTTAAGGATTTTGAAAAAGTGAGACTTTTGAAAATTTCTTCTTAGCTTGCTAGAAAATATCTCAAGTTATTTCTAAATGAGTATTTTTCTTTTTCTTAATTCCATTTTCTTAGTCTTTAAAAAGAATTATTTTGATTTTTTAAGCTTAGTTTACAATACTTTTTGAAAGTAGTAATAATTCTATATTTAAAGAAATGATTTCCTTATTTCTTAAGATCATTCTATTTTTATGAAAGAAAATGCTTGGTGTTTGTCAACTAGTTTATTTGAAATTCAAAGTATTGATGAAAAGTGAAGTTTAGCAAAACTTTTGTTTAATCAAGAATTCCTTTTCCATTTTATGACTTTGTAAATATATGTATGTATTGTTTAAAAATTCCTATGTTCTTAAAATTTATAATGAACTCCTCTAGATTTCTAGAAAAGGTTTGTTAAGATAAATTCCTAAGTTTTTATAAAAAAAAAAAAATTACTTCCTTCATAACAACATTTATTTCTAGAGAAGAACTTATATTTTAAGAAAACTTTTTCGTCTTTATCTTGTTGAGACAAAATCAATATGTTCATGTATGATCATGAATATGAAATTATGAAATTATGAAAACATAAGAAAGACATAATAATTAATGAAATAAGCTAGTAAAGAAATATGTCAAGTATTGGAACCTTAGCTTCATCAAGGTATCCCGGAACTAAGAATGGACTAGTCCCAAAAGAAAAAGAAAATTATTTTGACTTGATGAGGATAAGTCTAAGACTAGAAAGACTAGTCTTAAAACATCTTGAAAATAAATAAATTGCAAGGAAAGTAAATAAATTGCAAAACAAAGGAGTTTATATGCTCTAAAAGATATATATATATATCTACATAGATATATTTAGTTAAATATATATGAAAACAATATAAAGGAAAATAGTTTCATAAACAAAAACAAAGTATGAACATATTGTTGCTTTCTTAACCTTCATGGTTTTAGAAAACACACATTATGCTCATACTAAGTAAATGAACATAAAGGAAACTTAAAGAAGCATTACCTATGAAAGCTAAACTTGAGAGAACTCTTGGAGAGATTTGAGAGAGTAAGAGTAATGTATGAAAGGTGTAAAGGAAATGGAAGGAAGATGTGGTATTTATAGGAAAAAGTAGAGGAAAAATTTATGTTAATTAAATAATTGAAAAATGAAATGAATTGAGGAGAGAGGGGGAAGTGGCTGGTGCTATTCTTGAGTGGGAGAGAGAGAGAGAAATTTATTTTTTTGTATTATTTTAATGAAAAATAAGATATGAGAGATGTGAAGTTGTATTGGACATGAAAATTGTAAGAAAATAGGTGTGTGGCTGTAAGAGTAGGTTGTAACAAAAAGTAGAGATAGATAAATAGTGTAGAATAGTAATAAATAGTGTAATGTAAAGTAAACATAACAATTAAAGTACCGGTAGTAAGAAAATATGCGTGTATAATTGTGATATATATATTTTAGTTACCGAAAAATTATAAAACTGGTATTTCTGAAAACCTTATATTTTTACGAGTCTAACGGTATATCCGAAATATTTTTTACTATTATGAGCCTCGGAATACATTTTTCGAAAACTGTATCCGATCGTGCTCAAAATGAATCACGATTTAACTAATTTGATATTTTGAAGCTTTCTCATGTTATTGTGAACTATTCTATATACTAATCTCTCACTTACTCACTTAGGGTTACGATACGGGATTACCAGACTTGAATAGTTACGTTTGACTAGGGTTTTGTTGACTTTAGGATTTTCAGTTGACCTTCTAATTAGGGTTTAAGCTTAATTGATCATAAAACTTTGGGGGTTTACACCAACACTAGTAAGGATGTCAAGAATAAATTTGTATTGATTAATCAAAAGGTCATCATCACTATGATAGAGCTCAAGTCTAAGAAAGAACCGAGCAAGTCCTAAATCTTTGATAGTGAATTAAGCATATGAAGCTTTCTTTAAATTAGTAATAGCTGTAGCATTGATATCAATGATGATCATATCATTAGCATACCAAAGACTAACAAAAATCCTAGCTTCACTTTGTAAAACAAATAGTAAATGATCATGTGTAGATTGTGAAAAGCCATACTGAAAAAGAAAGTGACATAACTTAAGTTTCCATTGATGTGATGCTTGCTTTAATCCATACAAAGACCTCTTTAAATGACATACTTGATTAGGTTTCACTTCATCATATCCCTTAGGTGGAATCATGAAATTTCCTTATTTAAATGACCATGCAAGAAAGCATTATTTATGTCGATTTGATGTAGAGGCCACTGACAAGATGTTGCTATAGCAAGAAGCAAATGAACATTACTAATTTTAGTAAGAGTAAAAAAAGTTTCATTATAGTCTCCACTTCAATATGAGTAAATCTTTTGGCCACCAACCTAGCTTTAAACGATTCCACACAACCATCAAGCCTATATTCTACTTTATACACCCATTTGCAACCAATAGCTTTCTTTCCTTGAGGATGTGATGTGAGTTCCCAAGTATCATTTAATTCTAATGCATCAAGCTCCTTTTTCATGGCATCTACCCATCCTTGTTGTTTACCTACCTCTAAGTAATGAGTTGGCTCTCTAATAGCAAAAACATTAGCTAAAGTTGCAACATATTTAGATGGATATTTATCAAAGGAATGTTTATCAAACAAAGAATAAAGAACAAGTGGTATGTTATTGGGTATAATGACTTGTTTATTAGTGGCTCTAGTATGTGATGAATGAATGAAATCTTGACTCCAATGAGGTATTGTACGTGTTCTAGATGACTGCCTCAAAGGAGTATTAACATGTGAATTGTTTGTTGCATGTGTAATATCAAAGAATAAAATAGGACTAGAGGAAGACAAAGAAGATGAACTAACAAGCTCATCTAATGACAAACCAGTATGAAGCATACTTTCATGCTGATTTTTGTTGGTAATAGACTCAAAAGAATCCTTGATAGGAAACAAATTTTCAAGGAAAACAATATCTTGACTAACGAACAAATGTTTTTGAGAAAGATCATAAACTTTGTAACCTTTACATCCTTGCTCATATCCTAAGAAAACACATTTAGCACCACGAGAATCAAATTTATCAAGATTTGGTAAATGATTTCTCATATAACATAGGCATCTAAACACTCTAAAATGATCATATGAAGGTACTTTGCTAAAATGTCTCTCATAAGGTGATTTCTACTCTAATAATTTGGTAGGAAGAACATTAATGAGATATGTAGCAACAAGAAAGCATTCTCCCCAAAATTCTTTTGGTAAGTGTGCATGAATACCCAAGGCCTAAGAGACTTCTAAAAGATGGCAATGTTTTCTCTCCACTCTACCATTTTGTTGTAGTGTATAGGGTATAGTGCATTGATGTATAATTCCTACTAATTAAAACAAGGATTTACAAGCATTTGAGAGATTCCCTACCATTATCTATTTGAATGAATTTGGAATAGACATTGAAGTGATGAAACAGAAATTTGAAATAATATTCTAAAGTAGAACAAATTGAAACTTGTGATGCAAAAGAATAGTCCAAGTACACCTTGTACAATCATAAAAAATGGTAAGGAAGTATCTTGCTTCAGACAATGACACAACATGATACGGACCCCAAACATTAGCATATATTAAATGGAAAGGACTTGAAGCAATACTTTCACTTCTTATGAAAGGAATACGATGAAATTTTGCCTCTTGACATGCTCCACAAACAAAATCATTGAAAGACAAATGTTTACAACCATCTAAATGTTGAATTTTTGACATAGACACATGTCTCAATCGAGCATGTAAACGACTTACTCAATCTTTATTACAAGATGTGACATTACATGAGGAAACAATAACGTTATCGGAAATAAGATTGTACAAACCATGAGTGAAAAATGATGATGCAATGATTTTCTTAGACTTCTAGTCTTAAAAATTGCAACAAAGAACATTAAATTCAACTTTGATATTCTCCTCTGAAGCAAGTCTAGAAACGGATAAAAGATTGTGGGTAAAAGTTGGAACATTAAAGACATTATGAACCAAAAACGAAGGAGAAAGGTAAACAGATCCGACTCTATTGACAACCAAAGTTCTTTCATTGAGTAATTTGATATGTATTGGTTTGCTTAGAAAATGTATGTCATGTAGAATGTCTAAAAATGGTGTCATATGGTCTGCTGCACTGGAGTCAGTGATCTAAAGAACCATCTTATTACTTAAAGTATATAAAGAAGTAGAAGTGATAGACGCACCTACATATGGCATAGTAGTAATTGCAGCTACCATATGTGTTGAGTTGCTGGACTCCTCTATCGTCATTTTATACACCTAAGAGCAAATAGCTTGCATCGTGCTCTTATCAAATCCTCTAACTGGAGGATGCTCCTTTGAATCTGTATAAGAACCTAAATCAAGTGGTGTATCCTACACTAAACTATGCACCAGAGCTGTCATTACTGAATTTACTTGTTTCCCTTTATGAATTCTCTTTCCTTTAAACCACTCGAGGTACCTAATGAGCTGGAAGCAGTTCTCCATCACGACCCTCTTCTTGACAATATTTGCCTATTATTTTCTTTCCTTTGCATTTGTCTCTTGACATTATATTATTTCCATCTTTAGAAACATTAAAAGCTGCCATTTGCATACTTTAATTTAAACTTCAGTTCTCCCTTTGCTTTTCAACTTGTTGAACAAGATAAAAAGCACAATTAACACTTAGAAGAGGTTCCATTGTTAAAATCTAATTCCATACTCCCACATATGCCTCATTTAAACCCATGAGAAATTACATCAACCTTCTTTGAGACTCAAAATCATGCATCCTCTTATCATTTTACAATTAAGTCGATCTAGAAGACCACATGAACAGGTTAAATAAGCATGTAAGGCACTTAATTCATCCCAACATTTCTTTATCTTATTATAATATATTCCAACTAATTGATTTTCTTGTTGCAAATTACTAACCTCATGTTCCAATTGGAAAACTAAAGGTCTACTTGCTACTCCATGTTATTCAACAATATTTGTCCAAAGTTCTTGTGCCGACTGTATGTAAAGAAAATTTTGTACAAGATCCTTCGACAAAGAATTCAATATCTAGCAAGTCACCATATAGCCACACCTAGTCTACTTCATAAAATTCGATGAATTTCTTCTAGTTTAGGGATAGATCTATCTATAAAACCTAATTTTAATTTGGCTCCTAAGGCCATCTTAATTGCATGACTTTAAGGAAGAAAATTACTTCGATTGAAAATTAGGTTTCCAATACTCATACTAAGGCTATCGAATCCTGATATGCACAAATGATCGAACTACATCTGTTCATTCGAATTCATATTGAAGAAACTAATTCTACAACAATTGAATTGTGAAACTAGTACAAAATTAAGAATTAGAACCTAGAGGATGTCTGATACCATATGAAGAAACGAAGATGATTTCTATGTTGTTCAAACAAGCACATCCAATGAGTGAAATGTATCAGATGAACAATTGAAGAAGAAGGAAAAATGATTTCTTAGTATATTCATCTATTGAACAAGATCTGTTACAAATATATATATATATATATACACACACACACACACACAAGACTAAAGTCTAATTAACTATCTATATCAACCTGTAAGATTTTGACAAGTGGAATAAATAAAACTAAAATAAACAGTAGCAGAGCAATAGAAATAGAGTAGTATGTGTCATAAATATACACTACAGTGCATCAAAATTAAAGTATAGACACAAAATACAAATAAAATTAAAGTACTAAATATAAAAAAGTATAATGTCATTAATTTTTGTGTTAATGGAGATACTAAATTGACACTAAATTGAAACTATAGGCATTGAATCACTAAAATCGAAAGCTTAGACTAAATTGCCAAAAATCAAAAGTATAAAGCACTTTTGTTGCCTTTATCCTTATTTTTAAACTATTGATCAAGTAGTGCTAGACTATTTTAAATTTAATGAGACATTCCTTAAAAAGGGAAAAAACTCTTGAAAATGTCATTTCTTTTTTCCTTTTTATTTTAAAGAGCAAAATGCAAACATCTAAGCGCCTTGAGTGCTTGACTACAAATAATAAGGAGCAAAACACAAACATTCCTACTTTGGCATTAGAAACTATGTAGCAATCTCTTGTATCTTATGTATATATGCTAGGACTTCTTTTAAATATTTTATTATTATTTTAATTTTAAGGCATTGTCTCCTCAACAAAATCAATGCCTCCTCCTGTTGGAACCACAAATACAAATAAAGTTTTTATAAGGGGTTTAAGTACTTTTGTGGATGCAAGTTCTTACACATTGGTTAAATTGATCGCGATTAATGATATCCTATTTATACATAACACCTATGCACACTTTACTGTAGCATCTGTATGAGATATTAATAAAAGTGTGTTAGTTCTCATATCAAATCTTGCTTGTGTCCCTTTTTATTTGATGTTGGTGACTTTCTGTTGCCTTCATGCATTGTTTGTAGATCTTAAGGCCCAACCATTGGCCAAACTAAGTTGCGTTAAGGCTTGCTTACTACTACAGAGATAGAACAATAAGCACCGCATGATTCAAGTGTGCTAGCGAAAGCCTGGGACCATGACAATTTGATTGGTACATGCGTTTGCTTTCTTGAATATAAGTCAAAACAAACAAGAGAAAAGGTTCGAGAGGGTTCTTATATCATGTACAAGCCCTCATATTTTCTAACTGTGGACTTTAGAAAAATAAATAGACTCATAAACAAAGTTTGGAATCTATCTCAGTCACAATAATTTCTCATCCTTTGTCACTACTAGTAATGATACCTTCACTGATTGTAGTTGCTATTCTTGGTCCTTTCATGAATGATTTTGGGGTTCTAATATAAGGGTTGGTTGCATGTTTAAAAAATGACAAGGAAATCAAGTCACGATTTCAATGTCTAAAATTGAAAGACTTATCAAACCACACTTGGTAATGGTTTACACTGGATTTACAATTATTACTTAGTTTTATCAATAAGTATCTATAGTGTACTAAAAATGCTCTAGTAACAATCGCTTGTGGGGTGTATGATAGGAGCTGAACGATTATAAATGCACTTATTTTTCTATTTTCTTTTCATTACGAGTGCACTAATAAGAATGATCATATAGTTGCTTATGTGGGAGAAGAAAAACAAATGGAAAAATTCTCACAAAAATCTTGTATTTATTGAATCTTCTACGGTTGTATTAAATAGATAATGGACTTTCCTAAAGAATTCTTAATAGGTGTTAAAAGACTTGTTATTAGACAATAAGGACCCAACTCTGCTCTATTACACGGTTTTGGGCTATCTGGCATTCGGTGTTGGGCTTACCGTGTGTGACTGGACTCTGGACCTACTTAAGTTCAATGCGCCATTATGTCCTCCTGCCTTCGCGCAAATTCATGACTTTTTTTTATATATATTTATATTTAATCATCTGAATTATCTGTATATAAGTAATTAAATCTTTATATATATATATATTTTTTTTTTTGACAAATAAATTGGTTGAAATAAATACAAATAGATATAAAAAAGATAAAAAAAAAAAAACAAAAACAAAACCATTAAATTGGTTTTATAATGGTGTAAATCAATATGATGGGTATTTTTATATTTGTTATAATAGGAAACGAGATTCGAACCAACTTAGCACACCAATGTAAATGCTAATAAGCTAGAAAACTATTAGCATGATATGATGCTTCATAAGATTATAAAAAGCATATATTCAGTTAATTTATAATAGAAAAATGTAAGAAAAACACTTGCAAAATCTATGAATTCATGATGTTGTGGTTTTTCTTTAACACCTTAAAAACAACTTATGTGCAGTTAAAAATTGAACTTCAATCGTATGATATGAAAATTAAAACTTTTAGATATATTAGCATAGAATAGAATATAATTGTTGGGGGAAAAAGTTTCGAACCGGTTTGCTCATGCCGAGAGATGGTTTTCAGACATTAGTTCGGATCGTTAAATGCCTGGATAGACCTTTACAATTTTTTCAAATAAATAAAAATGTATACACACAAACAAAAACAATGTGAAAGTAAAGATCAATAATCAGAGATTAACTTTTATATTTACAGCACCGTCTAGATAGAAAATAAATGCACTAGTTAGATTAACATTAATAGCTTCTACGTGCACTTGTTGGCACTCGTGTCTTAAAAACACGATTTGTTGTACAAGGAAAGGAAGAAAGAAATAAATGAAACCGTATGGCCTGCGCTTCTATAGCATTAATGATGGTGGCATCTTGGTCCGATTTAGCGTGACCAATTTTATCTTTTGCAAACCGAAAAATAAAACAAGTTAAGAAATAAAAACGGAAAAGAGATGTAATTCAAATAATTTTAAAAGATTTACCATCATAAATAAAATCATAACCCAAAAACAAGGTTAGGGAGGTCTCTATCCTATCTTTTTTAGGTAGATCCTTTATTAAGGATCTATCATATAAAAAAATTTATTCCATGTAGCAAATCCTCAATGGAGGATTTTGCTAAAGATTTTCAAGTCTTCAACTTTAAATTTTTAAAGTTTTCTCCAATTTTAGAATTCCAATGAGGAAGTTACTAGTACTACCATTTGTCTTGCTAATAATTAATTTTTCTGTGCCGTGTTTTTTATTCGTGTTTTTTTCGTGGCTGATCTTTTTTTATTATTATTTGTGTTTAAATAAGTTCATGTTTTCTAATGACTTTATACCTAGTAGCATCTCATCTAGATTCTTAAGTAAGAATAGATTCGATCATCCTCCCAACCCAATTGAAATGGCTAAAGAAAAAAAAAAAAAAAAACAGAGAGAGTTTATGTTTGAAAAGTCTCAACTCATGACCTAACTTATTTATTGATCATGTATGAACCCTGTAGATATATGAATCTAGTTATAAAGGCTTTGAGCTTATTTGTTAATTTCATTTGGGTTTAACTCTCTAAGCTAATGTGATAGGACTTAAAGAGTAAGACTCATATTTGGATGATTAAGGGAGATTTGACATAGTAGGCTTGGAGTAGGGCCCATTGGAATTGGCCTGCCCAATTCCAACCTTTCTCAAATTGGCTCACACACTACAAATGAAGGCCTCGATAGGCCTGGGTTCACAAGGGAGCCCACATCTAGATCCATAATGAGATGGACACATCCTAACTGTTGGTCGTCTGTCTCATCTGATGGACGACATCGACAGCTAGATTCTCTATAAATACTCTTAATCCTTACCTCATTTGGATGGGTAAAATCTTGGACAAACGCCATCGTGCTGCTAGATTTCCATTTTTGTGAATCAATTACCTGACTCACTCAAAAACATACACGATATTCGTGGTATCTAGTGAGGTTGATACTTTCTAAGTCCTTCACTTGTCATAAGTGTGTTAGAGCCTACTAAGACTACCTATTCCTCTTCCCTATACAACTCTCTTTTGATCATCCTTGCACATGCTGTTTTCTTAGATCACACGTAGCATGATAGTCATGCGGCACACACATGATCGTTGCACTCAAATCCTTACCCACACAAACCCTAATCTTGTTCTGATCTATACCTTTTTTTGTGTTGACTTGTTTATCAATTAATGAAACAAATAAGTAAATAAAAAAAAGAACCAAACTTTAAGATTACTAGATAATCTTGAAAGCAATATTACCAAAAATCAAATTAACTATACCAGTAAAAAAAAATAGACGATGTTCTCATTAAAATTAATATAAAACCTAAACAACTTGGCATTTCCTATGTTATTTACAATTACAACTAATTGAATAGAATTTGCAAAATGAAAAGATATAACAAAAACTTATAAGTAATGGATAAAGTTCCTTAGGATTTAAGTATGAAGCTCAATGTTGATCATTATTGGTACAACATATGTGTCTTCTTTCTTTGCGGGATGGATGGTGATCAGGGTTCCTTGTTTCATCTTTGCACATCAATAAAACAAATAGATAAAAAAATAAAAAAAAAATCTTAATCTAAATTTACAAGGTAATGATTAAATTAACTTTACTAATAATCACCACAAAATAACTATTCCAATTATAAAATGAATTAGGCCAACATCCTGTTCTTATACATCATCAACAAATCAAAATCACTAGCTCCAAATCAATTTACAAATACAAATACTCACAAGTAAAATAACATTAGAAGGAAACTATTGTTTACATTAATTCCCTTAGTTATAGCCTTTATGCTTGGAACCTCTTCTAATTCCACACAATCTTCTTCAACATTCCACAACTATTTCTCTTCCTCCATCTTTATAATGGAAAAAAAAAAGAACATAAAACTAATAGTATTGTGATTAAAAGTGTTCAATTCACCACATTTTAAGTTAAAGAATGGCTTGAAGAGATGTCACTATCAGTAGTGATTTCCAAATTTACCATATTCTCTAGCAATTCATCAAAGGAGATGCTCAAGGAGCTTACCATAAAAAATAATAGTATTAAAAAAAATTAATGTTGAAATTGTTATAAAAATAATTTATTAAATTACATTCTTCTTCAAAAATCCAATCCTTTGTATACAAAAAGAGCTTTTATTGTTGTTGTCTTCAATGAGCTACAATGTTCATTAATGATTCAACTTCTAATACTTTATGAAAATGTTGAAGCAACCACAGATCTTGAATGCTCAAGATGTCACATGCCATTCGTCTAACTTGAGATACAAAAATTGATTATGTTTCAAGTAAATCAATAATTCCAATTCAACCAATTGATGCCACTCTTTATGTTAATATAGTTCTAGTTCAGATCTCGTGACACCCTTAAGCATTTGCATGATTTTAAAAGATAAAGTTGAAATTCGTAAACAAAATAAAAAATAATAAGTATCATATTAATGTAGTCTAGCTTAAAGCATGTACAAGTAATGAATGTGTGTGTGTGTGTGTGTGTGTAAATGTAAATAACAATGTTATTTCAAAGTTATTGCCCCATTTATTATTAAGAGTTTCCATTGCTTTTGACATGCTCCCATCATGATTTTTGTTAGAACTTTCATTCTCTCTCATTTTATATATCATATTTGTTAAAAGAGAGAAAATAACGCTCTTTTGACTTTTAAGAAATTATTTTAGTTAGTGCCATAAATCCTATGATAACTCTACTAAACAAAATCAAGCTTATACTGAGGATCTAATGTAACAACAATTGTCAAAATCACACTAAACATAGACAATTACTTTCAAATTTCATTAAATCCTATTTATAGTATTTTTTGAAATATTGTTTACTTCCACTCATATTATTAAGGAGTGCTTCGCATGCCTTAATAAAGTTTGTGTGATTTACAGATCTTGTGACACCCTTAAGCATTTTTATGATTTTAAAAATACTAAAATTCGTAAACACAATACAAAATGATAAGTATCATATGAAATTATTCTGAAAAACTCTCTTATTAATGTACAAATTGCCCGATGAACTATTTTATCTTTAAAAATTGATATGTGATATCATAAAAAAATTTTAGGAACTTGGTCATTTTTATCAATCCTTTTTCATTCTTTCAAGTGATAATGCTTATAATTCAAATTACACAACTTTAAGTAACTAAAATCACTTTTATAATGAATTGCAATCTCAAGCATAAAATATGTAGAATTCCATGAAGTTGGGAGATCCAATCTCAAATGTTACATGTAGCTCATATAATAATTGATTCATCTTATTAATCCTCATGAGTTCGAATGAAAAAGTCAACATCAAAGAATAAGCTTCCTTTGTTGTTTTGAAATGATCAAGACATCAATCATAATAATTGAAATCACTTAAAGTCAACCAATGTCAATTTAGGGCTTAAACGGTCAATTTTTTCAAAAGTTCCAATTTTACCCTAAACCAGGAAATAAATTTTCCAAAATTCAAAACATTTAGAAAAATAAAAATGATAAATTAAAACTTAAGAGTGTTTTTGGATGATTATTTTACTAGAAAAATTCATTAGAATGCAAAAACTAGTTAGATTTGCATTTATATGTCAAAAAGATCTTTTGATTTATGTCACTTGACATTATCTTATAAAAAATCAAATCACCTGAAACCTGCCTCCTTTCACACACATAGTGGCACTATCTTATTAAAAGGCAAATCCAAAACTTAGGGGCACTTTTATTATGCCCAAAACCTGCTTCACACACACACACATGTGCATGCATGCACACACACGAATGTTCACACACAAACACACACACACACACACACACACACATACAGAGTTTTCTTCTCTCTTCTTATTCTAGAAAATTCTCTTAAGGTTCTTTGGTAAGTATGGCTTAAATCGTAATCCCTAGTGATATTTTAGTGCTAATTAAGCTGGATTAATTTAAGATTAGCACTAATTAGTTACTAAATCATTTTTTCATTAGGGGATGATGAAAATGGAGAAGTACTATAATAGGAATAAAACATTCAAGACCCTTAAATTTCATAATAAAGTAAGAGTGTAAAATTCATGTGAGATATTGTAAATTATTTAAGCATAAAAATTAACATGGGTGTATAGGTTTATGATTTATGTAGCTAAATTTCAAGTTTTTAGGTGTTTGCATTTGGCATAGAAGCTACAAGTGAATTTAGTGCACATTTAAGTGGGGTTTACTATACTGACTTATAGTGTTGCAATTTGAATATTGAAGTAGATTTGCTACGGATTGTAACAAGTTGTATGTTGGCTTAGAATTTAGATATATGAGTTGCCGAAATCTTGATTTTCAAGATGAATATGATGTTTGGATTTTGAAATGTTTGAATTCTAGGAGGATATAGTGATATGGGATGGAATATTGAATTTGGTGATGATTGGAAGTTTCAATTTGATGAAAATGGTGTGACACGTATATATACATGTGGCATCATGCATGATAGGAGTAAGAATTGATGTTTAAATCTAGAAAATTTGATTCATAATGAAAATCGGAATATTTAAGTGATGAATTGTAAGGATATTAATGAAAAGAGTTAATATATAAGTAAATGGATAAGTACAGATAGATTTTCATAGCAAATTGTTGTAATTGGGAAATTTAAATGAAAAACCTGATTCAAATGGAATAAATAAAGAGCCTAATTGGTGTTGAATTTTGGTATCTTATAATATATCAAGGTTTGAAGAAATTGCTTCTTAGGAATATAATTGAGAAATTGTCAAATTGACCCATAATTGGTTGAATTGGTAGATTGACAAGTTTGTTTGAAATATGTTAGTCATGGGTTGTTTTAGATGATATAGAATGGTGATTAAATGATTTGATAATGGTTCATATTAAGGATTAACTAAAATCGACAAATGACTTATTATGTGGATTTCTAACTTATAAAATGGAATTGGCGAAATTGGTAGAATTGAGAGCTTGGATGCAAAGCATTGGACTAAGGAATTTAGTTAACTATAATCAAATATGTGTTTGGGAGACATAAAAAGATAATAAAGGGAATATATGAATAATCAATGCTTATATGATGACTAAATATTACATGAGGGCATAATTGATGAATTGACATTTGTATGAGAATTGTAAACTTCTAGGGAGCTAAATTGTTGGTTGGATATGAAACATGAATTACAGGAAACATGCTTCAAATTTGGAGATTTTATATGACATTGATGATAAAACATGTGTGGAGTATATAATTGAGCTTAAATTACTAAGTTTCCTCGTAAATAAATTCTTCTTACTGTATATTGAGGAAGTTGTGAAATATGACCTGTGACAAGTTTATGGAATATGGGAAGAGATGATAGCTTGGTTATATAAATAAATTTCAAATTTAAGCATTAATTTATTTTATCTATGTTTTACATTTTCTTGTTATTTAATATTTAAACATTGATAGGCATGTTATAAAGGGCTTGCATGAGTAATTAAAGGAGTTTATAATAAGAAATAGTCATACTAATTATAATATGGAGAATAGAATTTCCAAAAGTAATATAACCTAGTGAAGATGGTAAGGACTTAATAATGACAAGAACATGAGAGAAAATAACCTAAGACATAATGGAATTGGATGGTTTATTAGTGATTCTAGGTCACTAGCTCTTAATTAATTTAATGTTGTTTACCCACAAAATAGATCACTCATGGGTTGGTTTTCCCAAATCTGTAATTCAACCCAAACCTAGATAATTGATTAGATAACCTGGCTAAATAAAACTGATGATGTGGAAACCTAGGAAAAACCATTTATTCATGACCTAAGCATAATCTACATAAAGGAGTTGAGTTTTAAATTAGGATTTATGAGCATGCAGACCTTAACTCATACAATTCAAACAATGAGAACTAAGAATGAAATTATTAAAGTTACTTGAAGTATATCTTAATACAAATATTTGAACTTACAAACAGATAATAACGTTTAAGCATTTGGAATAGGAGAGAACGTTTCAGAGACCATTTTAAGTATGCTATAAATGCGTGTTTCTTGTTATAATAGAATGAACAATCAAATTAAAATACTTAAACTAGGGTTATTGAGTGTTGGTTGCTACTTAATTGTTTGATCCTACAAGTGGCATCTTTAGGATAGGCTACGAGTTTGATCACAACTTTAAAATGATACGGTAGTTAGACACTTAGGCTCTTACAAAGTATATGGTATGACTTAGTAGGTATTCAATGGAGGAGCTTCCAAGATTAAATGATTGACTGGAGTTGGGATGAAGTTGAGTTGTGTGAGATTATGGGGTTCCACTTAAAGTTTTGTAATGGCCTTTGCTCATCGATAGCTAGATGTGATGAGTGAGATGAATGAGACAACTTCTTTTCCTTGTTATTGTTTGGTAGGAGTCATAAGTACTCCCATGCGTATTTGGTATTTTTTAGATTCTTGAAATATTTTATTGCTTGACTTATGTCTAATTACATTAAACCTATCATTATTGCATTAAATTAGGAGTATGTGATGTATGTGAATGCTTGAAGTATGTTTAACGCTCTCGTTATTTTAAGTTTTTTAGGCAACTATAAATGCATGTTTTTATAAAAATGATCAATTTGAGTGCGAAAGCCATTGACAAGTGTATCGATCGTGTAAGTATAGCTATGTGGGAGTATTTAAGGTCGAGATTGTCATGTCCCAAAGGGTACCCTAAACGTAACAGTTGACCGCATACTAAACGAGACTTAGGAATTAGTACCATAGTCATTCAAAAGTCTAGTGTTAAATATAAGGCGTTCCCTTACGACAATAGAATACTTGCGCAAATGGAGATAGATAGTTTAATTTGATATAAATAACATCAAAATACAAACCACAAATATTCGGGATCATTTAATAAATACTAAGGGGCATTCTCTCGCAAAAGAATATTAAGTCTAGGTAATAGTTTTTGACATTAACTTGAGTGTTTAAGGTTTCCTATGGAAGTCTATATAAAAGCTAAACATAAACTTCTAGAAGAAACTCCTATTCCTACTTTATCTAAGTTGGTTAATTCTTGGGACGCAACCACAAATATGGAAGCTGCAATAAAAGAAGCTATGAGGGTATAAGCTACACTAGCTTAGTGAGCAATTACTTCCAAAATATACGTATCCAACAGTGTCATACAAACAAGTTGATTTAAGCATCCATATGAAATGCAACAACAACATGGGCATACAAGACTTATGATCAACCAAAATCATAAGTTGAATGGATTTACGCCCTCCATTTGGGGTTAACAGATTAATGAATCCTGCGGTACTACCTTTAATATAATGTTTTGTTTTATGGCTTACGGACAACCCCTTAATTACCATTTATGGCTCACAGGCAACCCATTTCATTCATACGTTTATGGATCACGGATAACCAACCATGATTAAATGTACCCCATCGTGAAGTGATTATGTCTATATTACTTGTTGATTCGAATAATCATTAATGCAATTTCATAGGTGACCAATCAATTTGCAAACACTCATAATCATGGCATATGGACATACATCAATTAATCACCCGGTTTTGATATACTTAACATATTTTCTCGATACATCAAGATAGCATACATAATCCCATAATTAGCCCTCATGCATTTCCATTTTTATCTTTGCTATCATTCTAGTGCAACTACAAATTACAAGCACAATACGGAATTGTAAATAGGAAGTATGACTCACTCAACCATGGTCTCCGGTTTCTATTCGTAATAATTCGGGGGTAAGGAATCCTCTATTTGAAGTCACCTAAACGAAAGAAAATACCCAAATGGTTTTCAAACCATAACTAATTTCAACTTGTTAAATAAAAAAATTCAAGTTCGTAATTTTCGTGGTTATTGGAAATTCCAACTTAAAACGCCATAACTTGATCATTTTAACTCGGAATTTCACAAATAAGCAGTCGATTTTTATCTACTTCGAAAGATCTATCTAATTCTAATGTTATTAATAAGTTTTGAAAAATTTTAGGTCTCAAAAAGCTCGGGTCAGATCTGATATGTAGGCAAAAATCATGTTTCTGAACTTGTTTTGTGAAATTTACATTGTTTCTACCATGTATATTTAATGTACATGCAATATCGACAAGTTATTATCATGAATGACATGTTATGAGCTATCTATATGTATGTTCTTGATGATATTTGGTCAAAAAGAATTTTTAGAAAACTTTTACTTTGCAAAAATTTCAAGAATACTTGATTTAGAAAAACTAGTTTTGTTTCTTGAAAAATCATCTTTATTTTTACTAAAAAACTTGATGACCTATATGCCTAACACCTCATTATTTTGAGAAATTTCTTCATTTAGGAGTTGGAAAATATATATTTAAGTGGAGTTCTTTCCTAATTACGAATTTTACAAAAATTGTCGGTGATGAAAATATAGTTTGATTTATGTGTTGAACTTTTCCTTTGTTTTAGAACTCTTCAAAGGCTTTCATTTCTCCATTAAAATCCTCATTTTGGAGTTTGAAAATAGGTGTTTGACTATGGTTTCTTTCCAAATCTAAATTTTGTAAATTGTTTTGAGGTTATTTCTTGAGAAAAACTCATTTGATCTTTCTAATATTAAGTCTCAATCAAACCTATTTCCTAAGGCCTCCATTTTCTTAATAAAATTCTTGCTTTGGGGTTGGAAAATATGTGTTTACTTAACAACTCTTCCTAGTTACGAATTCCATGTTCTTGTTGGAGTTGAGACAAGGTTCTAACTTAATATTTGTAAACTTTTCTTATTTTGAAAATATCTCTTAGTAAAACTAGATCTAGCTCATCAAAATCATTCCTTTATGATACCTATTCCATAAGCCCTTCATTTTAATATAAATTCTTCATTTTGGAGTTGGAAAGTAAGTTTTCAAAATAGGGGTCTTTTTAAATCCGAATTTAAAATTTTGTTTTTGATGGAAACAAAAATAGATTTGAACTTTTGGCAACATTCCCATTAATACAAGTCTTTTATTTACATAGGAAAAATATTTATGGCATTCATATACTAAAAAACAAAATAGATCTATGATGACATTGATGTTATGGATGCAATGCAAGATTAGAAGCCTTAGATCATATTCAAGGCTTCCCGAGACTAGAAGGACTAGTCTCAAAAGTTAGATTAGTATGATGATGTTGTTAGATGCATGAAATGTAAGATAAAACTAGAGATGTAAATGGAGCGGGTTTAGGATGGGTCATTCTGTCCTAGAACCCGACCCGAATCCGACCTGATAATGTACATTGATTATTGAGATAAATACCAAATGGATATATAAAAGAAACTCTTCTTAATAGGATTGACGAGCTGTGTTGTGTATACATAGACACCAATAATAGCATTATCGTAGAAAGCATTATTATAATGACAGGATTTGTATATGCTTTTAGAAAAGAGTCACTAGCTATTATTTATTTATTAGAAGACATACATATATCTATGTATATATATATATATATATAATACATACCAACTCAAAAAAAGAATAATAATAATAATAAAAATGATGACATTACACGACGATCCATATATTCTTGATTTATTTGTCATTATATATATAAAATATCTATTTTGTCCAAGAATTTTAATTTTTATACTTTGTTGTGTTGCGTGGGAAAGAAATGAATTGAAAAAATGGGGGAGGTTGCACATGAAAATCGATTTTCTCTAGATAATTGGTCAGTGATTATTAATTGTAAATATAATTTATATCCTATCATGTGACTCAATAAATGAATAACAAAATGATTATATGAAAAGAATCATTCAACTAATGAACAAGTAGATTCCTTAAACTAAAATTTTTAATTTTTTTTTAATTAAATCGGGTTAACCAACTGGTTATGAGTATAACCCAAAACCTGATCCTAAACCCTATAAGGTCTAACCCTATAGGGTTTTTAGCGGGGCGGATGGGCGAGTATCCTATAACGACCGGTCCCGATTGCATCCCTAGATAAAACATTATGATGATAAAGTTAGTAGCAAGATATATCAACAAAATATTAACAAGAATATATATAGCAAGAATATATCAAAATAATAACTTAAAATAAGAGATCCACAACATTGTGATGGCATAGATTTCACATCCCTTATATAAAGCTCATGGGGATTTTGGTGGAACCACTCATGTATGACATTACCATTACATGTTTTATTTGTGGTAGGGTTTAGATCTATTTCCATATGCTTTATTTGAAGGAAAAATTGTGTATGTGTTGTTTTAGAGAGGGAAGGGGTCATGGCATCAAGGAGGAGAAGGAGAGAGTTGAGAGAAGAAATTTTGCAAGAGTTTTTTTTAATGAAAAAGAGAGAAAGTGAAAAGTGAATGACATAAAGGGGTATTTATAGAAATGAGATTGGGGTTTGCTTTAGTTAATAAAATAAAATAAAATAAAACAAAATTGAGAGGGAGTGTGTATGTGGGGAGGGGGGTCGCGGGGCTCTGGTAATTGAAGGATTAGGGGAGACAGAGAGAGATGTTTTGTGTTGTGTTGTATAAGTTTCAAATTTAAATAAGTAATTTGAGTAATAAAATTTATATTTGAAAAGTAAATTGTAAGGAATATGATGTGAGGATGTAAGGAATATGATGTAAGGCTGTAAGAATAGAGTATAGTTGGTTGCACTTTGTGAATAGCGATGATTAGAAATAAAAAATTAGATTAGACAATTAAATTTTTAATAGTAATGAAAATACGATAAAAAGGACTATAACTGTAATTTTTAGAAACGGAAAAATTCTTATAAACATATTTTTGAATTCCTTATTAAATTTCGGTTTTGAAGTGTCCTCCAGAATATTTTTCTAATTTTGAGTCTTAGGGACCAGTTTTTGAAAGCAAATCCTGATCGGGTTCAAAACAGATGAATTTTTCCAAAATCTGATCTTTTTATGTTTCAATATATAATTAAGGATTATATTTTAGAGCTAACTCATTTTTTATTGTTTCGGGGTTTCGTTCTCGATACTGCTGGACTTAGGATTCCTAGGTTCCAAACTAGCCCTAAGAATTCTTTTTAGGGTTTCGATTTTCGATTCCGATTTTCGAAACCGAGTTTGGTTTGCTAAGAAAATGAGAGCTTATAAAGATCCATAAGGAGCTAATTGACTAAGTACTAGATTGTAGTGATTTTATTCTAATCTAATCAACCGAAATGGAGTTTGAGATGTCTAAATTAACTAAACTACTTCTAAAAATTACCACTACAAATTATAACTAACCTAAAACTAAAAACTGAACCAACTCTACTTGTGAAACTACTTCAATAAAATAGGTGTGGGATTATGTAACGGTTTTGGTTAGGAGTTCTATTTGTTGCTTTGTAATTATAATCAGGTTTGGTCATTTAGATTTTGATTAAACTCACGAGAATTTGCTTCCCTTTCGAGCTACAAGATTCTAACTATAACATGGATATTATTCTCGAGTAACCCATTTATAATCAACAATTAAATAATATACTCCTCTCACAAGACATATTATTCTAACTGAACTTATGATTCAAGCACGTGTCCATGTTAATAAACCATAATTTCAATTACATTAAAAACGTGAGTTCTATAACTTTAGCCAAAATAACACGTGTCTATGTCAGTTTTGAAGTTGTATTTCTATTTCAATCGAGCTCTTGAATCCCTCTCAAGTATCTTAAGCTCTAATTTATAAGAAGTTCATAGACAGACTTTTGATCTTATAAACATTGAAATAGAAATAATCAAACTTCCAAATCAACAAGACTTAATAAAAAAGTACTAATAAACTATACAGGAAATCTATAAATACATCACATAACCCCACTAGGTAAATTTAGCTCATACTAATAAATGGAATTTCATTCATACAAATCTAAACACAATCCATTGCAAGTGATAAAGGAGAGAAAGTACCAAGAAATTGCATAATGTCTTCTAGTAATTATAGGGATCCAACTCAACTATGAAAATGTGAATGAATAGTACTCGATGACGCGGTGAAGTGAGGTCAAGGTCGCTGGATTGAGGTCAAAGTCGGGTAGTGAGGTGGATAGATGGAGAAATGAATGAATTGGTCTATCCAAGACCAGACCAAAATATGGTTTATCCCAAAAGATGGAAGACAAAGGAAAAATGAAGATGAAAAGGGTATACAGGGTTTGTGAATGGTGGGTTGGTAAGTGAAGGTATGATGATGTGAATGTTGGTAAAAGTTGGTAAAAAGTGATGTGACAGGTATGTAGAGTGGACTCCTAAAATTCCGTACAAAGGTACAAAAGACTAGAAAGTTCTTATAAAATATTTACAAAACAAAAGAAAAATAAAACAATAAATTGCTTGAGTTGATCTCGCTTAAGTCGAATATAGCTTAGTATTCTTGTTGTAGATGGGGTCGGTGACACTTGACAATTCGACATGTGCTTGTTGTTCCAAACTTAGACGCAACAGATTGGTTAGTTATCTTAATTAACAAAAACTCAGCTTAAGGAAGTGGTAAGAAGGAACATGTAGTTGCTGCTTATTTGAAGTCTGTTCACTCTTGGAGCTTGGAGAAGTGTTTGATTAGCTGCTTAGCCTTAGTGTGCTACTGGAGCTTGGTCACAGTTGTAGGTCAGTAGCTAGCTAATATTGAAGCAGGTTATTGCTTGTCTAGTTTGGGTCAATGAAGCATCCACAAAAGCTACTTGAACTGTTCTACTTAGGGAGGGTCAGCTCCATTCTTGTTCAAGTTGGTATGTGAAGTTTGAGTAACTTGGAGATAAGCTTTCTCTACCGTTGCATGTCAGTTTAAGGAAAAAGTGCTTGGTTGCATTTTGCACAGCAGCCATAGTAGTATTAGGTCATTAAAGCTTCGGAGCTTAGGTTGCTCTTAAATAGCTCAGATTCGTGCTATTGGCACACTGCTTGGTGAAGTTTGACAGATCAGTCTTGATCGTAGCTAATACTTGCTCCTCAAATTTTGCTAAGTGTAAATCTTCTGTCTTGCTTATGGTGTTGCGAGCTTGGTTTTACCTAGTGTTGGGTGCTCCGTGAATAAAACAAAGGGCACTCCATTCTAATTCATAGTCTGTTGTTGAAATGAGATCAATGAAGCTCGATTACTGAAGTAAATAATCTCTCCATGCCCGCTCTTGATCCTATTGAAGGTTGTCAGTGGATTGCTCAAGGAGCTTGGACTTGCGTGTTATGCAACAGCTCATAATAGAATTTTACTTTATTGGTAGAGTTCGGGTAACACATGGTAGACATAGTGTGAGCTTAGTCTTGGTCTGCAACACTACTTGGATTTGTAGCTGATTTTGCATGTTCATTGTAGTAAGTTAGTAATAGTTTATTCGAGTAAAAGCATTTTCATGGTGTAGTTCGCTTATTGCTATGTGTGGCACTCATGATAACATATCAGATGCAAATTGGTGCTGCTCTTATGTCTTGCTTAGATTGCCAGAGTTATGCTCTGTTCAGTAACTTAGGTATATAACAAGTCGCTTGTCACGCCCCGAAGGGTACCCTAAACGTGGCAGTCCGCTGTACACAATATTAAAGCCTAAGAATGACCACCTCAGTCACGCAAAGGCTTCCATACTATGTACAAGGCGTCTAACACATAGAGGAGACACATCGGAATGATACGTTTTATGTTGATACAATTGAGTAACAATGAAAAGGAAATGCAATCCACTATACTCCATATACAAAACACTATACTTCAAAATACAATTCATCAAACTTCAATTACATTTATCCCAAGACTTCACTACATAAAACTATTACAAGACAAATCGTAAAGCTTAGCCAAAACTTCAAGCATTCTTATATCTTGCCAGAATCTCGAAGTCATTCTCAGCTTCAACCATCTCGGGCCCCACTTAGAATACTTGGAATAACCTTCTCATTTAAACAACTATTGGGGTATAAGCTACACTAGCTTAGTGAGAATTCCCTTAATTCCGTACCATAACAAACAAGTTATTAATCAATCATATGCTATGCATGAACAAGCACGTGAGCAAGCAATTATGTATGGGTACCCGGAACCCACACACAGAACGGATTTATGCCCTCCGTATCTTGGGTTAGGGATGGTAATGAAGTCTACACGACTGCTGCTAGTCCCCAAGCCCTGGCTCTTAGCACTCGCCTCGGCTAGGCTCACACATGGACTGCATCCCGATGCACCTTAGTTTCCTATGAATGAGCTCTGATCCCGGGTCTCATTATTCAAACGAGTCCTCGGACCATACCGATCGACCTGCGTAGGAGTAGCACGCTACCAAATGCAATATGTCCGATGTGATGCATGATAAATTTACTTTTTGCTTAGGTCAAAATATTTATACATTCTTTAGAGTGACCAGGCAATATCATACCCATAAATAATATGAACCATGCAGTTATCCAATCAAATCGTGGTTTCGATATGCTTTAGTATTCCTTGGCATACATTCATCATAGTCTCATCATATATCCCATCCCCATTCATATCGATTTTTATCTTGTTCCTAAAATTCTAATGCGACTAATTACAAGCACAATCAAGGTAACAAAACAAGGAGAAAACTCACTCGGCCATTGGATCACCGGTCTTCTAGTAATAATAATCCGGTGGTAGAGAATCGTCGAACTCAGGATTACCTAAAAAGGAAGAAATACTCTAGTAAGTATTTCAACTCAAACTAATCCAACGACTTCTTACGAACTATCAAATTCGTAATTCGCGTCCTAAGCGGGAATTCCAACTTAAAACGGCCATAACTTGGTCATTTTAACTCGGAATCTCGCAAATTTTATATCAATTTCTATCTACTTCGGAAGAGCTTTCTAAATATGAAGTTTAAATCAAGTTTTGAAAATATCTAAGCCTTGGAATTGAGGGATCAGATCTGTACAGCGGTAACATAGATTCCAAAAATGCGGTTTTCATGAATGCACTTGAGATTCCTACATGTAAAATGAAACTAAATGCAATGGTAATGATTTTCCCTATCATGAATGTCATGATATGAACTCTAATGAGCCTAAGTTCTTATAGCTTTTTAGGTTTAAAGAATTTACATAAACTTTTCTTAGAAAACTATTTCATATTAATGTTTAACAAGTGAGTTTACTACACTTAGTCACACCTATATATTGCAAGGATTTTCTTTTAGGAAAACTCTATTTTGCTTAAAGAATTTTAACCCTCATATTAGTTATATCCTAAGGCCTTTATTTCTTAAATAAAATCTTCATTTATAAACTTTTAAGTGGGTCCTTTACTAGGGGGTTTCCAAAAATCCGAATTTAGTAAAGTCCATTTTCAAGTTGATTTCTTTAGGAAAAATGTATTCTATACTTAAAACTTTAAGTGTTTATTATACCTATATCCTAAGGACTCCATTTATTTAAGAAAATACCATTTTTGAAGTTGGAAAAATAGTGTTTTCTAGCCATCTATCCATTATTACGAATTTGGTTGTTAAGACTTTTAACTCTAAATTTCTTTTAGACTTCATCTCTTGTTTTCAACTATTTTCCTTAGTAAAACACATTTAGATCCATGAAAAATATTGCTAAACATTATCTATTACCTATAGGCTCCATTTCTCTTGTAAAATATATGTTTAGAAGTTGATAAAGGTGTTTTTATCCTAGGTTTCCAAAGCCATCCGAATTTACACAAGCCCATTTCTTGAAAAGTGTTTTCCTTTTTGGTTTTGTTAACTCATCTATCTATAGATCTATGCACTAGGAAGGTTATTTACCAAGGACAAAAACATTAAAGACCATTAATGCACATAAACTCAAAATAAAGATGAGATCTTAAATGTCTACATGAATATGAGTAGCAAAATGATAGATCTATTATTTCATATGCTCAAATGAGTTTTGAAAACATAAAAACTATATTTTTATAAAAGATCTTTTGTTTAAAACACTTTTTGTTGGAGAAACATAAAGCTTTTGGCATGAAAGCTTCTTTAAATGTTAGATCTACTTTTGTGATGGTTTGGTATTCTTGTTTTGATATTTCCTTGTCCCTAGTAAGAGCTCATGGGGACATTTGGTTGAAAATATCAAGAATATCCTTGCCATTACAAGGATCTAAGGATAAGGAGGTAAGGTTCTTTCACTTTAAGGTAAAAATAGAAGATGATAGAAGAAAAAGAAAGTTGTGTGTGTGTGTGTGGGAGCTTGAAGCTCACGGCAATAAGTAGAGAGGGAGAGGATTTTGGGAGCTTTTACCTTTTGGAAATTTTTGAGAAAGGAAGAATGAAAAGAGAGAGAGAGAAAAAGTAGTTTATATAGCATATGAAAATAGGTTAAATGGGGTTAAAATAATTATAAAAAAAATTGTAAAATGGAGCTTGGGGGGGGGGGGGGGGGGGGGGGGGGGGGGGGGGTCACCACGCCGGAACTATTCATGGAGGAGGGAAGAAGTTTGAAAAACTCTTACTTTGATTGATTGATTTAACATGATGTGTAATTGTTATGATTGTAAGGAAGTTAAGGGAAAAAAGTTATGGAGAAAAGGAATTGATTTGAGTGATGGTAAGGGTTGAATTTGTAGAGTGTACTAATAGGTAGACTAGTGGTACTTTGTGAATAGTGAGGAATAGTTGACAAGACAATTTAATTTGGTAGTAAGGAAATACGAATAAAAAGGCTATAACTGTATTTTTCGTAAACCGAAAAATTATGAAAAATATATTTTTGAAATCTTATTTTATTTCGATTCAAATGAGTACTTATAAGTGAATTTTTGAAATTCTAGTTCCGGGGCACGCTTTTCTATAATGGGTTCGGGATGACCCGGAGTTGGAATTTTCTCAAAATCTGATCTTTTCTTGGTTTGAAATATAATCAAGAACTATATCCAAAATTAATTTTGTTTATAAAAGTTTCTTATTTGGAAACCGTGGAAAAGCCGGAATTTGGGTTTCTAAGTCTTTCTCATAAAGCTTAAACTAGACCAGTTTGGGGTTTCATTTTCTGGTTTTCGAAGTTTACTTGATTACTAGGAAACCCAGGGTATATAAAAAAAAATAATAATAATAAAATTGTGTAATGAAATAAAATGAATAGTGCAAAAGACTAATCAATTATCGGTAGAAATGAAAATACGATAAAAAGGTTATAATTGTAACTTTTACAACCCAAAAAATTATATAACTGATATTATAAAAAAAAATCTCGTGGAATTACGAGTCTAACGGTACTAATGGTATATTTTTGATATCTCGAGCCCGGGATACGCTTTTCGAAGTCTGATATCCGAACGGGTTCAAGTAGGCCAAAAATTTACCAATCTGATAATATAACGAACTTAGTTATTCTATATATTAAACTACATCTGGTCCCTAGGTTTAGGGGCACTAGATTGCGGACATTACTCTATTGTATTCCGGTTAGGGTTCCGGATGACTTTCCGGTTTTAGACCCTTGTCAAATTGGAAACTGAGATTTTTTGCTTATACAACATTTAGTTTGAGAGAAATTTATTTTAAATTTATTTTTTATAAGTACTTAATATCTCTTACTGCTTTTCAGAAATCCTGAATTGACTTATTATATCCGAGTTATATCGTAATGGTTACCAGATATGATTTTCTTGAGTTTTGAGTCAAATATCGATTTTTGGAATGATTTTGGGGAAATCTT
Source organism: Combretum micranthum (assembly GCA_024138025.1). Lineage (NCBI taxonomy): Eukaryota > Viridiplantae > Streptophyta > Magnoliopsida > Myrtales > Combretaceae > Combretum > Combretum micranthum. Next base: position 307,567 of record JAMXBD010000705.1, read on the forward strand.
GATTTTTATAATTTGCTTTGAAAAAGGATCTTCATAGTGTTTTGTTTTTCGAATTTATTTTTTTGCTTCGATTTAAGGTTTTATGAACAATTGGTTAACTTAAGGATTATCTAATTTGTTATTTGTTCTTGAATTCTTCCTCATTAAGATTACGAGATTTCAATTTCTAACTCGTTCTATGATTTTTGGGAGTTTGATTTGATCGTTAGGACTTTATTATGATTTCCGTCTCTTAGGATTATTAGTCTGGTCGTTTGGGGAATTTCCAAAGTCTATATTTTATTATTGGCAAATAAAGTTTTCTTAATCGTGCCAAAGCTAATTATGGAATTGGCCTTTGGTGATTCCTGTGATCCTTCAAATTGTCATGTTATGGATTAACTTGCTTTTTGCAAATTATCATTGTGTTTTATTTTTATCCCGATTTTTATGAATTATAGATTAGGTAAGTAGTTTATCTTAAGTAATGGTTTTTGGACTTAAGGCTTTTGTAGTCCTTATTTTATTTTTAGATTTTGTCAAGACTAATGAATTCTTATTTCATTTATATTTTAGGACTCGTTCGAAGTTCGGTTTTAATATGGAGTGATTTTTAGGGTTTACTTTCAAAGTTCATCGTAGAATTATTTACTGAAATTTTCGGGGGCTTACATCGCTGATAGGTTTTGTCCATGTAGTCTTCTGTTTGGTTAGTTATAGTAGATCATCAATGGGAACAACTTCAAGCTCGGTGCTCTACTACATGTGCACTCGAAACTTATTCAGGGGTGCTCTAGAGTTGCTTGATTGGTCCATGTTTGGCTACAAGTTGGGCATGGACATCAGGTCAGTAGTTGTTGGGTGCTCGCTAGTCCTCCTTAACTGCTCAACTTCTAATATGATAAGCTCATGTTAGTCGGTGCAACAAGATGGCTTATGTGTAGCAACTTGGCATGCTGCTGTGTGGTTGGGTTTTTTGCAATTCAGTAGGCAGCTCAACATTTTAGATCAACTTTGTTGCTATTTACTTGGAATTGAACAACTCAGTTGCTTCTAAAAGAGTTTATAGCCCTTTATAACTTTATCTGCAACAAAACATCCTGTTCAAAATATTTTACTAAAACAATAGTAAGCTAATATCAAAACAAACTCAAACTTGATAATTGTTGTCTTGATTCAACAGTTTCTAAACATGAGTTTTCTTCATGGTTGCAAGAGGGGCCTAGTAAATTCCAACAAGCTATTTAGGTTCCATTTTCATCGTTTCAGTTTATCCATGCCAGTTTGATCCAAAAATATGCATTTATTGAACATTTGAGCAGAATTCAACTTAAGAATATTCAAATATTGCATTTTTACTCATTTTAACACATTCTGACGTTGAAACGTACTATGTCATGCCCCAAAGAGTACCTTAAACACGACAGTGCGCCACACTCGATTTTAAACTCAAGTATGACAACTTTAGTCATTCCATGAGTTTAGACACCGAGTGTAAGGCTTACGTTCACCATGTAGGGGACCTTACTTTGAATCAAAATAGCTTAAGAAGACATACATAGTGATTAGAATATGCATCATAACAAATATAACTAAGATTAATCTATTACAAATATCTAAGGGGTATACCCCTGTCAAAATATTAAAGAGTCCTTAGGTCCACAAAAGTCTCTTATACAACATATATATTTAAGATTAAGGAGATTTAATTAGAAGTCTATGCCTAACATCTAGGTCCCCGATTTTTTAAAAAAGCTCCTTATATTCCAAAAGCTATACCTGAGAGAAATGTCCCCTTGGGGATAGCCATAGATAATTGTACTGCAACAGGAAACTATAGGGGTATAAGCGTCTAGGCTTAATGAGTTTTACTTCTAAATTAAATACTTCATCAACAATAAAGCAAGCAAGTTATATTAACAATTATATGAAATGCACAAGCATGTGAGCAGACAATATATAAGACTTTCCGGGAGTCCTATGTTGAATAAATTTTTTATGCCCTCCATTCGGGGTTAGGTGTTTCAGGCCCATACAACCAAAGATTTCAATTTTTCTTATTTATATATATAGTGGTTGATTCAGGTGCCCACCCACTCATTAATTTTGTAGTTGATTCAATTGCCTACTCCACTTCCATTTTAATTCAGGCCATTCCACGCCAACATTCGAGTTTTCAAGCCAACTCGTTGCCTAACTATTATGCATTCTTCCCACAAAGGTATAATAACAAAAGTAATGAGACTCAACATATGTTATGCATGGACAATTTAGCAATAAGATCATGGCATATCATTTAAGTGAATTATAGGCGATCATAGAGATTTCAGACACTTCAATTTTATACTAAATCATACACATAATTATAACAATTCCCATTTTGCTATTCTTAGCATCAATTCAACCAAATATAATTCACATGCGTATTCCCATTTTATCTTGTCCTATTTCTAGTGCCACTATTGTTACAAGCATAATCATAAGCATGTAATTTAAAGAAAGTGAACTCACTTTGCCATGGCGTGAAAATACTTAATCGTAATAATCCTCGAGAAGGTTTAGTCCATCTCCTAAGTCTCCTAATCAAAAGAAATAACTCCAATGAGTATTTCTATGAACTTTAAATGAAACTTATAAATTCTATTCTATCAAGTTCGTCAAAGTTCGTCCAAGAGGAAATTCCAACTTAAAACTGTCATAACTTGGTCATTTTAACTCGGAATTTAGCACATTATATACCGATTTCCACCTATTTGATGAGAGCTATCTATTTCTAAATTATTTCTATCAAACAAGGTCATTTGGTCCACGAACAATATGGTACAGAATGTGATATGAGATTCCCAACCACAAATCAAATTTTAATTTTAATCAAAGCATCATCCACAAGCTTTGATAGATACTTAGCTATTATTATATATTGAAAGACTCTTTTATATATGTAAATAACTCAATATCATGCATGATTCATGGGTGTTGATCAATCTGTTTCCCCATGTACTTAGACAATGCTTCATGGAATGTATAAGACACTATTTTCTTAGCTTTGTTTCTATCAAGTGTATTATATTTACATGCAATATCTACAAGTTATTATCATGAATGTCATGAGATGAGCTATCTATAATGACATTTGATAATAAGGATTCTTTTGGAAAACTTTTGCATTGCAAAACCTTTGAAATTACTTGACTTGACAAAACTAGTTTTATTTCTTGCTAAATCACACTTGCTTTTATCAAAATACAACCTTAATGACATATATGCTTAATATCTTCATTATTTTGATAAAATTCTTCATTTTGGAGTTGGAAAATAGATGTTTAAATAGGGGTTTATCTAGTTACGAATTTTATAAAATTCTAAGGAGTGAAAACATTATTTAATCTATATTTCGAAACCTTTCCTTATTTTATTATTATATCTTGATAAATTTCACTTATACTTGTCACAATTAGGTCTTTATTACATATATTCTCTAGGACTTCTATGTTTCCATTAAAATCCTTATTTTGGCATTTGGAAATAGTTGTTTAAATAGAGGTCATTTCTAAATCTGAATTTTGAAATTTATATTTGAGATTGTTTCTTGCATAAAACTCATTTAATGTTTCTAAAATTAATTCCTAATCAAACCTACTCCTTAAGGCTTCCATTTCTTTAATAAAACTCTTGTTTTGGGGTTGAAAAACAGGTGCTCATATATCAAGCTTTCCTTATTACAAATTTTAAGTTTGTTGCTAGGGTTGAAACATAATGTTAACATAACTTTGGTAAACTTTTCTTGTTTTGAAAATATCTCTTAGTAGATCTAGGCTTTACTCAAAAAACCATTCCTTTATGTTACTATTCTCTAAACCCTTCATATTTAATGTAAAATACTCATTTTGAAGTTGGAAAATAGCTTTTCTAAATAGGGTTCTTTTTACATCCGAATTTCTAAAAAGCATTTTTGTTGAAACTAAAATAGATCTTAGACTTTCTAACATTTTCCCACTATTATTATGCTATTACAAGTCCTTTATGTATATAAAACAAAAATCTAAGGCATTTATGTATTCAAAACAACTAGATCCATTATATCATGCTAATCATGAATGCAAATGCACTATGAACATTATGTAGATAAGGTTAAATAATGAATACATGCACAAAACATCAATAATAACAACATAAATCAATAATAAAGGAAAATAATAGCAAAATAACTTAGATAACAAGATCTACAACATTATGATGGCAAGAATCTCATGTTTAAGTGTTTCCACATCCCTAACATAAAGCTCATGGGGATTTTGAGTGGAATCACACATGTAGGATCTTGCCATTACATGTTTTATTGTGGTAAGGAGTAGAACTATTACCTATTAGATGTGTGGAGCTAGAAAAGCTTGAAGAAAAATGTTGTGAGAGTGTGTGTGTGTGGGTGTGTCATGGTGATAAGGAGAAGAAGAGATGAGAGAAAAAAATTGCAAGAGTTTTGTTTTGTTAAAAACTGAGAAAGTGAAATGAAGTTAGCATAAAGGGGTATTTACAGAAAAGTGGATTAGGGTTTGTGTGATAAATAAATTGAAGGAAATAAAGCAAATTGAGAGGGAGAGTATGGGAGGGGGTGCCGGTTTGCAAGGAAGAGAGAGAGAGAGATGTGTGTTATTTTGTTTAATAAAATTCAAAATTCAAAAGTAACTTAAGTAATAAAAGTATTGGAAAAGCAAACGTAAGGAAAATGATATAATATTGTAAGAATAGATTGTAAGGATGTAAGAATAGGGTATGGATGGTTGTACTTATGAATAATATGATTAGAAATCAAAAAGTAAATTAGACAATTAAATTACTGATAGTAATGAAAATATGATAAAAATGTTATAACTGAAACTTTTATAAACCAAAAAATTATATAACTGATATATTTGAAAATCTTATGAAATTACGAGTCTAACGACACTAATAACATATTTTTAGTATCTCGAGCTCCGGGACACGTTTTTCAAAGTCTATATCCGATCGGGTTCAAAATAGATCGAAAATTCACTAATCTGATATTTTTAAGCATCCTAATATTATTACGAACCAATCTACACTCTTCACTCATATTTCGACTTCTTGGTCTAAGAACACGGGGTTGCTGGATCGAAACTGCTAGGGTTTTCAAGGGATTTGTTGGCTTAGAGTTTCCGATTGACTTTCCGGCTTAAGGTTTAAGCTTGAAATAATCCTAAAAATTAGGAGTTTACATACTAATTGTGCATGATTTTGAGTCATTTAGTAAAGACAAATGTGTAATTTTACACATTTATCAATGAACATGCCTGTATACTATGTGTTGGGTTTCACTGCTCACTTTTAATCATTCTAGGTACTACTAATGACTTTTACATGGGCCTGCATTATGATTTTTAGGTTTTGGGAATAAGCACTATGAGTAAGGATTTGGATAGCTTCATGCGTATCATAGAGACACAAACTATAGATTTTCTTAAAATTTTTCTAAAAACCTTGTCAAGCATTTTTTTTTTCCTATTGAATGATTGTAATTAACTTAGTACTTAATTATTTTTACTATTGGACGGGCCTTTAGGCTCAATGTTTTTCGGATAAGCTATGTACACATTAGAGGCCCATAAATAGGTTGTGTTTATATATAAATGTATTTGTGAAAATTTATTCCTTAAACAATTATTTTTACAGTTTTTCTAAGTTAAACCCTATTGTGGAAAACATATAGCACTTCACCAAATTATCTAAATTGTGGCAAAACTGGAATGTCTTATGCTCATAGGATGTGATATGTTTAGAATTATTATTAATTGATGTAGAAATTTCAAATACATTATCCTTGTTATTTTCTCTTAGTTTTTTCCATTTCATCAAAAAAACTTCTAAGAGTAAATCCATCTGCTATCAAATAAAAATTGTAGGTTATTGTCCTCCTAAAAAAAATCAATAGACATTGATTTTCTTTCTCACATAAGAATAAAAGTGCTACTAGTGTAAGCTAAAATAAAATTAAGAAGTTAGTGATATTTTAGACAAGCATACAACATATTATAGGTAATATTCAATGGTAGACACAACATATTAGAAAAAAAAATACTAAAAAATCATATCCACTAAAATAAGATGAAGTAAATGCACATCAATTTCATGACATAACCTATGGTATCAAACAATACTATGCATGGGGAGAGCAAGAAAAGGCCATTAAAAGCATCAAAGGCATTGACTCACATGAAAAGTTCAAGCTATATAGTAAGATAGACCTACACAGGGACACAATTGACCAACATTTAACAAAAAAAAAAAAAAAACACTTGGCTTCACTTAAATAGGTGTATGAATTCTAGTGCAATTGTTACAAGTGTGTGGCATGCAACATCATGTGCATGGGGCATGCATTTTGAACTACACGTGGTTTAAGAAGATGACTAGGAGAGAAGTGTTTAAGAAGAAGGAGCAATTAAGAGCAAATCTACAAATTTCTCCATAAAACATACTTGTACAAATGCTTAAAAATTTGTGATAGTAGATTTACTTACATTTTGTGTGTAAATTAAGACACTAGAATTAAGAGGGATGAAAAATAGTCAATAGTGGTTTTATTTTGTTATCCAAAAGAATCTAAGTAATAAGTCAAAGTTGATTAGTGATTGCTTGATGAAACAGTGAGTGTGTACGCACGTGCACATGAGAGAGAAAGAGAGAGAGAGTGAGTCCAATGAAGTAAAGCCCTAGTTTCTTTTGGATCAAATAGCAGTATGAGACATGACTCATGAGTATAAGAAGCAGGGAGGATACATTTAATGTGCTTGCATGTCAAACCTAGACTCATTCAATAAATGGTTTTGTAAACAAATTTGGGTATTAAATCCAAACTTAGACATGGTTAAATTCGTGTTCAGTTTATAATTTGTATTGATGTTTACCTATTTAAGCCCTTTTATGACTATATTGTATCATGTTCGGATTTACTAGTTAGATCTTAAATTGCGAACATCATACATATCACTTGAATTTTAATGTTTTGCACTAGTAAAGTTAGCAAGGTTTGGAAAATTAACTAACCTATGTGTCACAATAAGTTAAATCATAACAATTGTCACTATTTTTTTTAATATTTACTTCTTCAAGACCAAGTACATGAAATTAATTGTTTGAACTAAAAATTATATATAAATAAAAGCTTCATGCTAATGTTGTAAAATATTTTAAGAATTCAGACATTTTATTTATATATTTGTAAATTTTAGAAATTCTAGAAAAAGGTATAAAATATAGAGAATCTAAATATATAGACTAAAAAAACATACATTAATAGTGGTGCATGTATTAAAAATATATAAATAATGTTAAAAATACATGGGATGTAGATGATTAAAAATGTAAAAATAATGGGTCATTTTTCAAACCTATTGATTTTGAGAATGTGAAGCTCTTCTACTTATTTATTTTCTTTTTCTTTTTTCTTTTTTACTACATAGAGTAAGAGGTTATTTTATAATAGAGATGATTCTCAACGTCATGTCTACAAAAATGTTAATGTAATACGTATTTAATTGAAAGAGATATAAACTGTTATCACTACTGATGGGATGATCTAGTTTTTTTTTAAACAAGAATTTTTAATTATTTTAAAATAAAAGTATAGTTAAATTAAATACAATGAAAATGATATAAGATATCGGTTAGGTTTGTCACTCTTTGATATGATAGAATCAATTTAAAATTTTATATTCCTATTAAGCTTTTTATTGATACCACTCCATTAGTTATTTAACAGTTCAAATTTAAATAAATAATATGTCATTTACTATATTTATTTTAACTAAGTAATGCTATTGAGCCATTGAGGAGAAGGTAGAAGTTCCCAAGAATAAATATGAAAAAGATAACTCATTAAAGCATACACATGATCGATGCAATTTCAGATGTAAATCTTTGGAGTAATGTTCGATAAATTTCTTTTTCCTTATATTTTTAGTTAAATGCCAAATTTTGTAGTTGAATTTCACATAAAAATTCAATTAGATAACTAAATTTTAAAGTTATCAATTTAATACACAATTAAACATTTTATGTCTATTTTTACTATTGTCTTAATACTCTTTACTCTATTAACTGATTTAGGAGAGACAACATATCATTAAATTTTTATTATTTCTTTTAACACTGGCTAGTACTAATAAACTACTCTATCCATATTCGAAAGCAAAGCAAATTGTGTTAGCAAGATAGTAAAAATAATCATGAAAAGTTTGATTGGATATTAAATTGATTGCTTCAAAATTTAGGTACTCAATTAAATTTTTGTATCAAATTTGATATTTTACCTTTTTTTTTTTTTTTTTTAATGTAGAGCCAGATGATTCTATCAAGCACGAGTACAAGCAATACAAACGTTTGGGGGTTTGGGCCTTGTTACATGATTCACACCAATAAAATCAACTAAAGCACTTGGCGGATTCAAGATCCAAAAAAAAGATACAAACCCTTGTGGTCGTTAGATGCAATCCAATTGGTTCATTTACCTTTCTCTTTATAACAACAAAATACAACTATAAAAAAAATGCTGAAATATCTAATATCTACTCCCATGCTATAGATAGACCAAAAGCTTCTTAGCTTGATCTAATTTTCGAGAACTAAGGAAGAGCATGTCACATAAAAAGTATTCCTTCATGCCTTTATTAATGCAAATTTCCTAGTGTACAGTGAATTCTAACCATTAAAATTACCGCTCTATAATTTGAAAAACATATATATATTAGTATAGCTAGATAAAAGCTGCACGTTGAGAAAGGACAACGACGTATGTTCTTTAAATATTTCTGACTCAATTGTTTACTTTGAAAAATTTTTATAAAATGAAAAAATTATGCAACAAGTTTTATATATATTACCAATAGTTTTATATTCTAGTGAATTAATTATTCAATTTGAAAAGTTTCTATAAAATGGAAAATTTTTATAATGAGTAAACTTTTCATGATGTCTTAAATGAGAAAATACCATGTAGGAATTTTCCTCCCTTTAATATTATATATATAAAAAAACCTTTAAATACATCGGCCGCACGGTTATCATAAAAAATTGACGATATAGATACTTCGTCATTCTCTTGTCACTTTCTATCTGTGCCACAATAGCGAAGCAGCTGATCGGAAGAGCAGATGAAATTTAAAATTCTGTTTGTTGGATTTGCTTAAGTCAGCTAGCTCATAAGAAACGACATAAAAATGTATTCTCCGTTCAAGGATCTGCTTAACGTGTATCGAATCATTGCCTTTAGCTAGGCGGAAAAAATAAATCATTTATATAAATTGTACTTCTTCAAAGATAGTGTCGAACATCACACCGGACGCTTTAAATAATAATTTAGTAAATAATTATATATGAGATTATATAAAAAAATATAAGAATTTTAATATATTTTAAAAGAGTTGCACATCTCTTTATATTGGTCAGTTTCAATTATCTAATTTTTATCTATATCTTATTTGTATCTAATTTACATATGTATTTTATTTATATTTATATGTATATAATATGCTTGATTAGTTTATAAATAAAAATATTTATTTTTTGATAAATTTTTATTTAAAAATGATGTTAAAATAATTACAAAAAGATGAAACAAACAAAACATATACATATATATATATATATCTAAGATAAAATTCTATGTTTCAGTTTTTTTTTTTTCCTTCGACGCCACTGATTTGTTTAAATATAACAGTATATAGACCAAGAAATGACGTAAAAATTCATCCATGGAAATTCGAACCTATAGCACCACAAGCTTAAGTAGTTTTACCGGAAAAAATTTTAAGTTATTCATTTATTATTTTTTTCTTTTCTGTTTTCTTTTGAGCATGCGTTCCCATATGTTACCCGGTACGCAGTCATAGGATATGGCATGGCGGCACGTAAGAAAGAGACGAGAGAAAGGTGGGGAGGAAGCCAGAACACCCATGTACGTAAGCATGACAGTTGACATATACTTACAACTGTAGCCAAGTGATGAAGATAAGAGAGAAAACCTGGCAGCGGTAGCGGTGTGGTGACTGGTGATGGCATCAGCATGAGCTAGATGAGACGGTGGATATATATACATACTGGCATGTGAGATTTGGAGGTGTAAGGAAGGAGAGATAAAAGCTGTCAATCTGAATCTGCCTCCTCAGAGATTCGTACATTCTTCCGACACATAATCTGGAGACTCAGAGGAACATCATTTTCCCAATAATGACCTCTCGGATTATGGCCCCTTCCTCCAAAAATCATATATACATACATAAATATGTTTACGTACCTCTGTGTTTATAACTTCTGAGGCTTCTTGGTTTCCTTAATCTCGAATTTTATACTCAAAAAAGCATAATTAAAATATTTGGTGTGGTGTCGATCCGTGTTTAATATATGACAGTGGAATTGGTATGTTTTAAGCTCACGTTGGTATCCATATATAGAGAGGATAAAATGACACTTTCATTATTTATGTTTCTGTTTATTATGTCTCGTTGTCCTATCTTATTAATCTTATTGATACATATAATAAGTGATAATAAAAAATTAATAACAAATTAAAAATCTCATATCCAACCCTAACTATGTTTGTATTTCAAGCAAGTGGACCTATCGATACTTATAGTATAGTTATTAAGCACATATATTATTTCCACAAGGATCAACGGGTATTGATATTTACTGTTTCCTTATTGTTTAACCTGCAAAATCAAATGAAGTAAGATGAATATATAATAAGTAATAATTATGGATCACAAATCAAGAGTTTTCAAAGGATTATACAAATTGTAATGATTTCGCTAAAGATAATTCTAATATTATGGATGATATTTTTGAATGAGAGGAATTTTTAATATAATTCATTATTTTTTTTCAAGATTATTGAATCCTAATCCTCAATTAATTAAGTGAAATATTTTTTAGTTAAAACCCCTAAGATCACATTATTGTTCTAAGATTCCTACAAAACATGATCACTCCTAATCTTGAAAATTATCCCGTCCATATTCTAAAATTGCATATAACTCTTTCTAATTGTGTAGATTTATTCACACAAATAATTTCTTCAATTAATTTGCATGAAAATCAAAATCAAGAATCAATGTTGCGCACTATCGATTCAAGATAACAAATAAGCACAATACAATTGAATTCAAGAATTTAGTCAATATATTAGAAACAATGAAGAACAAATCATACAAGTAACTGAGGTTTCATCAAATCCTAAACTATGATTCTACCATAAGAGAAGCAAAAAATCACACAAAGAATACAAATTAAGTATATCCCTTGTTATAATAAATATTAAAGCACAACCTTGACTTGTAACAACTTAAGTATAATGCCCTATAACTATTCTAACTTCGAGGTATTCCATCTATGCTGTTACTCTGGAGTCCTCTTCTTTTATAGATGTCTCCATCTCTTGAAAAGAAGTTTTCTTCTAGTAAAATTGGAAGGTTGAATCCTTAAAATTAGAAAAGTGTTTTTCTTCTTGATTGGCAAGTAGTGCTTCAAAATAAGAAAGCAATCCTTCTAGTAAGGCAAGTGGTTATTCTTCATTAATGTTGAAGTGGATGTCTTCAAGTCTTTTAAAAATATCCTAAAATTGCCTTTTTCTTTAAGTGATAACTCATACTTTCTTAAAATAAAGCAATTTCTAAAAATATCACAACTGTCAATATTACATTAGGATGACATAGTAACGTCATTGCTGGTGTAACTTTCTAATTTTAATTTCTAATTTTAATTTTTAAGAGTGACACTAGATAGACGTGATAATGTATGTCCTTATGTAATTTTTCGTTTGCTGTTTTTCTTTTCCAATTTCTCAGATTTACACGAGGGAGACATGGTGATGTCTATGCTCGTGTAACATTCTATTCTCTCTAGTTTTTCTTTTTCTTTGTTTACACAAGCAAAGAGATGATAGTGTCTTCCCTAATGTAATTTTCTGTGGAATTTTCTTCCTTTTAGAACGACACGAGTGAAAGCAGGATAATGTTGTCCTCCTGTCTCGCCATTTTCCACGTTTTATCCTTTTGGCATCTACTTTTGAAATTCAAACGACGTGTGCATGCAGCATAATAGTGTTTGTCTCATGTCTTTCAAAAAATTCATCATTTTTTTTATCAATTTACTTCTAATATTCATGAAACTTTATCAAATTCTTCCTTTTCTCATAATTAACAATTTAGGAATTTGAAATCAAATTATAAGAATTTAAGTACTATTTTCATAAAATTATCCATTAAAATGAATGATAAAAAAATATTTTAGCACCTTTAAATTAGGAATAAATTAGGTTTATCACTTATGTCAAGTCATATGTATTGTATTAAGTTAAGCCGTGTTGAGACATAAGTTTGAAGGCCAAGATTTGCCAAACTTATTTCAATTTGTACTGTGTTAAATGGTATGGCGGACTAACTTCATAAAACAAGAGAAATCGTAATAACAACAACAAACATAAAGATAAAAGATGAACATATCAAAAATTGAAAAAAAAAATAGTAGGAGGTAAACGATTAGTTGCAAAATATATTGAGATTAAAAAAAAAAAAAAACTCTGAATTACAACATTTGTTACGTCGACGATAATGAACAAAAGCATCACCTATGATAATTATAAAAAAGACATTTATATATAAACAACATATTAAAGCTACCCAAATGAGAAATATGAGCAAATTGTGTGTGGACCTTTGTCTTTCAAGCTTTTCTTGGAAAAAGATGTCTATAGTTAATACTTTCTTTATATAAAGATAATGCTGGTAGCAACTTGAATAATAGTAACAGCATAGTGAATGCCATAATTAGGTTATCTATTATAGGGATGCAACTGAGTTGGCCATTAACGGGTTTCCGACCCGTCCAATTTGATAAAAATCTTATAGGGTTAAACTCTAATAGGGTTGAGTTTGGACATAGGTAAAAAATCCTATAGGGTATAAGGATCGGGTTTAGATACTACTAAAACCTAATGGATATTTGACTCCTATCACCCAACCCGTATCACTCGACTCGTTAGTCCTAGTTAAAAAAATTATAATGTAAATGTAGTAACAGGCTAAATTTAAAAACAGATTGATAAAGAGAAGGTACATTGCTATATTATTAGACTATTATTTTATTAGCTTAAGTCTGCTAAATCTATTGAAAAAAAAAAACAATAAGTGGGTGGATTCGGGTTGATAATCCGGTAGATAGTCGGGCGGTGATCGGGTTTATAGTCGGACAGGTAACCGGGTGGGTGGCGGGTTTTAGAATAAACCCTATAGGGTGGGTTTGTATATAGAAAGAAAACGCTATAAGGTTATAGGGTCGGGTTTGGTATGTCCTATAGTGTAGCGGATTTAGCTTTGGGTCCATATGACCTACTCTAAACCCGACCCGGTTACATGGCTAATCTATTTGAAAGTTGTAGATATCTGACTCGCTCTTAGTTATAGTAGCATGTTTTTAATAAAAAAGTGGTTTTAAAGTGAATGACTATTAAGAGTGTACCAAATTGTCCAAACGATATATGACCTACCCAAAACTCGACCTACCGAAATTGTTCAAACGGTTTGGGTTCATATGACCTACCCAAAACCCAACTCGGTTACATCACTAATCTATGTGAAAATTGTAGATGTTTGACTCGCTCTTAGTTACAATAGCACGTTTTTAATAAAAAAGTGGTTTTAAAGCAAATGACTATTAAGAGTGTACCAAATTGTCCAAACGGTATATGACCTACCCAAAACCTGACCTACCCAAATTGCTCAAACGGTTTGGGTTGATATGACCTACCAAAACTCGACCTGGTTACATGGCTAATCTATTTGAAAGTTGTAGATATTTGACTCACTTTTAGTTACAATAGCATGTTTTTAATAAAAAAGTGGTTTTAAAGCGAATGACTATTAAGAGTGTACCAAATTGTCCAAATGGTATAATAAGTTAATTATGGTTGTATGTTATATAGATTAGTGTGATAGCTCTCAACTATATTAGCTTTAGGTTTTATTTGGTTTGTTTTATTTCAATCATTTTTTTATCTTAGTTTTATCGTTTCCAAACAGACTGCTTGTCAAAAAATAGATACAAATGAAAAACATATATTTTTACTCATAAACAAATCAAACAAACCAAATATAAATCGGACATAAATAAGATACATATAAAATATCTATGTAGATCAAATACAATAAGATATAAATGAAAATTAGACAATCAAAATAGATAGTGAATTGATAAAAGATGATACTTATAGTTCTTGAAAAATTAAAACTAAACAAAACTAATTCTCATGTATATGTAACACTTAAAACGAATATAATTATAAAACCAAATAGCTGAAGTATCAAGTTTGGAAGTGTTTCTATGCCATTCACATCAAATCTTAACTAAATTAGAAGGCCTCAATTCCCAATGTGAGTTGGCTAATCATGGAGTTACTTTGAGTTATTAACACAAACATGTGAATTATTAACACAGTCAACTAACCAACAATTCACATACAACATATATTAAGAAACACAACCCAGTAATTATGACTCAACCATTATCTTAGTTAAGCACAAGAAATGATGGGAAAAACAACATTTGAGACAGGAAATTTAGAATAAGAGAGAAATGGCCTTGGATTAAAAACTCCTAGAAAACTAATCCATACTCAAACGATGTTATAAGAGTACAAAAGTTGATAAAACCTTAGAGTCAGGGTTTTATAACGACAGCAAAATGAAGAAAAGAAAAAAGCAAAGATGTTGAAAAACGAGCATTTTACATTTGCATACGATCGTATATATAGTAGGTAAAAAACTATCTAAATGGAAGAAAAGAGAAATGCTTCGACGAAAATTCTACAATTACCATCCTAACTACCGTGTGGATGATAGCATTTGACCCTCTTTTTTCCCCAAAAATTAGAGCTACTGGCTAGAAGTTGAAGGGTTCTAATTTGATAGTAATTCCTAAAGTCATCAAAACGAAGGAAAAACACTACATTCTATGCAAAATGGATCCATAATCCGATTAGACTTGTATTCATCCTAAGCAAAGGCATTCACTATTTTTATGAAAATCAAATATTACTTGCCGAGAATTGTACACGATAAGTGCTGTTTTACATACTTATCAACTTTAACACTTTGGTTGTCTTTACGCAAGATTGAAATAATTAACACCTGTTGTTAAAAGGACAATTTTTCTACTGCTTTGATCACTTTGGAAAGTTCCTCTATACCTGAAGCATGATGCTCAATTTATTATTTGTTGTATCTTATATATGAAAAAAAAAAGTTAATAAGCAATTTTCGACACAGAGGTTATTAAGTTAGTCAATTAAATGCACCAGACGCATAAGTAGGGGAATTAACTAACAAATATATGTTCCATTTAACTGTATTTCCTATTTAAATCAACATTTCCCAATTTGAATTGAATGCAAGAACCCATTTTTTTAATGAAAATTTTTTTAGGAAAATATTTTTTCATTTTACTATGTTTGTTTAAAGAAAAATGGAACAATTATTAGAAATCATTTTTCCTTGTTTTGGAAAACATACTCATTACAACTTATTTTTGAAAAAAAAAAAACAACTTATGGATTATAAAAGCATAAGTCATTTTTTTATTAATTTACGAGCTATCAATCATTTTACTATCTAAAGACATTAATTATTAATTTTTTAATATTCCCCTTTATGTGGATTTATTTCTCATTATAAAATATGCATTTTTAATTTTTTTTTTTACTTAGAATATATGAGTTGCCTTAATTTTTTACAAATAGAGGAAAACTATTTTCATAATATTAATTAGCTAAACATATAGACTATGCCACTTTTCAGAATTTTTTTTAAAAAAAACATTTTCGATTTTCAAATATTTTTCCTCAAAACAAATAGGGCTTAATATTATAAATCAAGAAAGTGAATTCCAACTTTTCTCTAATGGAGCAAATATTTATAATATTGATTGATATCACAAGAACTGCAAGTTAGTAAAGATAATAGAGTCAATACATCTACTCATGTTTTCTTAGGCCCCTAATTTTTAAACTTCTATTTTCTTTTCATTACTTTTTTTTTTTCTAATTTTTCCTTGTCATTCATGCATCCCCAATTTCAATTTGATTTGATTTAAAATGTGCAGGTATCTTACTCTTTTTCTCAAACTTATGCATCCTATTTTAATTTATAGGAACTCTTTATTTCTCTCTTTTTTCTACTTGTGCATCGCTTGTATTTTACTTCAGGAGAGCCTTTTATGTATTCTTTTCCATTTTTATTGGGATTATTCCCAACTTTAATTTCCTTTTTTCTTTCAACTTAATTTTTTTTAAATTATTCAACTTTATGACATTTACATGTGTACATAGTGGCATTTATAATTTTAAAGATCATGGATAAATACATCTACAAACACTGTTGGGAGATTGTGGGTGATGCTGTGACCAAAACCGTCTAAACGAGTTTTAGAACATGAATGGTGGATAGTAAACTTAACAAAACTGTGCTTGTTCTCATCCCAAAAAAACTAGTGCAATCAAGCTCTCGAGTTCTGACCGTTCAATTTATGCACAACAATTTACAAAATTATTACAAAGATCCTAGTTCAAAGACTCAAATGACATTTGGATGATTTGATCAGTCCATCACAATCTAACCTTGTGTCTAGAAGAACTGCTGCAGATAATGTCATATTTATTCAAGAGCTCCTCAGTACATGTTTGAGGAAAAGAGGAAGAAAAGGATGGATGATCATGAAAATTGATCTGGAGAAAGCTTATGACAATCTTGAAAGGGACCTTATCCAAAATGCATTAGAGGTTATCAGTATTCTGCAACAATGGATAAAATTAATTAGCTCATGCATATCTACTTCAACTTTCTTGGTTATCATTAATGGGGAGATGCCAGATTTCTTTAACAGTTCATGTGGACTACACCAAGGTTGTCTCATATCACCTTACCTTTTTATTTTTGTTATGGAACTCCTCAGCAGATGGATCAAAGTAGAAGTTGAAGTAGGTTGGTGGAAACCAATCAAATCCAAGGAGTAGCATCAGAACTATCCCATGTGTTCTTTGCTGATGATCTATTACTAATGCGTGAAGCTTTGAAAGAAAATGTAGCTACCATGATTGATTTACTAAATGTTTTTGGATCCCTATCTAATTAGAAGATAAACTTCGAGAAGTCTAGAATTTTCTTCTCTCACAATGTTACAAGTAACATGAGGAACTCAATTTGCCAACTTGCCAAAATGTGACACATAGAAAATTTGGGTACTTATCTAGGATTTCATCTTAATGATAAAGGAAGTTTAATTAAAATGGCTATGGATAACATCCTAGAGAAAATGAGAAGAAAACTCACTGGATGGATGATGTGTTCCAATTTGAGTTTAATAATTAATATCCAATAATCCTTTCCTAATATCAGATCAACAATAAGCAAGTGCACCTATCAATTGTAGTATAGGAATGGCTTATAGGTCGTATTCCTCGGGGCCTTGGCAAGTACTACTACTCGCCCTCTTATTATTATCTAGTGATCGAGTATGATTGGATTATCTAAATTTAATCTATGATTAACAACTAAACGATATTAATTACACAGGTTTATTAAATTACTATGCAAAACACAACTTTAATATAATTTAATTCACAATAAAGCAGGGTTACTCCATCATATCAACATGAACTTCAATACAAATCGTCCTTTTAAATACTTATCTGCAGAGTTTCTCAATTCATGGTTCTTATTCTCATAATAAACCAATTCTAATTTCGTTTGCGTCTATTAAAATCTCTCTTAAATAGATGGATAAAGCAGAATTACATTTAGATTATTCTAATTATCCTAAAATCTCCTTAAACATGCAGCAAATTTCCTAATAATATCTCTATTACCAGGAGTAATTTGTTCTAGTGATTTAGATCTACTCGATGGAATTGTTTCTCAACATTTTCCATCGAGATCTGATGTAGGATCATGTCGTGCACTACAATTTCCTAACTTTATTGAAGACCCATCACTAGAAATTCGTAATTAAAAAGATTAATAACAAATACATATACAATTCATGTTAATATGACTTCGTAACACCTAATCACTATTCATGCATGCTGGGATACGAACACCAATATGGAACAAACATAACGACAATAGAATGACACATACAATAAGAATAAGATCAGAAAAGAAAATGAAAACCCCTTTGAATTATGATAACGTAGATGTTTGTACACACAAACACTTGGATCCAATGTCTCTCTCTCGAGTTCTTCTTGGAATCCCAACTATACTTCCACTCACTCTAGATTTTCTTCTTCTAAGTATATGATATCCTCTCAGAATGAATCCCCCCTCTTTATATTCAATGGGTGTGGTGTCTAAAAAACTTTTTACTAAAACAAACACTTTTCTTTCTAGTGTTCAACAGTCATACTGTTTCAAGAACACGTAAGAAAATATTAATGACCATTTCTAAAGTCACCGTACAATACACATTTTCTTTGACAATTTGCATCTTGTACGGGCGTACAAAAGGGAGTACTAAGTACTGGAATCATTCTTCAAGTGTGTACGGGCGTACAAGTTGAATCTCCTTCATTTTCCTTCCTCATCACTTCATGTACGGCGTACAAGACCCCGTACTAGCCACTGTCTTATTTTCTCCATTTTGATAATTGTACGGCCGTACATCTGGACTCCTTTTGTGCTCCTTGCTCCTTTGCTTGAATTTGATTGGATTCTCCACATATTTCTTCCTTGTATTACAAATGTGTTCAAAATTGACCTGAAATATATATATATATATATATACACCAATTAAGTACCTTATCTGTTAAGAATCCCATCAATATACCATAAAATAGACCCAATTTGCCAATTAAAATGATGATAAATTGTGCCTATCAAATATCCCCACACTTAAGCCTTGCTTGTCCTCAAGCAAGAAGCTGATAAAATAACTGAAAAACATATAATACTCATGGTGTTACTATTTTAATGCTGGGTTTAAAGGATTTCATTCTATCTATCTTAAGTACTTTATTCCTTAGGCTAGAGTTTCAAAGCTAATCATAATGAGTCAATCTTTACTCTCATTATTTAGGTTAGATTTTTAACATAAAAATAGACACATGACCACAAGTAATAATTCAGATATTTCATTCTTATATCATTAGTTTTCAAACTAAATACTACCAATCATTGAGTTTAATCCCTTAGTGACAGCATAGACATCAACCAATCCCCTGAATTTCTCTCCTTTATATATATTTTTCTCTCCTTTAATTGATGATTTTATATATATATATATATATATATCCTATAACCCATGTAGCAGACTTTCAGTCAATAATCCCAAGCTCGTCACTCAGGTTAACAGATGTTATTCCCTTAAAAAGGGCATCCCTCGGACTTACTTATCCGAGTTATAAGATTTATTGAACGTTGAAGTGACATCCTTGGTCAATCAATCCAGGCCGGATGACCTTAGGTGACTTAGGTTTTAAAGGGACCCCATCGAACCTCAATCACTTCAATTCTTTTTTTTCTTCTTTCTTTTTCTTTCTTTCTTTTTTTTTCTTTTTTTTTTTTTAGAAAAGGAGAGAAAAATTAATAAAATTGGAGAAATCATCAAGTGATAAGTATCATTTGAACTGTACACTAATGGTAATTCATTTCATTATTCTCTTCATGCTACTTAATGGCAGTAGTAATTATTGATATATACTTGTAGTCATATGTTATTTAGATGTAAAATTCTAAATTAAAACATGAGTAAGACTGCCCCATTATGATTTCACATTGCTACTATAACCTTAGAAACAATTGCATCTTAGCTTCTAAGATCTTCATTATTCCAGCACTTTTGAAATCATCAACACCACAACAAAACAACTTTCATTACTCAAGTGTAGAGATAAGTCTTAAAAGCATTCATTATCATCATTTAAGACAAACACTTCATTTAGCATGCTTGCATGCTCCCTTCCCCACACTTATTAGAGACATTGTCCTCAATGTCTCAATTAGGATAAAAGGAAAGAAAAACAAAGTAGCAATGAGAAGTGAACTCCCCTGAATTTTGTAGGCCGATTTGTTTCCGAAACTGTCTTTACATTCATGGAATTCCAGCATGTACATCATCCAAAACCATGATCAAAATGAAAGACTGTGCCATCAATACAGCAATAATCAAGACAAATAAAAGCATTAAACACAGTTGAATGCACAGAATTATAACCAAAAACTAAAAACAGCATGAGTCATTAGGTCCTGGAAAATGAAATAAAATCAGAAATGTATTTCGACATCCTCTTCTTCTTCATCATCCGAAGAATTACTTCCATCAGTTTCACCCTCTTCTTCACCTTCTTCCTCCATCTCTTCGTCACTAGACGATTCTTCATCAGAACTTTCATAGGATTCCCCTACTTTCAGGGCCTCTAAATCCAACCCTGCTAGTGGATCCACTTGCTCAGTGACAGGAGGGATATCTTCTTGAGATACTGGTGTGCACTGGAGCTTGGGAGGTCCCCACTTTGTTGCTCAGGTCTGGAAGCCCCACTAAAACAAGAGGAGATCGCTAATCCTGCATGTTCGGCCAATTTTGTTAGCAAATTTATTATATTTTGGTTCTTTTTAATTTCCGCTACATCGGCCTTGATAACTGCCACATCAGCCTCCAAATGTGCTAAATTCCCAACTGAGAAACTCGAGTGGGATGTTAACTGTGGCTGAGCTCCAGGTGCTTCAGCATCAAAATAAGGATCATCAACCTTAGCAGTTCCCCATTGCTGAAATGGAGCATGTGTGATCCCCTTGGATTGTGCCACTCCATCCTTTGGTTTTTGAGAAGAATTTTTAGGCCAAAGCTTCAAATTCTTCAAAATACGGGTGATCATTTGACCCACATATATTCCATTCATCTTCGACCCAGCTTGCGTTTGATTGCATAGGCTACCAACACTCCAACATTGACCTTGTAAGACCGAATAGCACTCGTCAAAGGCAAGATATCTTCCTTTGTAACCGTACCCGCATGTCCATCTTAGAGTTTAGTGTCTTAGCCAAGATGTAATGGAACACTCGGTGACTTGTCCAAAGCATAGTTGATGCCTTGGTTCGGCTTGGTCTGAAAACTTTTTCCCTAGAAATTGACCGCCAAACTCTTCTATTGTAATTCCCGAAGGCATCAATATAGGTAAAGAATTAAACTCCGGGTCATTCATTCTTCCTTCGTATATAGACCCATAGCTTTGATGAACTTCCTCATTGAAATGGAATGATATGCTCCAAATGCAAAAAAGTTCACCTTGAATTTCAACATTCTACCTATATTCCGCTTCTCTATAGAATAGGATGCAAGGAAAGCTAAGATCGTAACCTGGTAAGCCGTTTCTTGAAGGCTAAAAAGCCTCAACCAAGTGGGATCTTGTAGCAATCGTCTCATTGCCGGCACCAACCCATATGCCTTCAATACATCCCAATCTAAAATCCCATTGGGCTTGATCACCTTTTTCTGATGAAATTGTTGATAAGCCGGTTGGTGTTCAACTTTTAATCCTAGAGGAATTGGAACAGAGGTGCTAGAGGAGCCGACATTCTTTGCATATTTCATTTGAGGCCGCTTAGGTTGTTGAGTGGCCTTTTGTGAGGGTCTAGGATTACTTTTCTTAGGAGCCATACCTGAAAAGAAACAGATTTAAATTCATCAAGACGTTTATTTCAGAATTATCCTAATAACCCCTCAAACAACTTTAGATACTACAACAACTCTAGATACTAAAACTAAGATTTACTTAACATCCACCACTATGTAATTCATATTATCATTGGAGTAGTTATCCTCGCATAAACTCACCTTAGTACATAGATATTACATATTAGTTCAAAGGTAGCATTTGTGAAGGGTAGTTTTATCTAAGTATCTAACAAACATTCCATCCACCATATGTGATTATTTAAGAAATATGAAAAACATTTAGATATGAACAATCCACAAAACAATGGAGTCTTATTGAGAAAATCAAATTAATAAGATGAATTAAGCGTAATGTAGAAATATGTGACTCGATTGAAAGAAAAATGGACTTGTTCTAAGTATTGGCATTTCAACAAACACTTTATGAGCATGTTTCAATCTCATATTCTTTTGTGATGAACCAACATTGTAATCACTCCCTAATACAATCCAATCCCAATATAAGTTATTCAAATCAAAATACCTAATTCATGGGTTAGGAATTTCAAATTTCGAATCAATACTAGTATATAGGAATGTTACAATGTTAGGGTTTACATGAACATGTTGTCGAAATTAGGGTTAATAGATTTCAATATAACAAAAGCAATGTACAACTCTATTGAATTAACATATAATAATTCCAAAAGAAAGTTATAATCTTAACAATGAGTATGTACGAAACGACTTAACCCTAATTTTATAACATTGACAGACAAATACAAGACAAGAATAGTGAAGGAAGAATTCATACCTGTCTTTGGATCCAATGTAGTGGTGCTAAAGTAAAGACTTGGATAAAAAAAAATTATAGCCCTTAGTATCCGAGTTGTATTGAGAGAGTGGGAGAGACACGAAGGAATGAAATGTAAAGACAATGCGTTTTAAAATGAAGTCAAACAGAGGATATATATATATATAAGTATATACAAACCTAGAAGTACGGTCGTACACGTTGAACTAACTTACCTGACTGCAGGGTTGCACGGCCGTACAATAGGGCGTGCTGGGTTCTGATTTAGTTAAGCATCCCCTGCTTGCTTGTGTACCCCCGTACAAATGGTCGTGGTTGCTTAGGAACAAAAGCAGGTTCATCACATTTCATGATGTACGCTTGTACAGAACCTCTTGGTAGACTCTGGAATGGCCCATTCTTCATTTTGTATGATGTACGCCCGTACAAAGGGGCGTACTGATCTCAGGTGCCATTTTGGAACAAGTCTGTATAAAATCACGTCCGTACAGAGGGGCGTACTGGCTTCTGTTTGCACTTAACCCTTCCCTGGCTATTAATGTACACCTGTACATATCAGCGTGATTCTTTTTTTCTTTCAGAAAATGAAAAGAATAATATATATATATATATATATATTTTCCACATGCATACTTATATACTCATAAACATACATACATATATATATATATATGTGTGTCTGTAAACCCCGGTATTCTCAGTAGTTAAGAAACCACAGGAATTAGAAGCGAAAACCTAATCCGGTCCAGTTTGATTCTAGTGAGAGGAGCTTAGGAACCCTAAATCCGGCTTTCCTTCGGTTTCATAATAAAAGAAGTTTTATAAAGTAAATGAAGTTGAATTATTGTTCTAAAGTATATTTTAGACCTTTGAAAGTTTTAAATTCGGAAATTTTTTAATTCCGAGCCTTCCCGAGCTCAATTACGGAAAAGCGTGCCCCTGACCACGAACTCAAAAAAATGTTCCGGAATATTCATTTGAACCATAATTTTATAAGGATTCTAAAAATATCAATTTTATAATTTTCCGGGTTATAAAAATTACAGTTATAGCTTTCCCCGTGTTTTCGTTACAACCGGTAAAGTAGATGTCTTGTCTACTATTCACAAGTACAACCTACACTACACACTACCCATACTCTATTCTTACATCCTTACAACTACTCATTTCAATTTTCTTTTCCAATGAATTTTGTCTCTTAATTAATTATTACATTTATTACATTTTAATTATATAAATTACAAATATCAAAATTTCAAAACACACACACACACAAAAGAAGTGGCCGGCGCCCCCTCTTGTTTCCCTCTCAATTTAATTTATTTTTACTCCATTTATTCAACTAACCCTAATTCACTTATTATATAAACTAAATGTTCTCTCTCTCTCTTCATTTTCACTTGTCTAATTTTTTTTTGTAAAGAGAAAACCTCTCCTTCTTCTCCTCCTTTGTGCCGTGAGCTTCCCCCCTCCCCCACTCTCACATTTCAACTTGTTTTCTCCTCTTTTCTACTCCAAGACTCCATTGGTAGGTTGATTTTAAGTCTTGTTCATCCCAAATCTTGTAATGGCAAGATCATTCTTGTGTGTTTTCCACCATTTATCCCAATGAGCATGAGCAAGGGACATGAAAACACTACTACAAGAATCTCAAGCCATCACAAGAAGTGGATCTAGTATTTGAAAGAGTTTTGTTTGAAATATCATCTTGTTCATGCATGTAAAGTAGAGATATTGTATATATAATGATGTTCATGCCATGATATTTATGATTCATGCATTATAGTTAGTAGATCTAATGGTTAGACATCCACATCTTCATTTACATGTATGATCATAGAGTTATTTTGATTTCCATGCATTGATGATCATAAAAATGTAGTCTTGTATATGTATAGAGATGTTAGATAGTAGATCTTCATATATAGGAGTAAAGAACATTGAAAAATAAAAGATTTTGTAGGAAATGGTTTGTTGGAAATTCGGATGGATTTGGAACCCTACTTTAAAAACCACCAAAATCATTTTTAAACTCATATTTCACAAGAAAAATGAAGGGTATGTATAATAGGTATATTGAAGGAATGATTTCCATAAGATTAGATGAGTTTAGACAAGATATAAATGTAAAACAAGTAGTAAAGTTAGAATGAAAAATATTGATTTATGGATGTATAGTCAAATTCGTATTTTTGGGTGATGCCCACATAAACACTTAGTATCTAAGCTTAGATGACATGTTTTATGAGCTAAATGAAGTCTTTAGATAATAGATATATTGGAGCCCCAATTTTTGATACATTAAACAAGTTTTCTCATAAGGAAAATGCAAAAAAGAAAAAGTACAAATTCGGATTTTTCTAAGTAGCTCATTCAAAAACATATTTACTCAATGAAAAATGTGGATTTTTATGCA
This sequence comes from Combretum micranthum, assembly GCA_024138025.1. Taxonomy (NCBI): domain Eukaryota; kingdom Viridiplantae; phylum Streptophyta; class Magnoliopsida; order Myrtales; family Combretaceae; genus Combretum; species Combretum micranthum. The sequence goes on from JAMXBD010000705.1 coordinate 332,493, forward strand.
TAAATGGAGGTCATGACTAATATGGATGTTGGTAACCCATTTTTAATTAGGTGATAAATAAATTCTAAGGATAAAATCATAAAAACATTAGGGGATGTAAGATTGGTAATAATGACTTGTTATAAGGAATCATTAAGGAATTTCCTAATAATTAGGAATTCATAAGAGTCCATAATCAAAGATCATCAAAATCATGCATATATAGAGTTCATTACATGATATTCATGTTAGGAATTCATTCATATACCATTTATAAATGAATCATCAACTAGGAATATTTCTCATCAAAAGCAAAGCAAATTTTTGGAATTGGAGAGTTTACGGAACAGATCTGACCCTACTGTTCCTTGACCTTAATGTTTGGAATTGGAGAGTTTATGGCCGTTTTAAGTCGGAGCTTCCGCAAATAGCGAGAATTCCGAATTCATCTAGTCTAGATGCATAGTTTGGATTAGTTACATGATGAGTATCTCATTACGATTATTCTTACTTGGTAGGTGATCCCGAGCAAGATGACACCCTGCCTCCCGACTATTACTACTAGAAAGACCACTGTCCAATGGCCGAGTGATCCCGAGCAAGACGACACCCTACCTCCCGACTATTACTACTAGAAAGACCGGCGTCCAATGGCCGAGTGAGTGTTACTTCCACTCTCAATTAATGATTGTGATTGTAATGTAGTGGCACTAGTAGTGTAGGCAAAGATAAAAATGGATATGTATGATGGGGTATATGGGGATTATATAATTGTCTGCTGTTGATGTGCGAAATGGAACATAAAGAAATATCGAAACTGGGTGTTAAGCTGTTGACTGATTAGCTAGTATCTTATATCGAATGTCTGCGAATACTTGTTGGTCACTTAAAAGAATTGAACTAATGTATATTCGACTTTAATTGTAATTGGATTCATTCATATCACGATGGGGATGGAGCATTAGCATTGGTTGGTTTTTCGTGATCCATAAAACGAATATGTTGGTTAATCGTGATCCATAAAACGAAATTGTTGGTTAATTGTGATCCATAAAACGAATTATTGTTCAGTTGACCGTGAGCTTAAACGGCATCGTACCGCATGATTCGTTAATCTGCTAACCTGGGATGGAGGGCGCAAGTCCATCCACATATGATTTCCGGTTGGTCATATGTTTGTTGAACTCATTTGTTTGATGCATACACTTGCTTGAATAATCACTTGTTTGAATGAATTGTACTTAATTGTGGTATGGAAGTTCTTACTCACTAAGCTAGTTAGCTTATGCCCCCATAGTTTTTACTTATTGCAGCACGAGTTTATCTGGCTTAGACCGAGGCAAGCCACAGCACAGGTACCGGAGATAGGAGTTTCCCATAGAAGTTTACTTCATTCTTTTTGTATAGACTTCCGTTGGAAACTAAAGGACTCTGGATGACTATAATGGACTTGATATTATTTTGCGGGGGAATGCCCCTTAGATTTTGTAAAGTATAATTACGCGTTTTGGTTTATTACCTATGGCTAATGAATGCCACATTAAACTATTTAACTTCATTGGTTGAGTATTCTATTGTTGTAAAGGAATGCTTTACATCTATATAAGACTCCCCGAAGGGCTCGGATAGGGAATTCGAGAGTCTTATTTAGTATGTGGCGGGCTGTTACGTTTAGGATACCCTATGGGGCGTGACAATGTCATACGCTAATAAATACCTAGAAAATCTACTAAACACACATATAAAGAGATAATATAGAACTTTGTGTAACATCCATATAACAATAACAATACGTGCTAGTTTATTGTCTTTAGCTTGACAATTGTCAAAACTTCACAAACAATTTTCTACTTGGAGAAGCCTTAACTCCTCCCTGCCTTCATCCATGTCAACTTTTTCATGATAATTTTTTAATCTCTGACCATTGACTTTAAAAGTTCCTTTCTCCGGGTGTGTGACCTCTACTGTTTCATATGAAAAAATTCTTTTGACAGTAAATGGTCCAGACCACCTAGATCTAAGTTTTCCTGGGAACAACCTTAATCTCTAATTGTATAACAATACTGAGTCTCCCTCTCTGAACTGTTTAGGACACTTTAAATGAGAATCATGCAATTTCTTTATCCTTTCTTTGTAGATCCTATTGTTCTCATAGGCTATAGATCTCCACTCATCCAATTCATTGATTTGCAATCTCCTATTCCTACCAGCAGCCTCCAAATCCAAATTTGCAGTCTTAATCGCCCAGTAAGCCTTATGTTCAATTTCTACAGGTAGGTGACATGCTTTACCATACACTAACCTATAGGGTGTTTTATAGGTTGTCCGGTATGCCCACAAAGCATCATCCAACTTCTCAGCCTAATCCTTGCGATTATGAGCCACTGTTTTCTCTAATATTCTTTTCAGTTCCCTATTTGAGACTTCTACTTGGCCACTAGTTTGGGGGTGATACAGAGTGGCTAGCCTATGGTGAACACCATATCTTTTCAACACCTTCTCAATTTGACTATTACAAAAATGGGTTCCCTTGTCACTAATTAAAGCTTTGGGTGCTCCAAACCATGAAAATAATCTTTTTAAAAACTTGAGCACTACCCGGGCATTATTAGTAGGCAAAGCTTGGGCTTCAACCCACTTAGAAACATAATCTACCGCTATTAGTACATACCTGTTGCCATAGGAGCAAGGAAATGGTCCCATGAAGTCAATCCCCCAGATGTCAAATACTTCGCACTCCAATATGTACTTTTGGGCCATTTCATCCCGCTTTGATATGTTCCCGGTCCTTTAGCACCTGTCACAAGTTAAAATGAATGAATTAGAATCCTTAAAAATACTTGGCCAATAAAAACCGATTCTAAAACTTTTTGTGCTGTTCTATTAGCACTATAATGGCCTCCGGTAGGACCACTGTGCCAATGGAACAAATTTGCTGCCCTTCTTCATGTGAGACACATCGCCTTATGATTTGATCCGCACAAATCCTATAAAGGTATGGATCTTCCCAAAAATAGTGTTTTAGCTCCGAAAAGAACTTTTTCTTTTGATAAGAATCTAAGTCTTGGGGAAGGACTTTCCCAACCAAATAGTTCGCTATATCAGCAAACCATGGTACTCCTTGATCTTCTATTACATGTATGGCAAATAAACTTTCCTCTGGAAATTTGTCATTGATCTCATCCTCTTTCAACTCTCCCATATGTGGGTTATCTAACCTAGATAGGTGATCTGCTGCTAGGTTTTTTGCGCCTTTTTTATCTCTTATTTCCAAGTCAAATTCTTGGAGCAATAACACCCATATAATCAATCTTGGTTTAGCATCAAATTTGGAGAGAAGGTACTTCAAAGCTGAGTGGTTAGTATATACTACCACTTTTGATAGGATGAGATATGATCTAAACTTATCAAAGGCAAATACTATAGCAAGCAATTCTTTTTCTGTTGTGGTATAATTCTCTTGTGTGGGTGTAAGGGTTTTGCTTGCATAGTAGATTGGTTGAAAATGCTTTTCCTTTCTTTGTCCTAATACAGCTCCTATAGCGGAGTCACTTGGATCACACATTAACTCAAATGGTAAATTCCAATCTGGAGCTACCATTATAGGGGCACATGTCAACTTCTCTTTCAAGAAATTAAAAGCTTCTAAGCACTGCTCATCAAAGTGGAATGTAGCATCCTTCTCTAACAGCTTAGTCAAAGGCCTTGCAATTTTTGAAAAATCCTTAATGAATCTTCGATAGAAACCTGCATGCCCAAGGAAGCTTCTTATTGCCTTGACAGATGTTGGTGGTGGCAACTTAGAAATCACCTCTACCTTTGCCACATCCACTTCTATCCCCTTCTTTGACACCTGATGACCCAATACTATGCCTTGTTGTACCATAAAATGGCACTTTTCCCAATTTAATACCAAGTTGGTCTCCTCACATCTAACCAAGACCTTTTCCAGATTTAACAAACACTTCTCAAAAGAATTCCCAAACATCGAGAAGTCATCCATAAACACCTCCATTACATCCTCCACTAGATCCCCAAACATAGCTAGCATGCATCGTTGAAAAGTTGCTGGTGCATTGCATAGCCCAAATGGTATTCTACGGTATGCAAAAGTACCGTAGGGGCAAGTGAAGGTAGTCTTTTCTTGATCTTCTGGTGCTATAGGGATCTGGAAATATCCGGACATTCCATCCAAGAAACAATAGAATTCATGACCAGCTAATTGCTCCAACATCTGGTCAATGAAAGGTAATGGGAAGTGGTCCTTCCTTGTAGCGTCATTAAGCCTTCGATAATCAATGCATACCCTCCAGCCTGTCACAGTGTGCATTGGGATCATTTCATTGCTATCATTACATACAACTGTCATGCCTCCTTTCTTTGGGACCACTTGAACCGGACTTACACATGGACTATCAGAAATTGGGTAGATAAGTCCTGCGTCCAACAACTTCACTACCTCCTTATTGACTACTTCTTTCATATTAGGGTTTAGTCTCCTTTGTGGTTGTACAACTGTCTTATATTCATCTTCCATCAGAATCTTATGGGTGCAAAAGGACGGACTAATCCCCTTAATATCCGATATTTTCCATGCTATTGCCCTCTTGTGTTCCTTGAGCACAAATAGGAGTTGATCTTTTTGGCTTGGTTCAAGCTCCGATGATATGATCACTGGAAGCTTGGAGTTTTTAGCCAAAAATGCATATTCTAGATAAGAAGGCAATTGCTTCAATTCTAATTCAGGGGGTTCCTCAACTGAAGGTTTCAACCTAGCAATGTTGCTTCGGTTGAACTCCTCAACCCCAAAATCCTTCTTTTGTTCAGCCCGGACTTCTAACTAAGCACTAATTTCCCTTACTTCCTCAATACCATTTGCTTCACTTCCTTTTGCTAAACATAACTCCAAAGAATCTTTACTCAAGGTATCCTGCAAACAATAAGAAACAGTTAGATCTAAAGAATCAATAGCAAAGCAAGTCATCACCGCTCATTGGCTTCCTGAAAACATCTGGCATTCGGATGACCATCTCTTCACTTCCAACCCGAAGAACTAATTTTCCATCTTTGACATCGATAACGGCACCAGCGGTTGCCAAGAATGGCCTCCCCAATATGAGTGGAACTTCAATGTCTTCATCCATGTCTAGTACTACAAAATCTACAGGAAAGATAAAGTTCTGAACCTTTACTAAAACATCCTCCACTACTCCCCTTGGAAATCTCATGGATCTATCAGCAAGCTGGATGCTCATTTTGGTGCTCTTTGGTTCTCCCAAGTTCATCTTTTTAAACAAGCTATATGGCATGAGGTTTATGCTGGCACCAAGATCTGCTAATGCCCTTTCAACTAATAAGTCTCCGATCAAACACGGAATGGTAAAGCTACCAGGATCCTTAAGTTTCCTAGGCAACTTGTTTAAAATGACTGCAGAACATTCTCCACCAAGAGTAACCGTGGAAAGTTCTTCCAATTTCCTTTTGTTTGACAAGAGTTCCTTGAGAAACTTAGCATATTTAGGCATTTGGCTCAAGGCTTCAACTAGCGGATGGTTGATATGCAACTGTTTAAAAAGTTCCAAGAACTTCTTGTAATGTTCCTCATTCTTCTCCTTCTTCAACCTAGAGGGGTAAGGCAATGGTGGCTGATATTCTTTTGGGTTTGTAGCAGGTAAACATTCTTCCATTGATTTTCCAACTTTCTCCATCTAGTTTTCACTTTCCAATCCAACTTCCATCTCAATTTCTTGAGCTTTTGTTGGAGCTTGTAATTCTTTTCCACTCCTCAAAGTCACAGCCTTGACTTGCTCCTTAGGATTAGTTTCCGTGTTACCGGGTAATGATCCCGGAGCCCTTTCAGACAACATTTTAGCCAATTGGCCAAATTGTTGTTCTAAATTATGGATAGATGCCTCTTGATTCCGATGACGTGCATCAGAACTTTGAATAAACTGTGTCAAAGCATCTTCAACATTAGATTTCTTCTCAGATGGTGGTAAAGCGAGGCGTTGTTGTGGTGCTTGTAATTGTTGAGGCTGTGGCTTCTGAAATCCCGGTGGAATGTTTGATCTTTGTGAACTCTGATCTCTCCAAGAAAAGTTAGGATATCCCTCCAACCGGGATTGTAGGTATTACTATAAGGATTATAATTCCCGCTTCTCTATTGTTCTATTAATAAAATTCAGATCTTCAATACTTGAAACCTTCTTCAGAAACATGAAAGTCTTCCATCGAACTCACAAAAGAATCACTTTGAGGTAAAGCTTCCATACTTGCTTTCATTTTACTCATCTGGGCTGTAAGTGATGCTACTTGTGCCTTAAGTTGAGAAACTGACTCGGACTCATACATTGCAGCGACGGGTCGAAGATTGTTCCTTTCACTATGCCAACTGAATGTATTTCTAGCCAATTCTTCAATCAAGTCATAAGCCTCAGGAGCACTTTTCTTCATCAAACTCCCACCAGCTACAGAATCGATCATCGTTTTCTTTTGGTCTCCAAGTGATGTATAAAATATCCTGACTAAGTCATGCAATGAAATCCCATGGTGAGGACACCGACGAAGAAGTTCTTTAAACCTTTCCCACGACTCATAAAGTGATTCTCCTTCATACTGACGAAGGAAAATATCTCATTTCTTAATTGAATCGTCTTATTGGGTGGGAAAAATTTCTCTAAAACCTCTGGGCCACTTGATTCCAACTTGTTAATGAATGAGGAGGCAATGACTCCAACCAACTTCGCGCCTTGTCTCTAAGTGAGAAAGGAACAATAAAAGTCGTATTGATTCGTTTGGTGTTCCATTGGCCTTTATAGTAGCACATATTTGCAAGAAATTCTTCAAATGAGCATGTGGGTCTTCTGAAGCTCCCTCCAAATTGATTAACTTGTACCATCTGAATCAAAGCAGGCTTCAACTCAAAATTATTTGCATGAATTGGAGGATACTGAATGGATGGAGCAACTCCATCGATTGTGGGCATAAACATATCCCACATAGGTCTATGAACTTCATTTCATCATCTCTAACTGGATCATTTATATTTCCACCGGCTTGATTTACATTAACCCCAGGATTCTCAACTTCACCAACCCCTCGTGGGTTTAAATTCTCATTATCTATATTCATACTTAATGATATTGGTCTTGCTCTTTACTATAGTAGGAGAGTTTTGGAGAATCTCTCTGGCTCTTCTCAATCCTTGACGAAATGTTCGCTCTGGTTCTGGATCAAAATCAAAAAGTTTGATTTTTCTGCTGCGGGTCATAAACCTGTAATCAAAAGATCAGTCAAAGTTGAGATGAACAATAGTATAATAAAATTAAAAAGAAACTAGATTAACAACAATTGGGTTTTCCTAATATTGTCAATTGATTCCCCGGCAACGGCGCCAAAAACTTGATGTGTTCCGATCTGAGTTTAACAATTAATATCCAATAATCCTTTCCTAATATCAGATCAACAATAGGCAAGTGCACCTATCAATTGTAGTATAGGAATGGCTTATGGGTCGTATTCCTCGGGGCCCTGACAAGTACTACTACTCGCCCTCTTATTATTATCTAGTAATCGAGTATGATTGGATTATCTAAATTTAATCTATGATTAACAACTAAACGATATTAATTACACAGGTTTACTAAATTACTATGCAAAACACAACTTTAATATAATTTAATTCACAATAAAGCAGGTTACTCCATCATATCAACATGAACTTCAATACAAATCATCCTTTTAAGTACTTATCTGCAGAGATTCTCAATTCATGGTTCTTATTCTCATAATAAACCAATTCTAATTCCGTTTGCATCTATTAAAATCTCTCTTAAATAGATGGACAAAGCAGAATTGCATTTAGATTATTCTAATTATCCTAAAATCTCCTTAAACATGCAGCAAATTTCCTAATAATATCTCTATTACCAGGAGTAATTTGTTCTAGTGATTTAGATCTACTCGATGGAATTGTTTCTCAACATTTTCCATCGAGATCTGATGTAGGATCATGTCGTGCACTACAATTTCCTAACTTTATTGAAGACCCATCACTAGAAATTCGTAATTAAAAAGATTAATAACAAATACATATACAATTCATGTTAATATGACTTCGTAACACCCTAATCACTATTCATGCATGCTGGGATACGAACACAAATATGGAACAAACATAACGACAATGGAATGCACATACAATAAGAATAAGATCAGAAAAGAAAATGAAAACCCCTTTGAATTATGATAACGTAGATGTTTGTACACACACGAACACTTGGATCCAATGTCTCTCTCTCGAGTTCTTCTTGGAATCCAACTTACTTCCACTCTCTATTTTCTTCTTCTAATGTATTGATATTCCTTTCAGAATGAATCCCCCACTTTATATTCTATGTGTGGTGTCTAAAAACACGACCTTTTACTAAACAAACGATGTATTCAACAGTCATACTGTTTCAAGAACACGTAAGAAAATAATGACCCATTTCTAAAAGTCACGACCGTACAATGCCCATTTTCTTTGCAAATTTGCATCTTGTACGGGCGTACAAAAGGGAGTGCTAAATACTGGAATCATTCTTCAAGCGTGTACGGGCGTGCAAGCATAAATCTCCTTCATTTCCCTTCCTCATCACTTCATGTACGGGCGTACAAGTTGAATCCCTTCATTTTGCTTCAAAATCACTTCGTGTACGGGCGTACAAGACCCCGTACCAGCCACTGCCTTGTATTTTCTTCATTTTGATAATTGTACGGCCGTACATCTAGACTCCTTTTGTGCTCCTTGCTGCTTTGCTTGAATTTTGATTGGATTCTCCACATATTTCTTCCTTATATTACAATTGTGTTCAAAATTGACCTGAAATATATATATATATATACACAATTAAGTACCTTATCTGTTAAGAATCCCATCAATATATTATAAAATAGACCCAATTTGCCAATTAAAATGATGATAAATTGTGCCTATCAGTGTGTTCATGTTCATGTGCATGTGCTTTCGGTTTGGCGTAATAGGCATTTTTCGCTCAATCCTTATTTTTCCAATAGGTACAAGTGAAGATTCTATGATTTATGACTTGACGGGCTATGACATATTTGTTGATGATGGGGAAAGCGATAGCGGTTATGATTATCCTACTAACAATTGAGAGCTAGCTAGATGAAGAAACATATTTCTGAATTTGTTAGTTTTCATTTGAAGACTTTTATATGTAAGGATTTATCATTTCTGTTTTAGATTGGATTTTTTTAAAGTTATGCTAGTAGAAGGATAAGAACAATTATTTTGATATGAAAAGTTTTTTACAAGTTACCCTTTATGTGAGTCATTGGTGATATTTGAAATACATATTTGTGGTTTTAGAAATCTATAGCCTTAGTGTGTCTATTCTACTAAGGATACATGGCGGCGTGATAACGCCTTTAGGTTAGGGCGTTACAACTTAAGTGGTATCAGAGCAATAGGTTTTGACCTTGATAGATATAGGTTATGACTCCTTAGGACGGTGAGCTTTGATAAGAGGGGTAAAAATTAGTTGAGAACGTTTATTTATAAGTTATAATATTTTGTGGTGCTATAATCTCTTAGTATTTCCTTAACCTTATAGATATCTTTTCTTTTTCTTGTTAGAATGCCACCACATAGAAGAGCCCCTGATGCTGGTTCCTCCAAGACCGGTCAAGAGGAACAGTCATACAAAAAATCAACCACCTTTGAATCCTATGCCAGAGGATTTACCCCCACTTCCGCCACCACTAGCATCTCTTGTAGGACAACAGGTGCCCATAGATGCTGCTCAGTTGATGCAAGTGGTGAATACCTTTTTAGGAGTAGTCATCCAACAATAGCAAAATATGAGGAACGATATGCAGGTCGTACAGGCCAATGCTAACGCCTGGAGACAAGAGGCACAGAGGAATAATGGCAATGGTAGAAATGGAGGCCATGGAGCAAGACACGCTGATGTGTTAAGCCTAAACAAGTTTGTAGACTTGGTCTACAAGTTTGAGCCCTAGCTTAGGAAGCCATTGGAGGCTCAGTTATGGATTGAAGAGGTAGAGAAGACGTTTGCTGCCTTGGACATACCAGATAACAAAAAGGTGGAATATACCTCCTATTTGCTGATTGGGAGAGCAAAAACTGGTAGATGAGCACCAAGCATCATATGGTAGAAGCAATCACATGGGAGATGTTCAAACAGGCCTTCTACAAGGAGTTCTTTCTCGATAGTGTGAAGCAGAAGAGGCTTAAGGAGTATTATACTTTGTAGCAGGGCAAGATGACTGTAGAAGAGTATGAATCAGAGCTGCACCGATTGATGAGGTTTTTACTAGACCCCCTAAAGGATAGTGAAGAGGCAAAAGTGAGCAGATTTATCACAGGTCTAGATCCTAAAAATCAGTATCAGGTTAATATGATGGACTTGAACAATTACTCTACTATAGTCAACAATGCTAAGATGATTGAGCAAGGATTGAACAAGATCAAGGAGAGGAATGAACCCAAAAACCAAGTCTACTTAGGCAAGAGGCCAACTGCTATAGTTATCGCTCAAGATAGGGGGAAAAGGCCTTTTGCTCAATAAGTAAGATCTTTGGTCCCAAGTTTTGATAGGAAATGCTTTAAATGCTTGGGACCCCATGAGGTGAAAGACTGCAAGTGGCCCGATAATGCTTGCTTCAGTTGTGGAAAGGTGGGGATAGTCAGAGATTCTATACTCAGCGATTAGTAGGTCCGCCTATTTTTTGTTTTAAGTGTGGACAAAAGGGACATAGGGATGTGGCTTGCAAGGAGATGAGAAGGCAGATAGTGTATAGAGCACCAATGAATAGACAACAGGGACAGTGATAGAGAGCACCTGCCAAGATTTAAGCTTTACAACATAAAGATACCTCCAGCATTGACACCATATCAGGTATGCTGACTATACTTGGAAATAGTGCATATGTGTTATTTGATACGAGTGTGAGATTTTCTTGTATATTTGAGTTGTTTACATTCGTATGTAGACTGGATATTGAGTTCATGTCTGGATGTTTTGTTGTAAATACTCCTTTAGGGAGTGGATCTTTTCTCAATAGAATTTGCAGGGATGTAAACATAGAGATAGAAGGTAGACTCTTACCTGCAGATCTGATGGTGATAGATATGATTGATTTTGATGTAATCCTAGGAGTAGACTGGTTGATGGAACACCAGGCTGTAATTGATTGTAAAAAATCTAGTTGTGGAGTTTAGTTTAGATGGAGATAAATTTGTATATAAACTTGAAGTACAAAAACCTCCAACTTTACCCACATTTGAGTTGTGGGAAAAGTCAGCATTGGCGATGGTAGCTATGACTCTAGGAGATGCATCAAAGACAGATCCTATGAAGATATCAGTCGTGAGAGAATATCTAGATGTTTTTCCTAAAGATCTATTTGGATTACCGCCTAAGAAAGAAGTCGAATTTACTATTGATTTGGTACTTAGTACCATACCTAAGTCTAAAGCACCATCTCGAATGGCTCCGATGGAGTTGGTAGAATTAAAGGTTCAATTGGATGATTTGCTTAAGAAGAAATTCATTAGACCAAGTATGTCGCCATGGGGAGCTCTAGTATTATTTGTGAAGAAGAAGGACGGGGGCATGTGATTATGTATAGACTACCGAGAATTGAATCAGGTGACGATTAAGAATAAGTATCCATTGCCTAGAATAGACGACATTTTCGATCAATTGGTAAGAGTGAGGGTATTCTCCAAGATTGATTTAAGGTCGGGGTATCATCAGTTGCAAATTAAAGCAGAAGATATTCTGAAGATAACTTTTAGAACTAGATATTGGCATTATGAGTTTGTAGTTATGCCCTTCGGTCTTACCAATGCACCTGCGGTATTTGTGGATCTTATGAACAGAGTTTTTAGGGATTATCTAGACTCTTTTGTTGTAGTGTTCATTGATGATGTTTTGGTGTATTCAAAAACCAAGGAAAAACATGAAGAACATCTTCGATTGGTTTTGAGTAGGCTACGAGAAGAAAAGTTATACGCCAAGTTCACGAAGTGTGAGTTTTGGTTAGATCAAGTATCATTCTTGGGGCATATTGTGGATGGGAATGGACTTTCAGTAGATCCTGAGAAAGTAAAAGCTATAGTGGAATGGCCGACTCCTAAGACGGTAACTGAAATCGTAAGTTTTCTAGGGATGGCAGGATATTACCCGAGGTTTGTAGAGGACTTCTCCAAGATTGCCAATCCTTTGACTAAATTGACTCAGAAGGGAGTAAAATTTGTTTGGGATGAGAAGTATGAGAATAGCTTCCAACTATTGAAAGAAAAATTAGTGTCGGCACTAGTATTAGCTTTGCCAGTAAGTGGAGAGGAGTGCACTATTTATAGTGATCCTTCTATACAAGTTCTAGGTTGCATCTTAATGCAAGATGGTAGAGTGATAACCTATGCATCTAGACAGTTAAAGCCATATGAAAGGAATTATCCTACTCATGATTTAGAACTGGCAGCTGTAGTTCATGCTTTAAAGCTATGGAGACACTACTTGTATGGGGAGAAATGCAAGATATTGACGGATCACAAAAGTTTGAAGTACATATTCACCCAGAGAGATGTGAATATGAGGCAAAGGAGGTGGTTAGAATTAATAAAAGAATATGATATAGACATTCAATACCACCCCAGAAAGGCCAGTATGGTAGCTGATGCTTTGAGCAGGAAGAGAAGTGAGAACTTAGCAACTATGATCACAACTGAGCGTCACTTGCTAGATGACATGAGAAAGTTGGACTTGGAAATAGTGACTCGAAAGGTAAGTGCACGACTGGCAAGGTTCAAATTCAACCTACATTGGTTGATAGAATTAAATCAAGTCAAGTAGATGATCCGAGTATACTGGATATCAAGAGAAGATTTGAAATTAGCAGAGTTTTGGAATTTTATGTTGATGAAGAGGGTATCATGAGATACAAAGGGAAACTGTGCGTGCCTGAGCAAGGAGAACTTAAAGGAGAGTTATTGAAGGAAGCACATTACTCGAGTTACTCCATCCATCTGGGAGGTAACAAAATGTACCCAGAGATGAAGAAACTATACTGGTGGAATAATATGAAAAAGGAAATTGCTGAGTATGTATCGAAGTGTCACACGTGCTAGATGATTAATATAGAGCATAGACGATCAGCCGGTGGATTGAGGGCTTTGCCTATTCCCCAGTGGAAGTGGGAACATATCAATATGGATTTTGTCACAGCATTACCCAGGACCAAAGAAAAGTTGGACTCAGTATGGGTGATAGTGGATAGACTTACGAAGGTAGGACGATTTATACCTATTGGAACTGGGTATAATTTGGAACATTTGGCCCTTTATATATCAAAGAGGCTGTGAGATTGCATGGAATTTCAGTGACCATTGTGTCGGATCATAATACCAAGTTTGTAGGTAGATTTTGGAAGAGCTTGCACAAAGCTTTAAGTACTAAAGTGGTTTTCAGTACCGCTTATCATCCTTAGACGGACGGGCAATATGAACGGACGATCCAGATTCTTGAGGACATGCTAAGAGCCAGTGTCTTGGACTTTAGAGGATGTTGGGATGAATATTTACCTTTGGTAGAATTCGCCTACAACAACAGTTAACAAGTGTCAATCGGGATGCCACCGTATGAAGCCCTGTATGGTAGAAAGTGCCGATCACCGATTCATTGGGATGAAATAGGTGATAGATAGATTTTAGGACCTGAATTGGTTCAGGATGCGGTGGACAAGGTTAAAGTAATCCAATTGAAGTTGTAAGCTGCACAAAGTCGACAGAATAGCTATGCTGATAAACGAAGAAGACCATTAGAATTTCAGGTAGGGGAACACATGTTGCTTGAGATATCTCCGACAAAAGGTGTTGTTAGATTTGGTATGAGAGGCAAGTTGAATCCCATTAGAATTTCAGGTAGGGGAACACATGTTGCTTGAGATAGCTCCGACAAAAGGTGTTATTAGATTTGATATGAGAGGGAAGTTGAATCCCAGATATGTTGGGCCATTTGAGATTCTGGAATGAATTGGAGATATGGCATACAGACTAGCACTGCCGTCGAGTCTGGAAGGAGTGCACAATGTATTTCACGTATCTCTATTGAGAAAATATGTGCAAAACCCTGATCAAATTGTAGCTTTGGAACCGTTGGAAGTTCAAGCTAATCTTTCTACTCGAGAGAAGCTAGTAAGAATTTTGGATTCGAAAGAAAAGATATTGAGGAGACGCGCGATCAAATATGTGGAGGTCTAATGGACAAATAAGATAAAGCGAGAGGCAACTTGGGAGCTAGAAGAGGAGATGCGAGCCACATACCCCGAGTTGTTCAATGAATCAGGTAACTTTCGAGGACGAAAGTTTCTTTTAGGAGGGGAGATATAAGGTACAAATAAATAATTCACATTAAACGGTATAAATGTAATATAATGTGGTTAAGTGGGTATTTTTGTTATTGGACAGATGAATTCGAACTCGATGAAGTCATACGTGAAGAATCGAATAAAGACAATCAAAGCTGGCAAGTAAGCCACCAGCCTTTAATATAGGCCGCCAGCCTAATTGGAAAGCCATCGGTCTTTAGACGGCTTGGAGTTCTCGAGAGAAAATTGAGAAATTTGGTCGAATAGTGAAAGCCGGCATAAAAGTCACCGGCTTATATTTGAAGGCCGTCGGTGTAAATGGGAAGGCCGCTGACATATCTACCGGCCTTTTTTTTTAAATGTGGAGTTTTGTTTGACAAATTTCCCTAGTCTTCAAACCTTTTCAACTTCTCCTAAAAGCTTATATATAACCTCCCATTCTTTTGGAAACCCTAGGAGCTTTCAAAGAGAAAAAAAACCCCAGATATGTTACCTTCCTCTAATCTTTTCAATGAAATCCTTTAGATAGATCTTTTCTTATGCTAGTTATCTTATGGATTGAAGGAGATTCAAGAATTATGGCAAAACCCTAGTGTGATTAGAGATTTGGAAGACTCCGATTAAAAAAAAAGGTAATATTTTTATTAGGGTTTTTATAATTCTTATGATTTGAAGAAATATCCTTTAGATTATAATCTAGGTTTATGTGTGGTTTCAAAGGGAATTCAAGATTGGTTGTTGAGGATCAGGGGTAGATCTAGATCTGAAGTTGTGATTTCAAATCAAGGAGAAAGGTAAGGGTTTTATTAGATTTATGGATTATGAGATCTGTAAATTATGAAATTGTAATTATAGTTTATTTTCAGGAGATTGAGAATTAGGGTTCCGATTTCCTAATTGAGATCTACAAGTTCTAGGTACGTAAGAATCTATACCATGCTAATAATCAATGAACTTTATTTGTTATTGTGATAGAATTTCTAATTGGAGACTTTTTATATATACTAAATGAAGTTGTGGAGAAATCAAGGGATTTGGAGATAGTTGTATTGAAGGGTTCCATTGGATTGTAAACCAAGAATAGAAGGATACGTGTGAGATTAAGATCTCTGTTCTTGTAAGGAGTTCTATTGGTAGATTTGAGTTGGAGCAATACTAGGTACGACCTTACCATGCATGTTTGTTTGTTTGTGCTTGTAGGATTAGTTGCAAAATTTGACTTAACATATATTTGACTTTAATTGAAATGAGTGTTGGTTACGCTTGGCTGCGGTTGATAAAGACCACAACAGTAGTGTTATACTAACATTGGCAACCTGATGATCCTTGTGTGGCAGTGGCCCGAGTGGAGTTGCACTTGGAGATGATTCCGGTAGATTAGGAGTCGTTACTAGCTTAATTGTGGAACACTTCCATATATGTATATATGTTATGATAATATGGTTTTCATCGAGGTCATGAGTTAGTCCGGGTTTAGGATTAGTGATCAATAGTCCTAAAATGTGTTGGTTGCAGGCTAATGAAAAGATAATTAAATTGTGCTTGTTGCATTAGAATACAAGTTGTATGTGATATTATGATGTGTGTTCATGTGCATGTGCTTTCGGTTTGGTGTACTGGGCGTTTTTCGCTCAATCCTTATTTTTCCAACAGGTACAGGTGAAGATTCTATGATTTATGACTTGACGGGCTATGGCATATTTGTAGATGATGGGGAGAGAAATGGCGGTTATGATTATCCTGCTGACAATTGAGAGTTAACTATTAGTGATTTGAGATGAAGAAAGACATTTCTGAATTTGTTAATTTTCATTTGAAGCCTTTTATATGTAAGGATTTATCATTTCTATTTTAGATTGGATTTTTTTTTTTAAAGTTATGCTAGTAGAAGGATGAGAACAATTATTTTGATATGAAAATTTTTTTACAAGTTACCCTTTATGTGATTCATTGGTGATATTTGAAATACATATTTGTGGTTTTAGAAATCTATAGTCTTAGCGTGTCTATTCTAGTAAGGACACTAGTGGGCTGATAACGCCTTTAGGTTAGCGTGTTACACTTTTCATCTTCTGTTAAATGATGCAGTTGATGATGCTAGAAAATACCAATATCTCTAAAGAAGGACATCATGGTGATTTGAGACTAAGCATAGGTTTAATTTTAAATATATTCACTCTTTTTATTTTCTTTTGATATTTCACTATTTTGATTATGATTTCATATTGCAAGTGAAGAAGGTATGATGGAATAGATTTAGCACATATTTGAATTTGAATATGTTGCTTTTTCTATTTTTTTCCATCTTTATTGTCAACATCAAGTTTGATGTTAAATATATATATATATATATATATTTAAAATTATTTAAACCATGATAATTATCAATTCCACCGATTATAGAAATTCTTTAAATTGAGATGAAGGTAAATTTCAAATGTTAACTTTATATGTTTATGTATCAATTCGTTGAATAACATTTTATATTTGTTAAAAAATGGTTATAGGATTAGACATTTGCTTATGTTTTGGAAACCTATATTTTATGATTTTATTATTTCATTTTTCATATAAGAGAAGAGTTAAATTTATCTGTGGGCATTCGAGAAAAAAAAAAAAAAGGAAAAGGAAAGTCATCTTGATAATTTTCATTAATTTGTCAAGTCAAACTTGACATTTTTTTGTTAATTGATTCCATACAAGCAAAGTACATTATGTTCTTTATAACTTAATTTGCTTAATATGTTTATCTTTTACAAACCCACAATTTAATCCTTAAAACTTTTTGAAAAATATGTTTATAGGTTATTTTAGTCACCACCAATTTTATAGTGTATTCTTACAACCGATTTTCGTGGTAGAATATATATTAATTTAAGTCTAACGATATGTTAGCTATCATTTTCTATTTCATTTGTTAGATATATACATATTTACAAATTCCTCTATTGTAAACTATAATATTATATCGTAGATGAAAGTTTTGGTGTCTTAATTATATCTATTATATACATACATACATACATACATACATACATACATACATACATATATATATATATATACTCTAACTAGGTCTTAAATTTTTAATTGTCAACAACACATCAAAGCTTAATCAAAACTTATGAAACATATTTCTCTTACAAGTTTTTTCATTGTACATGTAAACCCCCGAATTTTTCAAGAATGGTTTTGGAATACCAAATCGAAACCCTAAAGATTGACCCAAGTTGAAACCGAACCTTAAACAAATTCGATCACGGGATTTTATAAGAGAATCTTCAAAAACAAAAATAGAAAATTCAATAATCATTCGATTAAAAAATCCGAGCATGAGACAATCCATCTATCCGATCCCTAATATAAACCTTTCAATTTATAGGGAAAAGTTAGATTAAACCCTAACCCTAGTCAAACCGGAGTTTCAAAAGTCAACAAAGATTAAGATAATCTAACAGTTTCAACTCCGGCATACCCGCTCTCAAGCCCTAGAAAACAAAATGGAGTTAATGGCTTATAATAGTTTGTAATAATATAGGAAAGTATAAAAATATCAGATTCGTAATTTTCTAGCGTCTTTTGGATCCGAACAGGATCAATTTTCAAAAACCGTACCCCGGTGCATCAGATGGTGAAAATATTTCGACAATACCATTAGACTCATAAAAATACAAGGATTTCAAAAATATCAGTTTCACAATTTTTTAGTAACTAAAAATATCAGATATAGCTCGTTTACAAGTATTTTTATTAATAACGATATTTTATTTGTCTAGTTTGCTATTCATAGTCCTATTCCTACTATTCATTACTATTTCACTATCTCTACTTTTTCTTACACTTATTTCTTACTACCTACATACTTATTTTCTTATTTTTTATCTTTCTAATACATATTATAGCAAATCATATCTTACATATTAATTATTTTCTTACAAAATACAAACAAAATCAACTCACTCTCTCTCCTTTTTCCCCTATGGCCGGAGCAAATCATCTCCCTCTCCCTCTCCCTCTCATTTATTTTCTTTTTCAATTATTTTATTACACCTAATTTTCACTCCAAAATTCTATAAATACCCCCTCCCTCCTTCATTCTTTCACACATTCATTTTACATAACAAAACTCTACAAAAATTCTCTCTCAAAACCTCTCTCCAACAATCCCCTTTCAAAACACTCTCTACCAGCTACTACTCTTCAAGAAAAATAACAAACACACTATCCATTCATCTCCTTTCAAATCCTTCATTAAACCTTAGGTAAAATCTTACCTATATCTCTTTATCATGTTCATACAACTTAGCATGAGTTTAGTGTATATTTCTTAGACTCATGAGAGTTAAACAAGCAACAATATGTTCATGTTTTGGTTTTGTTTTTGTTCATGTTCATACTTTACATTATGTTATTATTATTTTTGCTCTAATCTAACTTCTATATAGTATTATGTATATTATGTATATATATTTTTAGAGCATATAAGCTCACTTGTTATTTATTTATTTATTTATTCATGCCTTGTAATTTATTTATTTACTTGTTTCAAGCAATTTATTAAGACTAATCTTTTTAGTCTTAGACTTGTCCATATCAAGTCAAAATGATTTTTCTTTCTTTCCTTTTCTTTTCTGTACCGTAGTATTTTCCAACCCAAATGGCTTTTTATGACAAAAATAACCTTAGAAATGGATGGATCTTTTCGAGTAGGTAGAAAACGGTATATTATATGTGCAATTTCGAGTTAAAATGACCAAGTTATGGCCATTTTAAATTGGAATTACCCTCTATACGATTTTTAATGATCTTATGACATATTTTTTGATAATTACCATAGAATCAATAAGAAATACTCATTATGGGTATTCTTCTTGATTAATTGATCCCGAGGAGGATGTTCATACTTGGAGGATTATTTTGATTAGTGGAATTACCGATCGACTCATCTATAAGAAAAATTGTCCTCATGGCCGAGTGAGTTTATTTCCTACCTTTTACGTACTTATTTGTGTTTGTAGCTAGAGGCACTAGAAGTAGGAAAAGATGAAAATGAATTATGTATGATAATATTTGTTGAAAGAATGCTAAGCATACCGAGACATGAATTGTTGTTAATTAAATTGTGTTTTATTATTATTATGTTGGAGTGTGTACAAATTTTGTGATCACCTTTAAATTACTTTAATCATATATTACGAGTTATATTAATTGATTCATGCATATCACATAGTTAGTTTTATTTCATGAGCTACTATACTCGATGGGACAAGAGTATAGTAGTCGGGTTTGTAGGAGCCATAAATCTGCAAGATGGGCAAATAGGAGCCTGAAATAAACTACATAAGTTGGATTTTAAAGATGGGTTTTAAAGAGCCTGAAACACCTAACCTCTGAATGGAAGGGTAAATCCATTCAAAACATATGATTTCGATAGATCATATGTATTGCTTGATCACTTGCTTGATGCATTCATATGCTTGTTTAATAACTTGTTTGAAATTATTTATACAAGTACGTTGATTTAGGAATATTCTCACTAAGCTAGTTATGCTTATACTCCGATAGACTTTTGTTGTAACAGGACTTCATATACTCGAGTGGGATCATGTTTTGGAGAGCTTCTAGAAATCTTTTGAAGATTTTAGACTAAATATCCTTTAATATCTTTTGGTGTTAGTATTGTTTCCTTGTGTGAAAGACTAAGTTGATATTATGATTGTTTGGAGATTTATAAGGGAAAGCCCTTAAGATAATGAAAGGATTATATTCTTATAATGTTGAAATGAGATGGTTATCTAGAATTTTTGTATGCTGTATTCACTATCTCGAACTATACATCCCACTGGTATTTCCTATTGTTGTGATAGACGCCTTACATATGGTGTTGAAACTTACGTATGACTTTGGGAAGTCATTCTTAAGTTTTAATATTGTATGTGGCGGATTGCCACGTCTAGGGTACCCTTTAGGGCGTGATAGTTAAAGTGGTATCAGAGCATCAAGATCAAGGAAGAAAACCATAAGCTTAGGATTGGAAGTCTTAGAAACATGGTCAGCTTAGAAATAAATCATGAGAGTGATAGAGAGATTCTTGAGAAGTTATTAGTATTTAGATGAAAGATTAGTAGAGGAAAAGATAGACAGATTTTTCATCATAAGATAAAGGAACCGTAAGTGGAATGAAGGGAAAGCCTATGAATCCTATGAGACCATCCTGACCAATAAGATAAAAACAATTTAGGAAGTCTAAAAATCGTAGCAAGTAGGATATTATGGTACCGAGTGGGAAAGGTCGCATCTTTTACGATCTCACCAAAAACATAAGTGTAGAACTAGTTTTTGTCTTTGAATGAATTCCCAAAGTGTTTTTAATCAAGAGAAAATATCACCTTTGTAAGAATTCGGAAACTTCTTGCTTTTTTTTTTTTTTTAAATAAAGAAACAAATAAAAGACTATATGATCTAGTTTTAACTGCAAGTACGTCCGTCGATGTGCCAAAAGACGAGGATCTTGCATCTATTGCCAAAAGACGAAGTAGGAGCTCCAAGAAGAGAAGTTGTAACCAAGCACGAGTTCGTGAGCACAAGAAGAGGATGTTGAGTCAAGGAGAAAGCATTGCATTTACCCGAAACGTAGCGCCTTAGTTAACTAAATAAGATTTAATTAAAAAAAGTAGTTAAGAGTTTTGAAGATAACCTGTGAATTGAAGATTCCCTTAGAAATTCCTTGTATCGTTTTATAATATCCATGCTATGTCTTTTTCCTCGAATAAATTTCTTAAAAGATGTTCTATTTTGTGGTTTTATGAAATTCTATTTTAAAAAATTCTTGATTTGCTTACCAATTTTTGTTGAGTGTTCATTATGTGGTTTTATTTCTATGAATTTGATTTTCAATCATAATTTTTAATCTTTTATGTTTAAGTTTTCTATGTTCCTATTGAATAGAATTTTCTTTTATGGTCATTTGAATTTTATTTGTTATGCTTTTGTTTTTATAAAATTATGTATTTTGGTGATTATGGTTGTTCTAGATTTCCAAGATTTTCGTTAAATATCGCGATAAAACTTAATAAGTTAAGAGAAAAGAATGAACTCATGTAATTAAAAATTAAAACAGTCGTACTCGAAGAGGACGAAACCGCGAGCAACAGTCTGCAAATCAACCAGTTAGGGAAGGAAATCAACCCGAAGTTCCTCCTCCAAATTTGCAAGCTATTCCACCGCCGAATCCACCGGTTGACAACCAGGCCACTCTTGTACAGATAGCACAATTGTTGCATATTCTTGTGCAGCAGCAGAATGCACACGTGCCTGCTCCGACCCCACCCCAAAGTGAACATCAAGCATCCGTGGGAGTGTCTACACCATAGAATGAGCAAACCCATACCTTACCCTTGCCGCCACCGCCACCACCAAGACCCTACCAAAGCATTTTGCTAGAATTCATCAAGAGTAATAGATACTTTGATGGAGCCTTTGGCAAGGCTAACGAGGCGGAAGATTGGCTTGCACAAATAGAAAGGTCTTTCAGTGCGTATGAATTGCCGCAACACCTAAAGATAACCTATGGAACCTATATGCCTCGCCTAAATGCTCACGTGTGGTGGGAATCCAAGAGTAGAGAATTGATGCATCCAATCACCTGGGAGATGTTTCAACATGAGTTTATGTAGAACTACTTCCTAGGCAACCTCCGAGTTTAGTATAGCTCAGACGTCTTGCATATTGTGCAACAAGGCAGAACGGTGGAACAATATGAGACCAATTTCAGTCGGCTACTCCAGTATGCACCTGACTCGTACAAGTATAGCAAGGAGCTAAAGAGGTAAGTCTTTTTGAATGGACTAGATGAGAAGCTGTGAATGAAGTTGGTAGAATTTGATATAAGGAATTTCCGAATGAAGTTGCACCTCCAAAGGCTCTTAAGCTGTCACTTGATCTAGGTTTCGCATAAACTTCCTTAGCATCAACACATAGAATATGTCATGTAACTTGGCAGTAACGCCTGTCTATATGTTACATCTCCAATCCGTTCTAGGATTTCAAAAGGCCCTATATACCTGGGGTTTAGCTTACCCCTCAATTTGAATTTAATCACCCCTTTTGTTGGTGAGATTTTAAGCAATACATGATCCCCTTTTTGAAATTGCAGCAGCCTACACCTCTTATTAGCATAATTTTTTTGTTGGCTTTGGGTTGCTTACATTATTTACCTAATGATTTTCACCTTGTCAATTGCGTCTTACACAAGGTCTAAGCCCAATACTTGTTTGTTACCCACTTCATCCCAATAGATTAACAATATATACTTCCTCTTACATAACACTTCATAGGGCACCGTTTGAATAGATGCTTTGTAGTTGTTGTTATAAGTGAATTTCACTATTGACAAATGCTCGCCCCATCTACTGCTATAGTCAAGTGCACATACCCTCAACATGTCTTTGGGATCTGAATAGTTCCTTTTAACTGCGCATCAATTTTAGGATGGAACATAAGTATTGAAAACTAGTTTAGTGCTTAATGTATTATGCAAGCTCTTCCAAAATCTTCCAACAAACCCTGTATTTCTGTTAGAAACTACGAAAATAGGGATTCCATGCAGGATCACTATTTCCTTAATATACAACTTTGCTAACCCCTCAAATGTACACCCATTTTTAATAGGTATGAAGTACGCTGTCTTAGTGAGTTAGTCTAAAATCATGTAAACCATATCAAACTTTTCTCTTGTCATGGGTAGAATCATTACAAAATCTATTGTAATGTGTTCCCATTTCCAATAGAGGTTTCAATTCACTCGTTAGTCTTTGGTGTTCAATATTTATCTGTTGATAAGTTAGACACCTAACAACATACTCAACAATCTCCATTTTTCATATTATCCCACCAATACAGCTTCTTCAAATCATGATAAATTTTATTCCCTCAAAGATAAATAGAATAGCTAGAATAGTGTGCATCTTTTAGCAACTCCTTCTTAAGCTCTTCCTAACTTAGTACACATAACCTCTTTTTGTATCTCAACACACCTTCGTTATCCATGTAGAACTCAACTACTCTGCCCATCTCCATTCGCTTCTTTACCTCTTGAAAACCTGGACCACTTATTTAAGTTGCTTTGATCCTTTCTTCCTTTCTATTATAGTAGATTGTATTTGTAAGTTAGTTAATCTTGCCTCCACTCTCATGTCCTCTAAGAAGCATCTTCGTGAAGTGATTAAAGTTGCTAAGTTTTCACTCTATTTCTTACTCAAGGTGCTTGCAAGTTTGCCTTCTCAAGGTGAAACTGGATGTCAACATCATAGTTTTTGATTAGTTTTAACTATCTCTTCTATCTTATGTTCAGCTCTTTCTGTGTAAAAATGTATTTTAAGCTCTTATGATCTGTATACACCTCATACCTTTCTCCATGCAGATAGTGTCTCCATAGCTTTAAAGTTAGCACAACTACTGCTAGTTCCAAATTTTGCATTGTGTAGTTCCTTTCATAAGGTTCTAACTGCATGGATGCACAGGCTATTATCTTACTACCCTGTATTAATAGACATCTTAATCATCGTATAAAATCATTCAAATTTGGTAAAATTGTAAATGTATAGAATTGTATACCTAAATTCATATTTTTATGCAAAGTTTGCAACTAAATAATTTTGCATCCATTTTAATAAAAAAAAATAAAACTATAAAATCATAGAATCATATATTTGATCCGTGATTTTGATAACTATGGATGCATATCTATAAATGGTGTATTCCTCTCCACTAAATGGTAATGCTAGTACTAAAGCAAGTATTAACTTTTCCTTTAACCATTGGAAGCCGCTCTCACAATTTTCATCCCATTCATACTTTACTCCCTTCAATATAAGTCTGATCAAAGGACCTAAAGTCATGGAAAAAGCCCTTTGCAAACCTTCCATAGAAGCTTGCCATTCTTAGAAAACTCCTAATTTTTGGCACATTTTCAAGAGTCGGCTATTCTACCACTACGTTTGTCTTCTCAACATCTACCACTATCATATTTCCACTAATGATATATCCCAAGAAGGACACTTATTCTAGCCATAACTCACTTTTTTTAAACTTGACATACAACTTCTCTTCTCATAGTGTACTTAAAACTTGCCTTAATTGATCCTTGTGCGCTTCTCTACTCTTTGAATAAACCAAGACATCATCGATGAAAACTGCAATAAGCTTATCCAAGTAATCTCTAAAGACTCTATTCATGAGGTCCATGAAAGCTGCTGGTGCATTTATAAGACTAAAAGGCATCACTAAGAATTCATAGTCCCATTTCTAGTATTGAAAGTTATCTTGTGTACATATTCAGCTTTGATTCTTAGTTGGTGATACCTTGATCTTAGGCCAATCCTTAGGAACATATATGCTCTTGCTAATTGATTAAACAATTCATCAATTCTTTTTTTTTTAATTGCCTAGCTCCCTGTAGCCTATGTATAGTGTTATGCTATCATCCTTCTTTCTCACAAACATAACTGAGGCTCCCCAAGGTGACACACTGGGTCTAATAAACCCATTGTCAAACACCTCTTCTAGTTAGGTTTTCAACTCTATAAGTTCAATAGGCGCCATGCAATATGGTGATTTAGATATGGGTATTATGCTCAGCACCAAGTCTATATAGAATTCTATCTCCCTTTTTAGTTAACCTAGGTGGATCTTTTAGAAAAACATCTTGAAAATCACACACGACTAGTACTTGTGTGAGATTTGTCATTGGGTTCCCTTCAATTAATTGCCATATACAGTATAGATCTACCTTATAGCTCATAAGAAGGTAATGTTGGAGGTCTTCTTACTTCTGGCTTATACATAAAAGTGTCCCTATCTGGCAAGGTAAATCTTACCACCATGTTGCGACAATCTATCATAGCATGATATTTTACCAACCAATCTATTTCTAGAATCACATCAAAATCCAACATATCTAATACTACAAAGTTTGCATGTAGGTTCATACCTTTAACTTCTATATCAAATTTTTTGTAGATTTGATTCAACATTAATACACTTCCTAAGGGGATGCTCACATACATATGTTTAGTCGTAGGTTCAGGACGTGCATCACACACAACCACAAAAGATTTAGTAATACAAGAAAAAGGGGCACCAATGTCAAAAAGCACATAGGCATTATGCAGGAATATAGGAAGCGTGCTTGCAATAATGTCCACACTAATATTGTCTTGGCATTGAAGGGTAAACAAGTGAGCTATCACTCTTTGCTCTAGCCATTATTCTGTGAGTGCTCAATCTGGATCCCTTGAATAGTTGGCCCCACAACCTCTTTGCAAGCTATAGCTTGATGACCCTTCTATCTAAATCTAAAAGAAAACGGTGGAGGGATGGTCTTCTTTGTGTAGTTCCTGCTACTATGCCTTGTCTTACCACATGAGAAGTAGACATGGTTAGACCATTTGCATTCCTTCAAGTTATGCGGTTCAAAACATTTGCCACATTTCTTCTCAGCACCTTGGACTACAGGTTTGGTCGGTAGAATGATGGGTTTCTTTCCTTTGTCTTGGATAAGGACATTGGTGGCTGGTCTCTTACCCAAGAAGATTTGGTTCCTCTATAACTCCTAATCCTCCATTTTTAATCCCTATTCTACCCATTTTGTCTTGTTAACAACCACGACACATGATGTTGGATTTATGCCTCCAACCCTATAATAAACCAGCCAATTTTAATATCCTTACTTGTCCCCTGGACTTCGGGTATAAACCTCATTAACTTGCTTAATTTAGCCTCATACTCTTTGACTAACATTCGACCCAACCATAAAGAAAGTACTCTTGAAACATCTTCTGTTTGGTGTTTAATGGGAAAATCTCCTTATAGAAAACCTTTTTAAACCTTTCCCAGTTGATCTCCTCAGTGATGTGCCTCTTGGTTCTTATCTACTAGTTATTATCTGCTCTTATTAGTAGATAAGAGGCATAATCAACCTTCTTATTCTCTAGAATTTCTAGAGCTGCAAAAGTTTTTTTAACCCCTTCCATCCATAACTGGGCGTCTTGTTGCTTCCCAGGTTTTGGCTTTAACTTGTAAACCAAATCCATAAACTTATTTAGGCTTAAGGTATTTGCACGTCTTACCCCATTGTCTTTATTTTGCAGGTGTGTCTCTTGTCTCCAAGCCTCAACATTAGCTTGAATCACCTGTACATCTTTGCACATCTGCTACATAACTACCCCTAGGAGGGTATTTTGCAGTCTGCATAAGTTAGGTAAGATCAATGATCTGTTTGAAATGTGTATATAAATAAAAGTACAGATTCTACCAGCAAGTATAGTAGGTCTGATTAAGTAATACAAAAGTGAGTAAAGCATCGATCCCACAAGGATCAATTTAACTACTAGACCGGTATTAGCTTCAACTAATATTTAGGCAATCGAATTTTGAGAATTAACTAAGTCTCTACTATTAATCTACTCTAACACTTATCTATAGATGCAATGAGAGTGTTTTTTAGAGAGATATATATCAACATGATGTGGGAAGGAAAAGAATCCACCTCAATATTGCTAATCCAATTGAAATGATGTTATATTAATAGTTAAATTTATGAATATTCATATGAAATTGTCAAGATCTAAAACTCAATCATAACCACAAAATAACTTAATAGCTTCCACTAAATAAATTATCAATGGAATCTAATTCACAATTACAAATCTTCCGATTCTATAATTGACTAATGATTTAAATTAACTTCTCCTAATTCCTTAGTGAAAATTCAACATAAAACATTGCATGAATCACAACAGACAAATTTATATCAGATTAAACTCTGCCGCTTCCGCAATTGTTGTTTAACATTAATTCATCAATTCCTATGAACCCTAATTTCCCTTTCGAGTTATCAAGATTCTTACAAATCAAATTTCATACAGAAATAAGATGAATAATAGGAATTCAATATGAATATTTCATAACCCTAATAACCATATAACAAAATTTCAAAAAAATCATATTAGCATGCTTGAGGCTTCATCAACTTCCCATAATAGAAATTTTGCTACTCATAGATAATGATTCACAAATAAGATGTAAAAATGCAATTGAATTCATATTGAAAAACAAAATCAGACAATTGAATTGCATAAGAATGAAATGAAATATCACCAATTCAATTGACAAGGTCTTCAATTGCAAAATCTCTACAAAGCTCCAAATGATCACTCTCTCTCTAACAAAGGAATCAAAGCTACTCTAATTTCTTTTATCTTTTCTGTATATTTCATGTCTCTATAATTAAGGAAACCCTAGAATATATAAGCAAAAATTCCAGGCATTTCATCTAATTTTTGTAGTTACAAAATATATGCCAGCAGTTGCACTTTCAATGCCGGCGGCGTATAGGTGGTGCACACTGCTACAACGCTTAAACACTAGCGGCTTTGGTTTCGGTGTTAATGGTTTGAATTCTGTGGATGACCTATGCAGCTTGAATGCCGGCAGCATAGGGTTTGAAATGCCGGTTTAAAAGGGAAACATCAAAGGCTGGCCAGATCTACTTCAAGGTCGTTCATGCAGGTGATAACCTTTAAAAATCAAATTTTGTGGACGCTCAAAGCCATCTCAACACCGGCGGCTTTGATTCCTAGAAAACCGGTGTAGGATGAAATTGCAGAAGCTGACTTTTTCCCCCTTCTACACTAGCAATGTTGAGCCAGTGCTTGATTCTTAGTTTCTGATCTTCAACCTACACCGCCCCACGGTCGGCGGCGTATAGGACAATTTTTCCAGCATTTGAATTCTTGAATCTGTCCAGTTCAAAGCTGGGTTGAAAATTGGCAGCGTAGAGGCAGTATTAACCTCTAAGCCAACTATACGTTGGCGGCTTAGGCTTTAGAAAAGCCGATATATCCCCTGAGATTCTTCAATTTCAGTTCAAACTTCCTTATTTTGCTTTCCTTTGTTCAATTTAGACATGAAACATTAACTTTAATAATCCAAGTACCAGTTTTAGCAATTTTCATAAAATTTAAGACAAATTAATCACTAATTACGTATTAAAAAGTTGTGTAGAATATGATCTTATCAATTCTCCCACACTTGAACTTTTGCTTATTCTCAAGCAAAACAATTAAGAACAAAACTTTTGAAATCTGTCATAAATAGTATAATTTTCTTAATTCAAATATCAATTCTTTTCTTTTAACTTTCTTTTCTTGTACCTACAACTCTAACCACACTAGTTTATTGTAATTAGAGTACTTTAATCAAAATTTAGGGGCTAATCCAGATAAAACAAATTTTAATCTCAGTTTTAAACAAAAGAACATTCTATTCAAAAGTAGATACACAATCCACTAAGGAAAAATACTCATTTAGACTTCACTAGACTTTTAACTTACATATACTCTTAGTAACGCAAAATAAAAGCATGTGGTATCTACTTTTCCTTAGATTTTTTCCTTCTTTATTATACATCTCCTTTCATTTGAATATTTGCATTTATTTTTCTTTTCTTTTTCATACAAATATATATTTTTTTTGTTTGGGAGGTTTTTGCCTCCATCTTTTTGTTTTTTCAAAGTTCAAAAATTGAACTTTTGCCTTTCCTCCCTTTTTGTTATAGTGAGTTCATTGAGTCGGCACTTCCCAGGCTCATCACCCAAGTGACCAGGTTTCAAGATACCCCTAAGAACTCTTCCTCGCTTTAACATTCAAGTTCAAATAATAATGACTCAAATTTTTAAGTTAGTGGAGTAGAGGCTATGCTTGTTTCTTTCTTTTCTTTGAATTCAATAACAAATTTAAGACTTATTTTT
Organism: Combretum micranthum; assembly: GCA_024138025.1. Taxonomy (NCBI): domain Eukaryota; kingdom Viridiplantae; phylum Streptophyta; class Magnoliopsida; order Myrtales; family Combretaceae; genus Combretum; species Combretum micranthum. The sequence goes on from JAMXBD010000705.1 coordinate 361,682, forward strand.
ATAAAAGATTACTAAGTGGAGAGTTTCCTCTACCTCTTTCACTAAATGTTATAAAGTTATTAAATAACTCAAAGAGTATATATAAACTAAAATTTCATAGAAGTAAACCTATTTATTTTTCACAAAAGGACTTAACCGACTCTCAAATTTCCAATTCTAAAACTAAAAACAAAGTAAACTTGTTCCTTAAGGATTTCACAACTTAATTTCAACTAAGTAAACCAATCACAATAGCAGGTGAGTAAGATACTTTAGCCAGTTATTTTCATTGTTTCTTTATTTAATCAAATGCTATCAATCAATACTTTGTGCTATCTCCAAATTTCAAGAAATTTTTGAAAAATATTGGCAGAATTTCACCATAAATTGCTTTAAGACCAAAAATTCAAGGTGGTTATTTCACTCAGATCAATCCTTCAGATGTCATATATATTAAAATAACAGCAACAATTCAAACATCCATATCATATTCACAACTTCATTTATTTAACTTCTCCATTAGTTATCCCTTCCCCCATGCTTCAATCAAACAGTATCCTCACTGTTTCTCATCAATTTTCAACTAGAGGAAAGGAATAAAAAGTGAAAGAAAAAGAAATTGGTACTTTCCTGATTTCATTTGTTTCGAAGTCATCAAAATGTCATTGCAATAGAGTGTTTGCTTTGTTTTTTGCCCTGTAGTCACTACAAAAGAAAAACAAAAAGAAAATAAAAGCAAAGGGAAAATAAAAACAAGAAGCTATCTACTAAGATAAGTACAGATAAGAAAAAGTCTACCCACAGGGACTTGGATGCTCATAATATACATGCCAAATGAAAAATAAAAACAAATAAAGCAAATGAAAGCTAGCAAGGTCTTTAGCTCTCTAGCCCTGGACTGGATCGGTTGATATGCTTTGGGCTAGCTGTAGGAGTGTGATTTGAGCTAAATCTAGACTCAATAGGAGTCTCATAGATCAACTCATCGCCAACTACTTGATTGATGCAACAGATAGCAGATTTCATTGCTTTGAAGATCATGCTCCGGAGTTTCTTGTTTTCTTGATTTCCTTATCCTGTCCATCTCGGAGTTCTTGATTTTGCTTCTTTAAATCTTGAATATCCAGCCTGAGCTGGTCCATATCATATCCAGATGTAGTACCAGGAGGAGGAGGAGGAGGAGGAGGAGGAGGAGCAGAAGATGATGGAATGTTAGTAGGAGCTACTGGAGGCAATATACCCTGATCATGAATCTCATCTGTTGCCTGGTGGACTTCCTGAGGGACTTTGAAGTCCTTAGCCTCTATATGGTGCAGATGAAATTTTCTTGCTATCAATTCTCTCATCACCAACTGGTTCTTCAAAAATTCCCATTCCTTTCAATAGTTTGGTGATGTAGTCTCCACAAAATAGGAACTTGGTCTTGGTATCATCAGCTTACTTGAAGATAAAATTTGCTACTTCTACTCCCAAGTCAATTCTATAGCCTGAAATCAAGCTATATAGATAAAACATATCAAAACTAATCACCTTGCTGTGACTAGTTTTCTTGCAACTCAGGGTGTGTGCAAGAATGTGGTGTAGCAATTTGTGTTCCATTTTCTGAAAAGTGGAGGCAAGTGACTTGGATGGAATGAATAGATCTGACAGAGGCCAAATCATCTGTGCTCAATAAGTTTCTTGATCCATCTCATTTTCTCCTTTTGGCTATGAATTGGGTAACTCATAATTCTCTTGAATATCATCATACAAGCTAAGTACTGTACCCATCCGTTTCAGCTCTATCTCCTTAACTTCCCCATAAACTTGAAGGTAAAAGTGGAGTTCTCCCTCTCTGGGTCTATCTTTAGAGTTGAGAGAAACTCAATTGTTAAACTTTTGTAAGCCGGTTCTCTCAACTCAAAAAGCCTGCTCCATGCTCCATCTTGGATCAAGTTCTAAATTGTTTCATGAATTCCAAATTCCTCCAATAAATTCCAATCAAAATATTGACTATTCAGGAAGTCCATCTTCATCAATCGTTTCTTCCTATCCTTAGCATATTGTTGACTATAAAGTATATTTCTATTATGTGCAACAGATGAAGAAGCTTCAACTGTCTTTTGCTTCTTTTGCTTAGGTGCCATTCCTGCAAAAATATCAATCTTAATTATAATTATAAAAGGAATTCGCCACTCACAAAATATCAATATTAGAATTGTGTTTGAGCTAAAGCTTAAATCTAACACATCATGTAATAACATTTAAGAACAAGGCTTAGAACAATTCTAATTCTAATAATCCTAGAGCAATTTGGTTGAATGCACTCATAATATATGCCTAGTACATGTTACGACATGAATTTAAACAAATCTAGAATCCTAGGCATATCAAACAATGAAACACGTGGCATGGAATTGGTGTTGACAAATCTACACTTGCAAAGTGGAATCAAGCTGGCATCCTAGATTAGCTAGCTTAGAATTGAACGTTAGGAATTCAAAATTCAGTAGGAAAAGTGTAAGTTGTGATTCTCAAAACAATTGCATCAAAAACTCTTTTAAACACTTCTAGACCCTATTTAATCTTCAAAATTTGCACAATTTTGAATTCCTAAGTCCAAATTGGAGTAATTAAAATAATTGGAGCTAAATCACAACATAGAAAACCATTTTGTTCATCCAATTTCAGTAAAAATACAAAAGCCCCAAATTTCGAATTTTCAAACCTAATTTTTCATTCTAGAACCCTAATTCACGCATTCTTAAAATAAGAACAAGCAATGCAATTGTAGTGTAATCCAACATGCATACAATAATCCATATCAGTCAAACAACTATCGGTATCCACTAATTCATCAATCCAACCAATTTGTAATCCCATCCTCCTTTGTCTCAATTCACAACACAATTTCAACTCAATCTTAATTCGCAGCATGTTACAAAGATTTATAGTAGAATAATTGTAATCAATTAAGCATAAAGAAGGAGATTGAGAGAAAAAATTACTTACTTGATCGAGCCCAAATAATGTCCAAGTGAGTGGGGGTGTTGAGGGAATGTAAGGGAGAGTAGAGAGTGAGAGTGAGTTAGAGAGAAATGAGGGAAAGAGAGAGAGATACCTGTTAAAAAACGAAATTGCAGGACATACACTGGCAAATCTGTCAAGCACGCCAACAGCGTAAGTGCCGGTGTATCAAAATTTTAATTCTTACTGAGAGCAAATGGTCGGTGACTTTTCCTTTTACACTGCCGGTGTACAGGTCCACGCTGGTTTTAGTGCTGGTGGTGTTAAAAACCTAGATGCCAGCATTCGTTGGGATTAAATACCTTTAAAAATAATGATTACACCACCCCAAACACTGACATCGTAAATGATATCAAGCCGGTGTTCTCATGATTTTGGCATCGATTGCAAGTGCTGGCTTTAAGCCGATGGCTTTGAATCTCCAATTGCCAGCGTTCAGCATTTCTCTCTCTCTTTTTTTAAAATCTCTCTAAATAATTAGAATATAGCTCTAATAGCAAAAATTTAGTACTCTAAAAATTAGAATACTTACTTTGCAATTCTTTAGAGCTTTCTCAAATTGACCAAATTGTTCCTCATTCTCTATTTGAAGTTGAAACTTCCTTATAAGTTAAAAGCACGATTTTCCTCTTTTGCTTGATCTATACATACTAAAAACTAAGTTAGCAAAAACAAAACAAAAGTACTACTTTATGTTAGACATGGGTTGCCTCCCAAGAAGCACTTAGTTTAGAGTGGCTTAGCCCGACTTTCCTAATTCTTTTCATGGCTCTTTAAGATTCATGACAGTGGTAACATTATCATGGTTTTCCCCTTCATAATAGTGTTTCAGCAAATGCCCATTCACCTTGAAAGTCCGATCAGTTTTCAATTCTACTTTACTATTTGACACGTGGCAGATTCTCTCTAATATAATTTGTGATATTTTCCTCGTGCGTATAGGATCTGTGAAAATACTCATTGAGGGTTGCGTGTGATCTATTGGTCGAGGCTCGTATTAAGCAAAATCAGGCTCGACTTTAGGAATTTCCAAAGTAAATTGTGTGTTTTGGTCCATTGCTCTATTGAGGGTAAAATCGATAAAGTCGAGGCTCATATTGTTGAGGCTCGAGGCAATTGTGATGAAGAATTGGTCTGTCAAAACAATTGTCGAGGGGTCAAGATTTGAGGCTTGACTTTAAGGATCGATAGTTTATATTCTCCAGAATGATGCTCGATCACTTTGATTGAAGTTGAGGGTCATGTTGAGGGCTTGTAGTTAAGGCTCGATAGACCAATTTTTGCTGTTTTCTTCCTTTATTTGGCCTCAGCTGTGACTTTACAGGGCTTGACTTCTGCAATCTTGACTTTACTTGTTGTTTTTGCTCCAAATGTAATTTAAAACACTTTGATTATTCATCATTGGATTCTAAGAGGTTCAAAACAACATTATTTATCAAAAACATCAATTTTATAGGATTTTTATCTAAAATTTTTAGCAAAATGAGCTCAAAATCTTATGAAAAATATAGAGTAAAAGTAAATCATCAAATTCCCCCACACTTAAACCTTTGCTTGTCCTTAAGCAAATAAAACAATTTAAAGATCACAAGGCTTTATCTAGAAAATAAATCATGAATGGTTTATTTGACCTGACTATTTTAAGCGCAAATCATCTTAGTATCATGAAGAATTTAGTTATCTTTACTAACTAAAATAAAATTACTTTTGTAGAAATCAATTGGCTTATAGATGTAAGTTAGCTTTTACCCTTATTATTTAATAAAGAATTCTAAAGCAAAAATTATTTAGAAGATTAATCAGAGTAAGAAGAAACTCAATCGGCTTTTATGCCCTTATATATAAAAGTATATAGTCTTTTTTAATCGTTTCTCTAAGTAGAGTAGTCTAAAGTAAATGCATGTATATCAGTTCATCCCCTGAATCCTTTTCTTTATTTGTGCTTTTCATTCCTTAATTTTATTGATTATTTAAGGCTTTAGAGGGATAGGGTGTTGCTTGCATCTTTCTTTACCTTTGGAGCAGTGTTGCCCGCATCTTTTCCCTTTTTTTTTTTTTATGGCTTTTGAAATTGAAAAAGGGGGTAAGAAGTTGCTTTTCTGAGGGACCAACCCAAGCCCATTCCAATTCTAAGCATATGTCTAATTTTTAAATTTTTGTTTTGTTTTTAATTAGAACGCACAAGGAAAAATTATCAAGTTATGATTATCATTTGAACATTCATAAACGATTAAAACGGCTCTAATTTGGAAAAGATACGAGTCATTTAAGCTGTTACAAGAAGATCGAGTAACCTTTCTGAAGACCTTAAGCTAATTCTAGCTCTAAAATTCTAGACTAAATAATAAGTAAAACTATTTCACATAGATACTATCAATTGATTTAAACAAGACAAAAATTATTTAGTTTCAAGACAACTTCATAAATCATTTAGCTAAGTGATTTTTTTTTTTTGAAAAAATTTTGTCAAATTTTAACCATTTCATTGAGCTCTTATGAATTTGTATGGGAAAATTGATCTATATCAGTATATACTTTATACGTAGTCAATTTATTTATTAGACCCATTCATCTTGCTTAACCCTCCCCCGCACTTAAAACAAATATTGTATTCAATGTTTAAACAATATAAACAAATAGAGGTTTTAATTATCAAAACAATTTTCTTTTTAAAAGCAAGATTTAAAAGAAATGGAGAAGTGAACTAAACTTCTCTCTGTATAAGCTCGAGGGTCAAACTTGTCTTGTCGAGACCTTTTTAAGTCTATTAAAACAAAACTTAACACAACAGATGTTATTATTGGGGCTCAATTAGAGCCTTGATAGAGTTATGGACAAAAAGTAATTCATAATAAAGAATAAAGAATATCAAATATGTTACATATATTACAATAAAAATTAAGAATAAAGAATGAAAAAAAAGAAAAAAAATAAAACAATTAAGGATCCATTCCCAGCCAATATTTAAAACTTTTGCTAAATTCATTTCCTCTTCCTCTTTTTTGCTTGGGAAGGTCTTCATAGGGGTCTCTTCCCCTTCTTCCTCTTCCTTGTCTTGTACCCCTTGCATTAATCCTGCTTCTACCTCTTTCGTTAGTCCTGCCTCTACTTCTACTGGCTTGACTTCTAGGGGCTTCATTGGTAGGATCTGTTGGTTGATGGGGTTGGACTGTTGTTAGAGAAGGACTAACTCCTTTTTTGTGTTGTGCTAACTTTTCTTCTCTATCCAGCTCTTCCTGGATTCTTTAAGCATAGGCAGCATCATTTTCGAATTATGCCAATCTCTCCTTCTTGGCTTCTTCCTCTCTCCTCCTTTCTTCTACATCACTGTATAGGAGGTTGTCATCATACAAGCTCTCATCATCTTCAGCCAATTCTTCCAATCCTTGAAGAGCTTCTATTATTTCTGGCCGAGATGACTCATTTATTGGCAATGATTGAGCTTGCAGTTGGGCTTTTGCTCTTTTCTTCCTCTCAGCTTCTATGGCTTTTTGTAATCTCCTGACTTCTACTCAAGTGATAGCAGACCTTTTTTGCAAAATTCTTTTCCCTTGCTTCTCTGATCTTTGATGAGATTCATTAAATCTCATTTCATTATCATCCGTTATTTTTCTTTTTCTTTCTTTTCTTGTAGCCTGCATCAATTGATTGATTGTGAAAGAATCATCTTGGTCTTGCTGAGGGCCATTAAGAAGGAGCTGTTGCTATAGTTATTGAGCATCATGAGTCACAAGGGTTTCTGTTTGATTACTCCCCTCTTCATGATTTGTGGCTGCTTCTATTTGGAGACGTAGAGGATAGTAAGTTTCAATATTATCCTATATTAGAGTGTATTCCTCAAGGATTCCTTTAGACCATTTTTCATCCTCCAACCGCCTTTGTTTTTCCTTCTCCCTATATTCATTTTGCCACTGCTCCAGTGCACGCATTCTCTCTTGGCATGACTTATCCATTTCTTCTCTTCTAGCATTTGTAGCAACCACTCTTTCTTCAACTTCTAAAATTGCATACCTAGGTGGTGCCTGTCGAAGAGGTGTAGCATTTGAAACAATTAGAGCATCTACTAAAACTAGGTATATGGCATCTTTTTTGGCTGATGATTGTTGTGGAGATGCTACTTCCTATCATGCCCCGAAGGGTACCCTAAACATGGCAGTTCGCTACATAGAGTATTAATACTTAAGAATGAATACCTTAGTCATGCTAAAATCTCAATATTATATGTAAGGCGTACAATACGGTAATAGGAGACGCTTTTGGGAAGTGTGGTTTAAGCAAGTAATAAAGTTCATACAAGAATCTAGGAAAAAAGATAACTCATAATAACAATTAAGAGTCTATTACATGAATCTTAGGGGCATACCCTCACTAGCACTCCAAGGATCGAATAAAGTTACTAGTCTTTACAATTAACTTAAACATTTCATTAAAAGATTTTAAAGAAAGTCTATTATATTCTTCAAGTATATTTCCCCTCAAAGCTTCCCAAAAAGAAGACTTACATGGATATGGTGCGACCTTGGGTATAAGAACATATGGTCCTGTGTATACAAATATCTATAGGGATGCAAGCTTTACGAGCTTAGTGAAAATAAACCCAATAATCTTACTTAAACAAAACAACAACCAAGTTTATTAAACAAGCAAGTGGAATGCAACAAACATGTAAGCATACAAGTCAAATGATTTTTCAGGAATCACATGTTGAATGAATTTACGCCCTTCATTCAGGGTTAGGTATTCCAGCTAATTACAGCTAACACTTCTTAAAACCATTTTTATAGATCTTGCGGGCTACTATTCGCTATAAAAAAACATGTAGTTCTTACTGACTCCTACTCACCATCAATTTGTAGATCTTACCAGCTCTTACTCACCACATATAAATACTACCGATTATGCCAACCACTACTATCATACACTTGTCCCACCAATTGTATAATAGCAAATGTAATGTGACTCAACAAATGAAGTGTATGTATCAACTTTTTATTTAAAGTCTAGCCATTTAATTACAATTTCTTGTAAGTAAACATCCAATTTCAAACACTTTAACATGCTAGTAGAACATACAACTCATTATAAGCAATTCATGACTCGATATGCTTAAAGTTCTTCCAGCAATATTATAATCATATACACCTTTAATTTTATCTTTTCTTACGTCTAGTGCTACTATGCTACAAGCACATTCATAAGTATGAAAAACAAGGAAAGTAGACTTACTCGGTCATGGTTCGACGATACTCCCTTAATCGTAATAATCCTTGGGGTGGTATACGTCTTCATCTTCATTGCCTAAACAAAGGAAATACCCAAAATGAGTATTCCATGGAATCTCTAGTCAAAATTTCTAATTCTATTCTCTAGTTGCGATAAAATCCGTATATGTGAAAATTCTAATTTAAAATGGCCATAACTTGCTTATTTTAACTTGGAATTTTATATATTATATACCGTTTTCTACCTACTCGAAAAGATCTATCTATTTCTAAGGTTATTTTTGTTATAAAAATTCATTTGGGTCCCGAAACCACGAGGTACAAATTCATTATGAAAATTCCAGTTTTCAAAACACAAGCTTGCAAACTTTTCTTTATTAAAAAATACTTGTACCAAAATGTAGATATTGGTATAGTTGGAAAAATACTTTGAATATATATATATATATATATTTATTGACTCATATCATATGCATAAATTTAGTGAGGTTGTCTCAATAATGATTTTTGTAAAACAATGTGTCCTAAAAGTAGACAATATAAAACTTTGAAAATTTCCACTTTAGCTTGTTGGAAAAATTCCTTGAATCATTATAAGTGAGTATTTCCTCCTTTTAATTTTATTTCTTAGCCTTTGGAAATAATTAAATTCCTCCTAAAATAATTTTGGTTTTTTTAAGATTCTTACAACTTAATTTTTAGGGGTTAAAAATGTATCTTCTAAGTACTACTTGATAGTAGTTAAGATTCATTAAAGTTTACATATTCTTAATTTTTCCCAAAGTTCATTTTACTTCAATAAATAACAATGATTTCCTAAGTTGTTTACTAATTTTATTTCGTAAGAAAATTTTATTTATAAAAAATAACTTTCTTGATGATTTTACAAATTCCTTAATATTTTAGAGTATTGGTGAAAACTTCACAAGGAAGTTTAATGAAACCTTTGCTAATCAAGAATTTGAAATCCTAAGTATTTAAAGAAAACTTTTCCATTTTGTTGTTTTGAAAAGAGTATGTGTGATATATCTACTTTATGCATCATTTGTTGAAGTTCTAATGTTCTATTGTTACTAAAAACTTGTGATGAACCTATCTAGATTTTTAGAAAAGATTTGTTAAGATAGATTCCTAAGTTTTTATGGAAAAATCATTTCTTAAGTGAAATATTTTTTTTAAAAGAGTTCTCATCTTCCTTCATTTAAGAAAATCCTCTTTTTATTTGTTGTTGAGAAATATCAATATGCTCATGCATGAACATGAATATGTAGTCATGAGAAATAGAACAATATATCATAATAAGATAAGGTATATATAAGAATTAATAAGAGCATAATATTAAGATCAAGTATTGGGAGTCTTAGATTCATCAAGGCAATCTAGGACTAATAATAGACTAGTCCCAAAAGAAAAAAAAAAAAAAGAGAAAAGAAAATGCAATGATAATAGTAAGAGCAAGTTAGAGGATGTTAGTGAGCATTTAGGCTCTAAAAAATATATATAGGTATACATATACTTAGTAATATATAGGATAATATTAGAAGCATAATAAAAATAATAACAATATGATATCATAATATAAAAATAACAAAATTGGAATTCTTGACATGTGCAATAACAAAACATTAACATGTTGTTGCTTCTACAACTCATGTGAGTTTCAAGAAACAATACCATGGTCATGCTAAGTTATATGACATGGAAAATAATAGCAGTAGAAAGTTTTTCCTAAGAGTGTTTTTGTTGAAGGAGGAAGATGATGAGTTGTAATAGGTAGTAATGGATGGTAAATGGTATATGTGTAGAGGAAAATATTTGGAAGAATTTTTGGAAGAGAGTTTAAGTAGAGAGAATTTGTGGAGAAATTTTGGAGGAGTTTTGTTATGTAAAATGAGTGTGTGAAAGAAATGGAGGGAGAGAGGGTGTTTACAGAGTTTTGTGGAGGGAAATTATATGTAATAAAATAAATTGAAAAAGAAAAATAATTGAGTTGAAGAGAGAAGGGGAGGCGTCGGCCATGCATGGGAGAGAAAAAGGGAGATTTATTTTTTTGTTGTTTTGTAATAAAGATAATTAAGATGTGGGGTATGGTAGATGTGAGGTATGGCAGATGTGAAGTTGTATTAGAAATGTAAAAAGCAGAAAATGGGGTATAGGTAGTAAGAATAGGTTGTAAGATAAAGTAAAGATAGATGAATAGTAATGAATAGTAGAATAGGATAATGAATAGTAAATAAGACTAATAATATAGCAGTAGTAAAGAAAATGCGTATAAATGAGATATCTGTTATTTTTATCTACCAAAAAATTACGAAACTGATATTTTTGAAATCCTTGTATTATTATGGACCTAACGGTGTTATCGGAATATTTTTACTATTCCAAGCCTTGGGACACACTTTTTGAGAGTTGGTCTCGTTTGGATCCAAAATACACTAAAAAATAGTGAATCTGGTATTTTTAAACTTTCTTATATTATTACGACCTATTATCCATAATTATTTCAATTTCATTATTTAGGGTTTAAGAACATAGAATTGCCAGATCTAAACACTAGGGTTTGTTCTAGTCTTTTGTTGACTTTTAGGATTTCCAATTGACCTTTAATTCCAAGATTTAAGCATAACCTAATAAAATTTCAAGGGTTTACACTTCCTCTATTACTTATTCTCCTTCTTGCCTTGTTATGGCAGCTTCATTTCTTCAACATGAGGCCTGTCCTCTACAGCCATTCTTTCTTCCAGCCCAACCTCTTGAACAGCTTTCTATACTAAACTACATAACAGCTTGAGGTTGTACTCATTATTAGAGTCTTCTGTTGAAGGAACAACTGGAGCATCTACTAAAACTGGCTCCACTATTGTCTCTGATACAACCAGCTGTGTTGAAACTTCATCCAAATCTAGATCCCCAGGAAGGACCATTCTTCTTCTCTTTTGGGCTGGTTTCTTTATTTTCTTCTTCTTTATTGATGTGTGTATAATTGGAGCTGATTCTACGGCCTCCATTTTTTGTGGTTGAGGTGAAAGATTTGGTTGTGTTTGAACAGTGGCTTCATTGACCTTAGTAATGTTTTGAGCAGGTGACTCAATCAACTGTTGTAATGGTTCAATGTTTGGGGTTTTTGTTAGTGGTGATGTGCATGGTAATGAAGGCGGAGATGGTGGTTTGGTATTATTGTCATCATCATTACCATCAGGATGTGACTTTGCCAAAACAGGTTATGGAGAGGGTAATTTGGATGTTGCAGGTCGTGGAAGTAGCTTTAAGACTACTTCTAAGATGTTGGACATCATTTGCTTCAGATCGTCCATACCTTCCTTTATACTTCTTTCTAAATTAGCAAGTTTTCCCTTCATCTTAGTGACTTTATTCTCTAATCTATGGAGGCTTGTTGTGTAGCTTCCGATGCAAAAGCTTCAGTTTATACCATTGAGGGTTTTCCTTATGGAGGGGGGAATTGTGGGTCATAGTTTTGCTGCTCAGCTAGTGCAATTGACTCTTGAAGAGGCTGGGGCTTAGCTAGTGTGTTAATGGCAATTCTTGGTTCTGATATGGTGCCCACTTCCACCATTCTCCAATCTCAAAAAGCTTTCCTTTGAAGCTCTAGATATCTGCAGGTTAATCAGCTGGCCCTTGCTCTAGCTACATTCCTAAATTTTTCAAAGTCCTTGTGATCAAACCACCAAGGAATATTCCCTTGCAATTCAGTATGGCTCTATACTTCAGCTTACAGGCTGCCAATAATCCTACATTTATTCTAATCCCCCATACAGTGCTGATTATTGGGTGCAGCTCCGTTTCAGAGACTGTTGACCCTCCTCCAATTTAGAAAATATGCTCTCAATCAGCATATAATGATGCATTCGCATACTCTTGTTTCTAAATTTAGACCCTGTGATCCTTGAAGGAGTAAATTTGCCTTCAATCTCCTCTTCTACAAACTTCCTGAAACCTCTTTTAGGTATCTCTAAAGGTAGTTCTTGAAATTCTGGTGTAGCTAGATACCATTCATCATCATATAACCCCATGGCAAAGATGAATGTCCTCATTGGGACTTCTCTATGTTCTCCAAAAGCGTAGAACTTCACTACACTATCTAGGCTAGGCACATCTCCTTCCATTCTCAAACTAACCATCAAGGCTAAGGTGGTGCCAGCATAAACATCCTCTTTAATCTCAAAAACTCGTCCCCATAGAGCATCTTCATAGTACTTCAAAAGCCCTTCCTCTATCCCAAAATTCCCTAACAACTCCCAATTAACTGCAACATTCTCTACAATCTTTTTCTGGCATAAAACATATTAAACCTATCCTTATCTTCAGTAGATAAATTTTCGAGAGCTTGGGTACTTACTTGGAATTGAGTTTGTTTTCTTTTTGGTGCCATTGGTTTTGCAAAAAGATTACATACATTAGTTCAGACTTACTTATACTTCAAACACATATTTCTATTTTGCTATCATCATTTTGAGTAATCAGAGACAAACTAGAGTTTCGACAGAACTAATAGGTCCAAGGAAAAAACAAAGTTTGTAACTGCTTAAACAACGTTTTAAGAACAACATTACTTAACAAACTACTTTAAAAATAGAAGTTCATCATTTTTATCAAGTTCATACAGAAATCTCGAAAAACCCTAAAAATCTGAAATATAAGGCACATTCTATAATAACAGCAAAAAATAGAAAAGAAAGAAAGTAAAGAACATACTTGAGATGATTAAAGCTTTGATATACTGGAAGGTTTTGGGATTTTTGGTGAAATGTTCGTGATGCAAGTAAAAATTTTTTGAGTGTAAGAACAGTGTTTGTATTGAGTGCAGAATGAATAGTTTCTTTTCCCTTTCAAAAGTTTTTAAGAGCCAAGTCAGAAAATGACAAAACATGTTATTTTATTTATTAATTAAAGACTAAAGAATTAAAGAATAAATGACACTAGACTTAAAAACAAAGTCACGACTTATTTAAAACAAATGAAAGAATTAAAGAATGTGAAGGTTAAAATTCCTTATTTTATTCAGAAAAATTTAACATTGTCAAGGCTCAAATGGGAGGATTCGACGATGAGGCTTGACTTTTATTCTTTTACCTCAAAATTGTCGAGGCTGAAACTTGTACCTGCACAAAATTTTCACAAATAATATAGAACTTCATTCGTCAACCATTCCATTCAAACACATGATATTACCAAAATAATTCATTTCATTCATCAGAAAAGAGTTTTACACATTGTTCTAGGACCACTTCCGTCCTATCAAACATAATGTCATCCCTCCTATCTTTTCTCCAAACAACCAAATTAATCTATCAAACAAGAACAACGAAATACAAAAGATGTAGGATAATCATTATAGAAATCATCCTTGCTTCGTTTGATCATGCGGATTAGCCAAGTTGGTTCTCTAGGTTATGAATGACAGCAATATGATTTCTCAAGATAGCATCTATTCCATGCTGCCTATTCTAAGAAGCTTTGATAAACTAAGAAACTAAATCTTCTAGAGATTGTTTGTTTCCTTGATAAGCTCCTAAGCCTTGTACTAGTGGTTTCTTAAAATTGGGTGGGTTCAATTGATTTTGAAATTACTATTATTCCATCGAAAATTTGGATGGTTCCTCTAACTAGGATTGTAAGTATTATTGTAAGGGCCAGTCTTTTGGCTAGAAAAATTATTCACAAACTCACAACTCTCAGAGGTCATTCTTTCAACATTTTGGTCAAACAAATTAACAATCATATTTGCTTGGTTTCTCTCAACAGATAAATGTTCAACTTTTCTACTTAGAGCCTTAATCTTGGCAGTCAAATTAGATATAGCATCAATCTCAAAAACTCCTCCTGATCTCTCCTTCTAAGCTCTCGTAGATGACCATTGATAATGGTTGTTAGCCATATCTTCAAACAGATTTAAGCACTTCTTAGGGGATTTATAATTCATACTTCCTCCAGCAGCTGCATCTATTAATTGCCTTGTCCCGTAATTCAATCCATTATAAAAGGTTTGTATTTGGGACCATTTAGCCAGTCTATAGTGTGGGCATCTTTCCAGCAACCATCTAGTAGAACGAAGCAATGCCAACTCTCAACTTGGTTGTTCTAGAGGGTGAGAAATATTTCCTTATAAAATTCTCAGCCATTTGTTGCCAAGTGGAGATGGAGTTCCTTGGCAATCCATTGAGCCATTTTTTAGCGTTCCCTCTGAGGGAAAATGGGAATAATCTTAACTTGATGTTTTCCTCAGACACACCATTTATCTTAAATGTATCATAAATCTCCAAAAATTGCTGCAGATTGCTATTGGGATCTTCATTTTGTAGGCCATCAAACTGGACCATTTGTTGGACCATTTGGATGATATTGGGTTTGATTTCAAAGTTGTTAGCAGCAACCCTGGGTCTATTGATGCTAGTATTGGCTTCATCTAGGTTGAGTCTACAAAAATCGATCATTGTTCGGGGTTAGTTCATCCTAGGCTGTTCATTATCTTCTTAGATTTCTCCATGGTCAACCATTTTTTATTGTTTGATTTTTTGACCTATACGTTATGGTTCTGGATCAAACAGAAACAAGAATTTTGATTGACTCTTAATCATATTCCTACAATTTATTTGAAAATAAATCAGAAGAAAACAAAATATATACAAAGAATGAACATATTAAAGAATAACGAATAAAAGAATAAAGAACTAAAAAAACAAGAAACAAGTATATGCAAAAAAAGAACTAAAAGAATTAAATAATTAAAGAACTGATAAAGAACAGAAATATATACAGCAAATGTACAGAAAAGAAAATAAACAAACAAATATATACAAAAACAAAAAGAAGGTTAGCTCAACAAAAATATATAAGATATATTTACAATGTTAAAGCAACTAGAACAACAAATGAAAATTGATTTCCACTATTGCCCTGTTGGGCTTCAAAAAATAATATTGAATCTAACATCGATTTTCTCGTCAATGGCACAGAAAACTTGGTTTTGTGTTTATTAATTGAATTTCAGTTCATACTGATCATTGATCGAGTCTTTCAAATTTATAAATTCTTTCTAAATCAGTTTCAATGACTACAATCTCACAGGGTAAGCGCACCCATCAGATGGAGCATAGATAGTGATTTAGGACGATCCCAAGGGAATGGTTGATAGCTAGTGTACTTCCAACTTCACCCATTGTTTGGCCAAAGAAAGGTTTTAAAAAAAATCATAAAGAAAAGGGACTATGCTAAGTTAGGAATATTCACAAACTTTTAATGGGTAAAATAAGAAATAAGCCTGTAACTTCTATGAAACAATAGTTCAGGGTTACTTTACCAATTCCTTATTAGAATGATTTCTTAAAAACAATAAACTTTTTAAAAGTTGTTTGAATTATGTGTTTATATCGTCGGATTCTCTAATTTAAACTAAAGCTTCTCTCGAAATCAATAGTTCTAGATCTAGTTGAAACTAGTAATCTAAAATTAATTAGACCAGCATAAAGAATATTAATCTATTGTTTCGAAAAAACAACTCAATAAATTTTTAAAACAAGTGACAGAAAGTCTTCACCTATTCCTCGACAAGACATAGTTAGGATCAACTCCATTAGCAATGACAGATCTATTCACTTAAATGATCTCTTGATATATCCAATTGAAATCAATTGTGGATCTTAGAGAGTACACTACTCCTTTAAAAACCACAAGTTTAAGTTCAAGTCACTAATTACAAATACCCAATCAAATTAACTTGAAAGCGCATTTGAAATCAAACTG
This sequence comes from Combretum micranthum, assembly GCA_024138025.1. NCBI lineage: Eukaryota > Viridiplantae > Streptophyta > Magnoliopsida > Myrtales > Combretaceae > Combretum > Combretum micranthum. Next base: position 377,650 of record JAMXBD010000705.1, read on the forward strand.
AACCAGGAATTGAATTCATAATCTCTAAGCTATAAGAGTTTATTTCTCCATGGTTTTATCAAAATAAGCACGAATTAACAAAAATAAAACATATTTGAAAGATTGATTAATTAATTGCTCAGAAATTCATAGAAATTACAAATATCGGGTTAAATTGATTTTATCTAGAAAATAGAAAAAATTCTCAAGTAAGAAGAAATGAAAATTCTTTCACCCAATAATCATTTAGAAAACTACTCTACGTTAATACTGATTTATACTATTGGTACATACTTTATAATGCACACTTGCATGTTTATTTATAGGCTACTAGGCACGGAAAACATGCCCTACTTTATTGACACATGGCAGATTCTCATTAACAGAATTTGTGATATTTTCCATGTGCACATAGGATATGTGAAAACACTCATTAAAGGTCGCGTGTGATCTATTGATCGAGGCTCATATTAAGCAAATTCAGGCTCGATTTTAGGAATTTTCAAAGTAAATTGTGCGTTTTTGTCCATTGCTCTATCGAGGGAAAATTGAGAAAGTCGAGAATCGTATTGCTGAGGCTCGAGGTAATTTTGATGAAGAATTAGTCTGTCAAAACAATTATCGAGGGTCGAGATTTGAGGCCTGACTTTGAGGCTCGACAATGTATTTTCTCTAGAATGATGCTTGATCACTTCGACTGAAGTTAAGGGTCATGTTGAGATCTCGCAGTTAAGGCTCAATAGATCAATTTTTACTATTTTCTTCCTTTTTTTGGCTTCAGCTGTGACTTTATAAGGCTCGACTTCTACAATCTTGACTTTACTTATTGTTTTTGCTCCAAATCTGATTTAAAACACTTTGATTATTCTTCATTGGATTCTAAGAGCTTCAAAACAACATTATTTATCAAAAACATCAGTTTTACAGGATTTTTATCTAAAATTCTTAGCAAAATGAGCTCAAAATCCTATGAAAAATATAGAGTAAAAATGACTTATCAATAGCTTTACCCAATTCATCTAATAACTTGTCTATTGTGTGAATTGGATATTTATCTTGAATAGTAGCTTGATTCAAAGCTCAATAATCAACGCAAAACTATTAAGACCCATCTTTTTTCTTTACTAATAGTACTGGTGAAGAAAAAGGGCTTGCACTTAGTTTATTTACTCCTGATTCTAGCATTTTTTGAACCAACTTTTCAATTTTGGTTTTCTAAAAATATGGATACCGATATGGTCTCACATTCATAGCTTGCCCTCATTCTTTGAATGAATATGATGTCGAACATTTCTAAGTGGCGACAACGATGATGGAGACCCAAGTACATCATTGAATCTGCATAACAATGCTTCTAAGGCACCATTGCTGGTGGTACAAGATGGTGAAATGTCCACTTAAGGCACAATATTAAAATTATAAGCCACAATGTCAATCTTCATCAGCTACTTGAAAGAAATTTATTTGCATGCAATATTAGTTGAGCTTGTTAAACACACAACCTTGTTTCTCCAGTAAAATTGCATTGTTAGTTTGCTATAATCCAAAGTAATAGGTCCTAAAGCGATCAGCCATTGAATACCAAACATTAATTCAACACCTTGAATTGGCAAGATAGAAATCTAATGAAAAAAATGAATCCTTACAATAATAAAGCAAGATTACTACATAGTCCAGTGCAAACTAATTTATCTCCATTACCAATCAGTACTAAAAACCGAGATACCACTTCAATAGCAATTTTCAACTTATGCACCACACTTTCTTGAATAAAGTAGTGTGTGTTACGTGAATCAATCAGAACATTTAATGCTACTCCCTTCACTTGTCCCTGAATTCGTAAAAGTTTTTGAAACAATTGCTCTTGACAAAGCATGGTAACAAATCTAAAGAACTTTCATTTGATTGGCTATACCATAACAATCATCATGACTACCTCATACTTAACAAAATCAAGAAAATGATCCTCATCATCTTCTGGATGAATCATAAGTAGAAATTTTGATTTGCAAACATGACCCTTGTGATATTTATCATCATAATTATTACATAATCCCTTTTCACGTCTCGTGGCTAACTCAATAGGGGTCAACTTTTTAACAAGCAAAGTCTTCTTATTGTTTTAATCATTGTTCAACACAGATGCTTATGTAGCTATAGTAGGACTAAGTGAATGTACTTTAGAATTATTAGCCAATGGGTCCACTGATTTATTGGATGATACAAAAGAATAACTTTTATGAGTCATATTCATTAAGTAACTCAATTTGTGTTCTTGCAATTTAGCTAAGCTAATTGCCTCTAGCAAAGAAGAGGGTTTGAAACTTGAAAGACAATACCTCTTGTTGCAAAACTGGTTTTATCCAAACATGAAATAGCTTTCAAAAACTCTTGGATAATCTAGAAATCCGATTATAGATGTAAACCCCAAGTATTTATATAATGAAAATTAGAAAATAGAATTTAAAAATTTATGAAAATTTAATATATTTTGAATATGAATGTTAGAATGCATGAATGTTGAATAAATCAAATGTATTAGCTTTTGTAAAATAAATCCAGTAGGAATAGAAATTCAATTTTCAATTGAATTATTTCAAGATATTTGTCAATTAAATTATGTTTTCACATTCTTTTAGAAATTGAATTTCATAAACTTAACTTCTAAACTGTCAAAAATATTAATATAGATTCTTGTAAGGAATAATTTAATTAAAATAATTTATAAACTGAATTGTTGCTAAACTTTGTTTTGAATTTGAGTAATTGATAATTCTAATTTTTAGAAATATAATGACTAATGTGTATTTTATTTTAAGCTAAATTGCTGCAAAATTTAAGTCTTTTAGCCCATAAATATTATGGACCTCACACACTCAATAACATTCAAATAGCCTTAAAAGTCAAAAGTTTACTTTATCTATATATGTAATTATCCTTAAGTGGTAGAAATTTTCATTCCTTTTCCTTCTTCCAAAAACAGACATTTTCACACTCACATACTCCATTTTTCTTCATCAATTTTCCTTCTCAATATGTCAAGAAACTTAAGCCAAGATATAAGTAAATAAGTTAACTCTTGTTTTTCCTTTGTTGTTTTTGCTTTTATGTATGGGTAAGATAAGTGTTATTGTTAGTTGATGGCTGAAGTAGGATGGTTATGAGTTTTGTTGTTGGGTTTGTGAAGTAAAGTTATGGATTTGTAGTATTAAGTCTTAAGTCACGGAAGATATAGCTTATAGACGGTTGGTTGTGGAGTGGATCTGAAGTTGGATTATTGTAAGGTTATATAGAGATGGGAATGGTGAATACGAGTCTTGTATGATAATGCTAGAGTGTATTAGATAGACATGAGACATTTAACGTTGGTCAGAGTGTGTAAAAATATAAAGTTCAAAAGTGTGTTTCGCGGCTAGATGATTGCGAGGCGTGGTGAAGGACGTAGTGAGCTCTGTTTGTATTTTCTGGGTGGATACGCCCCTACCCATGGGGTGTAGCAAAAGGTATGGTAGAATCTATGACCACGCGTGGTGTGGGGTGTGGTGGATCTTGTGTATTGCCCTGCTCCATACGCCCCTTGGTACAAGGCGTAGCCATGGGTGTATGGCCTTTGAGATGTGTTTTTGTCTCCTTTAGCTCTAAAATCTTGTTTAATCCTTCTTTTCTTTGTTAAGTAGTTAGCAATATAAGTTTTTCTATCTTATAGGAGCCCTAGATCAAGACTCGGATTTTCTATTTGATTACTACGACGATTAAAGCGACATGCGAGGGTAAGTGACTCGAATCTGTTTGTGCTTGCAATAGTGGAATATAGTATAATCACATTTGCAAATAATCAAGTGCATGGGGTTGGGAAATCTTGTATGCCATGTGTTGTGTGAATGAATTACAAATCTTAATGTTCCAAAGTGACAACTACTTACTTGATAATAAGTGTGTAGTTTACAATGATGAATGTTGAAAATTGGTGTAACAACTAAATAATTTGATATAAAGCTTATTAGACTTCTAAACTTAAAATGACATGTAGTTCATGACATCATAATTGCATTAACATAGCATTCATGTCATGTGTTAACATTTCAATTCCATAATAATGCTTGTTGAGTTCAGTGAACCTGGTTAAGGTTACCATTAGGCTGTTAGCTTCACAAGAACTAAGTAGGCTTCGAATGAGGTTATCTGTGTTGGAGTTGGCTTTAGAGTATTAATACTTGTGGGGATCCTTAATTTTTAAGAGAAGTGGAGAGTGTATATAATATTTAAAAAAATAAATCAGATTGAAGAGTTCTCTTTCTTTAGTTTTGAGATTTTCATGGGCATGGAATACTGAACTGATCCTTCCACCCCCAGGGAGGGTTGTGAATCCCATAGGCTTGAATTCTAGTTATTTAAACCATGTTTGCTATATATGTTTTGTGAATGCATTGCATATGATCATTAACTAAACTTGTTTGATCTTAGTAAATGTGTTAAGATTCTATTATTCATTGAACTTCTATTTCCTTTAGACTGTTGTTTTATAGGAATATAAGCAAGAAAATCGAAACCAAGATCAGGTGTAGAAGCTAGGACAGAGAATAGACTTATGTATCTATTTTTGAAGGGAAGACCTTAGTTGTAATAGATACTTAGAAATGATGTTTTTAATAGCATAAGTTATGTTTTATTTTTCTTATAAGATTTATTGTAATAGGGTTCTCCTAAAGCCCTTGAAGACCATGGATGTAATAAGTATGTAATGACCTAGATTTGCATGTTATCTTTACTTACGGCTTATATATATATTATATATATATATGCAATATCTTACTTACTCGAGCCAACCATCGATCTTGTTTATCTATCTACTCTAATGCAGGGAATGTTAGTTGTATAGTACTTATGTAACTTTCTAGAGGCCTCAGTTGGTTACATGGTGTATTATTACAACTAAGGTATCCTATAGGGGTGTGACAATAGAGCTTCTTAAATTGCAATTGATATTCATGTGTACTGCCTTCTTGCGTTAAGTCTGATAGTTGACCTTAAAAATCCTCAAATGTAGATGGTTTAAATCTTATTTTCACTACTGAAATAAAAGAAGACCATGTTGAAATTAAATCATTTTTGGTCATCTATTGGAACCATTTCAAAGATCACCTTCCATTACGAATAAAGCCAACTGTACTCTATATGAAACTGGGATCTGATGGAAGTCAAAAAATTGAGTAGCTTTAACGTTACAACCTCTTGGATCTTGGCAAAAAAATCTTGGCAATTCTAACTTAATTCCCTTCATGTATGATAATGATTGTCTAGTTATTCTTGAAGAATATGATGAAGGCAGATTAGTACCATGTGTTTCATTTTTTCCTTGATTCTTACATTGATCCTTTCCACTATTGATTCTTTCATCCATTATGTTTAATCTTGATTGCATTGCATTGAACTTGTCATTTAATTCCTTAATTAGTTTAGAATGCAAAGATACTTCCTTATTCAACCTAAGAAATCCTCTAGTTGCATCAGCTATTATAATGAAATTCAAGAACTCAACAGAAGCACCAAATTATAGGCTTATTATAATAAGCCAATTAAGAAGCCTATTATAAAGAATTAAACCTAATACCATACAACCCACTCTAACAGTAAATCCAACACTTTTAATGAATGAGGCCCACGTATAAGATTTCTAAACAAAAGATAAGAACCTTCGTACAAATCCTATTGACAATATTCACTCACAATCCTCAAAACAAGAAAACCCCTGTTTACAATTTCAAAATCTTCTTCACTATTCTCGTATTATCCAACAACTACGGATGCGACTACTCCATGATTGCAAGGTATGTAATTCTTCAATCTCAGCTTATTGAGTTTTGTGAACTTGTTTCTCTGCAAAAAGAAGAATGATATATTGGGATTCGAGTCAATGATATGGAATGTTATTGATGTAGGTCTGTGTTTTGTTTCGCTTTTGTATGTGAGGATAAGGAAAGGCACTCAATGGTTCTTTGAGCGATTAGCAGCTCCAAAAGAACTTAAGATAGAGGTCAAGAAGATGCATTTCTAGGGTGACTCCTCTTCTAACTGCTTTTCCCTTTTATATGTCTTTGATATTAGTTATTCCAGTAAATGATTTGTCAACTACATTAATCATATTGGAATTCTATTAATGAGCTGATTATACTTCTAAGCTCATCACTAGAATCAATCCGTTGCTTCTTATGTATTAAACTAGTATTCTATACTAAATAAAATCTTGCAAGTATTTGGGTGCACGTTTTACTCTTTTAGTCATATCACAATTCTAGGGTTTGTGAAGGCTTAAGGAGTTGTGAAAATAAAATATATTACAATGAGCGATGGACATACATAATAGTTATCCTTGGTATTTTAAGGAAAGACCATATTGCCATCTTATTTTTCAGCAAATGACATTCCCTACCACTCATTATAAGCAAATTAATTTTATATTACACAAGCAATACAAGTACTAGAACATAAATTTGAATACAAATCCTATGTAAGGAAAACCTTTATTACATGCAATATTTAAGCTTTTATTAAAATTTTTGTATTTTTTTTTTAACTTTACCAACTAAATTAGCAGATTGAATTACACAAGTTCTTTAATTCCCCTCTCAATGCCAACAAGGAGAATTTTATTATTTGTCCAGCATTTACCATATGCGAATTAAAATCCCCATTTTAAAAAATTGATTAAATTTATTAATTATATAGAGATTCATCATTTATCGTAATCATGGAAAAAGAGAAAAGGATATCAACTGTTGGAAACTAAATTCATGTTAGTGGGAGAAGAAAAGGGAAAATATGTTATTTTACTTGTGTACTATCTCACAACAAAATAGAAATACATAACCCAAACAGACATAGATTTTAACATTTAAGAAAACTTCCTTAATTATATCACAATTGTATCTTTTCTAAAATTGCCTATAAAATGTCAAATGGAATATGCAAATTAGTGTTCTATTATATTACTTTAGTAAAAATTGAGAGAATTAAAATGATTAGAAGCAAAGAATTTTGCATGTCCTGCACAAACATGCATAAAAGATGGAAAGCCCATTAACGGCCCAAACGTTGGAGAACGCATCGTAAATCGAAGTAGAGTATTGAAGGCCCAATAAATATAATTGGGCGTGCAGAACCCGCAGGTTAGGCTTATAAAATTTCCCCATTAAATTGATTATTAAGCGGTACAAAAGGAACACTTATTATTATTATTATTATTATTATTATTATTATTATTATGTGCAAATAACCTCGACTTTTGTTTCAATATTGGTATATTCCAGAATTTCAAATATTGCGATTCTCCTCATAATTTTAATAAATTGGCAATGAAAAGATCTCTTCGTCTTAGTTTTTTTTTTTTTTTTTAACACAATCGGGTTAAAAGCTAAAGTGTGTTAAAATATATTTCGATTAGGGGGCTAACCTAAACTGCAGATTATTGTGATCGTTACTAACCAAAGTTTAGATTCCTGAAATCATTTAATTAGATTCTAAAAATGATTCATATGGAAGGGGGTGTTTGGGATTCTATTTCTCCTCTTGAAATGATACAGTCCTTCATACAGGCTCATTTGAGAGGGTCGGCCCACCTTTGTTCATTGATGTGACGGGACCAGTCTTATTGTAATCACCATGGGATTGTAGAATTTTCCCAACTTTATAAGGATTGTAATTTATTACTAAAAGTTACTCTATAGTAAAAACTAGGCACCCAAAATCATTCAGATCAATTATACTTGATTAAAGTCTCTATCTTTCATTAATGTTCACATGATCTCAACTTATCATTTGGAGGAATGCTAGTGATTTTCCTAACCCATTAACCATGAGCACCTAGTGATGCAATGGTCTACACATTCGTCACTTATACTTGAAAAGGAAAAGAGTGAGCCAAAGCCTAGTATGGTATACCACAAACACTCACATGTGATCAAGCAGGCAAACATTCACATGCAAACCTATTACTAATACAACAACCAACATTTTATTATATTTACTTTAAGTTGGACAACCAATCTAGGGACAACTCAGTATCCCGCTAACATGATTATAATAATATATAAATAGACAATGTGGGTATTCTTTAACAACGATGAATCCAAAACTAAATATTAGGTGCTCTAAAATCCAAAAACTAAAACACTTAGATCTATCCAAATCATTTCCATGCATGACTCCACTCTTAGATAATGTCACACATGGATTATTGAGTTGCCATGATAATAGCATGGATATCTTTACCTATTACCAATAGCTAATATAGCTAACTATTTAATTAATCAATTTATGTCACTATTTTAACAAGCACAAGCAATAAGTATACACGTACTTGGAAATCATTACGTTCTAAATTCTAATATCCATCGCCTGAATCACACATAAATAAGTTATTAGAACCTTCTACACATCTAATTCAACTTGCTACATTCCTATTATACTCATCCTTACCTTGCTATTTCTAGGTTCTCAAGATATCAAAGAAACTCTAATCTTACATGGAAGAGTGATAAGTGTCAAAAGACCTTATTATTCACATTGTTTTCATATGATATTATATAGATTTCATGTGAATTATTAAAGAAATGATACTCTTATGGTTAAAATGTTAATTTCACGAATAAAGGAAGATGGTGAGCTTATGGATATTTGAATGGTTAAGAGAGATTTTACTGAAGAAATGGACAAATTGAAGATTTATAAACATATATGACATTTCTGCATAAGTTGTGTAGAACATTGGTGTAAAAAGCAAAAATTAATCATTAAGCGATTTTTGAGTATATAAGGAGCTACAAAAGTTGTGTATCATGCATGTGTAGAAGTTGGAAGATGATTAGAGGCGTTTTTGAACCTATGTGAGTTCCTACACAGATTGTGATCGGGGTCATGCAGAGTCATTTTAGGCAAAAATCATGAGTTTTTGTCCTACACGACCGTGTAGGATGGTCGTATAGAAAATATTTTGCCTTCTCCTATAAATATTGATCTTTACTTGTTTTTTAGGATCTACATCATTATTCAGAACCCTAGAGAGAACATTACGAACTTCAAGAGGAGAAGTGCTAGGGCATCATTGAAAATCACAAAACTTTATTTAAGGTAATTATTTTACATCAGATTACTTTCTATTCTAGATTTCATGTTATAAATATAAAATTCATGGAGGAGTAGAATTCTTTACCCTAAGTCTTGTGAAACCCTAGATCTATGCGCTTAATTTATTTGATTAATGAAAGTTTATGTTCTTGAGTCTTTCATGCATTCCTTACTGTTCTTGTGATTAATTTGTGGATAAAATTGATTACATGTTTGATTTCTTTTAGATAGAAAGATATTTCATCTAATAGAATAGATCTACACGAATAGAGAAGTTTGGATATGAACTTTTTGCATAAGGATTAAACCTTTGCTAGTAATCTTGAACAATAATGCAATTTTATATATAATTAATGATGAAAGATTTCCATTAATTATGTAGGGCTAGAATTCAGTTATCTTGAAAGAGAAGTTGATGAATTTAGGAATTCTTGCAGTTTAAGATATAAACGATTTGAATCAATCCTTTGTTATAAGAAATTAGGGTTTAAGGTGGATTAAGATAAGAGATATCATTTCGTGATGTATTATTCCTAGGAAGACATATAATTAACTATTAGGGTATTAGTTAAATAAGTTTTCGTTATATATCATCTCAATTATTAGGTCAAATAGTAGAGGAATAGTAATACTAGTAATTGATATCCAGATCCTAATAACGCACCTGTAGTGATTTTGTTCTACAATCGATATTTGTGCTGCCTTAGAGTTTGTCATAGGATTTCTATTGGGTTTTATTATTTATTATTTGATACGACTAATACGCTCTCATGAAAGAGTTAATTAGATCCTAGTAATTTTTTTTGGCAAGAAAAAGATGATTTTTAAGGTGTTAAACAGCACAAACTAGGGCTAAGTGGGTATAGGGTTGGCCATCACTTAGATGGAGAAATTAGGTCATAAAGAGGTCCACAAGCAAAACATTTGGGGGGGAGGGTGGGGGTGCGCGGGACGGGACAGACCTTATGTTCTTATCCAGGCATACGTTTTAAGATACATAGAGGAACATGACTATGTACACAAGATCATGTATATATCGTGTTCTTTCCAACTTCCTTTTTTGTTGAAAACACGACCTAATACACAAGCTCGTGAACGATTATGTATTTCTAGAAAAAACACTATTTTACTGCAAGGAGGTATATAACCTAATGCATGTGCCCATGTATTGGTTGTGTGCTTCTAGAATTCGTCCTTTTTCACCAATTTTCTCTCCTTTTGATTTAAAAACTTGTTTTAATCCTTTTACACATGTTTTATCACTCCCAAAATGTTTTCAAATTGCTTTGTACCCACATTAAACATCCCACACCCAAAATATACCATCATCAACATTTAATGTTCATAAACTGACACAAACACATACACACACACACACACAATAATTACATTACCTTCTTGGATTTCCTTAATGCTTTCCACTCCTAAAACATTATTAATCTTTATATTTTGAAACTCCTTTGAGAAAATATTCTAAATTGTCATTCTCTCATTATAATTTGCTATCAACAATAGGACGTTAAAGTTTTTAATGTTTTCTCATTTAATTCATTAAAACGATTGAAGTAACATGAATAAATATTGTTACTTACCTTTGTATTCTGTTGAAATCCTCTGAGAATCATAGAGTAAAGTTGACTGGAAAAAGAAGTTTGCTGTGTATGAATGGAAAAAGAGATGAGAAAAGAGACTGTTATAAGAGTTTTAAATATGTTGCTATCAACATATCTTATAACAGAATATGGTATTTGGACAAGGATACCCTTCTTTTAAATTCTTAATTACTCCCCTGTATTACTTATGTTTTTATTTATGTTAGGGCATTTTATTCTCCCCCATTAAAAGAACTTTCGTCCTTGAAAGAACCCTTAACCATCATGAATACCAATGTTTATTCCATGCATTCTTTTATTCCTTCAGTTGTTCCCTTTAGCTTTGAGTTTGTTGTACCTTGATATATTAGATTTACTTGTTTGTTAAACATGACCCTCAATTTACCCTACCTTGATACATTTCCAACTTGATTATAACTCAATTGAAGATTTAGTGTCCTGAAAATAGTTACTTGATTTAGTTGGTACATACCTTGTCAATATCTTTAATGAAGAACACTATAAACATCAATTTAACCTAAGGGTAATGTCGCTCCATATACCTATTCACCAATTACTCATTCTATAGGTACACTTCTCATTGTAATAAGATCTTAAAACCTAAAATTTGAATTGTTATCTTCTCTTATTCAATTAACGCTCTCAATAATTATAAGCCATCTGCATTCTTTTGCCACATCAATTTAACCCTACTAATAGCAGTATTTTGGCTAGATTTATAAAGCTAAACGTGATGTAATTAGCAATAATATTTTAAACTTTGTAGATTGAATGATTATACTTGAAATGCATGGATGATAACACTTTTAGAGGATGACAAGGTAAAGGAGGCATGTTTTTTAACTGGGAAGACTAAAAGTTATAGGTCCATATGTTTTTAACGGATTATGCTACCAAATAATTTGAAAATAAGTGGATCTTTTGTCATGGAGTTGAGGCTATCAATAATTTTTTAAGCAGTTATCCTTCTTTTCAATTTCAATAAGACAATACATTGTTTTAATACTTAATAAACCAAAAAGTGTATCTCAATGTCATTTCATTAGTTTATATAGTTTTTCTTATAAGATCAAATCTAAAGTCTAAGCAAATAGGCTAAGACCATTTCTAAACTCAATAGTTTCCCCATTCCGAATTGTCTTTATACCAAATTGATCAATTTAAGGCAATGTAAAAAATGACTCATGAAGGTTTTCCTTTTAAAGATCTAATAAAATAAGAATAACTAATTATTGTGCTTTAAAAATTGATATGATTAAAGCTTATGATAGAGTAAAATGGTCTTTCATAAACACGGTTTATGACTCTCTATCTCTCTCTGTCTCTCTGAGTTTTTTTCACAAACCTTAGTGTAAAGGGGAGCGGTTACGTGGCTACCCCTCTCTTCTAAATCTCTTTTCATTAATTATTGCAATAATTTTGTAGATCTATCACTACTGATCTAAAGAGCCACATATCTACTACCTCCAACAATATATCTGAGTTGTATTTTATTTCTTTGATTATCATTAATAATTTGGATGGTTTGAAGAGCATGGAGATCAAACATACATTATTTTGTTGGTAGCTTTTAAAATAAGTAGATTTTATTTTATGTATTTGTTATTGATATTTTTTAACTTTGTTTTCATTCCTTAAATGGATTTTATCATCCCTTTTATGGAATCTAGTGTACTCAACAGTTGATTGAGTTTTATCCTCTTTGGAGAATTTCTATCCTCTAAATGGACACTTTGATTGTAGAACAGATGTGCCCGTTTATATAGTTAGTTAATTGTATGTCTAACTCTTTGTTTGTCGTTTTTCTTGTATCGATTATTATAATTGATGTAATTTCTTTTCATTGAATGAAAAAAGAATTCCAAAAAAGAAAAAAAAAAACACTTCAATGAACTTTTGTTGCATATACTGATTAAAAATCTTGAATTGTTCATTTGTGTATTCAACTTGCAAAAAATATTGAATTAGGATCAAAATAAAAAAAAAATAACACATACATGGTTCTAAAATTTATTCCATTGATACACTCATAAAATTCTCTTTGATTAAATGTCTTTTGATCATCATTGAAGTGTAAGCTTCTATGAAAAGAGTAAATTGTGCTTAAGTTTCTTTGGATGGCATGGATCTCTAATTGTAGTAAAGTACCATGGTTGAGAGAGGCCTAAAATGTAAATTTCAAAATATCCTTTTTGCCTTTATAGAGTTAAAAAATGGAGTACTTAAGAGTTTTAGATTATAGGTCCGCGTCGGCTTTTGTAGTTCACATTAACTATTGTTGAGCTCCAAAAGTGCTAAAATGTGTGGGCACAACAATGATTTGGAGATTGATGAGTGAACATTGTAGCAAAGTATGTCCATTCAAAATTGAAGTTCTAAGCAGCTACTATAACAATTCAAGTGCCGAGTTGATTTCGAAGTGTCTAAATTATGGTGATGAGAGTTCATGATAGTTTGAACTTTAATATACAACTTTGTACTCAAGTGATAGCAGAAGCTTTAGGTTAGTTTTTGTATGAGTCCATACCAAGCTCCAACAGACTAAAGTGTAGTCCACATGTCTAACATAAAATAACAGAAAATCTAATGTGAACTCACCAATGCAGTACACAAGCATTTCAAGGTAATTACAAAGCCAATCATTTTGAGCTTTTAAGAACTCTTGTGCACTCAAATGACCAAGGTGGTTTGATACTACAAGTTGAGTAGATGTAGTAGACTTTAAGCTAAAATTCACATAGAGTTGATTATAGTAATATCCAAGCTTTGGCTATCAAAAGTTGACTAGATCAGAAGACTGACCTACTAAAGCTAGTCGAGCTCCTTGAACTACCAAAAAAATTGAACTAACAACATAGGTGTTGGAGAATTGAGATAACATTTCTCAAACGTCAATTAGTAGAATAAAACTAGTCTTTAAGCTTCCCTTAGATGAATGACCCAAACAATGTATAAGGAGCAGTTATACACATTTTAGAGCTTTTAAGGTGCTATACCAACTAGAATCTACATCTGCTGAGTAATACGGATGCTAAGCGCCTAGAATTGTAGCTAAGCTTTTCTACAGCAAAACCAAGATGCAACTTTTGATTTCTTACAATCTTTTTTGTCATGTTAGAAAATTAATTAAGGTGTACGAAATGTGTTGTTTTGTTATAGGTGTGACGGATAGAGCATGATTCATTTCAAGACAGCAAGTGACCAAGCTTTGAAAAAAACCAATATTCAAGTAGAACTTTTGAGCAAAAATTTCAACTTTATCAAGTTGCTGATCTTCCTTAATAGAGTTAAAAGAGTTGCAATATAGTAGACTAAATATTCATCATTTAACCCAATTGAGTTGTTGTCGCAACATATAATGTAGATCCAACCTAGGGTTTATCTCAAGACGTTGATTCACACAAGAATACCATCCTATGATCTTCAAATACCTATTGATTCAATGAATAACTAGGTAATTTGACATCAAATACACAATCCACACAAGGAATATGATATTTGGAAGGAAAGGAGTAAAATACTCTCAAATATTCAATCCAAAAAAAGATAATAACGTTTCTCACGCACTAGGGTTCATATAAAGAAGACAAAAGGAAACTCAAAAGTTTAAAAAAATAAAATAATTTGAATAACTAAAGCTAGATAGTAGGTCTGTGGCCTAGCAAAGTACGCAACGGCTTAGATTGAAAAAATAACAGATATCGCTATTGGCTAACACTTCTGCTGCATCAGTTGTTAAGTTGAATTGAAAGGAAAGTGGCAGAGCACTTAATGAAGGCTTGGGTTAACCATGATGGGTTGCAATAGATCGAGTTGTAAAAGGGTATTGCAATAGTGGCACTTCAAATCAATTTGAATAATTCTCAAAGACCTAGAACAGAGCAAGTTGAAATATACAAGATAAGTCATCTAAGAGTGTAAAGAAATCAAACTTCAAAAGGAGAGCTGAATTGTTTCCAAAGTCAGACTTAGTTGTAAGATAGCTAGGACACCAAGCACCTTTAAAGACCAAGGTGATTCCTAACCTACCCTAACCCTACAAGATTGAGCAAAGTATTCCTTTAGTTGATTTTCTTTTATCTTTATATGTATTGGACCAACTCTTTTAAGCCCTTTATTAAAATTTTAGGAGACTTATTTTGTCCTCTCTACATTACCACAAACTTCAATACACTAAAACACTTACCTATATTTCCTGCTTCCCATAACACTTTATACATCTCCCCCTATGTCCAGCATTCGATGGTTACTTTTCTTTGTAACTTTTTACACACTCCATGACACTCATTCCATTACACATCACACTCTACAATACTCCCATAGAATATTCACTTAATCCACTTCAATTGTACACTTTACCTTCTACATACCCATACATACCACATTTCCATACACCCTTCCATCTTCATTCGCATCACCACTGGTACTATCTATTGCTACTTTCCTTTGTGGAGATGCACCTTATAGATTTAAGAAGATATTCTTTCTTTTCTTAGGTGTATCTTTCTCCTTAATACACCAATATTAATTTAATAGGTCATAGCTATTACAACAGTTGTTGAAAACTGGGGAGGGGCAGGTATTTATTAAGACAATAGAAAAATAAAAAATAAAAAACTCTATTAGGTGGTATATAATTTTTTTTTTGAGGGAATAAATTGATTTTAATATATTAAATTAAGAGTCAAAATTCTTTTTTTTTTTTTTGGGGGGGGGGGGGGGGAGGGGAGGGGGTGAGGGGGTTTATTAAGGTAATAGAAAAAAAAAAAAACCTCATTACTAGGTGGGTACACAATTTGGTTTTAATATATTAAATTAAGAGCCAAAACTCATTTTTCTAAAGCACCTTTCCACCTCTTATATTAATATATTAATTTATTTTTATTTTTTGGTAAAAAAATATATTTCTTTCTTTGCTCTCTATGAAAATTTTCATTGTCAATTTTAGGTCTTCTTCACTATGGTAAGTCCTCTTCTTCATTTCCATTAAAACTATTACATCATCTCTCCTATTCTTGATATTCAATTATGATGAATTTATCTAATTCACAAAAAAAAAAAAAAAGAGTGAGAGAGGCGGGCGGGTGAAGGTTAATGGAATATTAAAAGATTTTATGCCAATGTTTGTTATTGTGGGCTATCTCAATATTCGTTTACGTTTCTAATATATATATTCATTTTCTTTCTAGATAGATTATGAATGTGATGCATGCTAGGCATGGATTCATAATTTCCCATATTCTAAGAATCGAAGTAGACCTTGACCCGATGAAATATCCAGAATAGAATCAGTAGTATAAATTAAACTTGACTCTAGATCTGAGAATTCTACGAACCTTTATATAAATTGATGGAAAGATCTTGACACATTGGTTGAGTAATCCTAAGAACCTCGATATAAAGATCTCGACCCTATAGGAAATATTAATCAAGAACCTTACTATAACGAAGAACGCAATAAGAATTTAAAATTCTTGAAGAATTCACAAGCTTTCAAAAGAACTCAAAGAGAAGAATTTCTCTCAATCGATTTCAATTTCAAAGTAATTCGTTCTTTAAACAAATACAAAGGACCACATATATTAGCTAAATGGATATCTAAAAGACACAAAATAAAACATGTCTATTGCACAATCAAAGCTGGCAGCCTTTGAAAATATTGAATCTATACAGTCTGTACACCGACTAAAGGCTAGCGGCATAAACCCATAAGCCGATGGTGTAAGCTTAAAGGTCGACGGTGTTGGGACCAAAACTGACAGCTATGGGTTAGCTTTAATTTTATACTCCTTGGCATCATCCGATATAATGAAGTTGCTTTGATCTTTGCCATTTTGTCCCACATTGTTGAACAAATTCATTTCACCCTCCATAGTTAATCTAATATGTTTCCTGATCCTCTATGAAGTTCTTGTAGTAGTAATTGAACTCATCCTGAAGTTTCTTAGATTAGGATCCCATGATCATGCCTCTGGATACTTGAATTTGTTGTGGTATTAAGCATAGGTAAGTCGTCATCAGAATGTCATGTGTATTGATCAATGACTGGAAAAATTGGTTGTTGATGAATATAAAAATTCCCTTAGTTCAAGATCTATTTGAAAACTCCCCTTAATCCATTCATAAAGAATACAATGTACTAAACATCACTATTATTGTGACAACGAAACTCTCCTTCCTTCATTACTACATATCTCCACTAACTCCACCCCTTTATCCCTTTTTTACCTCTATCTATTGAACCTAAATTCTCAAAATCCCCTCGTTTCATTACCGCATCATCAAAATAAGGCCAATAACCCATCTTGCATAATGATTGTTTGACATAATTCGTCATCCAGCAACCATCCTTGGCAGACCATCATCATCAATTTTGTTTGCAACATGCTTGGAGAAGATCTCTTATTTTGCTCCTAAATGAAAATAGTCACTCATGTTCAAAGTGACTCCCATACTTATTTCTCTACCCTCAAAGCTTGTGTTGGTAAGGTCATGCATGGGCATTTCATTTACGCTAGCATATAACTAATAATTGTTTATTATTTATTTGTTGAATAGGTATTATTCTTATTTGAGTAGTTTGGAGAATCAAAGGTGATTTCGACTAGTTTTATTGTAGTAAATATAATTTAGTGACAAAAGTGTTTGATTTAGAGGAATGGCACTGCTTGGTATGCTTACATTTCATAAGATTGGAATTGAAAAAATTAGGTTAAGAAGGATCAATAGTTGGTTTTATATTGTATTTAGGAAATTTGTTTTCTACGCTAGGAATTATGAAATCGTTATGGCTTTTTTCTTTTTTTTTTAATTTTTATGGGTAGAGGGATAACGTCAAAAATGATACTTGAACTTTTATAAAAAATTCAATTAGGTATTTGAAGACTGGTTTTGAACAAATTGGTACTTAAAGCAAGTTTTCACATATATTTTTCTTATATGATGTTTGGTTTTGAATAATTTGATACTGAAATAAGTTTAATTAGATAGGAAAAATGTATTTAAAAACTTCTCTAAGCATCGAATTGCTCAAAACCAAACTTTAAGTAGCTAATTAAACTTTTTGTAAAAGTTTAGATATCAAATTATTCAAAACCAATCTTCAGGTATCTAATTGAACTTTTTGAAAAGTTCAGGTACCATTTTTGACATTAAGCTTTTGTTGAAATGGTATGACTATTTTTAGCACCTTCAATCCTCTTTGTGATTTATCTAGTCTCATGTATCATAACAACTTTGAACTATGTCAATTGAAAAAGATAGCTTTGAAATTCAATACTTTATACCATGTAATGAGTTAAAGTAAATTTGTTTTTCTTTTCAAGTAATTAATTGGAAAATTATTGGGGCTTGTTATGCAAAAGCAATTCCATCCAAATCTAAGGTTCATTTTATTTTTATATGTATTTAAGTGATGGATTTGTATTTTTGGCACTTCAATTTGTTGGTCCCGAAAAGATAACCAAGAGGGGAGGTGAATTGGTTATAAAATTTACTTGTAAAAATTTTGAATAAATTTCACACCACTTGGTTATTCAACTAAAATGGCTTTGAAACTTTCTTAAAACAATAAACTGAACAAATAAAAACTTTGAACAATAATTTGGATCAAAATGATTTGCTTAAGCTCACGAAAAATCAAATATCAATTCAAAACTTTTTGCTTCCAGAAACCTTCTGACTAACTCTCTGATTAAGAAAATATAAGTGAGTTACTCTCTGATCAACCTTCTGAGCATATATCATAGTTATGAACAACAAATAAAATTGCATGAATTTAAAGAGAGATAAGGGAGTAGAGAGTGCAAAGTTGAATTATAGAGGTTTGCCTTGAGCGTCAGTCTTCTCTTCTAGCTCCAAGCCAGGGTCCCGGTATTCCACACCTGTTGTGTTCCACTATCCAATCAAATCAATAAAGTTACAAGATGTTCTTGCCAATTCTCTTTGGCTACAATTCACTCAGCTTGATTCTCCTAAGCAATCAATCTATTGAGCCTACTTGTAACTCTTAATCTCTCATCAAATGAATAAATCCAGATCAGAGGAAATAAAGTATGGGTCCTCAAAATTTTCAAATAAAGAAGATAAATGGAATGGCAGTAATTTGCTCAAATTTAAGGGAAATTCGTGGCTATTTGTTTTCTCTTGTTTTTCATGTGATTGTGCTTGCTTTTCTCTATCTTGGGTGGGTATACTTATCCTTGTATCTTCCAACGGCTAGAAAATCAATTGGATAAACTTTGCTCCTTATTTTGTGCATAATATCAGCTCATCTTTTTCTTCAAAAACTGTAAATTTTGAATAACTTGAGATCTTGTTGTTGTTATCTCAAAATTCTTGCTCCAATGGATAAGTTTAAATCTCCAGCAACTTGTATAATTATCTTGAACTTGAAATTCGAATTTGAAATCACCATTGTTGACATATTCCTTCATCTGGTACTGTTCATGCAACAAAAAGATCGTGTTTTCCACAAATTTTGACTTCCTTGTATAGACAAATAATCATCAGACAAGTTCCTTGCATATTTGGATCATGTCTTCCATATCTCAAATAAAAATTTGAATAAACTATTGAAAATGGAACCTTGTAAGTCATGTAGTTTTTCCTTGTTGTCAAAACAAAATTTTCTAAAAAAATGAACTTTAATCCAACGAAATTTGAATCCCTATGGATATTGAACCAACTTTGTGGAACACATTGAGTATATTACCCAAATATACTCAACATTGGAGATGGGTCTTCAAAATATGAAATCCATAAAGAAAAATTCGAATCTAGAGCTCACTGTTCGTTTAGTAACTTTTTTAAAAAAGTTACAGGTCACCTTCTGACGAACCTTCTGATAGTTTAAAAAGCCAGTGGAGTACCTTTTGATTAACCTTCTAATAGCTCATTTGTTCTTGAAATTCTCCAAACACTTTCTAAAAATTATTCTTTGCATAGAGCCTCTTTTGAAATCATTCTCTTAAGTCATTGTAAACCACTTTGATTATATTGAATCCTTGCACACTTAATGAATATGTTAGTAGTTACTTACTCCTTTTTGTTATCATCAAAATCATCATTTGAGCGAAACCAACATAATTTCAAACTACAAAAAAGTTTTTTTTTATCTGGTTTATCTAGGTATCATTTTAGATCAACCATTTTTTCCCTCACAAACAAACAAACAAACCTTTTTGTAGGTGGCAATTCATATTGAAAACTTGGAATTTGAAAAAATAAAGTAGCATGTCCTAGACTAATTATTTCTACTGGAACAATGCTCACATATTGTGTTCTTTTGACTTATCCTATAAAATTTGATTGGTTTCAGTAGTCTCATTTGTTTGCAAACATCTTTTTTGAGTTATAAATTTTAAACAATGGTTGGAGAAGGAGTAAGACTATATCTTGCAATAACATTGAAAAAGTACAGAGAAACTAAATAAGTTGAGGAGATTAAAATAAGTGTTGGAGTCATTATATATTTCCAATTAGGTAAATAACATCAAAGGCATCAGTGTGTAAGTGTAAGCTCATTTGAGGTATTAATGTTTTCAGTGGTAAAAAAATGAATCAATGTTTGAGGGTAAATTTATTGAATCTATCAACATTTCAAGTGGTTAAAAAAAGTTAGTCAAATAATGTATTAATAATTTGCCATTAACGAAAATTAATGAAACTTAGTTGAAAATTAATCCAAATATTAATATCTTAAATCAAGTTTGTAAAACATTATACCTTATTTCATTTACTTGGCGAAATTGTTTATTCCTCTTTTTAACCAATCAAAATGTTGATATCTTAAATGAACTCTTAAACGTTGACACCTTTTGTTTTATTTCACTTAGTTCCAATCATTTTAAGTTTGTTAAGCTGAGTTTTTTCATCAATTGCTTCAGCCTTATGTAGTGTGGTTATTTGGACTGGTGAAACTGAGTTTAGAACTATTACACATTGTGTTCATTCCCAAGAAGACAAATAAAAGCAAAAAGTTTTATTGTAAAAAATAAGTGTATGCTTGTTCAAGATCTTTCATTATGTTTTGTTATTAAACAAGAAAATCATTGTAGTTCTTAGTTTGGCTTTTGGAGGAAAAAAAATAAAAGATTTGTCACTTGCTTGGATGCTTACATATCATTTTGACTAACTATATTGAGAGGAAGATTTTGCATTTGCTTGTTGAACTTGATAATGAAAATCACAGCATACTGTGATAACTTGAAAGAATAGGTCTAAGCCTATGTAATTGCAAGACATAAAGTGTCACGTCCTAAAGCGTTTCCTAAACACGACAGTCTGCCACACTTGATATCTAAACTCAAGTATAACAATCGTAATCACTTCATGAGTTTAAACACCAGGTGTAAAGCTCATGCTCAACATATAGGGAACCATACTTTGAATCGAAATAGCTTAAGAAGACATATATAGCAATAAGAATGTAAATCATAATAGTTATACCTGGATTAATCTATTACAAGATCTAAGGGGCATACCCCCGTCAAAATATTAAAAGTCCTTAGGTCCTCAAAAGTCTCTTACAACAACAAATATATATATATATATAGATTAAGGAGATTCAATTAGAAGTCTATGCCTAACATCTAGGTCCCAACTTCTTCAAAAAGCTCCTTAAATTCCAAAAGTTGTACCTGAGGAAAGTGGCCTTTCAGGGATAGCCATAAATAATCATACTGCAATAGGAAACTATAGGGATATAAGCTTACGTGTAAACCCGTATTCTCAGTAGTCAAGAAACCCCGGGAGTTGGAAGCGAAACCTTAATCCGGTCCAGTTTGAGTCTAGTGAGCGAAGCCTAGGAACCCTAAATCCAGCTTTCCTTCGGTTTCATAATAAAAGGAACTTTATAAAGTAAATGAATTTGAATTATTGTTCTAAAGTACATTTTAAACCTTTGAAAGTTTAAATTCGGGAATTTTTCAATTCCGGGCCTTCCCGAGCTCAATTACGGAAAAGCGTGCCCCGGACCACGGATTCAGAAAAATGTTCCGAAATATTCATTAGGACCGTAATTTTATAATAATTCCAAAAATATCAATTTTATAATTTTCCGAGCTATAAAAATTACAGTTATCGCTTTTCCGGTGTTTTCGGTACAACCGGTAAAGTGGATGTCTTGTCTACTATTCACAAGTACAACCTACACTACACACTGCCCATACCCTATTCTTACATCCTTACAAATACTCATTTCAATTTTCTTTTCCAATAAATTTTGTCTCTTAATTAATTATCCATTTATTACATTTTGCAATTTTTATTCATTAGTAAATCCTAATTCCTTCATATATAAACATTTTTCTCTCTCTCTCTCATTTCTTCTTGTTTCAAATTTGTAAAGAGAAAAACTCTCTTTTTCCCTTGTGCCGTGAGCTTGCCCCCTCCCTCTCTCACAACTTCAACTTGTTTTCTTCTCTTTTCCATTCAAGACTCCTTTGGTATGTTGATTTTAGGCTTGTTCATCCCAAATCTTGTAATGGCAAGATCATTCTTGTGTGTTTTCTCATTTAATCCCAATGAGCATGAGCAAGGGACATGAAAACACTACTACAAGAATCTCAAGCCATCACAAGAAGTGGATCTAGTCTTTGAATGAGTTTTGTTTGAAATATCAACTTGTTCATGCATGTAAAGTAGAGATCTTGCATATATATTGTTGTTCATGCCATGAGATCCATGATTCATGCATTATATATAGTAGATCTAAAGTTTAGACATCCACATCTTCATGTACATGCATGATCATAGGTTATTTTTTTCCATGCATTGATGATCATAAAAATGTAGTCTTGTTCATGTATAGGTGTTAGATAGTAGATTTCATATATAGAAGCAAGAACATTGAAAAAGGAAAGGTTTTGTTAAATATGCAATGTTGGAAATTCGGATGAAATGGAAACCCTACCTTAAAACCACCAAAATCATTTTTAAACTCATTTTCATAAGAAAAATGAAGGGTATGTGTAATAGATATTAAAGGAATGATTTTCATAAGTTTGATGAGTTTAGGCATGATAGGAATGTAAAACAAGTGGTGGAAGTTAGAATGAAAAATATTGATATGTTGATCAATGGTTAAATTCGTAATTTAGGTTCATGCCTACAAGAACACTTAGTATCTAAGTCTAAATTGGATGTTTTATAAGCTAAATGAAGTCCTTAGATAATATATATATTGGAGCTTCAAATTTTAAGTTCATTAGACAAGTTTTTCCATAAGAAAAATGCAAGAAAATGAAATTTCAAAAATTCGGATTTTTACAAAAAGCTTGTTTAAAACATGTTTACCAAATGAAAAATGGGAATTTTTATGCATGAATGAAGGCCATGATTAATATAGACTTTGAGAACTTATTTTCATTTAGATAACAAGTGGATTACAAGATTAAAGTCAAAGAAACCCTAAGAGTGTAAAGTGGAAGAATAGCTTCTTAGAAATAACCTTTAGGAATTTTCTAACACTTAGGAGTTCATAAGAGTTTATTATCACAAAATCATCATGACCATGCATATATTGAGTCCATTACATGGCATTCATGTTAGTAATTCATTCCTATACCATTCATGCATGAATCATCAACTAGGAACATTTCTTATCAAAAGTAAAACAAATTTTTCGGAATTGAGAAATGGCAGAACAGAACTGATCCCACTGTTCCGTGACTTTACTATTTTCAAAACTTGAAATAATACTAGAAATAGTAGATCTTTCGAAGTAGATAGAGATCGATATAAAATTTGCGAAATTCCGAGTTAAAATGACCAAGTTATGGCCGTTTTAAGTCGGAACTTCCGCAAATAGCGAGAAATCCGAATTCATTAGTTTAGATGTATAGCTTGATTTAGTTACATAATGAGAGTCTCATTAGGATTATTCTTGCTTGGTAGGTGATCCCGAGCAGGACGACACCTACCTCCCGACTACTACTACTAGAAAGATGGCGTCCAATGGCCGAGTGAGTTTTACTTCCACTCTCAATTAATGAATGTGATTGTAATGTAGTGGCACTAGTGGTGTAGGCAAAGATAAAAAGAAATTGTATATGCATGATGGGGTATATGGGAATTATATATGTTGTCTACTGCTGATATGTGAAATGGAACTTAAGGAATATCGAAACCGGGTGTTAAGCTATTGACTGATTAGCTAGTATCTTATGATGAATGTCTGCGAATACTTGTTGGTCACCTAAAAGAATTGAATTAATGAATATTCGACTTCAATTGTAAATTGGATCATTCATATCACGATGGGGTTGGAGCATTCGCATTGGTTGGTTTTTCGTGATCCATAAAACGAATATGTTGGTTAATCGTGATCCATAAAAACGAAATATTGTTAGTTGACCGTGAGCTTAAACGGCGTCGTACCGCAGGATTCGTTAATCTGCTAACCCGGGATGGAGGGCGCAAGTCCATCCACATATGATTTCCGGTTGGTCATATGTTTGTTGATCACATTTGTATGATGCATACACTTGCTTGAATAATCACTTGCTTGAATGATTGTATTTAATTGTGTTATGGAAGTTATTACTCACTAAGCTAGTTAGCTTACGCCCCCATAGTTTTTATCTATTGCAGCACGAGTTTATATGGCTTAGGCCGAGGCAAGCCACAGCACAGGTACCGGAGATAGGAGTTTCCATAGAAGTTTAATCCATTCTTTTGTATAGACTTCCGTTGGAAACTAAGGACTCTGGATGACTGTAATGGACTTGTTATTATTTTGCGGGGAATGCCCCTTAGATTTTGTAAACTATAATTATGCGTTTTGATTTATTATCTATGGCTAATGAATGCCACATTAAACTGTTTAACTCCATTTGTTGAAGTATTCTATTGTCGTAAAGGAACGCTTTATATCTATTTAAGACTCCCAAAGGGCTTGGGTAGGGAACTCAAGAGTCTTACTTAGCATGTGGCGCGCTGTTACGTTTAGGATACCCTACGGGGCTTGACATTACGAGCTTAGTAAGTTTCACTTCCAAATTAAATACTATATCATACAATAAGGCAAGCAAGTTATATTGGACAACCATATGATATGCACAAGCACATAAGCATACAAGACATAAGACTTTCTGGGAGTCTTATGTTGAATGGATTTACGCTCTCCATTCGGGATTGGGTGTTTCAGTCCCATACGACCATAGATTTTAATTTTTCTCATTTTCATTGTGGTTGATTCAAGTGCCCACCCACTCACAATTTTGTTGTTGATACAAGTGCCTACACCACTACCATTTCAATTCCGGCCATTACGCCAACATTCAAGTTTATAGGCTCCTCATTGCCCAGCTATTATGCCTTCTTCCTACAAAGGTATAATAACAAATGCAATGTGACTCAACATATGGTATGCATGGTCAATTTGATTATAAGATTATGACATATTAATTAACAATTTATGGGCGATCATAGATATTGCAGACACTACAATTCTATACTAAATCATACAAATATTTACAACAATCCCATTTCGATATTCTTATCATCAATTCACCCAAATAGAATTTACATGCACATTCAAATTTTATCTTGCCCTAATTCTAATGCCACTATCATTACAATCACAATCATAAGCATATAATTTAAAGATAGTGAATTCACTTTTCTATGGCGCGAAAATCCACTTAATTGTAATAGTCCTCGGGAAGGTTTAGTCTGTCTCCCAAGTCTCCTAATCAAAAGAAATAACTCCAATGAGTATTTTTATGAAGTTTGAATGAACTTATAAATTCTATTCTAACAAGTTCGTCAAAGTTTGTCTAAAAGGAAATTTTAACTTAAAACGGCCATAACTTAGTCATTTTAACTCAGAATTTCGCATATTATATACCGATTTCTACTTGTTCGACAAGAGCTATCTATTTCTAGAGTTTATTTCCATCAAATAAGGTCATTTGATCCATGAAAAGTAGGGTACAAAATGCTATACGAAACTCTCATCCCATAATTCAACGCCTAATTTCAAATCAAGCATCATTCTAAAGCTTCGATAGATACTTAGCTATCATTATATCTTGAAAGACTCTATTATATACATATATAACACAATAATCATGCTGATTCATGGGTGTTGGTAAATAGAAACATTATATTCAAATTTGTTTTTACCAATTGCATTATATGTACATTGTATTACCTACAAGTCATTATCATGAATGTCATGAGATGAGCTATCTATATGTATATCCTCGATGAAATGATATCAAGAATTCTTTTTAGAAAACTTTTACTTTGCAAAACTTTTGAAATTACTAGACTTAAGAAAACTAGTTTTATTTCTTGCAAAATCACACTTACTTTTTATCAAAACTCAATGATGACCTATATGCCTAACATTTTATTTTATTAAAATCCTTCATTTTGGTGTTAGAAACTAATGTTTAAATATGTGGTCTACCTAATTATGAATTTTACGAAATTTTTAGGAATGAAAACATTGTTTAATCTATACTTTGAAACATTTCCTTGTTTTAGGATTATACTTTAATAAATTTCATTTATCCTTCTCAAAATTAGGTCTTTATTACATGTATTCCCTAGGACTTCTATTTTTTCATAAAAATCATCACTTTAGCATTTGGAAATAGGTGTTTAAATAGTGGTCATTTTCAAATCCAAAATTTGAAATTTCCATTTGAGATTGTTTCTTTTGTAAAACTCATTTAATCTTTCAAACACTATCTCCTAACCAAACCTGGATTTCACGTGCGTAAGGGGATCCCCCTTTTCGCTATGTAGGTTCAACTACTTTTTGATGTGGCCCCTATCATTCCTTCCAAATCTAAGGATCATAGGGTTGAGGACCTCTTCAAACGAATTTTTCTATTTCCTCTTAATGTTTCGAGCACTGTCTCTTCAAGCCTTTTAGATGTTCCTCCTTAAGGCTTCCATTTCTTAATAAAAATCTTGTTTTGGGGTTGAAAAATAGGTTTTCATATATCAAGCTTCCCTTATTACGAATTTTAAGTTTGTTAATGGATTGAAACATAACTTTTGTAAACTTTTTCTCGTTTTGAAAATATTCCTTAGTAGATCTAAGCTTTACTCATCAAGATCACTCATTTATGATACCTATTCCCTAAGCTTTTTATTTTTAATGTAAAATACTCATTTTGAAGTTGAAAATTTGCTTTTCTAAATAGGGTTCCTTTTTTATCCGAATTTCAAAAATCCATTTTTGTTGAAACTAGAATAGATCTTAAGCTTTCTAACATTTTCTCACTATTATCATGCTATTACAAGTTATTTATGTGCATAAAACAAAAACCTAAGGCATTTATGAACTACAAACAACTAGATCTAGTTTATTATACTAGTCATAAATGCATGAACACTATGATCATTATGTGGATATGGTTAAATGATGAATACATGCACAAAACATTAATAATAACAACATAACTTAATAGTAAAACAAAATAATAACAAAACAATAAATAATAAGATCTACAACATTATGATGGCAAGGATCTCATGTTCAAGTATTTCCACATCCCTAGCTTAAAGCCCATGGGATTTTTGAGTGAATCACACATGAATGATCTTGCCATTACATGTTTTTAAGATTGTAAAGTGTAGATCTATTACCTATTAAATGTATAGAGTAAGAAACTTGAAGAAAAACAAAAGTGTGTGTGTGTATTGAGGGAGGAGGGTCGCGGGACAATGAGGGAGAGAGAGGAGAGAAAAAGAAATTTCTTCAAGAGCTTTGTTTTGTTAAAAGAGAGAGAGTGAAAAGTGAAAACATAAAGGGGTATTTATAGAAAAGTGTATTATGGTTTGTATGTTAAATAAAATGAATAAATAAAACAATTAAAGAGAGGATAGAAGGAGGGGGGCACCGGTTCCATAGAGAGAGAGGGAGATGTGTGTGATAATTTGTGTAATAAAATTCAAAATTTTAAAGTAATTATGTAATGAAATGTATTGGAAAAGTAAATGTAAGAAAAATGATGAAATTGTAAGAATAGATTGTAAGGATGTAAGAGTAGGTTATGGGTAGTTATACTTGATGAATAGTTAATTAGAAATCAAAAAGTAGATTAGACAATTAAAGTACCAGTAGTAATGAAAATATGATAAAAAAATTATAACTGTAAATTTTATAACCTAAAAAAATTATATAACTGATATGTTTAGCAATGTTATGAAATTATGAGTCTAAGATACTAATAACATCTTTTTAATATCTCGAGCCCTGAGACATGCTTTTCAAAGTCTATATCCGATCGGGTTCGAAATAGGTTGAAAATTCGCTGATTTGATATTTTTAAGCACCTTAATATTATTACGAACCAAACTACACTCTTCACTCGTATTTCAACTTCTTAGCTCAAGAACACGGGGTTGCCGAATCTAAACTGCTAAGATCCTAGGGATTTGTTGACTTAGGGTTTCTAGTTGACTTTCCGATTTAGGGTTTAAGCTCAAATTTACCTTAAAATTGGGTTTACATAAAGCATCAAAATAATTGTCATATATATTATATGTATAGTTAGATAGATAGATAGATAGATATATTGCTTTTCCTTTCCAACAAAGGATTAAGGGTACAATCCTTGGTTTTTCAAAATTTTCAAAGAAAAGTTATGTTTGATAGTATTATCTTTGATAATTATATGATATTTTAAACTTTAGATACTGTTATATCATTCTAGTCACATCCTAATTGGTTTCTTTTCATAAAGTTTGGTAGCAAAAAAATGATCTTCATCATGTGACATTATTGGTAAATGTTTACTTTAAGTACTTTTCATGTTCTAATTGTATATATGGTTGGTCTTCTGGTATGCTTGATCGGGATGAATTTTCTACAAATATCTTTTATACATTACCCATTGTCATTTGTAGTATGGACGGGAATTGAGTTGTTGTGACCAATTAATTTGCTAAGTTACAACTTACAAGAACAACTTTTCTATGCGAGGCCCTACATGGCTAAAATTTGGGCCAACCACAGAGAACACAAAAGTATCATTGAACTCTAAAGGAAAACCAGAAACTACAAGTCTTTTAACTCATTTATTTTTTGGGACTTTAGCATAACATGGGGTTTATGCTTCAATTAAATTTGCATCTTAGAAACATATGCATAATGATGTTAAGTGAAACATGCTAAAGTTTGTAAAGGTAACTTATCAAGTTATATTTACAACTATAATTTTTCTTATAGCCTTTTTACAAGTAATACATAATAATTTACTTTTATTGATGTATCCAATCATCGAGATTTGGAATACCCCTTCACAAAGATGGATTCCTCTACACGTCCATAAATAAGAAGTGGAGAGCTTAGAAGAGTATTTTAAAGCAATATTATTTAATTTAAATATACCACTTGAAGAATTAGATAAACCACCTAATGATAATTGAGTGCTTGTGCTCCAATGGAAAAGTCTGATTCAATATTGGTTAAAAGAAGAAACCATTATATGTTACAAATTATAATAATTATATATTTTTTATTATTGTGTAGTTAATTATCATTTGTCACAAATGATCTATCATTTTTCTTGATCTAAAATCAGGAAACATGTAAGTGGAATAAGAAAGTCATGCAAAACAAATAATGGTTCATTACACTAACACGAAGGGCTTTGTAGTAATAAGGGAACCCAAGGTAAGAATTAATAGCATAAATTGGTTAATGTAGCGCTACTCCTAAAAGTTGGAGATATCATAGTCGAATTAGTTGATGTCACTTTTTTTTTCTATAGTTTATGCAAGTTCAATGATCATAGACTTGTGAATTAACAATAAGATGCATACTCATGGCCTCCATTTCCCCATCCTTAATGTTATGTCCATATATATGCTTGTTACATATCATACAAATAAAGAAACTAGGTGGTCAGTCATCGACACATGATCATATGTTTTGGGTTTGCAATTCTAACATAGATGGTACTCCTGTAAATAAAAAAAAAAAGAAAGAAAGCTAATTATATATATTTCTTTGTCTTCTAATATATGTACCATGCAATAGGATGAGATGAAGAAGTTAACTGATAATGGTTTGGGATGAAGTAAGGTTTGAAAGGATAATGTCTACTCAAAAGTCATGGGGAAAGAAATCTAGACGTATTCATGCTTATGGTTTATGTGTCTCTCTTGCTAATATATGGGATGATATACTTAGTAATGCTCTAGACATAGAAAGAGCTTGGAATACTAGTCATAATTTGATAAAATGCACAAGCAAATTAAAGTTTTGACACCACTTGTCATGAAAAATCGACAATAAAAGGAAAAATCACATGACACCTCAATAAACCTTTCAAATTGCACTCCTATACAAAGTCTTGATAACAGTTTGCCAATGCCAAGTTTTATGATATCCTAACATTAAGCTAAGAGCATAGGCTCCTAATGTCAAATGCTAGTTGATAAGTGTCTGAAGACCTTTATTATATGTGTTAATATGATATTATATTATGAGAATTTTATGTGATTTGTTAAATAGAAGGGCACTTATTTGGTTAAAATGTTAATTTCAGAAATAAAAGAAGATAAAGAGCTTAATGAAGACATTTTTTATCAGTTAAAGGAGATTTTGATGAAGAATTGAACAAATTGAAGATTTATAACATACATGATCATTCTGCACAAGCTATGCAAAATATTGGTATAGGAAGTGAAATACAACAAGCAAACAATTTTAAAATACACAAGGAGCTACATAAGCTATGTGGATGCTTGTGTAGGAGAAAAATGGTCAGAAGCTTAACAGGGTCTGCAGGGATCCCTACACAAGCGGTGATTGGAGCTGCGCAACATCATTTTGGGCGAAAGTCATGAGTTTTCATCCTACATGACCTTCCTACACAACTATGCAAAATGGTTGTGAAGAACTATTTTCATCCTTATCTATAAATAGATGCCTTTACTTGTCATCATCCTACATATCTTTATTATTACAAACCCTAATGAGAAAAAAGTACTTTAGAGTGGAGAAATGCAAGAGCTCACCCAAGATCACAAAACATCAATTCAAGGTGATTTTCATCATGAATTCTTCTTATTTATATATATATCATTATTGTAAATCTTTATCTATAAAAAAACAGATCTCTATACACTAGGTCTTGAGAAAACCTAACCTTAATGTAAAGATTTGGTTGTTTCGTTAATGAAAGTTTATGTATTCTTGAGTCCATACATGTGTATTTATTGCTCTTTGATTTAATATGTGCATAATATTAGATTAATGCATGGTTTTCATTAATTAAGTTGAAAGATTGATTGATAAGATAGATTTAGCATGAATAGAGAAGTTTGAATGTGGATCTTGACATGGACTGTATGAACTTTCTGCATAAAAATTTAATCTTTGTTAGAATCTCAAACTATAATGCAATCTTATATGTAATTAATAATAAAAGACATTTCTATTAGTCCTGTAGGATTATATATTAATATTCTTGGAAGAGATTTTAATTAAATATAGAGTTCCTGCAGTTCATGAATCTAAATATCCATTAATAAATATCTTATAAAGATCGAAATATAGGATTAGTGGTGGATCAAGATTAGGAGTATGTTTTGTGATTGATATTTTTTAGACGCGTGACTCTTATCTTGCTAGGGTTAGTTGATAAATTAATTCTTAGACATACCATTATTCAAACTATATTAGCTAGATAGTAGACTTAGTATAACTACTAGAAACAACAGGTCCTGGTGGATCGACCCTTGTGCTAATCTATACTAAATTGATTAGTATGCTTTCCTAGGATTAATCATAGAATGTATATAGGATTTTAATTTAATTTGAGTGATCGCGGTTAATCAACACATCATTGACCATACCTTCACAACTTTGTATCTCAGGCATAGACCAATACAGTTAAGTGGGGTAACCTTTTATTATGTAATTAAGTACATGTGAATATAAAAGTAAAATATATTTTTAATTGAAACTATTTTGATAAAATAAGATTGTTATCATGGAAAGCAACATTGAATTGTTGTAGTGATGTTTCCATTTGCAATATCATAGTGGTGATTCTTCAATATATATGGATTTCTTAGCTACACTTAAACATTGAATGATAATATTTCATTAGTTTATTTTCATTGGTAGCAAGGATATTTAGTTGTATTGAAAGGCCTAACTTATTTTAGAGAATATGCTGCAAAGGGATAGTATTCATAGTATGGATCCATTAGCATAAGCTGGGGGAGACACATTAGGTCATAATTGGTGTGAAGTACATGTTTATGTTCCTATCAAGTATGATGAACCTGTGATTTAGCTTTATAGTTCATTAAAGACCATAAACATTGCTATTGGTGTATTAGTATCTTGGTCACTGCATCTGCTGTTTTTCTTTTTTGTTTATATAAGATAATTCAGTATAACATAGATATTGTTGAACATACTGTGAATTGAATATGTCTTTTGATTCTAGGTATATAAAATATCTCTGTTTGTATCATCTCTTATTAATTCTATAATTTGTGTTAAAGTATTTGAAAGTGTTTATTTGATCTATATATAATTGTTTTTATGTAGAATGAAATTGATGAAGATGAAGATTTTTGACTAACAATGGAAGAGTTACAAGAAGGACAAACAACACAAAAATCACCATATAAATTGACTACTCATTTTATTTTTTTAAGGATTTTTGGGATACAAAACTTGGGAACTGTTTTTATGATATGCTAGGTTATTAGTCCTTTTATTAATGGCAAATCTATGATGTTTGGGAAATAAACCCTCCTTCTACTACATGTGAATGTTTTTTTTTTTTTTCCTTTTATGATGTGGAATGATTGGTTGTTACTTTATTTTGTTCATTCATATGTGTGTATGTGTGTATCTTTTTTTTAATTAGAGTGCCTCATATAGGTATTAAAATATAATATATATACATATAAAAATTAATTGTAAAATGCCATAAATTTTTATTACCAAATCATTATTTGTGAATATATAGTTATTTTTTACTTTTAAAGGTGACTCTGACTTATGGTGTACAATGATATTGTTGTATATTATGTGTTTAAGGTGGTTATCAATATTATATATTAATTATTTTTTTGTATGCATTCTTAAACTTAAGGGCAACTTTTATGATCCTTAAAAGTTATAACAAATATAATACTGTTAATTTCTTTTTTTTTTTTATGATGGATAACATTAATATTTAATTTATAAAAACATTCTTTTAGCTTCTTAAGTCTGCTATTGGTGTCCCTATAAGTCACTATGTAGACTTTTTATGCTCGACAAATGATGTCTTATAAAGGTTTCATCTTAGTCTTTTAATGTTTTTAAGGTGGCTAACAAAGTTCTTATAGAGCATTATTTATACCTTTGGGAATGGGATATTGTTGCCTCTTAAAATCTTAATATTTGTCTTTTTAAGTTTTTTGGGCTGCTAATAGTGTCAAACTTGTAAATCTTTTAACAATTAATTTTATTGTCTTATTAAATACTTGTTATTGAAGAGTAATTTAGACACTAAATGTTGCTACTAAAAGTAATTGCAATGATCACCTATGAGATGCTACCCACCTTAAAAGCTTTGCCGCCTGGCCTTATAGCATAGATTTGGTGTAGTGAATTTATCTTGTAAAATGGATTGTGCTAAATACTATATTCTTGATGAAATTATGTCTATTAGTATGTCCTAACTTGTTTGACTGTGATTATATAATGGATTGAGGAATTTTACAATTGGTTGAGTTATTTTTATAACGAGTTTTGTTTAATTGGAATTTTAATTGTTCCTATCTCAATGTTCATAAGATCAGTTTTTCTATAAATCTCTTATAAATTAGGGTTTGAGATATCCAAGAGGGATTCAAGAACCTAATTGAAAATGAAAATAGAATTCCAGAACTCACATGGACATGTGACTCGTGCTCTTAATGTGATTGGAATTGTGGTTTTGGAGACAGACATATACTTGAACCATAAGTTCAATTAGAGTAAAATGATTTCTAAGAGGAACATGTCATTTAGTTAGTGATTATAGATAGATCTCTCGAAAGAGATATTTATGCTATCATTAAAATTTTGCAACTTAAGATAGAAGCAGATTAACGTGAGTTTAATCATAATCCATATAAACAAACCCAATAATAACTACAACACAATGAGCATAAACTTAATTTATTCCATTTCATAATCCCATACCTATGCATTCAAGAGCTTTTCATAGTAATTTCTACGTAAGTGTAGTTTTAGTTGTTAATTTAATGATGCTTTGTAGTAGTAGTTTTAGGAGTACTTTTTAGTATATTAAAATTAGATTAGATTTGAAACACTATAATTGGGCAAATAATACTGGAATATCACAACGTTTGAGGATAAATTCATTTGAAGTCACAACGTTTCTAGTGGTTCGTTTAAGGTCATAACATTTAGGCAAGTAGGTTAATTAATGTTGTAACGCCCAAAAATTTAATTCGATTAATTAAATCGATTAAGGCGTTACCGCCACGTATGATACTCGAAAGTATTACATGCTAAGGCTTTTTTTAAAAGATTTTGTTTATGTTGATCATTGCTACTCATTTTTAGGTTATGAAATCATTCAGTTAGATTTTCAAATAATTGGATTTAGTAGCGAAAAGCAATTTATTAAAATCATTTATAAAATACTACTCTCTACAGAGCAGACCAATTTTCTGAAAAACAAAACTTAAAAAAAAAAAACACTTTATAGTCTACTCTTAGGGGTAGATTATCATTTACAAAACATATGGGCATTAACAAGCCCCATTAAAGAATATTATAAGTTCGGAAAATAAATCTAGCTCTTGAAGCTAAAATAAAATAAAATAAAACAAAGTACAAATAATTCATTGGCCCTAACTCACATAACTCCTCCTCATCCTTCTTGGATTAACTGAAGCACCCAATACCCGAAACAAACATTATCACATCATCCATATCAACATCTCATCATCAACAACAATAATAATAACAACAACAGCAGCAACAATACTCCACATCATCGTCATATCATCACCCATCTTCATCATCATCAACTCAACATCATCAACAAGAAGCAACAACTGTAAAAAGAACAATAATAATAATAATGAACTGAAGCTCAGTACATAGTAACACAGTCACACACGGAGTGGCACGCGAGCTTAACTAAATGTAATGCATCAACGATAGATTATTATCATTTCTTTAAGGTAAACAAATAGCACAAGAATATTCAAACTCCAGACAATAGGGATAATGCGGCAACCTGAGTAACAATCATGAGGCTCAGGGAGTTGATATAAGCAGCCTGGATACTTATATCTCCTAGAAAACACTCTAAAAGAAAAAGTACTCTCATTTAGGGCGCCCAGCTGTTGCTCAACTCTACTTAAACTCAATCCACAACATGAATGTAGTTCATCATTCCCATAAACGTTGAACTAAACCATGGGATTTCCGTCCAAGTTTAAGTAAATGTTACGCCGTTACTAAATAACCTATCGATTACCTGCTGAGCCACTAATGAAAGTCATTGCATCATGACAAGTGGCCTGAGCACCTATTCTAATATGTCATTGCATCATGACATTAAAAGATAATGCCACTCCCCGGACCAGATACCGAACCGCCATCTCAGGTCAGAAATGGATTTAAATGGTAGAATAAATAACCAATTCAAACAATTATTAAGCCGAGTTTATGTTCTTAGTCCATTTGGGATGCTTATCCTAATAATCAACACGCAAGTTACTGTGTACCTTGAATATGAAATCCAAATAGAGCCTTAGAAGGTAGGGCAGAAGCTATCTTTGAAGATATATCTCATATCTACCACTAGTTTAAGAGAGAACTCTTATAAGAATCTAAACTATTTAACCACTTATAAGAACTTAAATTAACATATAATTCATTAAAGTCATATAAGAACTTAAGCTATTTATCCATTCATCTCAACTCATTTTATTAAACCCTATTTGATCAGACACTAAATAGAAACCCTACTATAGCTGCGAATATCACCTTGCCAAAATATGGACAGTTCTCCTTTGTCTATCAAAGTATTTCTTTTCATTTTGATTATAGTTTCTTTTTGCAAAAACATCAACAAAACATTCATATTTCGAAAACACAAAATTCCTAGGTAAATAAACATTTGAAACAACATATTCACTATGTTAATTTAAGGTCATCATAACATATCATTCTAATAAAATTATTAACTACTAAGCTCATTTTGGCTTAACCTTGGCCAAATTGATTAGAGTTAATCATTTAACTCAAAATCTAAGCCAAGGTGATTAAACTATATTAATATAATTCATTTTAACTCATTCAAGTTCATTTAGCTAAGTTGAACCTAGAATTATCAACTAAGTTCATTTTTATAGCTAACTTCCATATTTAATCCAAATTATTTATTAAATCTAAAAATATACTAAAATCATATTGATTTATATCAGTTAACTCATATGACACATCAAATATCACTTATCTATCTCATTTTAGCTTAAAAAGATCCATTTCCTAAGCAAAAACACATTTAACAAGCAAAATACAAGTTTTTGACTTAGTTTGAAAAACACAACAGTTGGAAAGAACTAAAATTTAAGCATAGATAATTTTCTAATTTATAAAAACTCAAAACACAAAAGTCATATATCTCTTTTTAAGCTTTCCAATGCAATTTGAATCACCTCAATCCAAGGTCAGATGAAAAAGTTATGAGTAAAATACGAAACATCATTGCTGTACGGGAATCCAAATGGCGCCGTATGGAAGGTCATTTCAACCCAAGGATTTTACTCAAAAATGATTCAAGAGTGAAACACCCCTTCAAACAGGTCATTTCCAAGGCTGTTTACTCCATACACCACACTACCCCTACCCCCCTACCCACCCACCCCATTTCAACTTAAAATCTTACTAAAAAATTAGAACACCCCTCCAAACGGCAATTTGAAAGGGTGTTTTGATCCTTATGACTTGTCCTGTTTTCTTCTTCTTTTTTAACACTTTTCACACATTTTACCTCCATCAAAACATCATCCAAACATCACATAAAGTAGTTTTCATGTTTCTAACACTTCTATATTCATTCAACAACATCAAACGCAACCAAACTACTTCAACAAATTCCAAACCCACTATTTATCATCTCCTTCCTCAAACCAAACCCCAATAAACATTATATCAACAAATACATATGTAAAACAACCTCTCAATCCAATTCAACATTAATTTATCAATTACAAATGTAATTAACAAGTAAACAAATATGAATTGAACTAGAAACTTATCTTCTTAAGAAAACTTGAGTTCTCTTTCTGCACTTCTAGCTTTGATTCCTCTTTCCTATCTTCTTCCTTAACTTTAGTTTCTCTTCTTGATCTTGTCTAGGATTTGAGATTGAGAGGGAGAGATCAAAGGAAAGAGAAAGGAAGAAAGAAAGAAAGAAAGAAAGAAAGGAAGGAAGGAAGGAAGAAAGAAGGAAACAAAAAAATTGAAAGAAAAGAAGAAGAGGCAGGCGATAATTGAGGCCAAAAAAATGAAAGATAAGGATATTTAGAAATTAAGGTATAGGTTTAGAACTATCAGATTAATATCCATAGTTTTAGAGATATTTAAAAGATAATTTATGAACTAATAAGTTAGAAATTACGAACTCTAGATGAGAACTTAATTTAGGAATTTATTTTAGATAAAAGATTTTAATTTGAGTTTGAGTTTAAGAATTGATATTTTTACTCAAGCAAATGAACTCAAATTTTACAGAGATTTAGGAATTGATATTTTGGCTAAGAATTAAGGGTTTAAGAATCCTCTAAACACTTTAATGATATGTTTAGAGATTTAGGAATCCAAAATCTCAATTTCAACTAAATTATTACTAACCTTATTTTGTCAACTTGTCTAATTATCCTATGATTGAATTGATTCAATTAAATCTATCTAAACTCAATTTCTAATCTAGATGGATGTTTAGGGTGTTTCAGATGTCATTATTGACACATGTCAATAAGGGAAAATTAATTAAAATTCTAAAGATTTGCCATGTTGTGACATGTGTTAATAGTGACCTCAATTAACCTACTTCTCTAAATATTGTGACTTTAAATAAACTTACTCCCAAATGTTAAGATCTTTCGGTGTAACATACCCTACTATAATTTAGTACTTAGCTCAATTTTCCCTAAGAATAAAATACGACCTTGGTTTCTCACCCAATACTGCTTGCACGATCGCTACACTTGCCATTATGGGTTACTAAATCAACTTTATAAAAAGAGGAAGTGCTAGTAGAAAATACTTATGAATTTCATGACATTTTGGGTGAGACATGTTCGAAAACCAAGAAGTTTTATGGGAGGATGAATTGTTAGATTTTTATTTCTTATAGCTTAATTTTTATTGGAAAAAAAAAGAATTAAACTTTGTCAACTTAATAAAAGGAATAGATCGAGGTATCCAATTTTTCCATATGTTTTCCTTCTAATATCATCTTTAACTAAAATAATTTATAAAGCAAGCTATGTAGGCAAGGAGGAATAAATTAAGCCTTATTACCTTCGTTTTGACGAAGATGCTCCTTTCCTTTCTTCTTCTTCTTCTTCTTCTTCTTCTTTTTTGTATGTGTGGAGCTACAAGTTGCACTTTGCAAGCTCTCAAGAATACTATCAAATTCTACTATGAAGCTCCGAGTCTAATGAATTTTTTTAAGTTGTCTCTTTTCCTAAGTAAATTTACTCTACTAACTATAAAGGAAAAGTACTATAAAATTTTTAACATTATTCAAGCGTAAACCTTTTGTAAATATCTATCAATAGGATAAATAATATAGTCTTTTACTTTCAAGTTAAAAACCACCCTAATATATAATCATGGTTTCTTTCCCTTTCCATTTTTCTTCTTTGTATTTTATAGCTTCCTCTAACAATAACCTCATTTTAATCCCTTGTCTTTACTTTTACATTACAATTACAAGATGATTTTAAGCGTGTTAATAAAAGAGGGACAATGAATTTTTGAAGTTTTACAAAAGCTTCAATATGTTGTTAGTAGTTTGAAAATAAAAATTGGAAGATTTTAAGAAAGATTTCAAGTTAAACTTTAATGAATTTCAGTTTTAGTCGAGACGTTGGTTCCAAGTACATGAGCATCATGTCTATTGTTTGTGCGTGTTTAGGATATATAAGTAGATGGATTTAATTAAAATCCAACTATTAGGAAACTGTCTATTGCTTGTGTTTGCCTATGCTTAGTGGACTAGTAGTACTGATTGTACTCATATAATGCCTTGATGATCCTTGCATGATGTTGTTTATGCATGGAGTTGCAACTGAAACTGATTTAAGCAGATTAAGGTCATTCTTGACTTATTGATTTTTGAATGTTAAGGAGTACTTGATGTCATATATGAATATATTATATAAATGTGTAGCAGGATACCAAGTTATCCTTTATTGTTTGTGACACCTAATTCAAAGAAAATAAACGAATGGCTTTTGAATTTAGTTCTATGAATGCATTTGACTTGTACTATATAATTATTTTTATGTGTGTGTAGTGTAGTATTTCGTACTAGCCACTAGCTTTCTTTCTTTTTTTTTTTATTCACTTTTAGGCATAGATGGTGTTATGACAATATTTCATTTGGTAGTTGTGACTTGTAATTGGATTATTTCATTTGGTAGTTGTGACTTGTAATTCAATTATTAGGACAAAGCTAGTATTGATGATTTCTAAGGAGACCAATGACTTAGTTGTTGGTATGTAGTGTAGACTATGAGTGAACTTAAGATACTATATGGTTTTATCGTTTAGTTTTATCATTTAAACTTATACCTCAATTTGTTGTTGTTAATGAGCTCTATAATCTATCCTTTGCGTAATATAGTAATCGTTGAGTCTTGGTGTGTTCATATTTGTTATGGAAACATGATAGGTTATAACATTTTGGGTTCTACATATTACATAATCCCTTAAAATAGTCTTACTTAACTATATGAGGTTTATCAAGGTATGAGGTTTTAAGAGAGATAAACGAGAAGATTTTGCATAAACTTGATAGATGGAAAAGCAGAATGTTAACTAAAGGTAGTGGCTTATGTGATACTAACATGCATTGTGAGTGTGTTAATTCTTCCTAAGAAATGATGCTACGAAGTTTCAAGTCTCATTTCCACCTTTTTGTGGAGAGATTCAAGTAGCAATAGGAAGGTTTATTGGAAGTTTTAGGTATTTTAACAAAAGAAAACAACATAGAGAATTGTAATTTTGGGGATTTACAAGCTTTTAACAAAGCTATCATGAGGAAATTAGGATGGAAAATTTTGAGTAACCTCAATGCTCTTTGGGTAAAGTTATTAAAGATTATATCTATATTCTTGGATCTAGTTTTCTAGAAGCTACAAAGAAATGTGGCTATTCTTGGATTTAGTAGAGCATTTTAGTTGAGAGAGAAACAATTTCTAAAGAAATTTTATGCTAGGTTTCTATTAGAGACTTTATTTTTGGAATGATCCATTGATTCCAACCTTACCTAATTTTACTCTTTTAAGCTGAAAGTTAATTCATACAATCCAATAAATTAGAGTTTCTATTGTGATTGATAAGGAGAATGGAATATAGGATTTGCTTTCTGTTAATTAATTATTTGGAGCAGAGGATAAAAAAGCAATTCTTAAGATCATATTCCCAATACGTCCTCAGGAAGACAAGATGGTGTGGCCTAGAGAGAGGATTGGAAAATTATAAGCTAGAATAAGCTACCATAACGAAGAAGAAAGAGTTGTTTAGCAGATTTGATCAATCTTCATCTTTCCATCAAGTAGATGCAAAATTGAGGATATTCATGTGGAATTTAAAGTGTGCCTCTAAATAGAAGCACTAACTATGGTGTTTGTGTACAAATGCATTAGTAGCCAATATTAGTTTGTTTTGTAGAAAGTTACAACAACATCAATCATGTGAATTTTGTGATGGTAGAGCATTTATCTTTTCATTGTGATAGAGTTAAAATGGTATGGTTTGCTTCATAAGGTCTGAGAATTAATGATATGCATAATATATTCATAGCTAATTAAGTTGATAGACAATGCAATGGTCTCAAAATAAAAAAGAAGCAAGATAGTGATAAAAATTTGATCTTTTTTATGGCATATTAGGAACGAATGCATTTTTAATAAGACCAATCTCAATCCTTTTAGAGTCATTCATGCAATTGTGTAAGAAAATGAAGATGTCTTCAAGTACATTGTTAGGAGAGAAACCCCTTTATTTTTGTAGAATATTCACAATCATGATGGTGGTATAGCTGAAAGGAAGGTAAGAATGCTCTAGTGAATTGAGATTAATGGGATCCTTTGGTTTAAAGTGCATTGTGATGGTTTGTTCACTTTAAAGCACATGAATAAGAGGGGCAGGAGTAATAAGTAGATACTCAAGTGGGAATATTTTGACAGCTACATCAATTTTATGTTAAAGTACACGACAGTGAAGAAATTGACATTTTGGCGATTGAAGAAAGAATGATCCAAGTTTGTTTCAAAGGATAGGGGAAATGTTGTTTTGACATCGATTTATTAGTTGTTAATGAAGCTATTTTCTCATCTCTAACAAGATCATGAAGGATTAGAAGCATCATAGAAGCCGTCTGTCATGCCCCAAGGGGTACCCTAAACGTAACAGTCCGCTACACTCAATATTAAAGCTTAAGTATGACAACCTTAGCCACTTCCAGAAGCTTTGATATTAAGTGTAAGGCATGCTCTCACAAATTTAGAGGACATACATGGAATTATGAAGCTTAAGAAGATATAATAACATATTAAGAAGAAAGGATTCATAATATTCATTTGTTCATATCAATAATCTTACAAAACTTAGGGGCATCCCCCAGTCACAAATCTATTACAAGAGTATTTCTACATCTTAACCAACACTAAACTTCATCTTGAAATTCCTTAACCAAAAAGGAAAATACCTGATTGTAGGGTCTACGTGGCCTCAACCACAAATATGTGAACTGCAAAAGATGTCTATAGGATATAAGCTAATAGGCTTAGTGAGAACTATTTCCATAAATGACTTCTTATAATGAAACTCAAACAAGTTATTTAAGCAAACATATGAAATGCAATATACACGTGGGCAAACATTGCATATAGTTTTTCGGGAACTATATGTTGAATGGATTTACGCCCTCCATTCGGGGTTTGGTGATACTTAACCTCAAAACAAGTAGTTTTAGTTAAAAAGATTTATGCTTGCGATCAATATCGCCAAGCATGTTAAATCTACTTGAATTGAGCCTTGCTTTCGGACTTTCCGCCAAGCATTTCCTTCATGTCGCCAAGCAATCGCTTTCAGTCACTTCGCCAAGTGTTGCTTTCGACTTGAGCTACAATCCTTCTCACCCAAGGATAATAACCCAATGCAATGTGACTCACTTCATAGTATGCATGAATCCATTTATTTATGATATCATAGCATCATTATTATCAAATTTAAGGTGATCGTAGAATCTCATACAAATCAAGTGTCATACTAAAACAAACATTCAATCATTTCCGGTCTCTATATTCTTAGGATTCTTTCAACAAATTATCTTACATACATATCCATTTGTCTTTTCTTAATTCTAATGCAACTAGACTACAGCACAATCAAGTAAAGCATTTTAAGGAAATAAACTCACAATGCCATACCGACAAATCTTCTACACGGATGAGTCGCTCACACAATCCTCTTAATTGAAATAGTCCTCGAGGTATAGGTATTCTTTCTCGGAATTACCTAGTCAAAGAAAATACCCAAAATGAGTATTTCTTGATGATTTTCTTGAATTTTGACAAAACAATATCATGAGAATGACAAAGTTCGTATAAAGGAGAATTTCAATTTAAAATGGCTATAACTTGGTCATTTATCAAACTAAACCATTTAGGCCCCGAAACAGTGGTGATCTGATACACCATAAATTTTTTATCTCAAAAACAATTTTGTTTCAAACTTTAATTCATTCAAGATTTGTTTGATACATATTTAATTATCTATATAGTTGAAAAATTCTCTT
Source organism: Combretum micranthum (assembly GCA_024138025.1). NCBI lineage: Eukaryota > Viridiplantae > Streptophyta > Magnoliopsida > Myrtales > Combretaceae > Combretum > Combretum micranthum. The sequence goes on from JAMXBD010000705.1 coordinate 420,410, forward strand.
TTATAGTTACTTAGCTCATATTTGATTCATGCTCAAGTGTTTGTTGCCCAATCATGTTTCTTGAGTAAAACAATGTCGGTTAGGACTTTAGAAAACTATGGTTTACAAGAAATCCATTTTGTAAATCTTTTGAAATGATTATTTTGATTCTTTTTTTTCAAAGAATTACTTTATGTTTGATTTATTATTTTTCCTAGATGATTTTTTCAAAAGAAATTTTCTCCTTTTCTAAATTCTCTATATTAGTGTACTTTTCCTGTTTATTTCCTATAAAATTTTCCTTGACTATTTGTTTGAAAAGATCAAAATTTGAAAATTCTCATTCCTTTCTCATAAGGTTTCCTTTATGTTATGTTTTTATAGAACTCATTTCTTGTATAAAAATCATTTCCTTTTTGAAAAACAAAGTGGTATAGAAAAGATTTAAAAAGCTTTTCAAAAACAATAGATTCAAATTTTGTAGTGAGTTCTTCTTAAAACTTTGAAAGGGATAACTTTTACTTTTGTTAAACCATAGATTTTATATTTCATATAAACTTATTCCTAAGTGACAAAATCTCCTTTTTATCAAGTATTTTTAGAGCTTAGAAAAATTTAGACAACAATCTTAATGGCATGATTTATGAGAATATACTAGCAAGCAAAAATAACATAAATAATAAATAAAGTCAAGTATTGGGAGTCTTAACTTCTTTAAGGCTCCCGGGACTAAGAAGTAAACTAGTCCGAAAAGAAAAATAAAATGAAAGAAAGAAAAATTTGTTTTGACTTGATAAGGATAAGTCTAAGACTAGAGACTAGTCTTAAAATAGCAAGAAATAAATAAATTGCAATGAGTCTCTAAAATAGCAAGAAATAAATAAATTGAAAGTGAGCTTATATGCTCTAAATAATATATATATATATATAATAGATACATAATACTTAGATATAGTAACAATAATATGAACAAAATAACAACATAAACATAAATAGATTTCCATGAACAAGAACAATACATAAACATAGTGTAGCTTCCATAACATTTAGTTTTTTGAAAACTCACACCATGGTCATGTAAAGTTACATGACATGAGAAGAAGAAATTATAAAAAAATTTTTACCTAAAGAAGGTTTTTGAAGTATTATGTAGTTATGAGTTTTGTGTAGGTAGAAAGTAGTTTTGGGATTATTTTGAGAAAGTTTTGGGAAGATATTTGGAGAGAGTTTTGAGAGGAGAATTTGAGAGAGTTTGTAGAAAATTTGTGAGTAGTAATTGTATGAAAAAAGTGAATGAGGAATGAGGTATTTATAGGAAATAAGGAGTGAATTTTTGTGTGTTTTAAATAAATATAAAATAAAACAAATTGAAGGGGGAGGGGGCGCGCCGACCATACCTTGAGAGGGGAGAGAGTGTTTTACTTTGTATTTTTGTTAAATAAAAGTAATATTAAGTAAGGTAGATGTGAAATAAAGTTATGAGAAAAGTAAAAAGTAAAGGTTATAGGTTATGATGTTTGTAAGAGTAGGTGTAAGAAAAAGCAGAGATAAAATAATAGTGTAGAATAGTAATGAATAGTGTAATGTAAAGTAGATATGACTAATAAAGTACCGGTAGTAAAAAAATATACGTATAATTATGATATCTGTTATTTTTACTTATCGAAAAATTATAAAATTGATATTTTTGAAATCCTTATATTTTTACGAGTCTAACGGTATATTCAGAATATTTTTACTATTCCAAGCTCCAGGACAAGTTTTTCAAGAATTTTGTCCGATCGGGTTCAAAACGATTCGCGATTTTACTAATCTGATCTTTTTAAGCTTCCTTAGGTAATTGCGTACTATTCTACATACTAAACTCTTACTTACTTTCTCTGGGTTGCTTATTGGGGATTGCCGGACTTAAGCTATTACGTCTATCTGGGTTTTTGTTGACTTTAGGGTTTCAGTTGACTTTCGGATTAGGGTTTTAAGCTAAACTGATTTAAAAATTTGAGGGTTTACAACATCTATTTAATGAGAACTTCTTTTGATTATTTTTACTTGTCTTTTGTTTAAAGAATGAGAACCTCTACAATCATATCAATGAAATCATTAAAAGAATCATGTTAATTAGTACATTAACTATTTTCACTTAAGCTGTGCATGTAGTGTAGGTTATGTGGACCAATCTTTTTAACATGAAGAAAAAAAGTAGGTTAGGATAAATATTTCAACCAGTTTTACTATACAAGTCATTTTGGTCTACTTGCATAACCTGTGGGCTAAAGCAGGGCAAGTGCTTAGTTTGCTTATGAACTCGCATAAGTCTTTTTTTTTCTTTTTTTTCCCTGATGAGCAAACCCATGAAAGTTTAAGGAAAAACTAGTAATAATAAATAACCATATGTAAGTACGCATTGAAAAAATTAACCAAATAAAAAGAATAAGAAAATGAAACATTAATATTAAATAAGAATTCTTTTTATCTTAATATTATATGTATCTTTTAATCTTTATCCATTTTTTATCTCCTTTGTAAATAATTTTATTTTTTAAATTTTGATTCAAAATAACATTTATATTTTAATATGTTTAAACTATAATATTAATTTTTTTTTTAAAAAAAAATCTCCGCATGTTGGTGGGTTAGCCCACGTAAACCTTTAATCTTCGAGGGAGGTAGGGAATGAAATGTTTGGCCCACTTTATAATGAGGGTGAAAGTAGACCAACTCGCAGGTTAAAGTAGGGTAGGGCAGATTAGCTTGCTCAACGCACTTGCACTGTTGCACTTTAATGGTGTGATCATGAATTATTATAAATTTAAGCCTTTAAGTAGTTAGCAGGATCGGTCCCATTAAAAAACATAATGGGATCGTAGAGTTTTCTTAAAAGAACAACTAATTCATATGCGGTTAACCTGCTAATCAAGGTAAATTAGGAATAAGCTATAGTTATAGGATTTTGTTTCCTTCATCTTCTTTACGCTTTTTGTTATAAGTGGATTGGAATCTCAATCCACTAGGTCCTTATTAACGTTTTCCATCTATTAATAAAATCTTTAGCTAAGGGGAAAAAAAAGGAGCTACACAAAATTGTAAAATTAATCACTAAAATTTTTATATATATATATATTACTTATGTAAAATATAAGTATAAGTATAAACCTAGTCCCTTTCCGAAGATAGTTAAAAAATGGCCTTTCAATTAAGCCAATTTCGTGGTTGAAATACTCATTTTTTAAGTTGTTTGTCTTAGGATTTTATTGTAGAGTGTTGGGCTTGCAAAGCCTTAAAGAGAAGTTGCTGGGCATATAAGGCAAAGAGATCATGACAAGCTTAATAATTGATCTATAAATTAATGAAAAAATTGAGAGAATGAAATTTAAGCCAATTTCGTAGTCAATATACTCATTTTATAACGGGTGTGCCTTACAAGTTTACTTATACAATGTTGATCTTGCAAATCCTTAAAGAGAGGTTCTTGTGTAGAATAGTTGGGGGTGTAGAACCATTCCAATACTTAAGCCATTGATATGAAAGTGGGAATAAAAATTGACAAAGTAATGGCAATGGTGTTTATGATTAAATGGTTTTACTATTGACATTGAAGGCCTGTTAATAGGAAGATCGAAGAGGATTGTGATGCATTTAGCAAAAGGATCACAATAAGAGGAAAGTGCTTCCCAATATATATGAAAAGTGTATCTTCCTATGTTATTTACCGAGATCATAGGGGTGTGATGGGGCCATTTGGCCTCTTTCGCTAGTTGCTTAGGTGATAGAATGATGGCTTGACAGGTCAGAGTTTTGAAGGGTTATTAAAGGGTTTCATTCAAGAAGTGATTGAGTTGTTATTGATTAGGGTAGCTTGTTTTGACTTTATGTAGCTTCATCAAGGCCACTAAGTTTGGATAAGGCCTAAAAAGATTAGCCATAACTTAAATAAGTCGGTCTAAGCTTAGGAACCCATGTTCGAGATAGCTTATTAATATAATCAAATATCACTAAAAAAAAAAAAAAAAATTAAGAAAGCAGTAGTTTGTAGTTAAACCAAAGGGAAATTTATGTACCATAGATGATTTGGAGTAATTGGTGCTAAAATAGTGGCCCATGGAGGGAGCTAAGGAACAAGGAAATGGAAATCTAGGGCTAAAAAATATTTTAGTTCACTATAGAAATGTGGCAAAAATGAGCATTACCTATTTCTATAAACTCATTTTTAATTTTTTTTCCTTGCCTTTTCTTAAAGAAGTCATTATAATTTTTTTTAATCAATTGAATCTTAAACTTCCATAAAAAAAAAATACTTAAGTTCTAGACCTTTTAAATTTGTTATAAGAATACATAATCTTTCCAAACAAACACATAATTCCAAACATTGCTAAAAAGATACTGGAGGAGTATATCTATTAAGGTTTAAGACTCCATTGATAAAACCCAAAATGATTTGGAATTTAAGTACATGTTTAAATAGGCTTTCTGTCAATTGAAAAAACTCAAAAAAAAAAAAAATCCATGACTTTTATTGACATCATGTGTATTTTTTTGGGGTAAAATGTCAAATTTGGTATTGAACTTTACAAAAAAAATTTAGTACATGAATTTCAAAGTGATTATTTAATACTCAATCAAAATTTTCACGATTAGTAACACATTTGCTTTATTTCCTTTTATAGAAGAAGTAATCTATCAGTGCTAAATGGTGCAAGGGATGTTAGTTAAAATTCAATGATATGCAACCACTTTTACATCCATAAACAAAGCAAACAATGTTAAAAATATAGTATAAATTGCTATAAAAAATTTATTGAGCATTAAATTGACCACTATAAAGTTTAGCTAATAAATTGAATTTCATACAAAGTTTAGGTAACTAATTTAACAATTATCTTTTTCTTTTTTGATAATTTGGTATTTAAACCTTGAACTTTGATTGATTTTTCAATCACTAGATAAAATTTGGGATTACTAAATTCAATACCCAAGCAAACGTTTTAATGTCAACAGTGCTATTGGTGTTAGTTTCATCTAAATTCGTCTACCGAGTGAATTCATTTTTGAAAAATTATAGAGCACCATGTGATAGAATTAATATCTGTGGCAATTTGGAATTCTCAAAAAATTTTATATATTCTAAGGCGAATATTTCTTTTAAAATAATTACCTGACATACATAATAGTCCGTAATTAATTAGAAAAGTTAATGGGACAGATAATTTAATATAGTTTTAACATAGGTAGTGAAAATCATCTCAAAAAAATCTAATTAAATACTGAAATTGACGATTTAAAAGTAGATATAATTACTAAAAATTGACCAAATTTTATGTATCAAATACAATAGGCTTAATATTACGAATTACTTAACTTTAATAATATATGTAATAAAGTACTGAACTTATCAAATTGATCAATTTAGTATTTAAACTTTAAATTAATTCAGTACTTGAAAGAACTTTTTTACACACAACAATACCTCTGTCAAGTTCTTTTCGATACTAAATCGATCAATTTTAAAGTTTTCATATATTAAATTGATCAATTTTAAAGTTTTTTTAAGTACAAATTGATCGATTTCAAGATTTAGTTACTAAATTGATTAATTTCAAAATTTAAATATATAATTACATATTTTATCAAAATTTAAGTAGTATTTATGACAATATCCCAATGCAATATTACTGCTTTTCTTCCATGCAATGCTAGTAGTAGAACCTTTAGCTAAAGTTTTTGAATAAATAATGTACAAAAATACAAGCCGTTGTCTTGAACAGCGAAATAATTATATACATAAATCATATTTTATTCAATTAACTCTATCATATTTTATTCAATTAACTCTATCATGCTTTTCCATGCCTTATCTACAATCTCTGCTTAAATTGATTAATCCTAACACCTTTAGTTCCATTTCTATAACATGATCTGTATTCATATTAAACTTGGCCTAGTTGTGGACATTTATGTTCATATACATCTTTCAGAGCGGGCATTTTGGATAGAAATTTATGGGATTTATTGTGCATTTTGGATAGAAAAATAAGATAATTAAAATTGAATAATGCGTAACATATCTTAAATATGATATATCATATCAAATACTTTTTATTTTTTTTTTTATTTTTTCGCTATTACAACGGGAGAGAAAAGATTCAAACTTAGTATCTTTCGCTTGAAAGATTACGAGAGATATCATCATGTTATAAAGCAATTAACAAAAACTTTTTATCATCTTGAAACTTTTGACACTGATATGATATCCATACTTATAGATCAATAATGAAAGGTGCATAATTTAGGTGTTGCATGACTCTTTTAACATTTGTCCTGAGTCGGACAAAGAGCAAATGGCGCACCACTACAAGACCAAACAAGTCAATTTTCCATTATAAATAATTGTGCTGCCCGTTATGTTAATGTTGACCTTTGTGCAGTACGCACAACCCTAGAATTAGCTCAAAACGGTCCCCATCTACTAGTGCCTAATGCCATTATATGTCATCATGTCACCCAATAAGCCTAATGATCTCACACTATTCATTTGAAATCAATGATTTAACATACATATATCGATCAGTTTGATAGAAATAGTCCTAAATTACAATATAAAATGTAGTGAAATTGAAAATGTTGTGTAATATATTTCTAATATTGAAAAATAACTTTTAGTTCTCAATGTTTGACTATTTTTCGTTTAAGGTTTTGCTTTTTATTTTTTTTTTTTTTTCTGCAATGATTGAGACTAATATTTTCTAAAGATTACAAACTAGGATTAAGACTATGACTAATGCTGTTATTTTTTACCATCACATTTTAAACCTGGTGCCGTTTGATTTGTTCAAATAATTGATTTAAATGAATAGTATAATTAAATATATATATTAACTAAAACAACAGGAAATAACCAAGACATTATACAAAAGAATTCGGCCAATCTTGAGGGAAAAGGGGGAACTTGGAGAGGGGGTAGTTGGGTGTTGCAATTGAATTTGGTATGCTTGTGGATACACTGGAGGAAGTTCTTGTATCTAGGGATTTAGAAGGATGGGTTGGCTCAAGATTTAAGATATATTGTTGAAGAAGTGGCTAGAGTTGTCATTTGTTTCTCATTCTTTTGTGAAGGCAGCTTTGCTCGACGATTTATCATCAACTTATTCATTTTGGACCAGAAAGAAGAATCTCCGCTCTCAAAATGGAGAAAATTTCTATTATTTTGCTTAATGTTTCAGTGCCACGTTTTATGAGACAAAAATTCCTCTATTATTTGACAGGTTACCTCCAAATGACCCGGTATAACACATGCTACAATATATATATATATATATATATCAATAGAAATCACACGATTTTAATTATCTAAATATAATCTCAAGATTGCATCTAAAAAATGCCGACTTAATATTGAAGAAGCCGAGTGTTTCATATGTGATTTAAGAATTTCATTATATTGTAAAATCATATGTTGAACATGATATATTATATATATATGTATGTATATAGAAAAGAAAAATCATATGTTAAACATGCAATTTTGCAATGGTATTTATGTAATTATTTTTATATGATTGGTATTTGTGTAAATAAATTTGCGGGTTAATGTCACGGATAGTATCTAAATTTTGACAAAATATGCAATTAGGTACCTGAAATTTAAAATTGATCAATTTGATACTTAAACTTTAAAATTGATCAATTTAATATTGAAAAGAAATTGAAAGAAGTATTATTGTTGTGCATAAAAAGTTCTTTCAGGTATTAAATCATCCAATTTCAAAGTTTAGATACCTAATTTAATATTTTGTCAAAGTCCAGATACTATTTGTGATATTAACCCTAAACTTGTGGCAGATTGGGCAAACAGACAAATATATCCTAAATGGCCAATATGAGACTACAAAAGCAACAATAGTTTACTAAGTCAAACTTAAAGGATATCATATAAGAAATTATTAGGTCAAATTGCGTATGGTCGTGTATAGACAACTTGTACACAAGTCACAAAGTGCTAGGTTAGTGTTTTTTATGCTAGAGTTAGTGTATTTTTGTGCTAGGTTTAAAAAAGTACTAGATTCATATATTTGTACTAGGTTAGTGTATTTGTGTTAAGATTAGAAAAGTGCTAGGTCAATGTATTTGCTCAAGATGCGGCTTGACCTACTACCAACCCATATCATATTTCTCTTTAATCTTCTTATTCACCTATTGACTGATATTCTTTCTCATAATGAACTTTCCCCATTTACTTAATTCTCACTCTCAAGTACTATTGATTATTCCTGAAGGATCATCTAATTCCATCACATTGTCTAATTTTTCACCTGTAATTCTTGTTTACTTTTTTTTGGTCATATGCTCTAATGGTACCCATAATTTCATAAGCGAAAACTCAATATAATAATCACTATCCTCTCACCATTTTATAGTTAGAAATTTGCGTAAGTATCATTTATAGTCTATGAGTAATGGTTTAAAATTGTTTTCGTAACTAGTGTTTGTAATACTTGAGTTTTTTCTTAGCTTATATGCCCTAGGAATCACTAGATCTTTAGTGTATTTTGTGTAGTTAATAATAGTTTAGAAGTAAAGTACATAATATAAAACAGTAAATAATAACAGAAAATCTATTCTAATGAGTTTTAGGATCTAAGCTCCGTCTTTACATTTTTGTTTTGAAATAATTATTAATTTGTTTGTATATTAGTTAATATTTGTTAGATATCATAATTTGTTCATTTTATATACATTAGAAACTTTAAATTTCAACAATTACAACCAAATTATTTTCAAAATGCCTAAAATGCTTTGCAAATCTATTTTACTGTAAAACAAATAGAAAGGGTAAACTTGACCAATCTCCATGGAGTTTTCTGCATTAATTGTTGAAATGATGTTTTCAAACTAAGCTTATCTCATTTCTCTTATTTGCAAAAAAAAAACAATTAAGATTTGAGAAATTTACAACAGTTCAACATTATTATCACCATAAGATAAATACAAAAGATTTTTAAAATCTACTATACTAGTATTACTTAGTATAATGAATATGAAATCAAAATATTTTTTATCAAACATAAAACTAGATAAACATAAGTTTCTTTTGCTGTAACTTTTATGTGAGACCCTCATTTTTCATTTTTTACCTATGTTTATAATTGAAAAACAAACCATTTCTTCAAATCTTCATTTCAACATTAGAAAACTTGTAAGAAATCGCCTTCCAAACGCTAATTCTAGTATTTTTTGAAGAAGAAAGAAAGTATTCATGTAGAACACATTCACCAAAGTAAGGTAAGTTTATTTTTAAAGTTTCAAAAGATTTATCCAGTCAAACACAGTAGTACACTTACGTATTTTACTACTTAGGGATAAAACACTAAGTTTAATAGATGTAAAATTTAAGGAGCTAAAACTAAAAATGCCAATGAACTTCTTTTACGAATTTGTCTATGTTTAGGAATTATAGAATAACTTCACTCAACAAATACAAACATAATAGTTCACAAGATAAAACAAGGCAAAACTACACAAAATGTTCATATTTGAACTTTTAGTTAAAGGAAAGAATGTAGATTTAAACTTAATTAGTAAATTTGGTAGATATAGTATGTTTGAAGTAGTTATGTTAAGTTTATCTTTAGCCGCGTTTTAATATATGAATCAGTTGAAGAAAAGTTAGTTTGTAAAGTAGAATAAACTAAGTTGCTCTTCTGTGCATGATGGAAATCGCGCTTGCAATTTGGAACCGCAGTAGAAACTGAGTAAAATCGAAGGACAGTGTTTTTGGCCACAACTGCAACTGCAACCTGAATCACTCCTTCGTTGCCCTCGCGATTCAAGCTATGAGAAAATATGAATGACCTTGATTTCCACCTTAATTAACTTGCTCTAGATCAACTTGTAGTTGACCCCGCGGTTGAGCCTGTGAGTTATGCAGGTGACCTCGATTTGTCAGCCTGTCTAGCGCAGTAACTGTAGGACCCGCGATTCACTCCGTGATTTAAAAATGTAACTTTTTCTTAGGATTTCTTGAACCAAAATCTTCTAACTAACCTTGCAAGGGACATTATACCCTTGACTCATATTCACTAATCGGCTAACAGAACCGTTGTACATGTCATTCCCTATAATTCCCTATAATTCCCTAAAGACAACGAAACTAAGGAAGCTAAGACATGAGTATAGGATACCTAAGCGCTAATACGGGTTCTTATTTAGTTATATACTTAGTAATATATGTTTGTTGTCTTATAAATACTATAAATCAAGAGCTAGATTTTTTGATAGACTATTACAACGATTAAGCCAAGATGCATAGATGAATTCGAATCTTCTCACATTGTTTGCGAATGTAATGTAGTGGGATAAGTTCCTAAATATAATTGAAATTGATTATATGCATAGGGATTGGGGAATAATGCAAGCTATATGTTGTTTGAGTGAATGACAACCTTTAGTGCCAAAAGCGATAACTATTTACATGATAATGACTGTATAATCTGAATTGAGAATTGTCTGAAATTGATGCTGTCAGTAAATAACACGGTATAATTCTCAATTGACCCTTAAGTTAAATGGACATGCATGGCGCAGCATCATAAATTTCATTCGCATGGTGTTCACATCATGTATTAGTACCTTAATTCTATGGTAATGTTTTGTTATGTCCAGTGAATTGGGTAAAGGTTACCATTAAGCTATCTGCCTTATAGGAACTAAGTAGGCACTGAAGGACGTTGCTTGAGTTGGAGTTGGCTTTGAGATATTAATACTTAATGGAGTTTCTGAGTTCTATGTAAAGTTGATATTATAGTATTTATATTATTTATAAATAATAAATGAGTTTGGAAAGAATTTCTCATTCCTTAGTTCTTTGTTTCTTTTGGGTGTGAATTACTTGTGCTGGTCCTTCAACCCTCAACAAAAGACATAAATCTCCATCGGTTTGGATTTCAATCATCCAAGCTATACTTGTTGTAGTGCATATGTGTGTTAATTAAACATTTCTTGAGGAATTGTGTTATGATTTGATTATTTGTTGAGCTTGTTGTGCTCATGCTCTTATAAATTGTTTATTTACAGGATCAGGTTTAAGGAGTGGAAGCTAATGTATGATAAGAAAGAAGCTTGGATAGGACTTGAAGAGAGTATTTTGTATATGTAATGAAGTCTTTTGTAGATTGCTAGTTATAAAGTTGTATTAATGAAGATTTTGAAGATCAATTGTTATAAAGTTGTGATGTAAAACCAAGGACATTTTGTAATGTTATTCTTATATGTGACTTATATGAATGTATATTTTTCTTATTCTAATAAACCTTCGATCCTATTATAACTATCCATGCCACAAAGTATTCTGGTAGTGTAATGTTCATATACCTTTCTGGAAACCTTAGATAGATTAATTAGAATGTCTGTGACTTTAATTTGTTACATGTTGTATTGATAGTACTAGGATACCTTGTGTGAGATGTGATAGTGTTTTAAAAGAACCCATCAAAAGGTTATAGTGAGAGATAAATCCACATTACTCAAACCTTAACCAAATCTTCCTTAAAACAAAAAACTACTTCTTTTGGTTGAAAATTTTTACTATGATCAATTTGCCTAAGAGAATTAGGTTAGGATGATAATTTGTATCATTAATAGCCTAGGTGTTAATTGGATTTACAATTGGAAGTAAAGCTATTATTTAGGAATCAAGTGCTCAACCACATACTGTAGTAAAGATTATGAACACAAAAAACACTAGGCTTCTTAGATGAAATAGTAATAAATAGGCCACCTTTGTTAACCCATAATAACTATACTAATTATAAATGTAAAATGAAAGTCTTTCTAAGAGCTCAAGATATAATGCTATGAATATTGTTGAAAATTGGCCTATTGTGATAGAAGGTAAAGAATAAAGAAATTACACTAAAGTGGAAAAAGAAAAAATTCAAATAAATAAAATTGCTATGAATATTTTGGATTGTGATTTGAATGAGAATGATTTTAGTAAAATTTTTATACTTGAAAATGCTAAGCAAATTTGGGATGAATTTTAAAATTTTATGAAGGAACGACAAGAGTTAGGGCACTAAAGTTAGTTTATTATGTGGTGAATTTGACAATTTCAAAATGAAGCTAAATGAGTCAATTGATGAAATGCATGATAGATATATTAATGTCATAAATAAATTAACAATACTTAACAAAAATTTTACTAATGTTGAAATTAAATCTAAAATTCATAGGTTGTTAGCAAGAAAATGGGAGGCCAAAAAGACTAAAATAGAGAAGGCTCATATTTGAGTCAATTACAAAGGATCAACTCCTTGGCACACTCAAATGCATGAGATGATCAAGAGATAAGGAGAGATATCCCTAAGTAAGTAGATGACTCTCAAAGCAACATACTCAAGCTCTAGCGAGGATGAGAAAAGTGAAGAAAATAATGATGAAGAATTGGATGAAATGGCCATGAAGTTCGCAAAGTTCCACAAGTTTAAAAGGAAGGTAAGAAAAAAGGAAAGATGAAAGTACTTCAAGATCAGGAATGAGAGAAAAGATTATAACATGCTACAAATGCAACAAGCTGGGCTATGTTCAATAATATCATCGCAACACAAAAAAAGCCGACAAAGGAGCAAAGAGGGAAGTATTGGTGGCCACATGTAGGGATGATGACTCCACTGACTCAGATGAAGATGTGTGTCTCATAGCTTCATATGGTATGTTGCACTTCTTCAAACATACATCACATGTATGGCAAATTATATGATGAAATGATTAAATCAAGGAAGAAGATAACATGCTAAAATCTATAATGAAAATGATTAAGATGAATTAGATGATTTAAAATGAGTAAAATGAACAAAGTTGAAAATGTTAAAGTAGTTGAAGACGTGTTATTGAAATTGCAAAATGAAAATTTGAGTACGATTAATGAAAAGTTGAGCATTGAGAATGGTGATAATGAAAATTTAAAAGGAGATGACACTGCTAATGCTTATGATGAAAAACTTGTAAAAGAGCTAGAATAGGTTAAACTTTAGAATGCTAATTGGAAAACTAGCTTGAACGATTCAAAATCAGTTATAGCTAGATTCACCGAGAATGAAAAGAATTTGAATACACTTCTTGAAGAATCAAAGTTTGATTCAAATATGTGTGCAATTGACTATAATAGAAGCAATAATTGCAAGTCCCATAAGTCTTGCTTTGTGAGACTTACACAATGGAAGTTGTAACTATTATGGTAGAGTTGGTCATATTACACATAATTGAGTAATAATGAACAATATACAATCAATCATAAGATCAAGTATATTTGGGTCCTTAAGGAACAAATTCTTATTGCTACTAAGAAAAATCGACCTAAGCACAAATGGCTGCCAAGAGATTAAGTTTGGTTTGTGGGAATCCTTAAGGCATTGCAAGTGCAAAAATTGTGATATGAGCTTTCCTTAACATATACCATTATATTTTTATGCTTATTTATGTTGTAAAGCTTGTTGATATGTCTTAATATGCTTGGTGGACGATTTGCTATGATTTTGTGACATATGTGAATGAATAGAACTTATACATGCTAAAATGAGGTATCAAATGCATGAAATTGTATTTACTTGAATATAGGCCATAAACAATGATCTTTCATGCTTAATAATAAGTATTAGGCTTGTGTAAATTGATAAACATGCATGATAGACTTTTAAGCAATTTTGTGCATGATATATTGAATTTTAAGTCTTGTTTGATCATCACTTGCCCATATTTGTTATATGTTGAAATGTATGAGTTTAACTATTTAAAATGACTATATGAACATGTTTAAGATTTGATAATGTTTTGCAACATTAAGCATAAGTTTATTATTTGAGAAAATGGTTACTACTGTTATGTGGTGTTAGAATGCCTCAAATGCATCGTTTGGCAGTAGGTGAAAAACATGCTCTTCTTGTGCTTCTTTTCATTCATAAAAGTTGGATTTAAAAAGAAAAATTTTTGATGATTCCATAGTGTAAACCCCTGAATTTTTTTTTTCTAGAACTCTCAAATATAATCCTAGAGCTAAATACATAAACTAAAATCCTAAAACTAGACCAAGTTAAAAGCAAACTCTAGAAACCCTAAAACAAGATCAAATACAAAATTTCATAACCTTAAGAACAAGAGTAATTTAAAAAACAAAACAAAAATCTAATAATAATTCGACTCAAAATCCTTAAGCTGAACAATTCATCTATTTGATTTCTAGCACATAAATCGAGATAGTATGTCCAAATAATATTTAATAATGAAATTATACACCCTTCGTTGAATTTTAAAATTTATACCAAAAGTCAAACCGAGTCAATATATTACATTAAAAGCCTTAGACTCAATTAGACAATCCCAAGAATTGTAAAATATTAAATAAATCATAAAAATAGAGTAAACTTAATTTTTAAACTGAAAATATAGTATAACCATAAACCCCTGGATTTTATAATCTTATGAGTAAATCTTAAAGCCGGGATTAAGACCTAAACTTTAAAAGCTAACTTGGGTCCACAATAAGATCTAAAGGATTTAGATCTAGCAAGACCATGCTAGAAACCCTAAAACAATAAAAATAAGATAACCTTAGATTATAACTCGAAATAATGTCTTATAATCTAAAAATATTGGATTCACTAAAAATTCGCTTGTTTCAAACCTGAACGTGATCAATTTTTGAAATCAGGGTCTTGACATGTAAAATAATATTTTGAAAATCAATCTAGACTCGTAATGAGATAAGGAATTGTAAAATATCAATTACAAAATTCTTCAGCTTTTAAAAATATAAGATATAGCTCATTTATTCGTATTTCATTACTATCGGTAATTTATTTGTCTTATTTGAATTCAATTACTATTGACTACTATTCATTACTATTTATTATCTCTACTTTTCCTTACCATCTATCTCTTACAACCTATATATCTATTTCTTACATTTTTTTTCCAATATTACTTTTCACACAAATTCTCTTACACTTTACTTACTTTTCTTTACTAAAATTAATTTTTAATCTCTCCTTCTCTTCTTTCCTCAATGATAAGCCACTTGCCTCTCTCTTCCCCTCAATTTAATTTCTTTTTTATTTATTTTAATTCTTCTAAATTCCATCTCAAAACTCTATAAATATCCCCTCTCTCCTGTATTTTTTACACATTCATTCTTACACATTAACTCTTGTAAATTGAAAACTCAAAACACTATCCTTTCTTTTCCTCTTCAAAACTATGAGCAACATACCCCTCCACCTCTTTGTGATTTTCACAAATTTTTCTCTTCATCCAACTCCTATCTTCTATCTTAGGTAAACACTTAAACCTCTTCTTTAGTTTATGTTAGCATAACATGAACAATGTATGTTATGGTTTCAAAAATCCCCATAGGTTTATGCTGGGGAGTGAGATAATAAAAACAACATCTTGTTCATGTATTATTTAACTTCGTGTTACATTTATGTTTATGTTATGTTCATATCTCTAACTTAACTTTCTATATGCTAGTATGTATAAATATGTGTATATATATATATATATATTTAGAACCTAATGCTCATTGTTTTAACTTTATTTAATGCTTTGTTCATTATCTATTTTCTTGCAAGTAAATAAGACTAGTCAACTTTTAGTCTTAGACTTATCCTAAATCAAGTAAAACAAAATGGAACTTGTCCATAATCTAAGTTCCGAGGAGTCTTGAAAATTAACCTAAGACTCTTATGATTTTCTTATTTATTTGTTTTGCTTTATTTATGAGGCTGACTATATTCAAGTCTCGAGGAGCCTTGCTAAAATCTAAGACTCTCATAATTATTTTTCTTGCTTTTCTTATTTTATATATGGGATTTATCCATTGCTAACTCTTGGGAAGCCTTGAAATAAATTTAAGACTTCCATGTTTTCTTTTTGTATGTTTTTCTTATTTTCCATGATGACTAAAATTTATTCAAGTCCCAAGAAATCTTGATATTAAGCTAAGATTTTCATATCTTTATTTTCTTTATATTTGCTTATTTGATTTTCTATCATTAGATATTGATAATTCTTATTATGCAAAGGTTTTCCAAAAATTTAATTATGATAAATCTTTGTTATGTAAAATGTTTTTAAAAAAATTTTTATTTCTAATACTAAGGAAATCCTTTCATTAAGAATTTAAAAACAAATACCCAAGTATATTTCCTTTAAATTGCCAAAATGAATTTCTCAATATAAATGTTGATAATTATTTATTATGTAAAATCTTCTAAAAGTCTTATTTACAATACATGAATAAATCTTCTTATTAAAAATAAGAATTTAAGAATAAGTCAATTGCCTAAATTTTCTCATAGGATAAAACTTGAAACATTTTGAAGATGATACCACTTGGAATAATTTTTCTTCACAACTACATAAAGATTCATGTTTTAGAGAATAATTAGTTATAAGAATCTTAATATAAAAATGAAATATTCATGACTCAAAATAAATATAAAATCATGATTTTCTTCAATTAAGTTTCACAATCTAAGAATTAAAATTTTATTTAAGAACTAAACTTAGAAAAAAAATTTTAAGGGGGAATATACATTAGAGTTTTATGTCACAAATAAGTAAAACTACTCTTGTAAAATAAATTGTT
This sequence comes from Combretum micranthum, assembly GCA_024138025.1. NCBI lineage: Eukaryota > Viridiplantae > Streptophyta > Magnoliopsida > Myrtales > Combretaceae > Combretum > Combretum micranthum. The sequence continues at coordinate 437,025 of JAMXBD010000705.1, forward strand.
AAATAAAAAATTTGGAACAAAATATAAGATCTTCAAGATTTCAAAATATATATATTGAACTATGATTTTGTTAAGTCACATGTTTTACAACATGGTAAATTTAATCACAAGTCAAGGATGATTTTTCATAAAACTCAATATTTCACAAAGATTGTTTAGCAAAATTTTACTTTTAAGACATCACTAGGGTCATGCATATTATATGAGTTATTTTCAATACTAAATGATTTTCAAAGGTAGAAATATTTATATATTTGATAAAGTATCTGAGTAAAGTAAACTTTGGAAAATGCAAGAATTAAGGGCTGAGAATTGTAGGAAGAATCTGCACCATCCTTTTTCGAGACCATAATGGACTTTAAATGTTAAAAATTATCTTAAAAATAAATAGATTTTCTAGTAGCTATAAAACGACTGCTAATATGCGAAATTTTGAGTTAAAATGAGCAAGTTATGGCCGACCGTTTTAAGTTAGAATTTTCGTAATTAGGAAAAATGACGTGAATAAAATAAATAGGTTAGAAATTTAAGCAAAACCTCTATGAAATACTTATTATAGGTTTTTTTTTTTTTTTTTTTTTTGTCTAGGTGACGAGGAATATGAAAACCCCTTACCCGAGGATTATTTCGACTAAGTAGATTGCGATATGGACATGTGAGTTTTCCCTCATGATTTCATTGCCTTGCTTGTGCTTGTAGATAGTTTCACTAGATTTATAACTACAAGATAAAATGAGCATGTATGGGGTTATAGGTACTTATGTATGTGCTTTTATTAATGTGTGTCAAGGGATGCTAAGCATATCGAAACTGACAATTGATTGTTTTAGTATATCGTCAATATTACATGTTAGTTATGTATGCATGATAATTGTTTGATCACCATTAAGTATACTTTAATTTTACTCGACTTTAATATAAACTAAATGTGTATGCATGCATTCATCGAGTCACATGTCAAAGACTACTAGTCCTATGTGAAGAATCGGAAGGATCCAAGGCTAAGCTTATTTGGTACCATTAGAAAGGCTCGTGGCCATACTCATTCTTCAGGAACTAAGGCATATCAGGGATACAATCCAAGGATGAGCCATGTCGATCGATTGTTATGAGCAGAATGCTTGGGGACTAGCAGTGAAGATTGCGTAGACCTTCAATTCCCATTTCCCTAACCCTTAATATGGAGGACGTAAATCCATTCTATGTATGGTTTCCGGATACTCATATAATTATTTGTACATGTGTTTGTTGCATAGCATGCTGAGCATATCGTGAAAATTAATAAACTTGTTTGAAATACGGTACAAATAAAGAGAATATCTCACTAAGCACATTGTAAACTTACTCTATAGATTCTATTAAAACATGTATGCTTAAGACTCCATTCAAGAAATGAGATATTAAGGAAATCATCAGTAGATCTTTAAGCCTTTATGGAAGAAGTGGGAGCATAGAATGAATTTACATTCTTGAAAATTAATTTATGAGTAATATATGATATGTTTATATTTTGGAGATTCCTTGGAAATGTATATATGTAGATTTGAAGACTTTAGTGGGGGTATGCTCCTAAAAATTGTAATTGCTCTTATTTATGATTAATGGTTTCTATTCTCTTGCTTTGCTACTTAATCGTTATCAATATAAATTGCACTACTTTGATACGTTCCCTTTGTTGTGATGTACACCTTGTTCATGATATGGAAGCCTTTGAGTGACTAAGGTAGTCATTCTTAGGTTTTAGTATTGTAAACAGTGAACTACCATGTTTATAGTACCCTTCGACGTGTGACACATAAAAGGAGAAATGTTACAAGCACACCTAGCATATATGTGTGTTAAGTGTGTTGTACTTGTCTATTAAGTGTAACTTGTATTCCTCCTAGTTAAGTATTAATTTTTGAACTTATTTGACAAATTTTACTTAACTTAGATACTTAACTAAGGGGGAGTGTTTTGTTGAAGAAAGTTAATTGTCCAATTGTTGTTCTCATAAAAAAGGAGGATACTGTTGAATAGGTTGGTTCAAAGGAATTTTGATGGGAAAATAGATTGTAAAATTACTTACTTGATAGAGTTATGTTGCACTTACTTGACACACTGTGTTTATGATAGGTTGAGTTTGTGTTTGTATAACTTATATGTTATATTTGTGTTTGTTGATAATGTTATAGGACCTAACTGCATTGTAGTTAGTGTTGGGACACCAGACATGCTTTAGAGTATTGACGTCTAGATGCTAGCATAATTAGAGGATTGATCATATGAATTGCAACTAGCATCCATACACTAATTATTTTCCATACGATCACAAACATTATGATCATGGCACAATGGTCTGAATGCTAGTTGACATAAAATAATAGTTGGACCACTTGATGCAAAAGAAATTTTAGTGAAAATGTTCAACGACCATCATTTGTAGAAGCTATAAATAGAGTATATGAGCTATTAAAGTTGCAATTAACCTTTTTTTTTTTTTTTCCTAAAATCCATATTTATACTTCATTTGCTTTATTTTGTGCGTTCGTGTTTTGAGTAGTGCTATTTATTATTTCATTGGCAAATCTTTGTAAGATATTACACTAGGATATCATGTGAATTGATGAGAGTTTGAGTTATGCCTAGGATGTTAGGAAATTTATAGTAAAGGCACAACTTTTGTGAGATTCATATGCATGTGATTTAGTGATTGTGTTGGGGTGTAGCTCCTTGGGAGCAAACCTATTGTGATTTACAAAGTGCATGTGAAATTCTTATTAGCACACATTTGTGGACCCGAGGAGCCTACAGATGGATCGAACTTCATGTTAAGTTGGGTTGTGTACTCTCTCTCTCTCTCTCTCTCACACATCTTTTACTTTATTGCACTTTGCTTATGCTTGTTTTTTTACTTGTTGAACTGCATTATTTAGTTATTAGAATTTCAAAAAGGAATAAAATAGTTTTAAAACTCAATTTCTCCTTTACATTTTATCCTAGATGCTAATATGTTTTACAAGAATTTTTACCCCTTTTCTTTTTTTTTTTTTTTTTCTCAAGGAAAAAATGTTTTAGAGATTGGGAAGATGGTAAGGAAATGTAGAGAATCATGGCCAAATTTTATTTTGACTACATTTATAATTTAAAAACCTAAGACACCAAACATTAAGCCTTTGCTTTAATATACTAGACAACATTTTATTCGTTTATTCTTTTAACTTATAACTATGGGGCAACAAACATAGTCTATAGATAATCTAGTATATTTACATGCCTTTAAATATGTAATATATGTCGAATACATGATTAAAAATATACTTTTCTCATCAAAAAGTCTTGTACATAGTAATAAATTTAAATAGACAAGAAACCATAAAAAACCAAGAACATTGTTTAGTCATGGCTAATTTATAACACATCACTTATTTATATTTGATTGTCCATTTCATGCAAAAGCCATACGATAATTCAATTGTAAACCCCTAAAAGTTTTAGTGTAATTTTAAGCTGTCGACTAAAGATTTCTAGAAAGATATATCCAAAATCATAAATGATCAAACTAAGAGATATCAAAGATAGTACAATATAATCCCAATATACACAATATGAACCTTAAAATGATAATTCAAAACCTCAAACCTCAAAGATTTTAACAAGAGTTTCAATAAGTTACAAATGCCAAAATTTAAGAAAATCGATAGAGATGAATCCAATAATTTAAAAACAAAGAATCTACCTTAATAATTATCCTAACCGACTTTAACATCAATAATTTCAAATAACATATGATCTAATTCTACATTACAATTCAATCATGCACTCAATTCAAACTCTATCGACATACTAGTGAAATTTAACTAATACCCTAACTACTTGGTTCCACTTGAACCTTTTCTGCACTCAAACTGCTATTGTTAGTATTATCATGATGTGTGGGGGCCATGGCCACCATTAATGTTTAGTTTGTGTATCTGTAATTATTGGTTGCTCGACATTTACTATGAAGCTAGTGTATAGGGTAAACTCTTTCGGTTGAAAGTATCGTGCGACCAATGGATATTCTCATAATGCATTTGCAAATTTAGCATCTAAATTCGAGAATGGCCTCTGATAATCCTGAAAATACGAAATACAATAGTCCACTACATAATATTGTTGATAATAAATTGAATGGATGGTTCTACTTCCACCTATATGAACTTAATATGGACCATATATGGAAAGATATCCTGTAACCTAACATAAAAACAAGACGCATTTATTCTCTCTTGAAAATTATTCTCTCCGCCCATTGTCGGAATCTGAATAAAAACACAGAAGCCACAATTATACATAGGGTGGAAGATAAGATGCTTGTGTGCATCCGGATATTTTATTCAAACATATTTTTCCTCAAATTCCCTTAATTTGTAAATTAAGAATAGGTTTATTTATAAGATATGTAATGATATTATTATGACGTCATGCTCCTCATAAGTAAGTGAAGAGATGATTGCGACAAACTCTGTCCTTGATCGTGTAATTTTATGTTTTAAGGGCCACGGTGTGGTTTACAGCCATTCAGACACAAGATTCCGACATTGTCGGCCTTTCCAACTAAAATTCTATTTCCCACACTCCCATTCCAATTAATCATTTTTTTCCTTTTCTTTTTTATAACCAATGCTTTGTTTATGATCGTGATACATGCTGCAATCATGAAGATAGCAAATCCGAGTGTTGTGTCATGTCATCACACCATAAAGCATACACTTCGACTAAAGGTAATGTTGCTATGATGGTTTATTATTACTAAATCCTATTTTTTCCCGTTTTCCCCGTTCTTGTACTCTAGTCGATCAACATAGATATCAGAGCCATCATGATTGACAATTAGCAATTTCCATTATATATTTGTGATAAAATCTGTTTTATAGTCATATGTTAAACATCTTTATCTAATTGTGCATGGTAAACTTCCATGGATTAAATGATGAATATGGAGAATTTCTTCGACGATAATGGTCATCCCAGAAACAGTAGAATAAAGGGGAAAAAAAAGGAATTTGCAAATTAACCCCTTTAAACTTTTGCTAAAGTGTCGGATTCACCTCCTCAAATTTCAAAATGTGTTTTTTAGTCTCTTAAAAACATTTTAAAATTAGCACAGTTAAAATAATTAACATTTTAAATGGATTGGGTGCGGGGAAAGGGTAAATCCATGCATAAATAAAAGTTTAGAGAAAGAACCTGTATATAAGTAAAAGTTTGAAAAGGCACTTTATCACTCTCATTGTTTTGTTTTAGTGGAAAATGATACGAGTTCATGATTGTGTCAATTTTTAAAAATTTAAAAGTTTAAAGTGCTTACTTTAAAAGTTCAGGACGTGAATTTGTACTCAACTAAAAGTTTAGAGAAATAATTTATAATATCTTTTTTAAAGAAAAAGCATTTATATTCTGGGTGAGCTCTTTATAATATGCAGTTTCGTCTTGCTCTACACATGACTTATGATGCATATAACTTTGTAGTGAGAAAATGACTACAAAGGCTCATCTCTTATGAAAAACAATAGCACACCCCAATAATCTTTTTTGTTTGCAAGCTGATATACTATTTTTCCTCCATGCGTCCTTTTTTTTGTGGATCCCAATTCTTTTCCGTCTCCTCTTTTGTCCCATCTCTTCAAAGCTAGCTTTCTCCCAATTCTTCGATCACATGCCTATTGTTTTAATATCATTTTCACCTATTTGTTTTTTTAATTATTTCTGTGTTTTCTTTTTCGTCTTATGGATAAATATCATTGAGGAGCTTGTGAGAGCATGCGAGGTAATAAAGGAATGATTCAACTAATTAAACCCTATTGGCCAAAAAAAAAAAAAAAAAACCTAAACCCTAAACCTTTTTATTTATTTTCAGTTTTTCATCTTTTTCCTAATTTCTATAATGCTATGAGTTTATATAAAAAATCAATGCACATTTCTAATTAAAGCAAACTTCTATAATACTGTGAGTTTAAAATTTCCTCTTTAATGTACCTATTTAAGCAATAGATTTTAGCATCTATTTGAAACAACTTAAAGTTCTTTCAACAAGCATAGACAATAAACAAGCTTATACTTTCCAAAAGCATAGACAAGAAACATGCTTATACTTTCCAAATGTATCTACAACAAGGACATAGTTAATAGGAGCAAAGGTTTCGTCATAGTTAATTCCTTTTTCTTGTGAATAGCTTTTAGCTATATGTCTATTCTTATTTCAATATATACTTACCATTTTTTCATCAAGCTTATTCTTAACGATTCATTTAATGTCTAAGATAAATTTATCTTTAGGCCCAAAGTGAGAAAGGCTTCAGTGGATAGTATACACCGTATTGGTGGTGGTTATTTTAAAATACCAACTATCCCATCCATGTGTTAAAGTATAATTCGTAATTACCCATCACGTAAACATATATGAGGTGTATACTACTAATTAAATATTTATGCTAAGTACATAGTTCTAAACTTAAATTCTTTGAAATTGAACTAGTTCTTCTTGAATAGATTGAATCCATTTTGAATCCTTTAAAACTTTTTTTACTAAGTTATGTTTGATTTTAGAAAGTAAAACGACTTTAGATATGTTTAACAAATTTGATCTAATTTTGCACAACCTTGAATATCTCTATTGTTAAATTTGTTGGGAGGGCGTGCTTTATATATCTAGACCTTAGAGGCTTTAAGCTCAATTTCTTTTGTATTGACCAAACGTTTTAATCTATCTTCTATCCAAGATTTTATATTAGCATTAAGTTCTAACCAACCATCTATTTTTGGGCTAAAACCTTCAGACTCAAGAACATGACATTCCTTTTGAGTTGTTATCATCAAAATATATGAGAATAGAACTTTTTTTTTAAATAATTTAGGTCAATGATCCAAATGAAAACTATAAAGTCATTTGCCTAACTTGGAGGCAAAAAGGTATTTATATATAATGTCTAGGAAAATTTTATAGTCTCTTGTGATGTCTTTTAAGGTGGATGTGTCAATTATTAAATAACATCGATTTATACGTAACCATAATCATTGAAATACATAATATATCATTACTATAATTATCTATCAGTTGAATGATTTTCTTAATTGTTTATCAACATGACGTTTCATAATGACTAACTCACATTTCTCCTCTTGCAATACTTTTGTGATTACTTATTATATTTTTCTAGATAATTAATAAATACCCAACCCTTAAGATAATTTGTAAGGCGTGAATGACTGAAAAGAAAAAGGAAATAGGTGGACACAAAATAAAATATCATGTTTGATAAGTGACATGTGGAGCAATGGTTGTAAATAATTAAAAATATTATAATTATGGAGTTTTTTTTAATAATTTCTTTATATAAAATAAGAGAAAATTAGATAAAAATGAATGTCAATTGATGCAATTGAGATGACAATAACAAAACTCCATATAACAACATAATCAAAAGAAAATAGTAGTAATTATCAAACACTAACTTCTTTTCTTACTGACCAAACAAAATTAATGAAATATTTCTCTTCATTGTCTTTTTATATATCAACCAAAATATAAAGTAGAACATATCCACCTATCTTCCATCATTTCCACTATCTAGTCTTTTATCTTCTATTGAATTTTTCTTATTTGTAAAGAGGTACTTTGGTTATGCAAATCGAGTATGATAATATAAAGCAAGATGGCCACAACAGGTTGCGGATGGAACAGTCAACCCAGCTGAGCATGTTATTGAATTTGCCTCATCATATCAAATTGAAACATGATTCGTTTTTAGAAAGTCCATATGGTGCCATAATGCGAAATTTACTATTTTGCCAAGGGGATGGTTGCATTATATAGATGATGATAAAGGTTATGTTTTCTGGTTAAAATGTTTAAGAGTACTTGATGGTCCACTCCTTCTAATGTACCAAGTGCAAGTGACCTTCAGGCTAACAGAGTTAAAAATATTTGTTTGGTTGTTCTGCTCTCAAAAATGGACCACAAATGGTCGAATTATTTATCATTGTGCATCCTTTAAAAAAACTTAATTCAATATTATAACCGCATATTTGTATGAGTAATGAAAGTATCTCAACTATTTTATCCAATTAATGAACTTTTGATGTAAAAGATCATATTAAGAACCGATAACAATAACAATAGCAACAATAATGTATTAAAAAAGTAAAAGAGATAGGGAAAAGGATTAAGTTATGATATAATGCGAAGTTCAATTTGCCCTTGGTCTCTACAATCACACAATATGCCTCTAGCCAGGAATTGACACACTTTTATTAATCACAAACTCAAATTCCCATTAGGAGCTACACAAAAGTTACAACACTCAAGATAATATTATCCTCACTGTTATAGTGTTGTTTTACAAATGGAAAATATAAATATAAGAGTATTAATTTGATTTTTCTCCAATAGATTTTGCAAATTAATGAGCTAGAATATAAGAGCAATGAAAAGGATAAGTAGACTTGTTTAATTGCAAATAAAGGCTCTCAAAAACTTCCTTCAATCTGCCAAATTTCATGTATAAATAGGTCTTTAAGAAGTCAAATGCTCGTTGTTGGAAATAAGCAAAAATTGACTTGCAGTAAATGCATAATGGCTAGTTTTTGGTGCATTGACTCACCGGTTTGAAACCCTACCAACCTGCTGGTATGCACATTTCATGTGTGCTTGCATTGAACTAGCGAACTAGTGCCTAAGATGGTCACCCTTAAAAAATGGCTAGAATGTTCTTGTAACATCCTAACTTGAAGGCATTACAACCCGCCACGTATCCATAACATAAGTTGACACGTTAAGGCTATGAATCTCTAATCCACATATAATCAAAATCATATATCACCAATTCTCACATAAAGGGTTCTTGTTTGAAATTATTCATAGAAATAAAAATTCTACATAGTTTGTTGGCATAAACCAAAACTAACTTAAAAACTTAAAACATATTAAAAAGGGAAGTCTCATAAACATCCTTAAATCATAAAACAGGGAAACTTCGTCAAGTCTTCAACTCAATGCATATAATCTAACATCAGTAGGGAAATCTGATCCATATTGTCCTCTCTATAGTCCACATAAATATTAGATCCTGATAAGTTGTAATAGGCTTGATCTTTACGTGTTCTTGAAAAAGATAAAAGAATGAGCGAAATCGCCCAGTACGCCAAACCATAAATAAAAGCGCATGAACATGCATCATACAAATCTTACATAAAACCTAAACTAATGCAGCACACACAGGTTATTATCTTTAATTAGTGAAGCAAACAATACAATTTAGAACCAATTGCCAATATTCCTAAACCTAGAGTAACTCATGACCTCGAAGAAAACAAATCTTTATATAAAATACTTATATATATATATATATGGTGATGTTGGTACTTCCTACACATCGTCAAGTACCATAATTATGTTGGCACGAATCCTAATCAACCAGAATCATTTCTATGCATGAGTCAACTCGGGACATCCTCACACATAGATCATCAGTTGCCAAAGTTAGTACCACACTCTGCGTAATCTTTATTAATAGCAGCCAAGCACAAGTAGCAAACAATATAATTAAAAGTCCAATATAATTAGACTCATTAAACAATTCTAATCTTACAGGCGCATACATCAAATAAGGAATGATCATACCTATATCAATTTCCAAAGAACAGGACTCTAAATCACCAAATCTCCTTTATATCACAACCCTAATTCACCAAAATCTGATAATACAATAGAAACAACTTTAATAATATACATCATCAAATAATCTTAATCTCGTATATCATCTAAAGCCCTAATCTCAAAATAAACGTAAATCTACACCTTTTCCTTGATTGAAATACAAATTCCTCCAAAAGTACCAATCTCCTCCATAGATTCTCCAAACCCTAAACTCTAGCCAATGCTAAATATACAGAAATCAACAAAACTACTTTTATGAAATATAAATAAAAAACATTTGATTCAAAATCCTTCTTGAACAACAAATATCCAGATCTCCAAGAAACTAGGGTATTCTCCAACTTTTCCTTCAAATAAAAAGAAAAAACTAAGAAAACTAATAAACCTATGAAATTCTAGAGAAGAAATAGAGATATGATTACTTGATTTGTACTTTTGAATCCCCTTAGATTGCTAGGAATACTCATAGAGAGAAAACTTAGGTTTAGGAGTATGTTTGGCATGAACAACATAAGATGGATAGGATGGATATAAAAGAATTCGTGCAACTTTTCAACTGCTTCGTACGCTGGCACTTTTATAATGTATGTCGGTGGCATAACTTGAAGACCGGTAGTGTATACGTTAAAGCTGATGGCGTATCGATTTGTTATTCGTCTTGGGTCATTTTTGTTTAACACATACGCTGGCATGTATGTTGGCCGTGTACATCCCAATATTGGTAGCGTACTTAGACTTAATTGATTTTTCTTCTATCTAACACTGGCTCTACGCTACCAAAGCCACAGACATGTACACAGGTGGTATTTGATCCTATGTTGGCGGTGTTGAAGGCGGTATGCAGTCTGCGAAAATCCATTTTCAATCATGTCTCTGCCATATGATCACAATACAAATATATTTAGTTTTTTATCTTAAAATATTCTTATTTTTATATCAATTTACACTTTTTATTCTTCATTATAACTTATTTGCTTGTATATTATAGTTGTTGTTCTATTTCAAAGCATATCGGCGAGCCTGTACATTTCCTATGCTTGTAAACTCCAAAACACATGCTTAATTTAATTTTTGTTTTTCTTTTTTGTTTATTTTCCTTTTTTAATAAAAAAAAATTGTAATTCATTTAATTCAGTCAAGAATGGAGTGTTTAGTATATTGGTTTAAATAATTTTGTTATCATCAAAATCAACTTTTAGAATTAATTAGTTTAATAATCTCCTCTATTTTGATGAGGACAAATTATGTAAAAGTTTCTTGTTCCCCCTCAATTTAGTACTCCACCGCAATATAACATTTGGTGTTAAAGATTTGGCAAATAGAACGACAACAAGTGCTTAAGAGTGAAACAATTACCCATGCTCATGTAGATGATGTGATCTAACATACTAAAGTGAATGTTTAGATCATAAATCATAATTGGTAGATTTCTCTCTCTTTGACCTCATCAAAAGCCATAAACGAATTGGAGGGAAGAAATTAAGGGATATAATATTGACAATAGGTAATGGTAAAAGCCATGAGCTTTTGAACACTATAAGAAGATTAACAAGGCAACCAAGACATATGTGGTAACAATTGTCAAGGGAAACCATAGTAATAAGCCATATGAGTTAATAACATCTAACAAGAGACCTTCATTAAGTTAATTACAAAAGCAACCAACATAAAAGAGTCTAAGATCAAATTTAGATAACAAGGAAGAGAAAAGCAGAAATAGAACAAGATTAAGTATTTGGACCATCAACAAGAGGTGGGCAAGGATGAATATTATAAAAATGATCCATGAACCTACCAATGTTGCAACTAAAGGACCTAAGCTCAGATTGGAGGCCATAAATATGAGTATGCAAAGAGGTAAATATAGAGTCCATATAATTGTGAAGCTCCTAAATTGAAGAACTAAATGATCCAAAAGCTTGAATAGGAGTTTCATCATCATCAGTTTGTGAGTCCATACTAGAACAGGAACACCAAACATTGGTTCAAGGGGTTCTTGCGCACCCACCAACCATTCTGCTTCTTCTAGGTGGCTAAGGTGATAGAATTCATAGTAAAATAAGGAATGTGGAATCGACGACTCTCGATATGAAACTCGATGCCCCTTACATCTTAATAAGAGAGTAATCGTCTTACTTCCACAAAAGACAGCTTGAGTATGCTTGTTAGTGACATTCTTGAAACATCTAAACATGAGATCAAAGAAATTTATCTATCCTCCCTCAATATGTGCACCATGAGCTACAGATCTTGTTGGGTCACTTGGGCTTGTCACTACTTATATAGAAACAAAATTATCAATCAGAAACTGGTGAAGAACCCATTGCCTCAAGAAGAGGGGAAGCATACAAATTGCATGGTTCACGCCAATTGGGACCTATATCGGATACAATGAAAAGTTCCTCATAGCACTTAGCTTCATCAAAATTGATTCTCATTTTAAGACCATTGTCATCACACCTATAGGGCTATAGACATCATGATAAGGGATCTCAATTCTCCTTCCATGAAGATGTGAATACAATTTGCTTCTAATAAACTCAATACTGGTAATTTTGGTCTCCATTCCTATGCATAAGCTCCCATCATCTTCTAAATAATCCATCAAATTACAATAAAAACAATTTGATAGCTTCTTCAACCTTAGCTGGAAACAACATAGTATTCAAAATATTACTATTATCTACTCTAGGAAATTGAGAAATGTAGAAATATTCTAGAACTATAGAGGCATAATTTCTACCTATAGCTATTGGGGGATCACAAAATTGAGCATATCTATTGCAATGTTTCTTATTCAGGAATAGGATGGCATCAAATTCAGGTGGAGGAGGCAGATCATAGCTATGGGTAGTCTTGAATGGCATGTTGAAGATGGAGCAATGGAGAGAAAGGAATATATGGGTAGAGAGAGAAAGGGAATGGGTTATCTAGATATGGTAGGGAGGTGGTAGGAAGAGTGGTGGTTGATTGGTGTGGGGGTTTGGAAGGGGTGAGTGAGGGAATGGAAAAGAGAGGGAACGTAGATTTAAGGGTCTGGGAAGGCGAGGTCGCAGATAGAAAAGGAGAGAGGGAAAATGAAGCAGGAAAGAGAAATAATGGTTTAAATATGCATAAGTGTCAGGCATATCAGCGAGCCGATATACATTTTACTCGCGTTTGCGCTTAGATATTAAGAGGTGTGGTTTGATAGCACTTGGCATATTGATGAGCTAGTGGGAATTATACCAACGAGCCAAGTTTTTAATAGATTTTTGAAGACTTAAGCCAAAATGATGGAGAAAGTTTAAGGCTGAAAAATATTGGATAAAGCTTATAAAAGTTCATCCTAGGGTAGGTGATGTGAACTATATGTGACAAAGTTTTTTTGTTCTTATGGCTTGATCATAAACACATGGTATAAGTACGTAATGATTAATGGGTAAATTATATCGGAAGGTCACAATGTTTAGGGGTAAGTTCATATTAGGTGATAATGTTTTGAAAAGTTCAAAAGAGGTTACAATGTTTAGTAAGTTCATTTCAAGTCACAACATTTGTGAGTAGTCTAAAAGAGGTCATAAGGTTTAGAGAAGTGGGTCAATTAAGATCACCATTAACAAGTGTCAACAGAAGAAATATTTAATTTAAACTTAGAAAATCCCTTTTTTAAGGCCCCATAAATATGCATCAATAGGAAAAATATTTAATTAAATTTCATAAGATACTTTTCCAAATGTTGTAACCTCTTTTAAACTTTTCGAAACATTATGGCTTAAAATAAACTTATACCCAAAAGTTGTGATCTTCCAATATAATATATCCTATAATTAATAGAGGATTTGGCCATTTTGAATGTGTGTTTGTGTGATATTGTGGGCTCAATGATGCATATACTAACTTGTAGGGGGTAAGTATGCTTCAAACACATATTTATGATGTGATACACTTGCTCAAGGAGATTTTTTTTGTAGAAATAGCAAAATAGCATATACCCAGTGTAAAAGCAAACCTAGATTTTAGCCAACTTCCACTCATGCGCACCAAATTACATATAAGACTAAGAATGCAACAGTTGTATGTTCAAAAATTCTCATGGGCTAATGAGGTCATGGTAAAGTGCAAGTTGAAGGAAAAAACACTCAAAGAGCATTAAGTCGACACTCATGACCTAAGCACATCATTAAACATTCATCAAGTTGCAATTCATGGCCAATGGTCTCATTTAAGTACAACTTTGTATCTAACATATTTTTTTAGCTCGAAACATGTTCTAAATTACGTGTTTTGCTTAAAAAAACTAACTTGGTTCCATGATATTTATCATCATCTTGTATGATCATGCCCAATTCTCTTTGCAATGTGCAAAACTGATCATCGCTTAAGCGTTTTGTAAAAATATCAGTAATTTAATTGTTTGTGTCAACAAATTCTATACTAATATCGTTATTTAGAACATGATCTCTAATGAAATGATGTATTATCAATATGCTTGGTCCTTGAGTGTTGGATTAGGTTTTTTGTCAAACTTATAGTACTAGTATTATCACATCGAATTGAGACATTATCATCTTAAGTCCATAATCTTGTCAAGTTTGTTTCATCCACAAAACTTATGCATAACAACTATCGACAATCACATATTCAACTTCGGCAGTTGAGAGTGCAACCATGTTTTATTTCTTTGAGTGCCAAGATATTAAAGAGTTTCTAAGATAGTGACATGTGCCACTTGTGCTTTTGTGATCAACATTAAACCTAGCAAAGATGGCATCGGAGTACACAACAAGGTCAAAAGAAGTTAACTTTAGATACCACAAGCCAATTTCAATGGTGCCAGCAAGATACTTAAAGATACATCTTACTACACTTAAGTGAGATTCCTTCGAGCAAGATTGAAATTGTGCACATAAGCACACAGAGAACATGATATCGAGTCTAGAGACAGTTAGATACAAAAAATTACCTATCATGCCTATATATAACTTTTCACATATGTTTTACCATCTTCATCCTTATCAAGTTTTGCACTTGTACTCATAGGGTATGACTAGTTTTGTAATTTTCTATTTTAAATCTTTTTAAGAGTTTTTTGGTATATTTATATTGATTGATGAAAGTGCCATTTTTGGTTTGCTTTACTTAGAGACCTAGGAAGTGATTGAGTTCCCCTATCAAACTCATTTCAAACTCACTCTTCATGGATTTAAACAAATTCATTTACAGACTCATGTAAGTAGCTCGAAACAAAATATCATCTACATAGATTTACACAATTAATGTGTTTGAATTATGATTCTTGGTAAATAATATTGTATCAATTTTTCCTGTAGAAAATCCTTTGTTTATTAAGAAGCTACTAAGCCCTTTATACCAAGCTCTAAGAGCTTGCTTGAGTCCATAAAGAACATTACTTGGTTTACAAACATGATCGGAGAACTCAATATCTTCAAAGCTTAGTAGTTTCTTTACATAAACATTTTCTTTGATGAATCTATTTAAGAAAGTACTTTTGACATCAACTTGCAAAAGTATAAAATCTTTGAAGGCAACGAATGCCAAAAGCATTCTGATGGCTTCTAGTTAGCAATCAGGGGTAAGGTTTCATTAACTATGCTTCTTCTTGATTATAACTTTTAGCCACTAATCGAGCTTTATTCCTAATTACTATATTGGTTTCATTAAGTTTATTTCTATAAACCCATTTGATTCTAATTACCTATCTATCACCAGGTTTATGTATGAGATAAAGGCATGGGCAGTGCCTATACTTTTGAATTTGGCAATTTGGTACCCAATGTTGATTTTAAGCAAAAGGTGCTCCTACTTTCAAAATGATAGCATTTTAGGTGCCCATTTTAAGTGTACGGAGGCACTAAAATTCCTTATTTTTGAAAGTACAAGCACATTTTTGTCTAAAATCAAACATGGGGGCCCAAATTGCCAAAATCCAAAAGTATAGGCACCGCCCATGCCTTTATCCCTTTAGGTACTAAGTCACAAACTTTATTCCTAGTGAATTGATTTAATTCTTCTTGCACCACTTGTATCCAATCTTTCAAAGCTTCATCTATATTTTTAGGCTTAGTTTGGAATAAGAAAACTAGATTACTTATATTTCTTAGGGATGATCTTGTTTATGCCCTGTTTGATGTTTCGCCTATGATTCGATCCTTAAAATATGATTTAGCATATTTCCATTCCTTAGGAAGTTCATGGCCAGTTGGTTCATTTAAGTCATCCTTTTTGCATTCATCTCTTTTATTTTCATTTCTTTTGAGGTCTCTTTAATGTGATCATTATTTTCAAAGGAAATTTTTTTCTAAATTAGCAATGCATCATTCATATCATTAATGGAACATACATGAGGCAAAGCATCATAAAAACAACATGAATAGATTCTTCCACCAACTTTTATATTATACTCTAAAGACTTGCAAGTAAGGGAATAACCAAGAAAAACACTTCATCACTTTTTACATCAAATTTAGCTAGTGGGTCTTTTCATTATTCAAGATATAAAATTTAGTGCCAAGCAAATAAAAGCATGAGATGTTAGGTCTTTTACCTTTTTGAGCTCATAGGGATTTTTCTTAAGTATAGGTTAATGAACACTTTATTAGATATGTAGCATGCAGTATTAATGGCTTTAGCCCAAAAATATTTAGGTAGGTTTTTTTCACACAACATTGTTTTAGCCATCTCAATTAAAATTCTATTTTTTTTCCCGCTACTCCACTTTGTTGTGGTGTCTTACGTGCCAAAAAGGCGTGTTCAATTCCATATTTACTACAAAAGTCATCAATTTCATAATTAAATTCTCCCCTATGATTGCTTTGGATAGTTACAATGTTCAGACCTTTTTCATTTTGAACTTTCTTGTAATATCTAAAAAAGAAATTATTTGATTCACCTTTAGATGTAAGAAAGAAAGTCCATGTGTATCTACTGAAGTCATCAATAATAACTAAGGTGTATTTTTTGCCACGTAAACCTAAGGTTTGAGTAGGTCCAAATAAGTCCATATGCAATAGTTCCAATGGCCTAAAAGTGGAAATGGCAACCTTAGACTTAAAAGGAGTCTTAATTTGATTTCCTTGTTGGCATGCTTAACAAATCTTGTCTTTTTGAAAATTTATTTTTGTTAAGCCTTTGACAAGGTCATTTTTAACAAGTTTTGAAATCATATCCATACTAGCATGCCCCAATTTTCTATGCTACAACCAACTATCATCATTTTGAGAGTATAGACATGTTTCATTTGAAGATTTCAAACCATCTAGATTGATTTTATAAATATTTCTTTGTCTATTTCCTTCAAAACAAGATTAATTATTGCCAATTCTTTCAATAGAGCATTTATTGGCAAGAAATGTTACCTTGAAGCTATTATCGCACAATTGGCTAACTTTAAGTAAGTTATTCTTTAAATTATCAAATAATAGCACATTCTTAATAATTAATATTTATTTACTAGAATGCTACTTTCACCAAGTACGGTTGATTTACGATTATCTCTAAAGGTGACACTCCCTTTGATCCTTCAAGATTAATGAAGTGAACTTGGATGCATCTTCGGTTATGTACCTTGAGCAACCACTATCTAAGTACTATTTGTTGTTTCCTCTTGAAGATTCCTATAAAACAAAGGATTATTGTTTTGGTACACACTTAATTTTTGGTCCTTTTTGGTTAGGAGCAAGAAGAATTTCTTTCTTAAGAACCCAAACTAGCTTGCTTTTGTGATTTAAATGCATGGTCTTCCTTATTGCATAATTGTGTGCAATATAACCAACTTTTCCATAATAGTTGCAAGTTCCATAAGTAGCTCTCACAAACCAAGTTTTTTTAGGCTTGCAACTATTGTCTCTATCATAGCTTATTCTATACTTGTTTAAGTCACACTTTTGGCTTCCAAGAAATGTGTTCAAGTTTGTTTCTCCTTTAGTGAACTTGGCTATGGTTGCTTTTCAATCATCTAAGCTAGCTTTCAACATGGCATTTTCTTTTCTGATCTAGCCATTTTATGCAAACACTATCACAATCATTAGCATGGTCATCACCTTTTGAGGTCTTATTTTCTATTTCTAACAAGTCAACTTCAATTTTTAGTTTTTAATTTTCTTTATTTATCTTATCATTTTCAAGTTTCAAGTACTCAGTCTTCACTCAAGTTTTCATTTTCATCCTTTAATTTGTTGTATTCCCTTCTAAACACATCTAGCTCTTTTTCTACATTTAACATCATCTCCATGAAAACTTAATTTTTCTTTTGCAGTTTCGTCATTTCTTTGCATAGATCATTATATATAGCTATAAGTTCATCATGAGAAGGAGATGATGAAGAGCCTACCTCATCATCCAATGCCATGAAGTACACATTGTCATTTGAGTTACTTGAATCATGATCACTCTAAGTGGCAATGAGAACCTCCTTTTTAGATCTTCTAGATGCTTTCTTAAGCGTGGAACAATATTGTTGGATGTATCCCAGTCTGTGATACTTAAATTAAGTTATCGCATCCTTTTTTTCTTTTTTGTATCTTCAAGAGCTACGTCATCATCCTTCCTCTTTATCTTGTTGTTCAATTTCATGAACTTTTGAATTTCTTGGCCACCAAGGTAGTTCATTGTCATCATTATTATCATCTTCATTACTAGAGTCATGACTTGTGGCTTTTAATGCAATAGCTTTTTTACTTGATTCCCTCCTTACTTCTTGATCAACTCAAGTGTTTTGAGAGCTCCAAGAAGTTCATGTTTGCTCATTGCACTTAGATCTCATGCTTCTTTAATGATGGTTCTCTTGGCCTCCTAATCCTTAGGCAGGACTTAAGAAGTTTAGAGTTGATTTCAACATTAGTAAAATTCTTTCAAGCACACTAAAAGGATTTATGATATTGACGAACCTATCGTACATTTCATCTATGGTTTCATTAGGTTACATTTTGAAATTTTCAAATTGTCCACACAGAAGACTTATTTTAGCATCTCTAACTATTGATGTTCCTTCATAAGCTTTCTCCAATTCATCCCATAGATCTTTAGTGGTTTTACATGTACAAATTCTGTTAAAGTCACTTTCATTTAAACCACAATGCGATATTTTCATAACTATTTCATTCAAATCTAATCTTTGCTAATCCTTTTCACTAGAGTCCCTTTCTTCTTTTCCTTTAATTTTAAAAGGACCATCTTCTATAACATTCCATGTTAGCTTATTTTGTACTTTTGGAAAGATTTTCATTCTACACTACCAATAGGGGTAGTTTCCCCTACTTAGAAGCAGTAACCTATTGATAGCTTGTCATTCTAGAAATCCTATTGCATTAGATGACATGATCTTTACTCTAAAATGCGATTAAGTGCAAGGAAATTAGAGACTTTGCTCTGATACCAAATGAAAGTGCACTAGAATATACTCGGGAGGGGGGGGGGGGGGGGGGGGGGAGGGGGGGATTGAATTAAGTATGTCAACTATTTTATCAAATTAATGAACTTTTGATGTAAAGATCAAATTAAGAGTTAATAACATTAACAATAGTAACAACAATGTACTAAAAAAGTAAAAAAGATAGGGAAAGAAGATTCAAGCCTAAATATAGCATGGAATTCAATTCGCCCCGAAGTCTCTACGGTCACAGAATGCACCTCCAATTGAGGACTTCACATACTTTTATTAATCACAAACTCAAATTCTTACTAGGAGCTACACAAATGTTACAACACTCAAGATAATGATATTCTTACTCTTATAGTGTTCTTTTACAAATGACAAGTACAAATACAAGAGCATTAATTTTATTTTTATCCCAATAGATTTTCCAAATTAATGAGCTAGAATACAAGAACAATGAAAAAGATTAATGGACTTGTTTGATTGCAAATAAAGGCTCTCAAAAACTTCCTTCAGTCTACCAAATTTTGTGTATAAATTGGTCTTCAAGAAGTCAAATGGTTATTGGGTGGAAATTAGCAAAAATTGACCAGTAATAAATGTGTAACGATTAGTTTTTGGTACACCAGCTCACCAGAGCACACATGAAATGTGTGCTCGCATTGAACCAGTAAGCTAGTTCTTAAGATGATCACGCCTTCAAAAATGCACAGAATGTTGTTGTTTTGTTTCAAAGTGTACCGGCCTGTGCTTGTAAACTCCAAAAACACATGCTTGATTTAATCGATCCTTGTTTTTCTTTGTTATGTTTACCTTCTTTTAATCAAACAAGTGTGATTCATTTAATTCAATCAAGTATAATGTGTTTAGTAATTGGTTTACACAATTTGTTCCCATCAAAATCAACTTTTAGAATTAATTGGTTTAACAAGTCTATATTAGAGGCGAGTTTTGCCTCTCATTGGGTAAAGAGGCGTCACTTACCTCAATATTTCACTATGAATAGGGGCATACTCCACCATTCCGCACAATGCTCTCACATCTCTTAGGTATCTCTCTCTCATATTACGTGGGAATTGCTAGTTGTATTTCTTTTATATTGTTAAATTAATATTAATAAATTAATTTGTATTTTTTATCCTTTTTTATTGCCATTTTATAGAAAGATCACTTGTAGGCATTTGAAGTTCTGATTGCATTTGAAGGTTGGTCAAATATTTTTAGTAATTTAAATACTTATTTATTCCGAAGTTAATATTTAGATATTAGTTATTTAACATATGTGCAATATGTTTGAATATGTTCTTTTTTAGTAGTTTAATAATATTTATTTGTTTAGAATTTACCATAGTGAGGAGTCCAATGATGTAATGGACAATGAAGATGAGGTAAATGATAATGTTTATGGAGATGAAGGGATTATACCACATGAATACACATACTTTGAAGATGAAGCAGATCATCAACTTTTGGAGGATTTTACCGCTAATATAAGTGACCTTGAAGGAGAAGACATTGATAACGAGGATGAAAGCAATACAATTGATGGGAAGCAGTAGGAAAGAATGTTTGAAAATGCAAAGAGCTCAGTGTATCCTAGCTATACCAAGTTTCTAGTATTGCTTGTGGCACTTCAAATGATGAATCTAAAGGTTAACAACTGTTGGGTTGTAGATCCAGCTCATATGGGTCTATAACAAGCGGATCTTGAATATATGGGAAAATGAGGAGACATGGGAAAATGAGAAGACATGAAAGAGATAAATGCTAGTCAAAAGGAATTAATGCCAGTTAATTCGAGCCTTAATACGGCCTTGAATTTCAGTTAATGCGAGCCTTCCTTGTTTTTCTTTTTAAAGTCTTCTTGTATGTCTTTTAGAAGCAAGAGACACAGTGTGTTGTGTGCTGTGAATACAGAGTGTAATAGGGAGAACAAGTGGCCCCTTCTTAAGACTAGACAAGAGAGATCCAGAGTAAGAAAATGAGGGAGTTCCTAGAGTGAGAAACTTTAGAAGAAAGAAATTCTTTTTCCTATTTGTAAAACTCTGTTGTATACCCATTATTGAAATAGTGGAAGAATTGTGCGAGATGATCCCTTGGTTCTTCTCTAATTTGGGTTTTCCATTTAAATCCTAGTGTTGATTTTTAATTTCTGCATTCATATTTATAATATATGATTTGTTTTAATGCTTTCGCAAAGGGAAAGATTGGATCTTTCCCTAATAAGTGGCATCAGAGCGCTAGGTTCATAAAAAAAGAAAGGTAAGATTTTTTTTAGGGTTCCTTTCTTCTTCTATCAGAAAAAGTGCAAGCTATGGCTGAATCCTTAGGGTCAATGATCAAATTTACTGCATCAAATTATTCGATTTAGAAATCGATGATGGAGGATCTGTTATATTGTAAGGATATCTATTTACCATTAGGTGGTGATACAGCAAAGCCTGAGGACAAGACTAATCAAAATTGGGTGATCATGCATAGGAAGACTATTGGATACATCCGACAGTGGGTTGATCAAAGCATCTACCATCACGTTGCTCAAGAGACCACGACAAATATCTTTTGGAGGAAATTAGGGTCAATGTTTGAAAGGCAAACAACCTTGAACAAAACCTCCTTAATTAGGAGGGTTGTAAATTTGAAATACAAGGAAGGCTCCAATATGTTTGAGCATTTGAGTGAATTTCAAGGGCTTGTGAATCAACTAACATCTATAAAACTTGTTCTTGATGATGAAATATAAGCGCTTCTGTTGTTGAGTTCGTTGCCAGAGCTGGGAGATACTGGTGGTGTAGTAAGCAATTTAGCTCCAGATGGAAGTTCATGCTTGAAATGGTAAAGGACAGTTTGATGAATGAGGAAGCTAGGAGGAAAGATTTAGGGATAAATTTTCATTCGAGGGCACTTGTGGTTGATAGATCTGAAAGAAGGGATAGAAGTAGAAATAGAAGCTCAAATGATAAATCCAATAGGTCTGACAAATCCAAATGTAGATCTAAGTCAAGGAAAAGGAATGCTAAATGTTTCTATTGTGACAAACCGGGCCATTACAAAAGAGATTATGGACTGTGGAAGGAAAAGCAGGAAAAGGGTAAAAGTGATGATAAGGCTGAGGAGTCTACTGTTGCAACAGTAGGAGATGAAGTTGTGGTAGCTTTGGATGAAAATTGTGTTAGTTTGGTCGATCATGATAATGACTGGGTGATAGATTTTGGTGTCTCTTTTCATGTGACTGCACATGAGGAATTTTTCTCATCGTACACTGCTGGAATTTTTGGTAATGTTAGGATGGAAAATAATGAGACTTCAAGGATTTTTGGCATTGGAAATGTAATTTTAGAAACAAACACTAGGTGTAGAATCTTACTTAGAGATGTGAGCCATGTATCGAATATCCGCCCGAACCTGATTTCTGCAGGAAAACTGGATGATGATGATTATCATAGTCATTTTTGTGAGGGCAGATGGAAGCTCACCAATGGTTCTCTGATTGTTGCCAAAGGTAAGAAATGAAATACACTTAATCTAATGACAACTAAAATAGGTAAAGGAGATGTTAATTTGGCAAGTGAATCCTCGATGGATTTATGGCATAAGAGGCTTGGCCATATGAGTGAAAAGCGGCTCCAGATGCTTATGAAGAAGCAGCTTCTACCGGATGTGAAAGGTATTTCCCTGAATACCTATACTGATTGTCTAGTTGGTAAGCAACACAGGGTTGCATTTTAGAGAAATTCTTCTTCTAGGAAAGCACATGTACTGGATCTAATTCGTACTGATGTTTGTTACATGAAAGACAAGTCAGTTGGTAGTGCTTCATATTCTGTTACTTTTATAGATGACCACTCTAGGAAACTTTAGACTTATGCTTTGAAGTCCAAGGATCAAGTGCTGAATGTGTTCAAGCAGTTTCACTCTAGAGTGAAAAGAGAATTTGGGAGAAAATTGATCTGTGTGAGGGCAAACAATGGAGGGGAATATAGAGGACCGTTTGAGGAGTATTCTAATACTCAAGGGATTGAATTTGAAAATACAGTTCCAAAGACTCCACAACAGAATTGTGTTGCTAGGAAGATGAATCGCACTATCATTGAGAGAGTGAAGTGCATGTTATCGTACGTCAAGCTGCCCAAATCATTTTAGGGTGAAGCCATGATGACAGCTATAGATTTGATTAATCTATCTCCTTCATATGCTCTGAATAGAGATATTCTTGAGAAGGTATGGTCAGGTAAGCAAATTTCTTATGATCATTTGAGAGTTTTTAGCCACAGGGCATTTATGCATATTCCAAAGGATAAGAGAGGAAAAAGCTTGATGCCAAATCCAAACAATGTATTTTTCTTGGATATGCACATGATCAGTATGGTTATAGATTGTAGGATCCATCAGAAAAGAAGGTGATTAGGAGCAGAGATGTGGTTTTTCTAGATGACCAGACAATAGAAGATATTGAGAAGCCTGAAAAGGAAAAATCCTCAGCTCAAATCCCTATAGATATTGATCTAGTGCCTTTGCCTGAAACTTCTACTAATGGGAAAGATATAGAAGATACACATGAAGAGATCCAAGAGCCTCAAGAGCAAGTTGACTTAAGGAGATCTTCAAGGGAAAGAAGACCATCAGTAAGGTATAATTATGAGGAATTTGTGATGTTGACTAATGGGAGATAACCTGAGTCATATCATGAAGCAGTATCTCATGAGAAGAAGGAGTGGTTGAAAGCCATGCAAGAAGAAATCAGATCCTTACATGAGAACAAGATTTATGATCTTGTGAAATTGCCTAAGGGCAAAAGACCCTTGAAAAACAAATGGGTTTTTAGGTTGAAGACTGAAGAGAAAAGTTCACAACTTAGGCACAAAGCAAAACTGGTTGTGAAGGGATTCAGTCAATGGAAAGGGGTAGATTTTGAAGAAATTTTTTCACCAGTGGTGAAGATGTTTTCCATCAGGGTTGTTTTGATTATAGCAGCTGGTCTAGATCTAGAGATTGAACAAATGGATGTGAAGACTGCTTTCCTTCATGGAGACTTGGAGGCAGAGATTTACATGGAGCATCATGAAGGGTTCAAGGTTAAGGGAAAGGAAAATATTGTCTGTAGATTGAAGAAAAGTCTGTATGGGCTGAAGCAAGCTCCAAGACAATGGTACAAAAGTTTGATTCCTTCATGTTTGATCATGGTTATACTAGGACTGCTACAAATTATTGTGCTTTCTTGAGGAAGTTTTCAGATGGTAATTTTTTGATACTTCTGTTATATGTTGATGACATGTTGATTGTCAGCAGGGATATCAAGAAGATACAAGAATTGAAACCATCATTGAGTAAGTCTTTCTCAATGAAAGACTTAGGACCCGTAGGCTAAATCCTTCGAATGAGGATTGAAAGAGATAGAAAAAGCCAGAAACTGTGGTTGTCATAGAAGAGATATCTAAAGAAAGTGTTGGAGAGATTCAATATGAGCAAAGCCAAACCAATTTCTTCTCCACTTACAAGTCACTTTAAATTGAGCTCTCATCAGTGTCATAAAAGTGAGGCAACGAAGGATGACATGAAGAAGATCCCATACGCTTCAGTAGTTGGGAATATGATATATGCCATGGTGTGTACAAGACCAGATATTGCTCATGCAGTTGGTGTTGTAAGCTGTTTTCTCTCAAGTCCAGGTAAAGAGCATTGGATCATTGTTAAATGGATTCTTAGATATCTCAGGGGCACTTCCAGATTTTGTCTGCAGTTTGGGGTTGGTAGTAGATCTGCATTAGAGGGGTTTTCAGATGCTGATGGGGGATTTAGAGAAGTCCACATTACGGTACCTGATTACTAATGCATGAGGAGCAGTTTCATGGCAATCAAGATTGAAAATGTATTGCCCTATCTACCACTGAAACTGAATATATAGTTGTGATAGAACCTGCCAAAGAGATTTTGTGAATGAAGAGATTCTTTGAAGATTGGGTCAGAAGCAAGAGGAGTTGAAGTTGTTTTGTGATAGCCAGAGCACTATTCATTTGAGTAGAAATCCAATGTTCCATTCTAGATCTATACACATTGATGTGAGATATCATTGGATTAGGAATGTTCTTTTGTCAAAGCAATTGAAGCTTGAAAAGATTCATACTGATGGCAATCCATCAGATATGATGACTAAAGCTCTACCCAAGGATAAGCATATCAGTTGCAAGAAGAAGGTGGATGTGATGGAACTCCTCACTTGTGCAATCAATATTATATATAGGGCATTCCTCGTATCCCTTGGTTATCCACTTGAACTATCACTATATGCAAGAAAATCCTTGATTGTCCCTAACAATGCAGCATGCATTCAGAATGTTCAACATTCTACTACATCTAGTGTCTTTATATCACTTGTTTACAATCTTCCAACTATTCCATAAGGGACTATAAGTACACATCAATGTCTCTACTTGAAGATTTAAGCCCTAGTGGTCTACTTAGCTGTGCATTTTCCAAAGGAAGAACACATATGTGGCCCTGTCCAGTATTGTAAGATATATCCAATTGAGAGATACATAGGAGTACTTAAGGGACTTTTAAGGAATAGGGTAAGACTGGAAAGTTCCATTACTGAGTTATATGCTATATGGGAGAGCATTCAATTTTGGCTCACTATACTTCGAGAACATGGACTTAAGAATAAATAGGCTTCATAAGCAACGAGATGAACCACTAGATGAAGGTTCATCCTCATCATTTTGGATATTTTCACAACCCATTTAACCTTTAAGTGCATGCACCATTTCGGGCTTGAATGTTGAAATCAACAAATTCATTGGACCGTGCTAAATAATTTCAAGGAGGTGCAACTACATGTAGAGTAGGTGGTGTCACTTTCATTCCTCTATGAACTATTTACCTCACCTTTTAGTTTTTCTGAACATGTATTGTTCATGCATTTATGTCTAGGGAGTTCAAGCAAGAATTGAATGCTCGAGGGGTACATAACACGGGAGCAATAGAGACTAGACATTTCATTTAGTGGTTTAGAAATAGGGTTGAAAGTTACCTTGATTGTTGGAAACAAGTTTTTAATAGCCTACTCACTAAACTTTCTCACTCGTATCTTTTGCAGTTATGCAACTTAGGTTTGCCATATTGGTAATAGGTATCGAAAGATCTAGAAGCCTTGGCATGATGGGGCCTAGATGTTCATACTATAGCTATAAAGTTTGTGTTGTAAATGAAATTTGGTACAATGTTGAAATCTAGGGAATCATGCTTAAGATCATAGACAGTAGTATATGCATAATGGGTGCAAATAACAGATAGAGGATAACCTTCTATAGCATTGTCACTGATGTTATTTAGTCAAATTACAGGGGGTTTAAATGTGTGTTTTCGTTCAAGTTTAAGTGGTTTGACGCCAACTGAGGCAAATTAGAAAGCATTGATGGAGACCTCATCTTAATCAACACAGTAAGGATATGGTGCCATGATGAGCTTTACATTTTTGCGGAATATGTGCAACAAGTATTTTGCTTGAAGGACCTGCGCAAACAATTTGGTGATTGGAGGGTTTCAAGAAGGTTCATCATCGACATATATTCACATTGGGTTTTTCCAAGCCTAATCCCTTGAAGATGGTGACTTGAAGGAGCTACCTTCTACTAAGGAGCCTTTGTAATAGATAGTTGAAAGGCCTTGGATAATTCCAATTGATCGCATCTTTTATTGACTTAAGAAACCTAGCATGCTTAACCGACTCGAGTGAAGATTATAGTGGGATGGATGTTGGTGAATCTAATGAATAGCATGTATGCATGATTTTGTTTGTTTGTTACATTTGCTTGTTTTTAGTAACCTGGATGTAATTTACCACTGACAAATACTTGTTTGATTGTGGAGGATGGATGATGATTGCTTCAATTAGATTATGCAAGATGCTAAGACACGCCTTAAATAGTATGCTAGTGAAGTTTTCATCTTGACTGTTCTACTTTTTTTTTCCGTGTCTAGACATGATGGATGTACTAACATATATATACTTGTTTCTGCAGGAGGATTGTTTACTGCGTTGATGACCGATCTACAGCATGGAAGGCTTGATGACCACTTGGCCTAGCTTACACAGTAGAGGTGAGTGAACGAGTTAGGCCTAGGGGAGAATGTCCTCATAGACTTTCCTAACGATATAGGTGCTCAGGTGAACCTTGATGACCCGACGGCTTTAGCTGTAGAGCAAGAGGAGATTACTCGAGTCATCGAACAAGAGGAGGCCAATATCATGGTGTAGGAGGGGCGTTGGGGCATGTACAGGAAGATCAGGATAGAAAGGGAGCTCGGGAGGATCGGCCACAGACCGACTCTTACCATCCCAAAGAGATATATAAGCCTTATGTGCTCCTACCTAGGGATGGTTAGGTTGGAGTTTTTGCTCCATCATGAGGCATTAACAAAGTTATTTGTTCCAAGTGCATGAGGTAAGGTGTGGTTAGCATTTCCTAAGGCCTATTGCTATGACAATATTTGAAGGGTAATGGGTAAGTTTTTTTTCTGTTAAACACATCCTATGACAATTATATTAACTTTAACTATTCACTAACACATACATTTTATCTTCAATATGTAACAAAATTTTAAATTGTTAGAAAACTGACAAATTGTGCCAAAGTGGTGGATTACGTTGAACTTTCTCGCAAGAAAATATTACACCTAGAACCACTACAAGTTGAAGCAGTACAACAAGGTTAAGAGGAGGAGGCGATGTAGTTCCTAACAAGTCACTACCGAGTTACAAGCATCGTGAGGAGGAGTGGATGGAGTTCTTCCACTTTTTGAGATAGATTAGGGTTACCAGGTATGTAAACATTAGTAGACATAAGTCTACTCGTAACTATCTGCCTAACTAGTTAGTTGCTTGTGCTTTGCTTGTAGCATCGATTTAAGGTGAACACAGGTAACAGGATGTGCTAGTAATGTGCCCTGGGCCATATGGATTTTATGTCATTTGGATATTTATTATCTTTATATTATAAGTCATTCCTTTTTATCAAGGTTTATTATTGGTCTTTTTACCTTGATAAAATAATTCCATAAGTAAATTTGTTATTTCTTCTGTCGTTGAAGTTTGTGACTTTAATAGTAAAACCATAAAAGGAAAAAATAACTTTATTCTAAATTATCCCTAATTGTTCATTATATGGAATAATAATGAATTAAGATTAGTATGTAGGCTGGATGATGGTCATGTTTTACTGATCATAGATATAAGATATCGTTCCAACACATAGATATATGTAAGAGTACATTGTATTGGAATGACCAATTATGAGAATACTATATAGATAATATATTAAGTATTTCTCACTACAGTGATTATTTAAGTTCTTTGACCTGATGACACCATGGATTCCTACATAGCAAGCTCCATGTTTTAATTCAGTTCTTTATCATCTTTAATCGGGTGATTATAAGATTGTTCTTGGATATGGAATAAGTTATGCGGAGGAATATGAGTGTTCGTGAAGGAATTTGTCCCTTTCATTAAATTGAGAGAAATATCTTTTGGGCCCTTTGTTGAGTAAGACTGAGAGATGCATGGCCATGCTCAAATGAATTGATAAAGAGTTATCAACGTCATTTGTTTAAGTTAGTCAAACTCTGGATTCAAGAAATAGATGATTAAATAATATAGTGTGTGTTGATCCACGCATTATGTTTGATCATAAGATATCACGTGACAAAGGGACTAAATAATTGACTATTAATAGGTAGAGTCGGATTATCGACTTTCACTTGATTTGGGTAGGCATAATGTCTTGCTAGAGACCAATTATGTCTTGTAGGCCTTAAAATGTGTTTAAGGGCTACTGCTAACATTAAGTGAACCTACAGGGTCATACACAAAGAATGAATAAATTGGATCATGGGTTATTTTGAATAACCATATTGGGAATAATTTAATTATTTATTAACCTAAATTAGATTAAGATTAATAAATAATACTTAAAATAAAAATCGTATTTTTATATGGTGCATGTCCTTGTTGAATAAAATTAATTAATTAATTAAACTCTAATAAGATTAGGGTAAAAAGTGACACCCTATAAATAGAACATGATGGTCTCCTTAAAGGACAGATGACATGTGTTGTCAACGTTTGAAACCCTAAAAAGAAAGAAAAAATCGTGACTCTTGGAGACCCATTCTAAATCTCATATAGAAACATTCTAGATTGCGCTAGCACACAAGAGGAAGGATCCGAATTATATTCATTCGTGTGTGGATACCGTAGAGGACGTTCATGACATTGCAACATCTATAGATCCGCGTCAAGAGATAATTTCGAAACTCATATAAAAAGTAAAATTTCAAATCACCTTTCGATTCTATTTAATTGAAATGCATGGATCCGTTTTGGGAATTTAAGTTTTAAAAAAATTATAATTCCGTTGCGAAATACATTGATTTGACCTCTAAATTCCCAACAGGAAGAACAAAAAATCAACACATACGAAGAGGATGAAATTCATGTTGTACCATGCAATAACACATGTTCGTGACACATACAAGGGGGATGATATCACATGGTTTGTGAATTTATGTTTTACATTTATTGTTATTTTCTTATAACTTGTATTATAGAAACTCACGCCCATTTATGGGATGCTCAAAAACTCACCTATGCGACTTGGGGATTCCAAAAGCCTTCAAGCACCTGCTAAAAGGAAAAAGAAGAGAGTAGATATGCATAAATAATAAAGAACTAATATTACAAAGAATAAATAAAATATTTGTGTTTTTCAGGATAATATGCAAATTTTTAGTTTTTTCAATTTAAATGCCTCATCTAAAATAGTCCCAAAAACTAAAATTAACACCATTCATTCTCTAGCAA
This sequence comes from Combretum micranthum, assembly GCA_024138025.1. Lineage (NCBI taxonomy): Eukaryota > Viridiplantae > Streptophyta > Magnoliopsida > Myrtales > Combretaceae > Combretum > Combretum micranthum. The sequence goes on from JAMXBD010000705.1 coordinate 466,941, forward strand.
CAGCACCAAAAACTGATATGCATTTTTGTTAAAGACTATTTTTATAGTGTAAACCTATCGGCCAGTATGCCAGGTGCATATGCAGTCATAAAAACTTATGAGTATCAGGTTGAATCCACAAGGAATGAGGGCTAGCTTTCAGCTATATTACTCCTAATTATAGCTAGGCAATGCAATAAGTTTGATATTTAAGTTTATGAAAAAAAAAAGGAAAAGTAAAGCCACTAAATAAAGATTTGTGGATTTCTAGCACCTAAGATGAATTTGGTTTAGAGCCAAAAGATCAAAAGATTAATTGATGAACATGCTACCAATTGATCCTACACTTGAACTTTCCAAATTGGTAATGTGTTTAGATTTCAACAATCATGCATTAGGCAAAAACCCTTTTCTCAAAGTGAATGATTATCCTAGATTAATCGATTAATTTTTTCTATTTCTAGAAGAGTGATTAATTGACTAATGTTCTTTAATTCCCTAAACCATAATTGAATTAAAGTCCACATCTCTATGTGATTCTTAATCCAAATTAGCAACTTGCGGAAATGATGAGAAAAGGTTTTTTCAAACATAATCCTAATCTAACAAGCATTCCAAGATTAATTCAAAATGCATGCTTGGTGAATGAACATTAACAACTTGGATGCAAGTATGGGATCAACTAACAGCGAGTAAAACCAACTAAACAATATGAATCATCAACCTAAAACCTCAGCAATTGCATAAGGAACAAATTTTGAACAATATCCATAACATGAAATTCATAAAAAAGAACGGAATCACCTAATCTTGTATGTCCCGTGCTTAAGTCCATGTACAATTTTTGTTGCCCATTTGATCTCGGTGTGGAATCCAAACAAAAAGCTAAACAAAAACTAAAGAAAAATGAAAAGCTAAGCTATGTGCAAAAGTTTCCGTCTTATATATGGAGTGCAACCCGTATATATTAGGTAGTTTATGATGTTAATGTGTGTCAGGAGTAGGTGTGTCCAAGGTTGGCACATGGCTGGTCATCTTTAGCCTAGTCTGCTTAGAAATGTTGCGCCCAACTACTATTGTGTTAGCTCACTTGACACTTACAAGCTTGATTGACGCTCCATGAAGGATAGTGAGCGCTCCAATTGGCTTGATAGAGCTATCGGTGATGATCCGGAACAGGTTGCTTCTATCAAGTTCTGCAAGATAGTAAAGCAGCTTGGTGTAGTGCTCTATCAAGGATGGCTCGATACGTGGTCTGTACAGCTCGGGTCTTTTTTTGCTCCTCACAAGTTTGATTTGTCAACAGTCAAACAATTGCTCGTATTTCAAAATTGCAGCATGCACTATGTTTGGTCCTTGTGATGGTGCCCTATCATGCGCTCGGTTAGGTACTCAACAGCAGGTAGGCATAGGAAGCTTGGTCGTTGTAGCGTTTGTCTAGTCAAAAAAGTGTCTTAAGGCAGTGGCTTGGTAGATTAGGTCGTTCATGCTATAGTTACGGAGCATGGGCTTCTCGATGGCTTTCATAAATTCCACATCTAGAATTTGCTTGGGTGTGCAACTCTGATTAGTTCGGCTGCCTTTTGCTTTGGGAGTTTGCAGCAACTTGATGGAATCATGTGCTACTACACTTGCTCGATCTTGGTGTGATGACAGCTCGTCTGTTGCAAGTTGGCATTATGGCGCTCTGGACAATAGCTCAGGTTGGCTGTTTTGCCGTTGCAGTAAAGTGCAGCTTGGTGTTGTAGTTCGGCAATGTGCTGGAATAGCAGCTCAGTCTACATGTGCTAGCAGTTCGATCTATCACAGCTTCTTCTACTGCTTGATTTGCTAATTCTGATAAGTTATAGTCTCGTTTGAAAAGCTCAGGCCCAGTGGTGGTAGTTCGGTTTGTGTCTCGACGAGGTGCAGGTCGATGATTAGATCTCGTATTGGGGCGCTCAATGTGCACTAGCTTGGCGCTCGTGATGACAGATCAGATGCGGCTGGTGGCGCTCCAGTAAAGCTCTAGGGGCACTCAATGCTTGCTACTTTATCGCTGGTTATAGGGATTGGTGTGAATGAATAGTAGCTCAGCTGACATATGAACAACATTCTGCTATAAGAACTATATTTCTCTTATCACAGAAGCAGAAAGTTCATGTTTTGGATGGCATAAAATCAAAAATAAAAACTAGTAACACATTAATGCCAATTAAAGCCCTTTTTTTATTCTTTTATGACAGCTTTTTGGACTTTTAAGTACAATTGATCTAAGACCATGAAATTTATCTAATTATAATAGAATTTTACTTTAAAAGCACACAAATATGCAAGTGTGAGATAAATGTAAGATAAATATGTATAAAATATACATTTATCAAGGGGATGACGAGCTAGCCATTCAATTTTATGAGGCACCAGTCGATCCGTTAGCCGGGTCCTCATGCCGCTCCACATAGCGGCAACTGCAAGGCCAACCCCATACATCAAGTTTCGCATCGTAGGCATGAGGGACACCTTCTAGTTAGTACTCATTGCAACCACCCCTCTTTGGCATGCACCTATTTCCAGGTGCAATTCCATTGCCAGGTCCGGATTTATCCTAGTTTCCTCCTCTACCGCTTGGACAGAGTTCATCTCAGTTTGCTTTTGCATCGCATATCATTAGTACCTCACCGGGCCTTTCGTTTACCATTTTGACATTGTCTTCCACTTCTTTGGCCATAGCATCTCAAATGACCTCATCTACTGAATTGGCCCGTGCCCAACAATGTTAGTCTCAACGACATTAGGCATGTTGAGATTTGTTTTCTTTGCTTCTGATATTTGGGTTTTTCATTTATGTTTTTTCTAGACTTTGATATTTGGCTGTAGTTAATCTAGATTGTAAGGACTCAGTTTATGTTTGCTGTTTGTATAGATGGATTGTTTTGTAATTTTCATGTTACTGCAATTGATTTTTCATATTTCATAAATCTAGATGTAGACTATATACATACATACATATAATATTATATATATATATATTAAATGTCATAGCAAAGAATACTCAAGACCTAAAATTAAAATAAAAATTCAGTTTCATGCACCCAACAAAAAAAAAATTGCACATTATTCTTAGTGAATAATTACAAAAATTATAAGTCAAGCATGATATAATATAATATGTGTGATATTTACTAAATGTGTTATATTTTATAATACATTATATATTAGTATATAATTTACATAGCATATATTAGTCAATTTATATTAATAGTATTTACATCTATATAATTTATATCATTAATAATTTAGAGTAAATCATAATAATAATATATAAATTATGTATGTTTATATATGGAAAAAGCAAGGTGAGTGCAGGAAATTTTTAAATTTTCCTAATAGAGGCGAAAGTCGCCTCACCCTAAGGAAGATAAGGCGAATATTACCTCTCTATCCTAATCATGAGGTGAATTTCGTCTTATCTAGGGTATGAGGCAATTTTTTGCTTCATAATACATCTATATATACCCCTAAATTCATTCTGTGTGCTATATTCTTCTCTTCCTCTATGCAATATCTCGGTTCCTCTCTCTCGAATCCTTCCTTTCAATTCCTTTATTCGGCTCTGGCAAAGACATGTTATATATATTTTTCATTTGCTATGTATTGATTTGAAAACTAATGCATTTTTATGGATTTTTTAGGTGTTCATCACTTTATGATTATATTATTGTTGTATTAACAAAGACAATTTAATAGTAATATCTTATTTTTATGGAAACAGTAATTTTTTTCCTTTTTATATGTTTGATGGTTTATTAACAAACTAATGATTTCTTATTAATTTTACAGGTGTTTGATGACAAAAAATTTGTAATATATACATATACCAGAATAATTTAATGGCAATATGATGAATTCATCATTTATAAAATATGTGTATTAAGTTAAAATAGGAAAAAAAATAATTCATCATTTATAATTAATTATTTAACATTTGTATTTAATATAAGTTAAAAAAAGAAAAAATTATATAATAAAAAATTATTTTAATTTCGAGAAAAGAATTATTTTAATTTAATCAAAATGAAAATTTAGCATTTAATAAATTAGGGAAAAGGAAAAAAAAAAATTAAGAGACGGAGCACGCTTCTTATTGGCAAAGAGGTGAAAATCGTCTCCTTGTTTCTATGGGTAACGATTTTAACCTCTTTAGACTTAAGTTGGCCAACCTATGGAGGGGAAATTTTAAGGCAAATATTTTTTCTCACTAGGACAAATGAGACAAAAATTTGGCTTACTGGAGCAAACAATTTTGCCTCTTTAGCCTATATTACTACCAGCGTAAACACATTATAGTAGTAATGAGTAAATTTTTATGAAAACTGCTATTTATATTTTATAAATATTATTATACTTTTATCTATCATTTATATATATACATACACAAGGACGCACTAGGGGAGTGTTAAAATAATTACTTATGAAATTACAAATAAAAACGATCAAAACCTAATATATCCATTCAAAAAAATCATATAAAAGTTATATATTTATTTTCATCTTATAGAATTGTTTGAGTTAAGAATATAGTAGAATTCTAAAAGCCATCGGAATGCCGTCATGGCACAGAATGTAACCGCTTTTTCATTTTTTAAGAAAAGAAGAAAAAGGAAATCCTTAGAGAGGGGAAAGATGGTGCGGAAATGAAGGGGATCATGGCCAAACATACTGAATCTCACAAGGCTGTTAAAATCAAATCTACTCGTGCTTTTCCATGGGTTGTTTATGACTTTATGAAGTTTTGCCTAGTTAAAAATGAATACAAAATTATATAGGTATAGATTCTTGATGCAATATGAGTTTTAAGTGTATGGTTTTATAAATTAACAATTTTATATGAATCTATGGATTCTATACACATGCTTGGATCTTGAAAAGAGTCATATGTTTTAAAATCTTCTATGTGGAAATAATTTGCTTTATCTATTACATTGAATATTTTAGTGGAGAAACAACACAATAGGAGTAAATAGTAATACGTTGTTTAAATTGCTGTTATTGTGGCCAATGATTTTTTTTTTTCTTTTGAAAAATAGAAGATCAACTTCCATGATTTTGTGGTAACTAAAAACTATGGTGACAGGATAAATTGGAAGTAACTTTTTTTTTTTTTTTTTCAACTACTTTCATATGGTACAACTTAGGTGAGAAGAAATCATTCATTGTGTATTATTCTATTAGAAAATAAATATTCATACCAGTAAATTATTATAACATCGTTTGGCTGAATGTTGCACTTAATAACTAGTCAATTCTGTATTCTCTAATTTAGTTTCACACTTTGAAACTGCATAACATTATTAGTTTGTTCTAATATAATATAATATAAATGAATGATAGCATGTTTTCGCTATGAATTTATACATAAATATATGTCTATATGAAATAAATATTACAATTTTAAATAAATATGCATTATATATGATTGAAAGTTATTAATACATTACAATTTAGGTTTATTAAGATATATAACATTTTTTTAATTGCATTGTAAAATTATTTTATTTATCATGACATTGTTATTTATTCATGCAGTATTACAATATCATAATATTTTAATTTTTGTATATTCATTAATATCTATTAAAATCACTATTTATATCTCACTGTAATTTATAATATTATTACTATCACTATGGAAGTGGTAAGCTTGGTGTTGCCGACAATAACTGTGAGCTAGGTTATGGTGGTAGTTTAGTTTAGTTGTCATTCGAAAGGAGGTTAAAGTAAGACCAACAACCATTAAAGCTGATCACGACACTTTGATATGAATCCCTATTTTTCATTTTCAGTAATAATATAATGGAATAGCTATCACATATCCACAAATGTAAGCCAATGGGAACAAAAGAGAATAATAAAAGTGAACCTCTCATTATAGTTCCAACAAGTATTGGATTATCTTATTTTCATCTATATATTTATCTGTATTTTATCTATTTATAGTAAAAATATCTATTTTCATCTAAATCTGTTTTTTGGTAAATAATCTGTATAAAAACGAAAAAAGAAAATACAAAAACGATCCAGTGTTGTAACTTAAATAATTTCATGTCCTAGCTAAACATTTGAAGTTTAACCTTTTGTCCAAAACCATGCTCAGGCAGTCAGGATTCCATTAGACGCCCGTGCCACAGAATCCCAGATCCATACAACGGGGACGCGATCACAGTATGAATATATTTTAAAAGATCCAAGGCTGATAGGCCGCCGCCGAGTGTGGTTTGACGAGTAGGTGGACAGAATATCGTTGAAAAAGCAGTACGTTTGATGAGTTGGTGTGGTGGGTGGACAAAAAGATCCCCTTTTTAGCCGGTTTTGTAGCCTGCAGGAACACGTAATTTTCATACTATAATATCATGCCTACGCCTATAATAATTTTTCTTCTCTTCTCTTTTACATAGGTGTACGTTTGGACAGTTCATCGAGCAATTTGAAAGCTTTTCATGAAATTGGAATCTGACGTTGTTGAAGCAAATCAGATTTGATGTTCTAATCACCGAAACAGACGTTTGGGTTTACGCGTGTAATGGTTTCGTTGTCAAATAATTGTAGGAATGGGGACTGGGTTTTTAGAAGATTACGTATATGGACCGCGACACTTCCATTATTTTCCTGTCTTTATACAATCTTTTCCGTCAAACTTGATCCTATGATCGCAACTCGTAAATTTGCTTCCGATGTTTAACTGTCACTTGTTAATGCCAAACTCGAATATGGGTTTCAATATTTAAAAAAAAAGGATAAATGTTATATTTGGTATCTAAATTTTATTAATTTGTATAACTAACCATAAAAAAATAATAGTATCATTTTATTATCTAATAAATTTTTTGAGTTTATTACAATACCTAAATGGATAATTAATTGCAAGTATGTAAAAAGCTCAAGTAATTAAATTTTAAATTTATGTAAAATTAAGATAGTTAATTACAAAATAGGTAAAGTTTAGGAAGGAAAGGTCAATTTGATCTTTCTTAGAAAAAATTACTAAAATAGGATTGGTAAGAAATTAATTATTAAACTAAATCACTAAAATTGCATCTTGAAAAAATGAGTTTAGTGTTAAATACAGCTCATATTGGGAAAAACATGCAAGTTTATTTGCAAAAAGCATCCCACTATGTAGATTATTTTAGTAATTAATTTCAATTAAATCTTACTTTGGTGAATAATTTAAAAAAAAGAGTTCCGAATGAATTAAAAAAATTCAAGTTTAGGTGTCAAATTAACTTTTAAATTTCTTATGGTCAATTATAAATATAACTAAAAATTATATATCAAATATGACAATTAGCTGGCAAAAATTAACATCAAATTATAATCAAACAACCTCTTGCAATTATATTTAAGCAGCTAGGGTTACAAACAGGGGAACTATTCGTGAGCTATTTGAGCTCGGATCGTTTAAAGCTCGACTTGATTCGAGCTTAATTAGTAAAAGAGTCGAGCCCGAGTTTTGATTTAAGCTCTTAAGCTAGCTTGTGAATAAGCTCGCTCAGGCTAATGAACAAGCTCATGAGTAGGCTCGCTAATAGGCCATTAATAAGCTTATCAACAGATTTGTAAAATTTTTTATGATTGATATATTATTTATTACTACATAATAAAAATAATAAAAACTAATATCTATTTAATAATTATATACAGGTATGATAACAACACTTATATATTATATTTTAGGTTTAAAAAATAGAAAATAAGCTATCTAAATAAATTGAGCTTAAATTTAAATTTCAAACTCGATAAAAGCTCATTAGACTTGATAAAAAACTTGGTTCAAGCTCGTTTGATAAACAAGCCGAGCTCGAGCTCAAACTTAGACTCGTTTAACTAAATAAGCTAAGTTCAACCCTTAATTTCAAGCTCGATAAAAAGCTTGACTCAAGTTCGAGCTCGCTAAATTTTATACAAATCAAGCCCAAGCCCGAGCCTTTAAAAGCTTAGCTCGACTCGGCTCCGCTCGACACGTTTACAACCCCACAAGCAGCACATCCATGGCTTCATCAAACATCACGTGATCACAAGAAAACTTTAACTAGAAATAGACATTCTGTAATTAATCTTACATAAGAACGGCTTCGAAGTTTGCAAAATAGAGGATCGTCGAAACCTGAAACCGAGTAATAGAATATATACTTGTCGACACGAACACTGATTAGTGAGTATACCCTCAAAAATACTTGGTACAAGCGTACATGCCCCTTGCTGTTTCTTGTCCTAATCACTATTGATTAGCAGGATATATGAATGATCGTTGCTATATTTAACGTTATATCCACATATGGACAAACAGTGACATATACAAGATCATGTACACTATTCTTCTCTTCTTTAATATAAATTATTAACACGCAAAATGGTTTCAACCAAGTGCCATTGACGGGTAGGCGATGATGTCTAGCTAAATATATTTGCTATCCAATAAGAACAGTATGTAGACAATTTACATATGACTTAATGATTATGCAACATATTAGGATATAGCAAGTCACAATTTAAAGGTATAAATTTAATAATCAATATCATCAAACCAAAAGCCGATTCAGTCTAATGCTGAACCCAGGGATTCGTTTTTATAGTTTGACCCTTAACCTCCCTATTGCGATTGATTATTGCCCTAGGAACTAGATAACAAAAGCATGACAACATTTCATAATAATTTCTCATGCTTTATTCGCAATGATAGTTTATCAACCGAGAACAACTAAGAAAAAAAGATTCAATGAATATGATACACTACACATCCAAATAAGTAGAGAATGGATATTAATATTGTAATGTCCTGAACTTAAGAGCACTTACAACCCATCACGTGGCCATATAATGTATAGATATGCAAAGGTTTAGAACTTGCTAATAATCACAATATATACCACTTACACTTCCAACACACAAATTAATTCTTCAAATCTACAGTCACAATATAAGTACTTCATTACAACTACTGTAGAAATTCATACTTCCTACACATAGATATAAAAGGATGGTTGATAGAGTCCATCTAATATACACATACATATAAACTAATAGGTGGGTCCATGCTTAACACTAACTTGATAAAGACTAAACTGAATAATAACACCTACATAATAGGAGTTTCTATCTCCTGTAATCGAACAAATCATGTCCAAATGTCTGCTGAGTATTCCTCACCACTAATATCCTCTTATAGTCCATGATAACGTCATATCAAGATAATTCAAAAGTCATAAGGGTTCCATTTGTACCTGCAAAAGATAAAAGGATGAGTCGGAGTCTAGTACAATATACCAACAAACACATGCACATGTAAAAACAATGGCAAACTCACATGCATCATCATCACATAAATGGAACGCACACTATTTAATTATTGTAACTTTAAGTCCAACATCCAACAAAAGGATAACTCAATATCTTGAGACACACATAAATATTTAATTATATATATGTGTATATTGGTTAGTGGATACTCCCGTATAACTACGACACTAATACACCATAGATCTACCTAGATCATTTCCATGTATAACTTCACTCAAGACACCGTTACACATGGATCATCGGATGCCTTGAAAATAGCATCGATACTCTCCCCTTATTATCAAAACCACGTATAAACAATACACGCATAATTAATATCAAATAGTTCTTAAGTCAGTTTTAATTTCTATCCTAGATAAACACAAGTACATACATAGTATACACATACTTGGATAGTTGAATTAACATAGTCCAATTGCTAGAAAACTCTAATTGGATTTGCAACATATAAAGGTATTTAGACTCTTTTACATTTCTCCACTTATTCTAAAATAACATTCTCTAGACTCATCTCTCTTACTCTAATGTTAAAGTAAGTATTTATATAAGATATTTATCTATTAAATTGTAACAAAAAAAGAAAAAATAGTAATTATTTGATGGAAACAAAGCCTCGAGTTTTTAGCGTAATGACAAACCTTAAAGAAATTAATTGAATAAGTTTCAAGTATTTTTTAGAACGATGTATCAAGTTTTAGAAGAACTTATCGTAGACAACCTTCTATACGAGCTATGTAGGAAGGTTGTGCAAATTGTTAAAAGAGAGTAAAACGTAAGCACCATCATACATGACCTGCTGCATAGGCCGTGTACAAAGTCGTATAGGACTAAACATAGGGTTTTCACGTATTCTTACAAAGCGCCAATTTGCTTCGTTCGCAACGTTAAAAACACAACAAATGATCTAGATCCAATCCTTCTTCAAAACCTAAACACCCATCTTAACAAATTTTGCATAAAGATTGAATCTTGAATGTAGAAATCGTGTTACCTTATTAAAAATCTGTCAATTCCTTTGCTTTCTTATTTTATAAATCTTTTTCCTTTAAAATTTCCTCAAAATTCTCCAACTACAAGCAAACATTTGAAAGGCTAATCATTGTCATGCCCCAAATAGGGTTTAAAGCATCAACAATTCTATCATGCATAATATATAAGGTTATACACATAGGCTATATTTGACAAAGGGAGTTTCTAACCAATTTTAGATTAAGAAAACCAGGGAGGTGATGGGGACTTCAATCTACCGAAGACATTGAAAAAAAATAGTTTTTTGAAATTTTGTAAAAAAAGAAAAAATTCAATATATTATTTATATATATAAAGAGCAAACAATGATATGAAAATAACTATAATCCAGTAGTTAAGTGAATGGCTTTGTGTCCATGAGGTTATGGGTTTAGATCACATTGATGTAGTTTTATTTTTTCAACATGCATCTATTACTTATTACTCTCTCTCTCTTTCTTTTTCTTTATAACTTTTCTCTTTCATAATAACTAATATAATTAAATTCATTTATCATGAAGTTATATTTAACTAACTGAATTCTTGTGAACAATTATTTTTTATTTTTTGTGTACATAAATAATTATATTGTCCATATTATAAATATTTTGACTTTGTGTAATTTGAGATTTCATGTATCAACTCTACAATTTTTAATTAATAAGTAATTTTTAAGTAATGTATATATTGTTGGTTTTAGGATTTGTATCATAAAATTTGCAATGGAATTAAAAAAAAACCCTAAAGTCCCATAGGATCCATGAGGTTCTATTAAATCAAAAAGGATGAGAATTTACCTCTTATGGTTTTCAAGTACGTTAGTGAGGCAGATCGACAAGTGCTATGATATCATTAATACCCTCTAAGGTATCAATTCTAATGAACACTTACTAGAAATGGGTGCTAGTGTGCTAGCAATCTCTAAAATCGTTCTAAATCAGTGTACGAATTTTCTCACATGATCTCTTGTGCTTTCTCTCTAATTTTGGGTGTGTAGAATTTCTCTGCAAATCTAATGTTGACGGCCTATGTTAGATAACCTTAAAACACGAATTTATAAGCCTTTTTATATAGTGATAATAATATCCTTTCTAAAAAAGTGTATTGACACTATAAGGATTCCTAATCTAATAAGGGATTCCTATTTTAAAAGATGCTTTCCATTTTTATCATCCTCTTCAAAATAATGTAGATTAAGAGTAATAAATAATTAGATAATTCTATTAGACTTATTTAAATTAAGGGTAAAATGCAAAAACACCCCCTTAAACTTTAGGTGCGGCGCGGATTGACCCCATGAACTTCAAAAGTATGACTTTTGAGCCCTTAAAATATAAATAATTTGTAAATAAGGAAATTTTGTATTTTTCTACCAAAAAATACAAAAATTTTACTATTCTAGGTGTACTTTTGACAAAAAAAAGTATGGAAAATGTACGAACAAAAATGATAGGAAAAAAATGACACATTTTAAAGTTCAAGGGGTAAAAAGGCACACTTTTTTAAACTTCAAGAGGTTGATTCATACCATCTCTAAAGTTTATGGGTGTTTTGCATTTTCCCCTTAAATTAAGCCATAGCCCATTTGGTTCATTTTTTGTACGCGACCTTGTAGGTTCACTTAATGTTGGCAATAGGCCCAAAACTCTTTTTCAGTCACAAGACATAAGTGGCCTCTAACAAAACATTATGCCAATCCAAATTAAATAAAGTAAATGATCCAACTTTACTTATTAAACAATTAATTATTTAGTATGTTTGTCACATGATATCTGATGATTAAACATGAGGCATGATCATGTCACTCATATATTGTTTAATTTCTTGATCCTAAAGTTTGATTGACTTAACCAAATGTCATTGATAACTCATTATTAATTCGTTTGAGTACGGCCATACATTTTTCTTAGTCTCATTCTTCAAGAGGGCCTATAAGATACCTCTCTCAAATTAATGAGAGAGACAAATTCCTCCATGAGCACTTATATCCCTCCACGTAATTTGTTCCATATTCAATCACAACCTTATAATTATCTAGCTAAAGATGATGATGAACTAAGTCAAAACATGGAAATCACTATATAGGGATCCATGATATCATCAAGTCAAAAGACCAAAATAACACTATGAGGCAAAATACTCATAACATAGATTTATATGGAACTCATTGTGGGTTGAATTAATGCAATATACTCCTACATGCATCCATGTCTTACTTGACATCTCATATCCATGATTAGTAAACACGATCATTAATAAGCCAACATACTAGTCTTAATTCATTACGTTCGATATAATGAGTGACTAGGGATAATTTAAAACAGTATTTTTATCACCTTATGATTTTATTATTAATCTATGCACTATAATGACATAAAGAAAACAAACTATTTAAGGAATCTTTTATCACGTTAAAAGACCAATAATAACGTGATAAACTAAATGGCTCTTTTCATAAATAAGGATAAAAGTATAAATGACAACAATATCTTGATGGCTTATGGCACATCATTAGCATATCTCTTACAAAATACATTATTACCTTTAATTATTTATTAAATGTATTTTTTATACTTATGAAATTTTAGAAAATGTCATCGTGAAATCATTAATGAAAATTATATATCTACAACATATATATAAGATATAATATAATTTTAATAGCAAGTAAATGTATTGATAATTATAATATTAACTTGATTAAGGTTTGGTTCCTCCGGCGCATCATCCTGCATCTATCCCTGAAGAAAACCTTATTAAAGTTTTGGAAATAACAATATCTGATAAAATTATATAACCAAATCTATATAATCATTGCATGTAATTAACAAATCAACTAAAAAGTTATGTATTTATTTAGAATTATATCAAACTCAATTTTAACATGCAATTTAAATGTTGACATGTTTCATACGCACGTTGGCATATGTATATAAAAAAGAATGGAGTGATGAATCCACAACTTTCTTTTGTTAAGTTATTATGTCTTGTTAGTTTGATGTCATGTCAAAATGTGTCATCTTAAGTCAGTCGAGTCGAGTCGAGTCATCTTTGTCAAGTGTGAGTCCTGTCAAGTTAAGTAAGTGGAAAGTTTTGAAATTGCTAGACTAGTTCCTAATGTTATATATTTGCTAAATTGTATGATATATCGACTTTATAAAGTTAAAGAAATACTAAAATTCGCAAAACATGGGATAGAGAGATATAAAGATGAATAATAATAATAACATTTAAATTTAATATGAAATGTTGACTTCTAAGTAAATTTCAAGGACAAAATTTCTTTTAAGGGAGGAAGGATGAAATATCTCTAAAATTTAACTAAGATTAAATCAGAATAATAATAATAATTAACATGGAATTTTAATTTTCAGTTAAGTAGTTTATGTTAAATAACAAGTTAATTATAGATATTAATTTAACAAGAATTAATTTAATGATAAATATCAATTTATATAATTATAAGTGAATAAATAATTAAAGTGTTAACCATAACAACTACATGTAATTGAATAGAATTATAAGTAAAGTTAATTAAATAAGAAGCTAAAGTCTACATGACAAACTAAGAGTAATCTAGTAATTAACTTAACTCATTAGCTAATTTCACATACATAAATCTTATTACATTAGGTATGAATTTTTCGAGAGAGAAATGAGTTTTGTGTTTAGGTTTTTAGAGAGTGATAGGTAACTTATAGAGGAAGATTACATGAGAATTATACTCAAATTCAACTGGGTAATAATAAAAAATATAAAAATTCTATGTCACTACTAATCCAGATGCACATATATATTAACCTCTACAACAGCACATACAAGTGTAAAAGTTTTTAAAACAATGTGCTAAAAGATATGTCAAAATTATCCATAATACTGCCATTAGTAACTATATTTCACCACACACTTGATGTAAGGGTTAATTTTTTATATTTTCCTTTCCTGCGTGCAAATGTAATCTTTTTGAAAAACTGGCTAGATTATTGGTAGTGATTTAGGAACCCAGAATCCACCAAGTTAATAAAACCGTGAGCTACCCACGCATACACCCACATGTATATAATATCACAAATTGTGAACTACTTGATTGTATTGTAAATTAATAGCAACATATTTCAAGATTGGTTTTTGCTTCATTAGATGTTTAAGACTTGAATAGGATCATTTATGACCTACTATGAGATAAGTTGGTCGACTTTGAAGAAAATAAGGTTAATTGAAAGGACGCGTTGACTGTTTTGGGTGTGGGGGACAAAAACCTCAATTATGCAGGGCTGTAATACAATCAACCTCGGTCCCCCTAATTGACCCCAAATCAGAAACTACCTAAACTAACCCTTTTAACTCTTCTCCTAAATTCATCTTATAATGTCATCTTCTACCTTCACAACCTCAATTATCTATCATGATGGTATTTTTTTTCTTTTAATTTAAAAGAAAATGCAAATTTTAGATAATCTCAATTTCCAAGGGCATTAAATTGCCAATTTATACAACTTCGATTCCATCATCCATCAATCCCTAATTTAACTCTTTAAATCAATTGAGTCAACCCTAAATTATATAATAATCTCAAACCCATGGTAAGAAAACAAGAGAGAAATATGTCAGTATACCCTTTCATGGCACTTCCACACACACATACACCACAGATTCACAATTCTCCCATTCACACCGTCTCCTTCAAAGACATAAATATTTAGCCCTGGCAATTTGTGTTGATGGATCAAGTTCGGACCTTTATTTTGTGTCCAATTTGTGTAAATGTTAAAATTATATGAAATTGATTATAAATTACAAATAATTAAGTTATAAGATATAAGTGTTTGTTTGAATCATAATTTTATTTTTGTATTGTATCTTGTGTTGTGTCTTGGATTTTTTTCTCTATAATTATGTTTTTAATTGCCGTGTCATATCGTGTGTTATCGTGTCATATTAACAATTGCCAACATCACAAATATCAGAAAATTTTACATATTGTTCAAACTTGGAGTAGCAATCGTACTCACTGACAATGCTTTAGAAACGATCTTCCACTTCCATGTACTAACCTTTCCTCAAATTCGTCAATTGCCTATGTTAGAGCTTGATAGGACCATAGGAATTTATAGACATTGAGACAAGGTTAAATGTAAGGAGAATTCAACTTGATTTTAATAGAAAAATTGATGGAATTCCTTTAGGAAAAGAAATAGGTAAAGAGAAGGGAGAAAGATGTATTTAGTTGTGTTAGTTTCTTCTACTCTACAGAAAATGATTGGAATAGGAAAAACAAGAGGACTCTAGTGGTTCACCGCGGTCGGTATACTTTTTTGATGCGGATAAAGAAAAGAGCAGACTTTACTTTATGAGCATCAAGATAAAAACTACCAGCATTCAATGTTCTTCAATAAGATATTAGTATAATTAAGCTTTTATTAATTATTGATGGTTGTTTCTAATCAATCTTGTCCTTATTATGCAATCTCACAAAACATTAATCTAGATATATAAAATAATACCTGAAAAGATATGTTTGAGCTTAATAAAAGAATATTGCCTAAACCGATGAACTTATAGTTTAATATATTACTACTGGTTTTCCAAATAAAATGTTTCACGTTTGAATCCCCTTTTTCTCCTATTGTAATTAACAAAAAAAAAAAAATGCTTGAGCTAACTAATGTGATTCTGATTATTGTCACAGTTAGACTTGCAAAAGACAATGAACTGAGATGTTACGTATATGGACTTTGGACTACCATGACACAAAGAGTTGGAAATTCAAATTTCATGTCCCACGTGACTATGATAAATATATATTATTGATGGCTAATGCGATTATCTAGAAGCACAAATTTTCAGCTTGTCTTTGTCGTTTTTATTGACTTATATCGACCCAGACGAAGTTTTGTCACTTCAAATAGATCAATTTGAAAGAGACAATTTTTAGTGGAATGAGTATTTAGAATCATCAGAAGCAAACAAGGCCCTAGCCGGCTGATCTAGGGGGAAAGTTAGCTTGAGATATTGGTTGAGGGAGGGTAAAAGGCAGATAGATTAATATTGTTTCTGTTTGGTCAACTCCATGAATTCGTTTCAGGATTCACATTTAGTTTATGGAAACGCTTATAGTTATAGTTTATCTGCCAACACAATTCTTAAATAAAACATGGATCAGACAGTTTTTAATTTTAGTTTCAGAATAATATACTAGTTGAAAATGTAATACCGCTCAAAAAGTTTGTTTCATACAATGTATCTATAAAATAAATAAATATATAAAATGAATGAAATGAAAAATGGTTTTCACATCAAATGTATAAAGACCATTCTTCTAAATTATTATAATTTGCAAGACTTCACTACTATTTTTCATTGATTGAGTTGAATGATGTAGAGGGCTAGTTTAACTATATAAAATATCTAGATTTGACTCTTGGGCTAAGTGATAGGATCTGAAGAGTGCAATCCATACTTTAAGATAACTTATGAGAGATTTGGTATGATGGACTTGAAGTAAAAATTATTGCACCGGTCCGCCCGTTCTAAGCCTTTTTCAGAGAAGCTCATGCACTTACAAGAACTCTCTATGGGCTTAAATTCAATATAAGCATATGGAATGATCCATTAGAAGAAATACTCATCAAAGCAGTTAACACACCATGCGATTTGATGGATGTTGTCAATAGCAAGACACTGTAATTACCCCAAGGGTCCTCCCGTTTGGGAAATTTAGAAGATTCAGAGAAACGTTGTCATATTGTCAAATAGAGATCTTGGAGATCAAATGAGATTGGACAAAGAATGTATATTGCCTTTCTCTGATAACTATGGGATTGATGCTACAGACCCCCTCCACCTGTCATACGTACATTTGAGTCTTATGAGATTACTTACTTTTTCTTCTTTTCATATCTTCCTAAGTTATCATTACTGTCATTGCCAAGTCACTTCTTTGAAATCGCATGTAGCACAAGCTAAACATTACACACATGTAATCATTGCAACTGGATCCATCCATCTACAAATGATAAATGAAACAATATTTATTCTCACATACAATGTATATTTATACGAGCAAAATATGTCCCCTAAATATGTTGAGATTTTATTGTATGTATCATTTAACCTCCAAACTTTTTACAAGAACTTCCATATTATTGCCTTCTAAAGTGTCTTTCTTGTATAGTTCATATTTTCATAATGACTACTTGTTTTTCTTATTATAAAGTAAAAGATTGTATAACTTATCTAGAAGGAAAAATCATAATAAAAAATATATAACTTATTGAAGTTGGAAAAATCATAATTACTCCATGAAAAGTATCAAAATGGCCTCTTGAATCTCAAAATTGCGAAACTTATAAAGCTATATCTTGGTGGTGGCCAGACTTAGTTAGATGTTTCAAACATTTACCATTTCTGTTCCGACAGAGGTTTTTGCTTCTCAATCCCATTTTAAGAGTATTGGTGGAGTTGAAAGAGCAATTCTCTTTATACAGCGTTGGGGAACTTTATTAAAAGTAGGAAGGGACGAAAATGTGCAGAAAAAAAGAGTGGAAGTGGAAATAACTAGACATGAAAATGAGTAGAAAGTTTATTTTACATTTGGTAAATTATAAAGGAGATGGAAGGAAAAGAAGAGAGATAGAGTTAGTTATTGATAAAATTGCATCGGTATTTGATTTTAATCATTTATTTACTTAGGAGATAAAGGAAAATTTAACACGCCGTTGATATTTTTCACTGGATTCCACCCGTTTTTGGAGAGAAAACGAAGGAAACAAAAGAGGTGAAATTTCATTTCATTTCCAACAATGTCCGTATTTGGTAAAATATTGTATATATATTATTTGAAAATTAATTATAAAAAATTCAAGTTAATGTATGATATAATTAGTGTTATTTAAAAATGTTTTATGTGAAAAAATAAGAATATTAATAATATGAATAATATAGTTATTATTATTAGCGTACACAAACACAAAAAAAAAAGTTTTTGATAAGAATTTATTTGGTTAAATATAATTTTATAATAAATTAATTTAATTTCATTAGTTATTGTGAAATAATGCTTTATGTGATAAAATCAAAATATTTGTAATTATGAACATTATGATTATTATTTGTGGTGTACTATAAATAAAAATAGTTGTTATAATAATTTATTTATTTAAATATTAATTTATGATAAAATGAATTTTTGTGAAAGAAAAAGTTGAAAAAGAGAGAGAGACTAAGAAAAAAAATATCATAAATGTCTATTGAGAAAAGGAAAAGTAACTTAATTATCTCCGGCCAAAAAATAATTGAGAAATATTTTTTTTTATTCAGTGGTTACAATAATACGGTAATTAGAGTCATTACAACGTCAAGAATGGAACCCGGTACCCAAAGATTAAGAGTTGACCAGATATCAATAAGCTATAAGGCAATACCATTTAAGAAATGTTAAAACCATGAAAAAGTGTAAATGTGTTCTATTCAAAATTTATCAATTCACGACTCTTAATTTAACGAACTTCTGAAGATAAGCGTAGCCGTATTTTGTACTTTTATATGGTAGTGGTATGCTCCAGATCGCCGGCGTATGAGTAGATGAAAAGTAATTAAGCATGTAAAATGACCATTTGGTGGGGTTGCACATCGTTTTCGAAATTCCATTTTTGCCTTTTTTTTTTTTTTAAAATACCTTATTAGTAGATCCACATGTTTCATTTATACTTCTGAGTTGAAACTGGTTTCAACTATAATATAATTGACATAGCCAAGGCATAAGAATTTGAAATGCCAATTGGCCCCACAGAGGGTGATTTTACGGATTATGTCAAAGATTAAACCAATTCCTTCTTTCTCGATGATACTATGTAGTTTTTTTTTTTTTTAAACTTTCTTCTAATACAGCCTAATTCATTATAAAAAGTTACTAAAATGTTTAATTCATCATGATAGTGATTTTTTAAGGATTTTTTATTAAAAAATATTAAATAATCGTTTATGAGTTAAACTCAAATATATGAATAGCAAATCAATATAAGAGTTGATTCTTTTCCCAAATACTCTCATTTAAATATAAATTTGACAAATGAAAGTCCTAGCATAACTTTATTCATTCTTCAATAATAATAATATCTTTGCAGCCTAATTTATTTAGTGAACTGAACTAGCATTTAGACATTTAAGTCTTGGGATAATGTCAAGAATGATATATCTAATTTTGGTAAAATATGTAATTAGGTACTTGAATTTTAAAATTGATAAATTTAGTACCTAAAAAAACTTAACTGGGATACTATTAGCTTTTATGAAAAGTTTTTCAAGTATAATTAATCAATTTTCAAAGTTTTATACTGAATTGAACAATTTCAGAGATCAAGAATCTAATTGATCAATTTTAGAGTTTAGGTACCTAATTGCATATTTTGCCAAATTTCAAGTATCATTCGTGATATTAACCCCATAAGTCTCCATTCATTAGAAATTACTATTTCTTGAAAATTACTCATTGAGAATTAACTATTAATTGATATAGTTTATTTACTACCATATTGTGTCACTCAAATGCCTTTTCGCTCTTAAGACTTTCAAATAAAGTAATTTTTCTTCCTAGACCACAACTAAAATAAGATATTCTTATGGTGATTTTGAATAATGTGTTGAATATGATTTTTAGTTATATTTAGAACCTATATGTCATAAAATAATTGTAAATATCATAGCTATCATAAGGTAAAGTCCAAATTAAGTGATCAAATGTGAAATATGATTATAGGGGTTAGGAATCTAATGAAGTATGTGCAATATTATGTGTAGAAACCCATGTTAAACTAATTGTTTCTACATATGATTTTGATGAGAACAAAAGTTACGTAAATCATATACTTAATGCACTTTATTGTTTAAGACTAATAGATTATATCCAATTGATTAAAAGAAGTCCATCTACTCAAGAGAATATGAATCTACACATGTGTGCTTTGAGTTTGTGCTTACAGGGCTTGCACTGGCGAGCCAATACAAATTAAGATTCCACAGTTTGTATTGCAGTCCTTTTCAAGGCCACACCTTTTCTCATCTAAGGATGTGTTTTTATCTTTTAAGGGCACCAACACTGATCCATAAGCCAATGGAGCAAAACTAGCCATTACACTCCTTTAATGCTTGACCTTGTTTAACGTTATCTCCAATAGATGTTTGAATTCTTAAAGGCTTATAGTATATGCTCCTCGGTAGATTTCAACAAATTTTAAGCGCCTTCATTTGCAAACAAACGAGCCATTAGATTCTCTCTCAACTTTTGTACTCTTGTTCATTATTTTATAATTTATCAAAAGAGAAAAAATCAAATTACCACTCTAATATTATATCTGCTATTTGTGAAAGAGCACTAAAAGAGAGCATATTATTTATTTTCTTGAGCGTTGTAATTGATTTATAGCTCTATTTGAGCTTTTGGTTTGAGATTATAAAGTGTGTGAAGTCCTCAATTGGAGTGTGATTTATATGATCATGGAGATTAAGAAGCGAGCTAAACTCCATATTATATCCGAGCTTGAATCTTCTTTCCTTATATCTTTATATTCCTTTTTATGAATATTATTGTTATTTGTGTTCATCAAAGATTAATTTGATCAATTGCATCAAAATCCATTAATTGGTTGTTTTAGGTTAAATACTCATTCAAACCACACCCCCCACCACCCCCCCCCCCCCCCCCCCCCCCCAACGAAAAAAAAATCTTCGAGTATATTTAGTGCGTCTTCATTTGGTATCAGAACAAGTCTATTTTTCTTGTGCTTAACCGCATTTAGAGTAAAGATTATGGCGTCAAATGCAGTAGAATTTCTAGAACGATAAGCCATCAATAGGCCTCCACTTTTAAATGAAGAAAACTATCATTATTGGAAGTGTAGAATGAAAATCTTCTTAAAAGTACAAAATAGGTTAGTATGGAATGTAATAGAAGATGTTCCTTTCAAAATTGAGGAAAAAGAAGAAAGAGACTATAGTGAAGAAATATTGGAAAAGATTAAACCTAGATGATATAACTATGAATATATTACATTGTGGGTTAAATGAAAGTAATTTTAATAGAATATATACTAGTAAAAATGCTAAAGACGTATGAGATGAATTAGAGAATACTTATCAAGAAACATCTAGAATTAGAGATACTAGAATAAATCTTCTATGTGGAAAAATTAAAAATTTCAAAATGTAACCTAATAAAACCATAGATGGAATGCATAATAGATTCATCATAAATCCTTTGAATGTGCTCAGGAAGAATTTTACCAATGTGGAAACATGTTCTAAATTTCTCAAGTCCTTACCCAATGATTGGGAAGCTAAAAGAACCACTATTAAAGAAGCACAGGATCTAAGTGCTATGAGCAAAGAGAAACTTTTCAAAGCACTCGAGACACATAAGTTGATCAAGAGGGAAGGAGAGGAATCAAGCAAGAAGGCCATTGCATTAAAAGCCATAAATCAAGACTCTAGCGATGATGATGATGTTGAAAAAGTAGCTTTGATGGCCAAGAAGTACAAAAAGTTCATGAAATGCTATAATAAGATAAAAAGAGGAAGGATGATGATAGTAACTCCTCAAGATAGAAAAAGGAAAAGAATGATATAATAACTTGCTTCAAATGTCACAAGCTAAGACACATCTAGCAATATTGTCCAATACTCAAGAAAGCGTCTAGGGTCCCAAAAAGGAAGCTCTTATTGCCACTTGGAGTGATGATGACTCAAGCAACTCGGATAAAACTATATGCTTTATGGCATTAGATGATGAGGAAAATTCTTGATCCTTTCCTTCCTATGATGAACTTGCAACCATGTGTAATGATCTCTACAAAGAAGTAATGAAGTTGCAAAAGAAAAATCAAGTTTTCATGGAGATGATGTCAAAAGCAGGAAAAGAGATGGAAGTGTTTAAAAGAGAATACAACAAATTGAAGGATGAAAAATGAAAACAATGATTTTTTGAAACATGAAAATGACAAGTTAAAAGAAGAACATGAAAAACTAAAAATTGAAGTTGACTTGTTAGAAATAGAAATAGAACCTTAAAAGGAGATGCTCATACCAATACTTGTGATAATGCTTACTTAAAAGAGTTAGAACAACTAAGAAATGAAATTATCATATTAAAGGCAAGCTTAGATGATTCGAAAGCAACCATATTCAAGTTCACGAAGGAAAAAAGAACTTGAACAAACTTCTTAGAAGTTAAAAGTATAATTCAAAAAAATATGGAATCGCTATGATAGAGATAATTGTTGCAAGCCCATAAAACTCGATTTGTGAGAGCCACTTATTGTTGAACCAATGAAGGTTACGATCTTGTTTTGATGAGAAAATACATTGCATAAATGTTCCATAACTTAGTTAAGTTACATTTAATAAGCAAAACTTATTTTTAATATGTTTAAGCTATGTGTGCATATATGTTTCAGTTTTTGTGTTTGTTTTTGTGTTTTGGCGTAGTGTGTACAAAAGAAGCGTACCGACTTATCAGTAGAAAATTAGGGCATGCAAACATGAATGCAATTTCAAAACTTATTAAAAAGAACCTGTCAAAGGCTTACAAAAATAAATTTTAAAAAGATAAGATTTGTCAAGCATGTAAAAAAAAATAAAAAAAAAGCAAAGTCCTTTAAGTCTAAGGATGCGGTTTCCATTTTTAGGCCATTAGAACTATTGTATATGAACTTATTTGACCTACTCAAACCTTAAATTTGGGTGCAAAAAATATGCCTTGGTTATTTTCGATGTCTTCACTAGATATACAGGGACTTTCTTCTTAGTATCTAAAGATGAATCAAACAATGTCTTTTTTAGATGTTGTAAGAAAGTCTAAGATGAAAAAGATCTTAACATAGCAACTATCTAAAGCAATCATGGGGGAGAATTTGAAAATTATAAAATGGATGATTTTTGTAGAAAATTGGAATTGAACATACTTTTTTAGTGCCTAGAACACCACAATAAAATGGAGTAGCTAAAAGGAAAACTAAAACTTTTATTGAAATGGCTAGAACAATGTTGTGTGAAAATAACCTACCAAAATATTTTTGGGCAAAGTCGTTAATATCATATGCTACATATGTAATAGTGTTTTCATTAGACGATTCTTAAGAAAACCCCCTATGAGTTTTGGAAAGGAAGAAGCCTAACATCTCCTATTTTCATTCTTTTGGCACTAGATGTTACATCTTGAACAATGGAAAAGATCCACTAGCAAAATTTGATGCTAAAGTGATGAAGGTGTTTTCTTTGGTTATTCACTAACTAGTAAAGCTTATAGAATTTTTAATAAAAGAACCTTGGATGTGGAAGAATCAATTCATGTTGCTTTTGATGGTACTATGCCTCATGTTTATTCAAGTGATCATGTGAATAATATATGTGCTAATTCTAATAAATTTTCACTTGAAAACGATGATTATGTTAAAGAAATGGAAGTAAGAAATGAATATAGAATAGATGTTTTTAATGAATCAGTTAGTCATGACCTTCCTAAGGAATGGAAATATACAAGACCACACCAAAGGATCTAATAATAGGTGAACCTTCAAATAGAATACAAGCAAGATTATCCCTAAGAAATATGAGTAATTTAATCTTCCTATCCCAAACCGAGCATAAAAATGTAGAAGAAGCTTTGAAAGATGGTTTTTTGATACAACCAATGCAAGAAAAATTAAATCAATTCACAATGAATGAAGTTTGAAACTTGGTTCCTAGACTCAGTAGTAGACTGGTTATTGGAACCAAATAGCTTTATAGAAATAAACTTAATGAAGCTGGAATAGTAACTAAGAACAAATCTCGGTTAGTAGCTAAAGTATATAATTAAGAAGAAGGCATAAATTTTGGTGAGATCTTTACCTTAGTTGCTAGACTAGAAGCCGTTGGGATACTTTTGACATTTGGCACTTTCAAAAATTTTACACTTTTTTAAATAGATGTTAAAAGTGCTTTCTTGAATGGCTTCATCAAAGAAGAAGTTTATGTAGAGCAATCATCAAGTTTTGACAATAATGAATTCCCCAATCATGTTTATAAATTGAATAAAGCTCTTTATGGATTTAAGCAAGCTCCTAGAGCTTGGTGTGAAAGGCTTAGTAACTTCTTATTAAACAAAGGTTTTTGTAGAGGAAAAATTAGTACATCATTATTTATCAAAAATCACAAATCAAACATATCGATTATATAAATCTATGTGGATGACATTGTGTTTGGACTACTAGCATGAGTTTATAAATGAATTTATTGAGCCCATGAAGAATGAATTTGAAATGAGAATGATAGGAGAATTCAATTATTTTCTAAGTCTCTAAGTGAAGAAAAAAATGGAACATTCATCAATCTAAATATTTCAAAGAACTTGAAAATATTTAAAATAGACAATTACAAAACTAGGCCTATACTATGAGCACTAGTGTAAGGCTTGATAAAGATGAAAATGGCAAAAAAGTATGTGAAAAACTATATAGAGGTATGATAGGTAGTTTGCTATATTTAACAACTTTTAGACTTGACAACATGTTCTCAGTATGCTTATGTACACGATTTCAATCTTGCTCAAAAGAATCACACTTGAGTGTAATAAAACGCATCTTCAAGTATCTTGCAAGCACGATTGAACTTGGTTTGTGATATCTAAACTTTACTTCTTTTTATTGGGTTCCTATAGAGTTTTAGTATTTATAAAGATCAAATCTTTTGCAGTGGAATTTAAAAAGAAAACCCTTAATTCAGTATGCATGTGTTTTGATTAGATCAAAATAAAACAAGTAGTTCGAAGTTATACCTTAACCTTGAATCAATTGGCAGATCGGATCAATAGGTACTGCAAATTCACAATCTCCTCTACGGTATCCATAAGAATGAACACTCCTTCAAAAGGATCCTTCACGTGCTAACATTATCTAGAACACTTCTAGATTTGATCGAGATTATTTACTCACAACTCTCGTATTTCTCTCTTTTAGAATTTACAGAATTTCTCTGCAGGTCTAATGTCGACAACACATGTCATTCACCCTAAAAGAAATCTCTTTTGTCTTATTTATAATAATGTTAATATGAATGACATCAGTACCCTTAATCTTATAGGGGATAAATAAATTTATAATTAATTTATCAACATAAGAATTCCTATTCTAATTAAGAACTTTTATTGTTCTTAACAAATTATATTTATTTAGTATTTTAACAAGTTAAGATTAATAATAAATAAATTTATTATTCATGCTAGACTTATTTAAATTTAGTCATGATCATTTTTGTTCATTCTTTTGTGTGTGACCCTATAAGTTCACTTAATGTTGGCCATTGACCTAAAACCATTTTTATGAACAAAACATAAGCAACCTCTAGTAAAACATTATGTTTACCTAAATTAAGTGAAGATCGGTGATTCGATTTCAACTTGACCCATAACTTATGCCATTATCCTTTTGTCACATTATATCTAGATTGAACATAAGACATAAATAGTGTCATCCTTATATCATTCAATTTTATCATTTGTCAATCTTCAAGTGAGCTCAGAAAACAAATGAAATTGATCACAGTATAAATTCATTTGATTATGGTCATGCATTTCTCAGTTTCACTTATCAAGGGACCCAAAGATATCTCTCCCATAATGAAAGGGACAAGTCCTATCTTAATCACTCAACTTCC
The DNA here is from genome assembly GCA_024138025.1 of Combretum micranthum. Classification (NCBI taxonomy): domain Eukaryota; kingdom Viridiplantae; phylum Streptophyta; class Magnoliopsida; order Myrtales; family Combretaceae; genus Combretum; species Combretum micranthum. The sequence goes on from JAMXBD010000705.1 coordinate 492,951, forward strand.
TCTACATGACTCACATTATGCTCAATCTCAACCTTTATAATTATCTGGTTAAATACAATGTTTGATTGAGTCGAATCATAATGTTCCTCATGTTGGATCCTATGGTGGTTCCAAGTCTAAGAATATGCTGACATTGTTATTGTGAGAATCACTTATGACACTAATCCATATAGTGATCTCATAGCGGGTTAGTCTAGTATATAGTCTTCTAATATATGCTTATGAGTTTGATTTGTATCCTTATACAAATAGACATCTCATGACTATCAAGCAAAAACTCATACTAGAGTTAAATCATTATCATTCCTACAATAATGAGCATTTAGGGACTTTTTAGAATAATTAAATTATTCATGGATCCTATTATAAAGTAAACATGCCAACAACATAATAGAAATGCCTTTGTATCAATATAAAATGAAAATATCTAGTAATTAGCTTAGGGAACAATCACTAACACTTTTCATCTAATTGGATACTCCGATGGTGACTTTGTTGGGTGTAAATTTGATCGAAAAAGCACAAATGGCACATGTCATTTCCTTAGAAACTCCCTAATATCTGGCACTCAAAGAAGCAAAATTCAGTTGCACTCTTAACCCTTGAAGCCTAATATGTGGTAGCTAGTAGTTGTTGGTTATAATTTTTATGGAAGAAACAAACTTTAAAGGACTATGGACTAAAATATGATAACATCCCAATTCGATGTGATAACACTAATGCTATCAATTTGACAAAAAATCTAATCCTACACTAAAGAACCAAGCATATTGAAATTAGATATCATTTTATTAGAGATCATATTCTAAATAATGATATTAGCTTGGAATTTGTTAACACAAAAATCAAATTGCTTATATTTTTACCATACCTTTAAGTGAGGATCGGTTTTGCTCTTTGCGTAGAGTTTTGGGCATGCTCATGCAAGATGAGTGTTAAATACTATGGAGCTAAGTTAATGAGCTTAAACATGATATGTTTTGACAAAAGCCATGTGAAAGTGTTTTAAGTTTTGTCTGATAAAATCTACAGAAGTAATTAGATCACCAATATGTTACTTACTGGCTCACTAGTATGTTTGTGAGGGCTCAATCAAGAGGCTCGATTGCCTCTGTTGGTTTAAATATTTTTCACCGGCTTACATCTTTTAAGACACATATATAACTCTCTTCTTCTCTCTCTTTGCTCATTTCTTTTTTTCTCTTCTTTCTCCTGCGTTCTCCCCTACCCCTTTCTCTCTCAAACCCTAAAATCCATCTCCTTCTACTTCTCAATCTTCTTCCAAACACTCACACACATCCTCCACCACTCTCCCTACTACCTCCCCACCATCTCTAATACCCCCATTCCCTATCTCTCTCCCTTTTCTCTCATTACCCAACTTCTCTCTCTCTCTCCCTACCATTTCTTCTCCATAATGCCTCTAAGGATAACCCGTGCACGTGCTTCACATCCACTACCTACCTTTGATAGATTCCTCTTCCCTCTAAGAAGCATTCGAATAGGAATGCCTTATTCTATGACCTTCCTATAGATGTGGGTAGGAATTATAATACAAATGTGTTACAGTACTTTCGTGTTCCTCGGTTATATGATGTAGCATTGAATAATATTTTGAATACTATGTTGTTTTTGGCTGAGGATAATGAAGAGCCAATTAGAATGTTTTATTGTAATTTGGTAGATTATCTGAAGGATGATGACTGTTTGGTTATTGGAATGGAGATTGGTTTTAATAGTTCAAGTTTTGTGAGACACCAACTTTACTCATATCTATATGGAAGGAAACTTCATATCTCACATCATGATATTTATAGTTTGATAGATATTGATATTTCTGGGGTTAAAATGCTAAATACTTTTGATGGAGCTCAATTTTATAAGGAATTGTTTATAGTCTCTAATATAGGTCTTAACTAGTGCAAACCACGTAATTTTCATTCCTCTTGTCTTTCCTTTAGGTATTAGGGTCTCCATCAGTTCTTAACTGATAATTATGTTTCCCATAAGGGACAACAGACTACCGTGACCCAACAAGACTTATGGATTATGGTTCGTATCTTAAAAGGGGATAAGATACATTTCTTGATCTAATGTATAAGACCTTTAAGCATGTAACCGACAATCTTGCTTAAGCTATTCTTCGTGGAAGTAGGTTGATCACTCCTCTGCTAAGGCGCAAAAAGGAGTAGAGTTTCGTACTAAGGTTCACCCTATTCAAGTTCCCACATTCTCTTTCAATACTATTAGTTCAAGGACCTAGAAAAGGTAAGATGGTAGATGGGTGTGCAAAAAGCCTTTAGAACCATTGGTTCCTAATTCAGGCATGGGCATAGATTTTAATGAAGATGAACCTCCTGTTTCTGCTTCTGGTTCCATTATTTCTAGTTCAGGCATGGGCATAGATTTTAATGAAGATGAACCTCCTGTTTCTGCTTCTGGTTCCATTATTTCTAGTTCATCTACTTCTTCCCTTTAGGAGCTTCATGATCATATGGATTCTCAATTTGCTTCCAAGCAAACCAGATCTCTAGCCTCCGCTCTGAGTTTCGGTCCTTTTACTTCAACATTCGTGTGTTCATGGACCATTTCTTTAACTTTCATCCTCGCCCACCTTTAGCGGATCATCCTTCAGCTTGATTTTCCTTTTCCCTTGCTTGTACTAGCTATCTTTTTCTTTTTGTTTGTTTTTGAACACCAGTGTTCTCTAATCTTGCTTGTACATATGTGTTTTGAGTTTGTGCTTGTAGGGCTTGCACCATTGAGTTGGTACAAATTAAGATTCCATAGTTTGTATAGCGGTCCTTTTAAAGTCAACACCTATTCTCATCCAAGGATGCATTTTGATCTTCTAAGGGCACCAACAATAAACTGGTGAGCTAGTAAAGAGTTACATTGGTGAGCCAATAGAGCAAAAATAGCTACTATGCACATTTAATGCTTGATGTTTTTCAAATGTTATCTCCAATAGATGTTTGAATTTTTGAATCCTTATAAATACACGCTCATTGGCATATTTAAGCAAGTTTTATGCGCCTTTATTTGCAAACAAACAAGCCATTAGATCCTCTAATAACTCTCGTACTCTTGTTCTTTATCTTGCAAAATTTATAAAGAAAGAAAAATCAAATTAGTGTTCTAACATTATATCTGCTTTTTGTAAAAGAGAGGATATTATTTATTTCTTGAGTGTTGTAATTGGTGTATAGCTCTATTTAAGCTTTTATGTTTGAGATTAATAAAGTGTATGAAGTCATTGATTGGAGATAATTTGTGTGATCATGGAGATTAGGAAACGGGCCGAACTCCATGTTATATCCAGACTTGAATCTTCTTTCCCTATCTCTTTTATATTCCTTTTTGTTCAATATTATTGTTATATTTGTGGTCATTATAGATTAATTTGATCAACTTCATCAAAACTTTATTAATTGGATGTTTTAGGTTAAATACTCAATTTAACACCCCTTCCCCTTTCTTGAGTATATTCTAGTATGTTTTCAACCTATATGTGGTTTCTACTTCAGTTATGGGCTAAATGAGGAAACTAAAATATTTAAGATAATTATGAATGGGATTACAGTCATTAATTGGGTTATCACATTAACACAACTTGTAACATTATATAACAAATAAAGAAATGGTAAACCTGTGAACTAAGGCCTCTATAAAGGGTATTTATGTCACATGAGAAAAGCTCTCAAGCCAAAGCTAAACACATGCCATACTATGAGACACTTTAGGCCCTTTGTAAAGAGGTTAAATAAGCCTTTCTATAAAACACTCACTATACACGCTAGAGAAAGAAAGCGAGCGAGTGAAATTATAATACAAGAATATGAGTATTTCAAGCATATCGAATGATTTTATGAATTAGAATAGAACCCATTTATAGGTGAAAGGCCACTATAAATGCATAGTCAATATTATTCCAATTTAACAAACTAACATACAATTATGCTTAATTTTTTCATTTACCTCCACCAACCATAATTCATATATTAGGAAAATTTCTAAACGTTTAAAGAAATGGATTGAGGAAAAGCACATGACATTCTTCCCCACCTAAATCAATGATACTTCCATCACCTTATACTCCCTATAAAACTTGTTTAATAAATGCTCAAATGGTATATAATCTACCACAACTTTTAGGTTGCTTCTCTTTATAGTAGGACCTTCTACTTCATTCAGTACTCTAAAGATGGCTGCTTATACCAAATTTCCTAATCAACTATCCTTAAAGGATCTTCTCTATACCATTCTTGCAATCTTGACATATACCTCCATTAATTTGTTTGATATAAATCAATTACAAAGTAAGTTTGTGTTTGTTATTTTTTTTAAAAATTAAGGATTTGAACAAGATATTTAGAATATGACATACCTAAATCTCTTGAACTATCTCTAATTTAAGTGATATTATGCACACAAAAATTAGAAGGAATTATCACAACTCGTCAAAGTTAGTTGTGTAAATACATAAGTACTAGAATTTCATTCATCACATTAATCTCTCGTGTTTGTACATGATATTATATATATATATATATAGGGTTATAAAAATTGAACTAACATGACTATCCTAATTTGCATAACCTTTAACGATAAAAAAGTACATAAAGTACAACAAATAAATTTAAAAAAAATGTACAAATAATTTAGCTCGACAACTCTTCATTAGGGGTGCTCGTGGTTTAGTTTGGTTCAGTTTAGTGGTTAAATCGAACTAAAATGCATTTGAAACACTTCGGTTCAAACCCTTAATAAACTGAACTGCTTTTAACAGTTCGAGCTTTTGAATTAAATTGCTTCAAAGGCAGTTTGGTTAGGTTTGATTCGATCCAAACTGCCTTTAAAAATGCTTAGTTCTGATAAACAATATTAATAGTCATTTGAGTTTCCAAGGAAAAAAAAAGATATTTAGATTGAGGAACGTTGAGCAAAAATTAAAGTTATTTATCATTATATCGGGTTGTATATTCAACAATTTCATATTTATATATTGTAATCTGTCAAAGAGATGTGCAAAGTATTAAAAACTTATATTTTATGTTGAGGAATTAAAAGTTTATTGTATGGTTTTTGAAACAAGTAAAAGATTTCTTGTTTAAAATTATTAGATATATAATATATTTAATGGTGTATCATGTAAAATATAAAATATAAAACATATATATAACATTTATATTTATAGATAAAATTAATGTAGTTAAGAATATAAATTCACATTTCACAAGTTAGAACAGAATCATAATTTATCCTAATAAATCTACAAATTGAAATCTTACTCATGCCCTTTCAAAAATGTATCTAAATGTAAGAATAATATTAGAATTCAAAATTGCGATTTCATTTCAAGTCTATTTTGGCATACTACATACATATGTAATATTAAAGTGAATTGTCACATGTGACCCTAATACATAATGTTTAAGAGTTATAAATAAATAAAATTATTCTTATTTTTTTTATTTCTTTTAATGTGAGTGATTTGGTTTGGGTTCAAATAATTTGGTTCAATTCAATCTCTCGAACCGAATCGAATTGCAAACTAAACTAAAATATAAAAGAGCCACATTTTGCGATTCATTTCAGTATTCGATTTGGTTTAATTTAGTATAATAAACAACCTTACTCTTCATTGCACAAATAGCCACCATTTAAACTAACCAATGCAACTCAATTTCTTCTTTTGCCCTCTTAATTTGTGCAACACTCATACACTTGAAAAAAGTTCGAAATCTTCTTCTCTTTACTAATACTTAATGATTTAAAATAGCTTATTATGAAAAATAATTCAAATCATATTGCTTCATGGACCGAAAATGTGGGAATTTAAAACGAAGAGTCACAATTGTTAATTGAACGACTACAAACTCCTTGGTAGTTAAAGGAAAGACCATGACGACCTTTTAAGACTCAAAACACATCACAAAAATTTGAAAAAGAAAAAGGGTAAAATGGAAAAAAACCTCCTAAACCTTAGGGGTGGCGCAAATTAACCTTGTGAAGTTTAAAAGAATGACTTTTGACCCCTAAAACTATAAACAATTAGAAAATAAGTCAATTTTGTACTTTTCTATCAAAAAAGTATAAAATTTATTGTTTAGTGTACTTTTTTGGATTGATTTTAGATGAAAATTATACAAACTTGTATGGACAAGGATAGAAAAAATGATAGTTTGACTTGTTTTGCTAATTGTTTATAGTTTTGGAGGTTAAAAGTCACACTTTTAAAGTTCTAGGGGTCAATCCATGTCACTTCTAAAGTTTAGGAGACGTTTTTGCATTTTCCTTAAAGAGAAAATATGACACTTAACACAAAACACTTATTCATAAATTTAACCATCATCAACATTCACAAATATAACTAACTTCAACTTATTATATCACTTTATGGATAAACCAACATGGTGATTGGACTAACTGACCATGATTCATTTTTGCATGCGCCAAACCATGCAATTAGTCAATGTTGAATTGATCTTAACCCCTATGCTGAACATTGATCAATGAGTTCGACTATTAACTCATTATCCTACTCAAATAAATTATTGACTTTGTTAGCGAGGTCATCAAAACTATTTTCTTTATATTTTTCAAAATAGTTTTGGTTTGTTTTTCACTTTAATAATATGACTTTGTCTCATTTCAAACACTTGTGTGAATCACATATGAATTTAGATAAATTTACTCATCTTCATTTGGAGTCTCCCAAAAGATTAGAAAAAGTTACCACAACTCATTAAAGATGATAAGATGAAAAGCTGTATAAATACTCAAGTGCTAGAATTTCATTCACCTTGATAATCTCTCATTTTTGTACATCATATTTGTATATAAAATTACAGAAAATTGAAATAGCATAACTTTCCTAAATTAAATGACTCTTAAAGATTAAAACATATAAAAATTACACCAAATAATCGAAGAATATTACAAACAATTAAACTAGACAATTCTTCATTACACAAGCAGTCACCATTTGAACCAAAACTATGCAACTCGATTTCTTATAAATTATATACCACATATCTATGCTTGAAGAGGTTTTCTTTTAATTTTCTTGTCTTTTTTGATACTTAATGATTTAAAATGACTTATTAAGAAAAGAATTCAATTTATGTTGCTTCATGGACCAAAAAAGTGTGAATTTAAATCGAAGAGTCATGATTATTAGCCGAAGCAATACAAATGCATGGGTGGTTAAGGGGAAGACTTTCATTGAACTATAATGATTTTTGAAGACTCAAAACACTTTAAAAAAAAAAAATCTAAAAGTAAAAATATGACAATTGACACAAAACAACTATTTATGAACTGAACCATCACTAACATTCATAAAAATAACTCTTACTTATCACACACTTTATGGACAAACCAACATAATGAGTGAACTAACTGACCATGATTTACTTTTGCACACCCTAACGGATACTTAGTATGCACCCTTAGTATAAATTATAAGGCACATTTTCAACATGCATATTCAATGCCTATATTAACAATATCTTTTCAAATTATACCATTTTCAAAAATTTTTCAAAATTGCTTACCGTTTTTGTTAAAACCTCTTACAAAAATCCCCTTTTAAGACCCTTTTCCCTCTTAAGTAAGACATGGATAAACTCTTAGCATGCTTATTTTTAACAGTATCTTTCATTTTAAGGTATGATATATGAAAAAAAAAAAAAAAAAATTGTATCAACATGTGGGATTGCTTATGAGAATCGTGGAACCTTATATATATATATTATATATATATTACTTTGTTAATAAAGGGTGTTGATAACAATACATAAGTCATGACCTACCTTTTTTTTATCCTTTCCCACTCTCTTTGTGGTTTTATTTCCTACTCCTACTCTTCAAACCTCTAGTCAATAGTGACTTTCCATGGCTCGGGTCATATTCATTATGACAATATTTCTAGGGCTATAAATGAGTCAAACTCCTTAAAAGCTGCTCAAGCTCAATCAATAAATAAGTCCAACTCAAGCTCAAAACAAATCTCATCTAATTAAACGAACCAATCTTAAGTCAAAAGAGGATTCATTTAATTAAATGAGTTGAGCTCAAGGTCTATTTTAAGATCACAATAAAATTCATTAAAAGGCTCATAAGTTTTATTTGTAAGATATATTATATAAAAATATATATTTAAAATAAAAACTAATCTTGTACTTAATATATATGTGAAAATCAATAGTTTATAACTCTTATCTATTATTTCTATATTTAAAAAAAATTATGATATGAAAAACATAAATAGAAAATCACCTAAACTATAGCGAAAAATATTACCATGATATAATGTATTAGGTGGATTAGATCTTTACACAATGTTCCTCAATTTGAATACCAATGTTTGATTAACAACCCAGATCACTATTAGTATCACCTAAGATGTTCTTGAAAACAATTCGAGTCAAATAGAACAACATTAAAGATTTGAAAAGTGGTTTTCTCTAGAATTCTAACGCGTCAAAAATACGTCTAGTTCATTAAGGTTTTGAATTGAATCGTATTAAATACAGTTTGATTTGTTCCTCTTGAATCATCAGCACCCTAATAACTTTTTTCTAAGACGATGGGTCTTGAAAAATACATGTAATATACAATATTTACATATAACTTAAAGTAATATATATCATATGTTGAACTTGAGTGCTCGATATGAATTTTGATGAGACAATTCATGAAGATATGTGTGTGTGTGTGTGTGTGTGTGTGTTTTGTGCATGCCTGTGGAGTTTTCTATAGATTTTTAGTAGAATAAGAGCATGATAAGGGTAGAACAGGAGCATGCCGAGGGCAAAATAGGAGCATGCTCAGGGCAAAATAGGAGCATGTTGAGGGTAAATCTAAACAAATATTTAAATGCGTGACAAGGTAAAGAAGCTTTTTTACCTGCCAAGGTCCAAGTGGAGGGTCAAGTTTAGGGCTCGACACATTAGAATTTAGGGCTTGACACGCCCAAATCTAAAGACTCAACAAAGGCAAATGTCAAAGTGATTATCGATGGTCAAATTGAGGCCTTGACATATCAAGAGTTAGGGATTGACAATTCACTTTTTGAAGCTTGACAAAGCACGCATATAAGAAGCTATCGAAGGCAAAAATTAAGTGTGACGAAGTGAGGCACGAAGGGTATTTAAGGCAAGATGGCTTAAAATTATAGGGTGATATGGAAAGAAAAAAAGCCATTATAGTGCATTTAATGTTTGGCAGGTTATAGACGTTATATCTAACGGATGTTTGAATTTCAAAAACTATCTATATACAAATTCTTGTAGATAAAAAAGCAGAATGAAGTGCCAAAATATTTTACGAGCTCATTAACTGCGATCAAACAAAATCCTTTTTTTTTTTTTGTTCTCTTGTACATAATATTTGCAAATTATTAAGAGAGAGAAAATACACTCTAGTGCTCAATCTATATTAATTGCTATTTCTTTTATAGCACTTAGAGAGAGAGGAAATATTTTATTTCCTGTAGGTGTAATATTGCTCGTCTCAAGCCAACTTTCAAAATTAATTAAAGTTGTGGTGAATACCTTCGAAGAGGCATTTGGTGGACCATGGAGAGTAGCAAAGAGCTGAACTCCATGTTATAATTGTGGTTTGATTTTCTCTATCCCTCTCTTTTATTTTATACATTCTATTTTTTGTTTATTTATCAGCTACAAATCCATTTATTTATAATCTGCTAATTTCAAAATTTTGGTCAAATACTCAATTCAGTCCCATTCCCCGCCTCTTGAGTATTCCTACTATATTTTCAATTGTTATCAAAGACTGTCTTTATTATTTCAATGCTTAACCATAAAATGAGTGAAGATCATGGTTGCAAATATAGTAGGATTTCTAGAGAGGCAAGCTACAATAGATCTCCGCATCTATGTGAGGGTAATTACCTCTATTAGAAGTGTAGGATGAAAATTTTTTTAAAAGCCCAAAAGAGATTGATATGAAAGACTATTTAAAATGGGCCTTTTAAAATTGAAGGAAAATCATAAGCTAATTTTACAGAAGATGATTGGAAAAAGCTTGATTTAAGCGAAATTGCAATGCATATTTTACATTGCGGATTAAATGAAAGTGATTTTAATAGAATTTAATACATGTTCTTCCACAAAAGAAATTTGGGTTAAGCTTGAAAAGACATATGAAGGAACATTCAGAGTTAGAGACACTAAAACGAGTCTCTTATGTGGAGAGTTCGAAAATTTAAAAGTTTTCCCAAATGAAACTATTGATGAGATGCACAATAGATTTATTAACATTATAAATCCTTCAAGTGTGCTTGGGAAGAATTTCAATAACTTAGAAATTAATTCTAAGTTTCACAGGTCACTTCCAAAGGATTAGGAAGCAAAGAGGATAGCAATAGAGAAGCACAAGATCTCAGCTCCTTAATCAAAGAAGAACTTCTTGGTATGCTTAAAACCCATGAACTCATCAAAAAACAAGATAAAGAAGGCAACAAAAAGGCCTTCGCTCTGAAGGCCACAAGACACAATCAAGTGATAAAGAAGAAGAAGATGAATAAGAAGATATTTTCTTGATGGCTAAGAAATTCAAAAATTTATGAAGACAAAATCAAAGAGGATGGAGGATGATAGCAGCTCATCCAAGCATAAGAGAAATGGTGTGACCACATGCTATAATTGTCAAAAACTAGGACATACAAGCAGTATTGCCTACTGCTTAAAAAGAGAATAAAGAAGGAAGGAAGAAAGCTTATATGGCAACACAAAGTGACAAGGACTCATTAAATTCAGATGATGAAAAACGTGTGCTTCATGGCCTTGGATAATAAGGTAACATCTCCTTCTTCTCCCTCTTATGATGAATTACATGCTATGTATGAGAAACTCTACTACAAATTAATTAAAGCTAAGAAAAAGAATATCATGTTAAAATCTTAATGACGAAGTTGGAGAATAGTTAGAAAATTTTAGATTGAGCATGAAGAAATCAAAATTGAAAATGAAAAATGCTGATGAAATAAATGTTCTAAATTAGAAAATGAGAAGTTGAAAAAAAAAATACTGAGTTAAACGAAATTAATGAAAAATTAGAAATTGAAAATGTTTTACTAGATATTGAAGTTAAAACATTAATAAAAATGATATTGTTTTATGTGCTAATAGTAGTTGTGATAAGATCATAAAAGAGCTAGAATCTTTAAAAAATAAAATATAATGTTAAAAACTAGCCTCGATGATTCAAAAGCCACTATAGTTAAATTCGCTAATGGTAAAAAGAATTTGAATACACTTCTTGGGAATCAAAAGTATGATTCAAATAAACATGGAATTGGTTATAGAGAAAATAATTGCAAGTCCCATAAAACATGTTTTGTAAAAGCCACATATGAGGCATGTCATTATTGTGGCAAATCTAGCCATCTTGCACATAATTGTGTAATAAGAAAATCAATGCATTTAAATCATCGAAGCAAGCTGGTTTGGGTTCCTAAAAGAGAGGTTCATATTCCATCTAACCAAAAAGCACCCAAACTAAAATGGGTGCCAAAGAAATAATAATTTATATTGTAAGGATCCTCAAGTAGAAGCAATAAGTGGTACTTGGACAGCGGATGCTCTAAGCACATAACCAGAGACACATCCAAGTTTACATATCTAAACTTGAAGGATCATGGGAGCATTACCTTTGGAGATAAAAGAAAATCAACAGTTCTAGATGAAGGTAACATTCTCGTTAATCAAGATTATTTATCAAAAATATTTTTTTTTTATAATCTGAAACATAATTTGTTGAGTGTTAGCCAATTGTACGACAATGGTTCTAAAGTAATATTTTTCTGCTAAAAAGTGTTCTATTGAAAGAATTGACAATAACCAAGCATGTTTTGAAGGATATAGACAAGGAAATGCTTACAAAATCAATTTAGATGTTTTCAAATCTTTAAATGAAACTTGTCTATATTCTGAAAATAATAATAGTTGGTTGTGGCATAGAAAGCTAGGACATGCTAGCATGGACATTATTTCAAAACTTGTTAAAAAGATCTTGTCAAATGTTTACCAAAGTTAATTTCAAAAGGATAAGATTTACCATACATGTCAAAAAGGAAAGCAAACTAAGACTTTTTTTAAGTCTAAGGATGTTATTTCTACATCTAGATTATTATAACTATTGCACATGGATTCATTTGGTCTTATTTGGGAGGAAAGAAATACACGTTAGTTATTGTTGATGATTTTACTAAATATACATGAACTTTTTTCCTTGCATCTAAAGATGAAACAAATCATGTCTTTTTTAGATATTACAAGAAAGTTTAAGAAGAAAAAGGTCTTAACATTGTTAAAATTCGAAGTGATCATAGGGGAGAGCTTGAAAATCATGAAGTGGAAAATTTTTGTAGTAATTATGGCATTGAACACACTTTTTCAGCTCCTAGAACTCCACAACAAAATAGTGTAGCCGAAAGGAAAAATAGAACATTAATTGAAATGGATAAAACCATGTTATGTGAAAACAATTTGCCAAAATATTTTGGGTTAAAACTATGAATACAACAGATGACATTTCAAATAAAGTTTTCATAAGGCCAATTTTAAAGTAAACCCCCTATGAACTTTGGAAAGGCAAAAAACCTAACATATCATATTTTCATCCCTTTAGCATAAAATGTTATATCTTAAACAATGGCAAGGAACAATTGGCTAAATTCGACTCAAAAAGTGTGATGATGATTTTCTTAGATTTATTTAACAAGCAAAGCTTATAGAGTTTTTAACAAAAGAACTTTAGTTTTAAAGAATCTATTCATGTCGTATTTGATGTTTCTTTCCAAATGTATGCTCATATGATGATGTGATGGTGTATGTGTAATTAATAGAATTTCACTTGAAAACAGTAACAAGAAGTTAATTAACAAAGATTAGATGTGTTGATATGCATAATTTGACATTGCTGATTTGCCTAAAGAATGGAAGTATGCTAAATCACATCCTAAAGAATTAATAACTGGAGAACCTTTAAATCATGTTCAAATAAGATCTTCTTTAAGAAATTTAAGTAATTTGGTTTTCCTATCACATTTTGAACCTAAAAATGTTGATGAAGACTTAAAAAATGAATTTGGATAAATGCTATGCAAGATGAATTAAACCAGTTCACAAGAAATGATGAATAGTTTTTAGTTCCTATACCTGAAAGTAGACCTATTATAGGAATCAAATGGATTTATAGAAAAAAACTTGATGAATCCGGTTTAATAACAATAAATAAGGCTAGATTGGTTGCTAAAGGTTACAATCAAGAAGAAGGAATTAATTTTGATGAGACCTTTGCTCCGATTGCTCAACTAGAATATATTTGAATGTTTTTGACATTTGCAGCTTTTAAAGACTTCACTCTTTTTCAAATGGATGTCAAAAATGCATTCTTAAATGGTTTTATAATGAAAAAAAAGTCTATATAGAGCAACCACCGGACTTTAAAAATAATGAAGTTCCTAATCATGTTTTTAAGATAAATAAAGCTCTTTATGGACTGAAGCAAGCTCCTAGAGCTTAGTATGAAAGACTCAATAACTTTCTATTAAACGACGGTTTTTCAAGAGGAAGAGTTGATGCAACTTTATTTATTAAAATTCATAAGTCTGATACATTGATTGTGTAAATCTACGTTGATGGCATGGTGTTTGGAGCTATAAATATGAGTCTTACAAAGATTTTGTTAAGTCCATGAAAAACGAATTTGAAATGAGTATGATGGTAAAACTCAATTATTTTCTTGGTCTCTAAATCAAACAAGCTGAAAATGGAACTTTTATCAATCAAACTAAATTTATGAGATTTGTTTAAAAGGTTCAAAATGGGTAATTGCAAATCAAAACCATCACCTATGAGCACAAGTACTAAGCTTGATAAAGATGAAAAAGGTAAAAATGTTTGTGAAAAGATGTTTAGAGGCATGATAGATAGTTTATTATTTAATAACTTCTAGACCTGACATCATGTCCTCATGTGTATGTACACGATTTCAATCTTGCCAAAAAGAATCATACTTAAATGCAGTAAGAGGTATTTTCAAGTATCTTGCAAGCACGATTAAAATGGCTTGTGGTATCCGAAATTTACTTTTTTCAATCTAATTGGATACCCTAATTCTGACTTTGCTAGATGCAAAGTAGATAGGAAAAGCACAAGCAGCACATGCCATTTTCTTGGAAATTCTCTTGGCACTCTAAAAACCAAAACTCGGTTGTACTTTCAATTGGTAAAGCTTAATATATTGCAGCCAGTAATTGTTGTGCATAATTTTATGGATGAAACAAACTTTACTTGATTATGGTTTAATTTTTGAAAATGTTTCAATTCTTTGTGATAATACGACTACTATAAATTTGACTAAAAATTTGATCCAACGCTTAAGGACCAAGCATATTAAAATTAGACATCATTTCATTAGAGATCATGTTCTAAACAAAGATATTAGCTTGGAATTTATTGATACAAACAATTAGATCGCTGATATTTTTACTAAACCCGTGAGTGAAGATCATTTCTGCACTTTAAGAAGAGAGTTGGGAATGATCGAGCAAGATTAATGCTAAGTATTATTGAACCAAGTTAACATAGAATAGAATTTTGGGCTAAATAAGTTGTTAAATATGATTTATGCCTAAAAATCTGGTCTATGCTTGTATTGGATCTATTTATGTGCTAATTTGTGATAATCTAGTTTGATTGTTGCATATTTGTGAAGATAAGTGCTTTGATATGTTGGCGTATCTACTATGTATAAGCTTGTTGTTTTTTGTGAAGTCTCATGTGATGAGGCAAATGTGTGAAGTCTTATCAGTGGTATAGGCATTTATGGTAGAGCCTATCTATGTAGGCAAATGTGATGAAGTGCAACATGGATGTAGGCAACTGTGGTGAAGTGCCATGTAAGCATAGGTAAGTGTGGTAAAGTCTTATGAGCATAGGCAAGTGTGGTGAAGTTTTATATGGATATAGGCAAATGTGATGTCCTCTATTGAGGCAAAGGTGAAGTCTCTGTTGATGAGGCAAATGGTTATGCTGATCTGATATGATCTCTCCTTGCTTCTTATTTCTATCTTATTTTGGATTTCCCATCATTCTTTTTTTTTTTTTTTGAGTACAAAGGGGGAGATATATAGGGTGCACAATTAAAAATATGCATGAAGTCTGTTTTGATGGTGGAAGAATTTAACATATTAAGTGTAGTTTGTATTTTCCCAAAATTAAGTGTCAAAAATTTGTTTTGAAAATTTTCTTAGAACTTGGATGCTTAATTGAGGGGGAGTATATTGTAGTAAATATGAGTTAATTATGCATAAATTGTCCTCATCAAAAAGAAGGAGATAGTTGAACTTGAGTGTTTAATATGAATGTTAATGAGATAATGTAATGCACAAAATAACCATTTATTTGTTGTAAAGTACACTTAATTAGTCATGAATATATGTGTATGTGTGTGTGTGTGTTTTGTGCATGTCTGTGGAGTTTTTCTAGTTTTTAGCAGAACAGAGCATGTTGAGAGCAGAACAGGAGCATATCGAGGGCAGAACGAGAGCATGTCGAGGGCAAAACTAAACAAGTATTTAAATGTGCAACAAGGCAAAAAGCTTTTAAACATGTCAAGAGTCAAGTGAAGGTCAAGTTTAGGGGTCGACTTGCCCAAAACCAAAGATTCAACAAAGACAAATGTTAGAGTGATTGTCAAAAGTCAAATTTAGGTCTCGACATATCAAGAATTAGGGCTCGACAATTCAATTTTGAAGCTTGACAAAGCACACATATAAAAAGATGTCAAGGGCAAAATCTAGGCATGACGAAGTGAGGCACGAAGGTATTTGAGACTAGACGACTTAAAGTCAGAGGGTGATACAAAAAGAAAAAGAACTGTTGTAGTGCATGTAATGTTTGGTACGTTATAGATGTTGTATCTAACGGACTTTTGAATTTCAAATGCTATTAATATACAAAGTCCTGGAGATGAAAAAGCATAACAAAGTGCCAAATTATTTTACGAGCCCATTAACTACAATCAAACAAATTCCTTTTCTTTTGTTCACTTGTACATAATATTTGTAAATTATTAAGAAAGAGAAAATACACTCTAGTGCTGGTTAATATTACTTGTTATTCCTTTTAGAACACTAAGAGAGAGGAAATATTTTATTTCTTGTGGGTATAATATTGCTGGTCTCGAGCAAACTTTTGAAATTAATTAAAGCGGTGGTGAAGACCTCAAAAGAGGCATTTAGTGGACCGTAGAGAGTAAGTAAAGGGCTAAACTCCGCGTTATATTTGTGGTTTGATTTTCTCTATCCCTCTCTTTTATTTTATACATTCTATTTATTGTTTATTTATCCACTACAAATCCATTTATTTATAATCTACTGATTTCAAAATTAATTATTTTGAAATTTTGGGAAAATACTCAATTCACCTCCCACTTAAGTATTCATAGTATATTTTCAATTGGTATTATAGCCTGTCTCTATTATTTTAGTGCTTGACCGCCAAATAAAATAAAGCTCATGACTGCAAATATACTAGGATTTCTCGAGAGGCAAACAATAAATAGACCTTCACTTTTATGTGGGGATAATTACCCTTACTAGAAGTGTAAAATGAAAATTTTTTTAAAAGCCGAAAATAGATTGATATAGAATATTATTGAAAATTGGCATTTTAAAATTGAAGGAAAATCATAAGCTAATTTTACAGAAGATGATTGGAAAAAGCTTGATTTAAACGAAACTGCAATGAATATTTTACATTGTGGATTAAACGAAAGTGATTTTAATAGAATTTGTGCATGATCTTCCACAAAAGAAATTTGGGATGAGCTTGAAAAGACATATGAAAGAACATCAGAGTTAGAGATACTAAAATAAATCTCTTATGTGAAGAGTTCAAAAATTTTATAATGCTCTCAATAAAACTATTGATGAAATGTACAACAAATTTATTAAAATTATAAATCCTTTGCTCAAAATTCAGTATTATTCTTTAAATTAACTCTTTTTATCTTAGAAAAAATATTATTGTATATATGTACTTAAACTCTTAAATTACATAAGTATGTTGTTTATCTTCTAAAACCCATTAATATAGAAATGGTTCCAAAAAAAATTAATTTTGAATTTGCTATAAGTTCTACAAGTTTGTTTAATAGCACATAAATAGGTTTTACGTGTATCTGTTAAAGTTTCAAATTATGTGCATAAACAACTTCCATATGTTGGAGAGCTTGTGATATTAACAAATTACTTTCAAAATTCCTTTCCACATGTTATTTATAGTGAATATATGAAGATAAATAGTTTTTTTATGTTATATAAAACTGTATCTAATACTATAAACTTGAAGTTTATGAAAGAAAGAAAAAATATAGAGATTTTATAGAAAAATCTATAGATTTCACAGGTACCTTATACTCGGCAAGTTTTATAGAGTACAGTATAGGTACAAGGTATCACAGGGTATGTTGTAGGTACAAATTTAAATACCATGTACCTTATCGGATAAGGTATGAGCAATATTTTATATTCCACTCACCATATACCGCTCACCCCCAATACAACAAAAGGCCTGAATTAATAATTATTTTGTTGTCCTTAACATAAATAAAGATGATATATAGTAAGATTAACTACATCATGTAACCTGGAAAGTTACCAATGTGGATATCATTAGTTTTTTATGCTAAAATCGTTAAAATAGGGTAAAGGAAATTAAGGCCTTATATATGAATCTCAACCACTGATTACACATATAACATTACAATAAAGGTATAAGTTAAGAAAAAAAATTATCGAAACTAGTTAAAAACTTGCATAATGCCTGGCTACTAAGTAGAATTATAATTATAAAATAAATTTACTTAAAACAAACTTAGGCAATAGATTTGTTTTATATTTGTACTTATGCCTAGTATTATAGTGATAATTTACAAAATGAAGATACGCTTTCAATTATTTGTATACTTAAATTTTCATTTCAATATAAGATTTTTTTAATGAAATGTTACAGTACTAAAATGTATGAAAATGAAAAGATATGATATTTCATAAAATATAACATTACAATAATATTGAAAAGGTAATAATATGAATTTGAAAAAAAAAAAAAGAAAAGGTATTAATATAAAAAGGTATGTAAAAGAAAATGCTTTCGAAAACATAATGTTATAGTACTAAAAGATAGTAATATGAAAAGATATAGTATTTCATGAAATCTAATATGATAAGAATATTGTAAAGGTACGAAAACGAATTGGAACAAAAAGGTATTGATACGAAGAGGTATGGAAAAAGAAAAAGATCTCGAAATCATATATATAATATTTCATGAAATCTAACATGGCAAGAGTGTTGTAAAGGTACGAATATGAATTGGAACAAAAAGGTATTGATACGAAAAGGTAAGAAAAAATAGAAAAGCTTCTAAAATTATATATTATAATAAAAGTGGATGGGAAGGATCCATTTCCTATTTTGAAAGATATATGTTCAAGAATTCCTTTATGGCATATGTGGTACGCAAAATGAATTGTAATGGAATTGCGATTAAGAGTTTCATTTTCTTTTTCATATTTGAAAGTATTATTAGAAGGTTGAATCAGCAATTCATGCTTTAAGAGAAAAATTCAATTCCGTCTGATTAAATGCAAAATCACATTTTATTCTCCCTTAATTAATACTTTTTACTTTCTAGAAAAAAAAATTTTCTTTTTAACTTTGATTACTTTCTGTCTTGCACTTTTTCACTATCTAAGTTTTTTATAAGGATATTTTTTATAAAGCACATTATATACTCATTATGTTCCATTCTACTCAAAAACGTATTCAAATATAAAAATAGATTTGTTATTTTTTTAATCATTTTATTTCTTCAATTTTAATCCATTCCACTTTATATGATTGTGGTATATCAAATGTGACATTAGATTAATCAATAATAAGTCTATTGCAATTCCGGGGCATTTTGACCAATCGTCAGTTGGATAGAACATATGTCCCCTTTTCCACAGTTTTTGTTCTTTTTTCTTTTACTAACATTTCTATTTTAGTTTCCCTCGGGATGCCCCCTAACAACCTTAATTACTTTCTAATGTTTCTTTTAAAGATTCACCTATTCATCATCCAATAATATGCCAACCCCATGTGTTTCTTCAATGAAATTCTCCTTCTGAATAGCCTATTCCGCGTCTTTCTGATATTCCTCGGAATCATTCACAGAAATTCACTCAATCGTATTCATTTATCTAGTGAATAGGTTTTCATCTGACTTCACATTCCGTTGTCCTCATTTCAATAAATCACGGAACAAATCACGTGCAGTGGTGTCCAAATTCTATTTTGTCGTTTGATTTAGTTTCTTACTATGGTCCCGGTGATTTGTTATCCATTTTTTTATATATATTTTATAAATCACGCAACAAATCTATATTTACCCAAAAATTTTATTAAGTGAAGGGTATTATTGTCCCGTTTAATATTAGCATTGAACTTAAATTATTTAAACTAAACAAATTAATGCATTAACAGCTAAAACAATTCTCACCCTAACTGGATATTATTCCATTCTATTTTCCGTCTAGATAGGTGATATTATTTTAGACTATTTTTTAGCGAAACACCTGGTAAAGCAAATTCTCCATATGTACTGTTGAATAATTTTTTTTTTTTTCCCTCTTTTAATTTTAAAGAAGGAAAGCTCCAAAATTATCTGGCTTTAGGGAATAGAGGGAGGAACTAAATCCGTTAGCTGGACCACATAAATTGCTAGCATCCGCCAACCGAAAAATTTGATGTGAAAATTTTCGTTATTTTGTACTCTTCTTACAAAGTCCAACGATCATAATTATTGTAGGAGGGAAAAATATCGAAATGATTTTTTTTCCGATAGTTAATTCTACGTCCTTATGAATAGACATCTTAAAGGGTCGGGATCCTACCAAAGAGGATCCCGACCTAGTCATGCTAGATATACTTTTAGATCCGTCCCGATGGATGGGTTTGACCGAGCTTTTGGAACCAATGGGTTCGATCAGATCCCACTAATATATATATATATATCAATTATCAAAATAAGAAATAAAGAATATAAATAGTAGAAAAGTAAAAAAAAAAAAAAAAACTAATGCTTAGATTATTTTCTACCTGAATATAAATTATTAATTATCTATTAATAATGTGTAATGTGTTATTGATAACAACATTTATAATATATACAAATCAAAACCATGTTTCATGCTTTATATAGAAATCTACTAAGAGAAGAATCTCCTCTAAACAATGTGTGGTTTCTTTTCTTTTGTAAACTCTACTTTTATGTAAATAATTACACATCTTTAATAGTATTAAATGAATATGAGTTAAAAAGTAGTATATTCCTAGGCTTATTTTATATTTAAATTATAAATTTTTATTTTAAATAAAGAATTTTAGTTTCTTTAACTTTTTTTTTTTAAATTGGATGGATTAGACTCGTCTTGACCTACCCCTGACTAATGGCTCCACAGGCCTAGGTCCATCTCGTGCTAATTGAGACGATTCTAGGCCCAGGTTTTTTTGTCACATCTCCACAAGGTACCCTAGACGTATGATGCATCATATATCAAACCAAATTCATAACATGGGTATTTAACCGTCTAAGGCTTCCAGAGAGATACATGGACATCACACTTGTAGAATACTCCATGGCATGAACAGTTGTATAGAATCGAAAGTTGTTTAGAATAAGAAAACTAAATACATATAAGATATAAACAAGAATTACACTTTATCGAACTTACATTAAGTCCTAATTATTACATCATTTTTTTTCTATCACTAATCTCAAAGCTTTTTTACATATAACTTCAAATCTCTCTCCATCCCATAATTGCACTTCACATTCCTTTGAATCTTGAAATCAAACAACCAAAAGGAGTGTGAGCTCAACTAGCTTAGTGAGTAACACGATCTTAATGCTTTTCAAACCATACAAGCAAGTTTAATTATCAAATATATATAATACTACACTCAATCATATGGAAATACATAATTTAGATGATCGGAATCCAAACCAATGGAGATTTACATCCTCTCTTAGGGGTTGAAGGACCAGCTCAAGTATCACGCCCCGGAAAATCTAAGAACTAAGAAAAGGGGTTTTCTTTTCCTAAATTCATTGTCATTTACATAATTATTATCAACATAACCTCAAACTTCTCCTTATATATAACTAAGGAGGGAGGATTTATTTTGAAAAACTGAATTGTTCTCATATATATATATATATATATATATGTTTGTGTCAAAAACATATCCATCCCTTCACTTTAGAACCTTATAAACTCCCTAAGCACTATCATTCTATACTAGCCCTCATCAGGTGACATCCTTCAAGTCTACTTAGTTCTTATAGAACTGGCGACCCTATGGTAACCTGCACCAAATTTACTAGAATTCCTTAAGCATTACCATGGAATAACAATGATAATATGTGATGCATGCTTCATAAATGCTAATTCAAGGTATGCTATCATGCAATGCATGTTTGGTGTAATTTAGTGGTCAGTTAAGGTTTATATTAGGTTACTTGGCAATCAATCAAATTTTCCATATAATCCATAATACACATTCCTCAGTCAAAACAAATTAATCATTTTCACTTTTGTTATTGAAGTTTAATGATCATTCAATCATCATACAACATGCATTGTACCCATCCCCATACACAATCAATTATTGTTATAGTTAAATCTATACCACTACTTTACAAACACAAACAATGTGAGAAGACTAGAGTCACTTAACTGATATCTAGGTTAAGGTGTAGAAATCTTCTAGTGAATCCAAATATTGACTCATGTTTATTTCTCCTAATAAATAAAAGAATAAACATTTATGATTTCATATTCTATTTTAATCTACACTTAACTTCTTTATTAACTTAGTATTCACTAAGTCTATTTACTTAAGATGTATTTACGGGTCTGTTTGGATTGTCTGTTTTTCATCTGTATCTTATTTTTTAAAATGATATGTATAAATATATCCGATTTACATTTAAATTTTATCTATATTTGTTCTATTTGATCTTTTGATGAGAACTGTCAATATTTTTTTATCTATATCTATTTCTTGATAAATAATTTGTTAGCAAAAAGTTTGAAAAAATATCTGTATCTGCCGGAAAAAAGCCAAAACAAACAGACCCTACATCTATTTCATTAGCTTAATCTTATTTACTAGTTATTAGTCTAAATTTTACATAATACATGCATTAACATTTATGTTTAAGGCTATACGCAAACATACATATATCTATCAAAATACATTCAAAAATAGAATACTTCATACTCACGTGCTTAGTGCTTCCTATAAACATAAGCATTACAATTAAAACAAATTCCATAACGTAATGCATCATATTCATTTTCTAGAAACTCATATTTAAAACAACTTTTTTCCTTTAATATCTAAGAACTAATATACTATGATTATATCTAAGTCATTTACAAGTTAAATTTATATTAACTTAACTTAGGCAAGTTGGTTAAACTTAGTTATTCTGATTTATTTTAGTTTACTATAGTTCATTAACTCAAAGTGAACATAGATTTATTAGTTAAGGCTATTCTAACTTTAACTTAACCAAATTGATTAAAGTTAAACATTTACTTCATTTACTAAGTCATATTCAAATATCTTATTAAATCATTCTCATATGCCTTATAGAATTCTAATTAACTTATTTCATTTGAGTTCCTTAAGTTTCATTAGCTTAAATTGAATTTAAGTTATTAACTAAGTTATTTTAAACCTTAAACCTATATTAAATCTAATTAGTTATTAATCCTATTAAATCAATTAACTCATTTATATTTATACAATACTAATATATCATATTATTTAATATCTATCTATTTTTTTTAAACCAGTCAGAAATAGGGTACCTAAGCTCCTACACGACCATGTTGAAGGCCGTATTGGCCTACACAGGCATGAGCATGACCTGCAGACTGGAACAAAGATGACCAGTAGCTACCATTAGTCATGCTATGTCCCGTATGAACCAGCACAGGCACGAGCACGGCTCGTGCTACCCCTGCAACCCCTGTCACAAAAATCCTTCTTCTCTTTTACACCTTTAACATATTTTTCTCACATCTTACATCAACTACAACACCATACAAGCAACATACAACACATAATCACAACTTTCAACACTTCCAATCCCACTTCACTCCATCAAAAATTACTTAGGTTTTCAACTTTCATGCTCAAATCTTCCTCCATCACAAATTTTATCATAAACTCAACTTATCCCTAGCTCTAATTCACCATATACATGTACAAACAATCATCAAACAAATAAAAAGAAGAACTTACTTGTTTTAAGAAGAACTTAAGCATCAAAACTTCATTTCCACTATTTCTTTCTAGTTAATAAAATTCCTTCATGCTTGTTTTACACTTCCATCTTATTTCTATCTTCCATTTCCCTTTTAATCTTCTCTTAAACTTGAGACTTTGGAGAGGAAATTTGAGAAAAGAAAGAAAGTGAAGAGAGAAAGAAGAAGGAGAAGAATAAAGCATCAATGGAAACAAAGAAAAGAGAAAATGAAGGGGGAAAAAAAAAAAAAAGCAACCCCTAAAAGTCAAGGAAAATAAAAGTATATAAGGATAAGGATTAAAAGATTTTTATGGGTAAAGGATTCGTATTTAAACCTGTTAGATCATTTTCTCAAGCAAAAAAAAAAAAAAAAAATTAGAACTTGATTTTAGAATTTATAGCGTAAAAATTATTAGCTAGCAATGAAAATCTAGTTTTGGAATTTAACTTTTTATAAAAGCTTGATGTTTAGTTTGAGTTTGGGATTAAAACTGATATTTTTAAACAAGCAAATGAATTCAAAATTTTTAGGGATTTAGGAAATGGAATTCAGACTAAAGCTCTAAGGTTTTGAACTTTACAAAATACTTAAATCATATGTTTAGGTGTTTAGAGAAATAAAATTGGGGCAAAAGAAGTTTAATTAAATAGATGAAAAAGATTGAATGATTTGGTTCTTTGAAAGACATTACTATGACAAATATATGATTTAAGAGAACATTTAAAGTCTTAATTTTCAATTTGAAACTATTTATTAATTTATATCAAATATATAATCATATTATATAATTTACTTTAATTAATGAGAAACTTTTAAATCAAATTAGTTACGTAATTTAGATTTGAAAAAAATTAGAACATACAACTAATATTTTTAAACAAGAAATTGATTTCAAAATTTATAGACATTAAGAAAATAGTTCTTAGTTTGCAAATAACTAAATAAAGTCTTTTCATAAAATTTTTGGTGATTGTAGTTTAGAAATTTGGTTTAATATAAAATTGAAAGAAAAGGAGTTCAAGTTAAGAATTAATAAATTTGATGAGGCAAATTGGTTTGTTGAAAAAGATAATTAAGGAATGTAGACAACTAGAGAGAAATAGGATTTTAAATTAAAGAATTTGATTCATAAAATAGGTAATGGAAACAATTGGATAAATGGAAAAGAATATTTGCAATCTCAATTCCAAGAAATTCATTTATTAACTTGTTTATGTTTGTTTATCTAAATATATTTATAGCTTAATTTATTTAATTTTATGGAAGTTATCTAAGTTCAAATTCTAAATCAAATTCAGATTCAATTAAATAAATAGCAAATTATTCACATATTACACTCAATCAATCAAAACAAATGGAGTCTAGCTAAGCCAAAATTATTCACATATATATGAATATTTAGCTAAAGATAGTAGCTTCTTGGTGTTCGTTGTTCATATGTAGGTTTCAAATTGCAAATACTTTTGATTTATTTTATGTTAATGAGAAAGAAAATATTTATTATATTATTATATATATATGGTAATTTATCAGACAAGTGGAGACAACTTTTTATATCTCTGAAAAATTGATTCCCAAGACTTTTGAAATTCCTGGAAATAAAATAAATATAGTCAAGGGTAATGAAGTAATTTCGAAATATTTAATAGAGGTAGAATTGTCCATCTAATTGGAAAATTAAAAAGAAGTGTTTGTTGATTTACGTATAAAACATTTAGAGTGAATAACCGTCTTCACTTTTTGCCATTTTCTTCAACATATATGACATGATACTCTTCCCTGATTCTCAAACCATAGTGATAACCCTTAAAGACTTCCTGAGGATATCCAAATGCAAATTTATTGAGAGTGAGGTTTTCCTTTGATTTTGTATTGTTCAGATAAGTTAAATGTAAAGATAATGACAAATTGACTTGTGAATATCGTCAATGGGGATCAACGTACAATAACACTTTTTTGAGAGGGTTAGTGGGAAATCTTGAAAAGGAAAGAACTGGGACGTTGAGAAGAAGGAAAGAACAAAGTATTTCCTGAAGGTAATGTCAATTCATGTAAATCTTGAACTATTAGGTAGTAGTTTTGATAAGATTGAGTAGTTATTACAATTGATGTTAAAGTGATCAAAACTAGTGTTAAAAGGGTATAAAAATGTTCAGGGAGTGATAAAAAATGTGTTAAAAGATTAAAACAAGTTTTAGAATAAAAACAATGAAAAACTTGGCAAAAATGGTAATTCCTCGAAGCACACGAGTTTGTGCATGAGGTCATGTACCTCTCTAAGTTTAATTATGTAACATGTGGAAGTACATGCGATCAGTGCATGAGTTGTATCACATCATGTAACTCTCTATAAATAGAAGAAAATTTATACTCTAGAAGTACATAAACTATAGACTCTAGCTTAAAAAGTTAAACCTGGAAAGTACACCGCTAATACACCAACCTGTGTATAATCTCATGTACTGCTCGTGTTTCTTTGTAACTTTGCCTAATTCTTTGTTTTATTTCTTGAAAAGAAGATAAATCTAGTGTGATTCTTATTCTCAGGTTAAAGTATATTCTAAGACCTTGAAGCAACCATATTAGTGGACTCTAGTTCAAGA
This sequence comes from Combretum micranthum, assembly GCA_024138025.1. Taxonomy (NCBI): domain Eukaryota; kingdom Viridiplantae; phylum Streptophyta; class Magnoliopsida; order Myrtales; family Combretaceae; genus Combretum; species Combretum micranthum. The sequence continues at coordinate 518,963 of JAMXBD010000705.1, forward strand.
CAAATTAAGTGTCCAAGTTTGCATCTACCTGGTATGTTGTTTGTGTTTGTTTAAGATAGAAACTTAAATGGACTAACTGAATATTTGGCTTAAGAATTTATGTGTTCCTCATGCTTGGCTGTTGGTAGCATATGGAGAGTATCCATGCTACTATTGTGGCAACCTAATGATCCATGTGTGACATTGTGCCGGAATGAGTCATGGATGGAAATGATTTAGGTACTTTGGTTTCATGGATATTAGAGAGTGCTTAATATTCAATTTATAAACTCATACATGTTGGAGAGTACCCAACATCGTATATATGTTATCATATTTATATGTGGCAGGATATTGAATTATCCCTATGTTGCCTACTCGGTTTAAAATAAAAATAATAAAATGTCAGGTGTTGCATTTAGTGGCATGTCTTCACGTGATATGTGTTTGCTTGATCATGCGTGTGTTTGTGATATATTATACTAGGGTCTAGTTCGTTCCTTTATCTTATTTAGGTATATCTAATATGTTGTAGTTTACAAAGTAAAATTCACGACCCATTAGTCGATTTTAGGGTAACACTATAGTTGGTATATCTCAAGAAGACCAATAAATTGTAATGTGTTAGTATGTGATATAGATGATTAATGACCTTAGTTAGTATATTATTTAATGTCTTCTTGTTTGAGTTTTTCCACTTTAGTTAGTTACGATTGTTTTGACTTTCAAAATTGTTGGAAGACTCTGTAGTCATTAGTGTTTTATGTTTCCTTACATGTGGATTTGTTACAGTAATGGATTTAGTGTGGATGTAATTAAAGTGTTTTTGGTGTTATTGATGTTTTCAGAGATGGTTAGAAGGTTCTAAGTTTTTGTTTATCTAATATTTAATATGGAAACGTGGTAGGTCGTAAATAACCCTAAGCGTAAGGCGTTACAACCAAAGTGATATTAGATCTTAAGTTTAAGATCTTTAGGGAATTTAAGAAGATGATTTGTAAGGTGGTGAGATTAGAGTTGTAAACTAGTTGAGACTGCTTGCTAGCTATTGGAGTTTGACTCAATGATAACTCGAATTCAACTCAACTACAATTGAGTTAAGCTCAAGTTTAAGCTACTCAAGTAGCTATCGAGCTCGAGTTTAAGTTTCAAAATATCTTATTCAAGCAATTCGCAAGTCTAATCAAGCTATTTATATTTTTTTATAAAAAAAAATTATAAATTTTATGTTTTTTTTTCTATTTTTAAAGCCTATTTTCATACCTTGTTTTTCTTTCATATCCAATGGTCCAAATTAAGAAAAAATCAATTAAAAACTCAATTATATTTCCAAATCCTAACTTATTTTTTAGCCCAGTTGATATTTATAATAATAATTGAGCTTAGTTGAGTTGAACTCAAGCTTATCAAGTATCAAATCGAGTCAAATTCGAGCCTAAAGAGCTTAAAAATCAAATCTCGATTGAGTTCTAGTCGAGTTTCGAGCTTTGAGTTTTACATTTAAGCCGAGTTCAACCTCGATATCATCTCGACTGGACTCATTTATAATCCTAGGTGAGATGATGAGAGTGGGTAGATCATAGAGTCATTAGTAGTTAAGTAATTGTCATGGTTGTTCTCATTAATGATTCCTGACTTTACTTTCCAACTCATGATTAAATACTATTGTTTTACTTTAAACTCTCTCTCTTTCTATATATATATATGTGTGTGTGTGTGTGTGTGTGTTATATATATTGCTTATGCTATTATGTTACCATTTATAATCTTATACATTACATTAAATTGTTGTTATTTTCTTTTCGCTTTAGTTGTTGCTCCCTAAAATTATGCAAAAGAGTAATCTTTGAGACATATTAGACTCAATCAAAATCTGAAAGTGATTTATGTACCAAAAGTTGCTTCATAAATAGATTCAAAATGAGACATTATGTTATATGAAACGTATATATGCATACACATAGTTGAAACAAATAGTTAAAGAAATGTACATTGGCAGAATAAAAGCAATCAATATAAACTTGAAAGAATAAATTCTTGTATGTATGTTTTGTTCTTGTTATTTTACATTTTTCGGACAATTATAAATGCATGTTTTTAATAAAAATCAATTTAAGTGTGAAAGCTACCAATAAGTGGACCGATCATGCATGTATAGTGAAGTGGAAGTATTCAAGATCATGATCCACAGGGGCTAATCGACGAACTACTAGATTATAGTGCTTTTACTCTAAGGTAGGCAATTGAATTGGAGTTTGGAGATTTCTAAACTAATTAAACTACTTCAACAATTTGCCATTATAAGTCATAATTAATCTAACACTAGAAACTATACTAACACTAAAGTTACTCTTTGAAACTTCTTCAGTAAATAGATGTGGGATTATGTAATGGCTTGGCTAGGATCTCTATTCATTGCATTGTAGTTATAATCAGGTTTGGTCATTTGGATTCTGATTAAAATCAGGAGAATTTGCTTCCCTTTTGGGTTGCAAGATTCCAATTATAACGTGGATATCCATATCAAGTAACCATTTAAAATTATCAAATAAATAACACATTTCTCTCAAAAGCCACGTTATTCTAATTGAATTTATGGTTCAAACACGTGTCCCTGTCAATAAACCACAATTTCAATCACATTAAGAACGTGAGTTCTACAACTTAAGCTGAAACCGCACAGTCCATGTTGGTTTCAAAATTTTTTTTGCTATTTCAATTGAGTTCTTAATCCCTCTTGAGTATCTTGAGCTCTAATTTATGAGAAATTCATAGAAAATTTTTACCTTGTAAATATTGAAATAGAAATAATTAAAATTCTAAATTAACAAGACCTATTATAAAATACTAATCAACTACTTAGGAAATCCATAAACCCATCACTTAATCTCACTAAGTAAATTTAACTCACACTAAAAAGTATAATTTCATTAATGAAAACAATATGAACACAATCCATTAAAAAAGGATAAAGGGCAGAGATTAGAACTCGTAGAATGTCTTCTAGTAATTAAGTGTCCAACTACGTGGTGATGGTAAATGAATAGTGTTAGAGATGAAGTGAAGTGAGGTAAGGTCGATGGAATGAGAATGAGGTTAGTGAGTGAGGTAGATGAATGGAAATGTAGATAAGTGGTCTGTTAAAGACTAGACCAAAATATGGTCTATCCTAGGGGTGAAAGACAAGACAAAGGAAAATGAAGATGAAAAATGGCATATTTATGGTCTGTGAATGGTCAATTGGTATGTGGAGGTTGATGTAAAAGTTTATTGAGTTTAGTGGAGAGTGATGTGACTTGTGTGAGAGGTGGTCATTATAGAGTAGGAATATTCTAGTGGAGTTTATCCCTAAAATCCTGTAAAAAGTACAACATAAATCTTTTGAATGGTTACAAAAAATGGGCATTAGTAATTTAGCCCCCAAAAAATGAAATAAAAATAAAGCAAAAGTTGTTATTGAGAGTGGTGGTCAACATGTCTTAGGTTGGACGTCATTCGGTCAACAAGAGCTTAACTTTAGCAGTTTAGTTAAGTTAGCTCGATAAATGAATGGACAATTGTTGGTTGGTCTTACTAACACAAAATGAACTACATATCTACACAATTGGTGCTACATGGAGCCACAACTATAGCAATTTTGGTCTATTGCTTGCTCATGTTTAAAGTGCTTTAAGTAGCTCGAGAGGTTGATGTTGGAGACCAACTTGGTAAAGCATTAGCTTGTTGCTCTGTGGTTAGCACATGTTCTACTATTGGTGATGAGAACCCCAGGTATAGATACCTAAGACCCTGCAATAAACGCTGGATTAGAACCCCAAGGAACCCTTGAACTAGCAATCAAGAATGCGACCCTAACTTAACTCGTCAATTAAAACCAATGTTATCAAGAATGGAACCTAAAACCTAATCAAACTTGTTGATTGGAACCTAAGCTATCTAATTGATCTCCTCAAGCTCTTATGAAGAAATCAGATTAAATTTCTTTTTCAAGAACTAAGAGAAAGTCTTCACGAATTAGGAGAAGCTCTCAAAAGTATTTTCATTAAACTGATACGTTCCTTACAAAACGACAAGAAATATATATAAGCTCATAGGAAACCTAAAGGACACAACAAAAATTACCAATGTTGTATCATATAAGCTGGTGGCCTTAAAACAATGTTGGCATATTTGAAAAAGAAAACAAGAAAACTACAAACTAATCAAACTTCGTAACAGGGAAGATCAGCAAGAAGGTTGGGGGTATAAACTTAAAGGCCGATGGCTTAAGTCAGAAAGGTTGGCGCCTTACTCAACGGCTTTAAAGTTTTTTATTATGTACACGTTGAACGATGGTTGAAAGCTGGCTGTGTAAGCTCCTACGCCAACGGTATAGGCCTTAAAGGCCAGCGGTGTACATGGCCAGCGCATAGGTCTACAATGAAGTTTGGTGAATTTCTAAGGAGAGCTTACAGCCTTCATCTTCTGTACTTGTTTCTAGTACATTGATGAGCTTGTTACTTGTGTTGGAGTCTTGTTTGCTACCTTCCTTCTCTTAAATCTCTATGATTAATCCTTGCAAAGCTTCATTCACCCACTTAATTCGTGCTCTTGTCATTGGGCCTCTAATTCCTTGTAGTGGATCTCTGGACTTAGCTGGTCCTTTAGGAGTTATTGTCACCTGTTGTTCATTAGTTGGGTTTGGTGAGTCATTACAAACGTGCAGTAGGTCAGTGTTGGTAACACATATGAAGCTTGATTAACAATATATTTTTTTTTTTTTTGGCTAAAGATTAATAATATTGTTGAATGGGCTCTCTCTTTACTTAAATCTATAGCAACTCATTGATTATACTGCTTAGCATTTACAACCGCTAATGCGGCACTTAGGTCCTTGTTGTGTTGCCTTACTCTGCTGCTCTTGATCTTGCTTGGTGTAGATGCTACAAAGAGGTCGTTGAAGGGATCAGTGCATAGATAAAATGAATAGATTTGTATACACACATACTAAGCAGCTTGGTTAGTTCAGCTACTATTGTGTTTGCTCAATCAAAAAGGTAAAAGCTCGGATTTTGGCACATTTGTCTGGCCAAGAAGTTCAGTCATTGTTATTGGTCGATGCTTCATTCACATTAGATCAGAGGGTTATTGTGTGATGCTCGATGATGAATTCTCAATAGCTACTCAACATGGCAGGTTTGTGGCTTGATGTCATATGTCAAGTTACACAACATCTCGAATTGATAAAGGGGAAAGCCACTCAGACTTGCATCAGATTGATGTACTGCTATATTGGGTGACTTACATAAGATAGGTCTGCATAAGCACTCCTACTGACGTTATGGTCGATGTGGAATGAAGATCGAGCTTAATGTTCATACTGCAATTTTATTTACTTTTTTGTTATTTTGTGGTTGCTACTTGCAATAGGTTGAGGACATGGGTGCTGGAATTGTGCAAGCATAGCTACTTGGTCAATTGAGATTAGATTGATCATTGTCAGTAACAATTAACTTTAAATGCTTGCGATGGCTTGGGTTAGATTCACCATTAGGTAATTGCTCGGATCAAAAGTTGTTGTCTTCTATCATATTCTGCCCTCTACTATTTTGTATGAATAAATTCACTTTCTACTCATTTAAGAAGCATTCTGCTGTTTCAAACACTAAGAACAACTTACCCTTAAAAAAAATACAAGTCACATATGATGCCATTTTTGCCAAAAACAGAAGCAAGCCTTTGATATCCTTGTTCAATTGAGATGTTCTTAATAGCTTATCAAGCCTTACTCTTGTGATCATGTAACTACAAATTAAATTCCTATTTTGATCCTTTTTTACAACTTTTGACACAATTTAACACAATTGATCTCAAATCATGCAATTCATCTTTTCATAATAGAATTTCACTTTAAATGCATTGAAACAAGTGTGAAAGTATGGGATCAATGTAGGATAAATGTGTATTTTTATACATTTATCAATAAATAAGTAAAATAATTGAATGACATAAACTTTCATGAGAGTAAATATAAATTTAATAATCAAATCAATATCAAAGTAATAGCCAAAATTAAAGGAATAGTAAAATGGCTAAAATATTGTATAGGTTGACTAAAGCATCATTTACATTGGTGAACACATCACTTTAAGATTACTAAACAAAACCACTTTAAGTTTTTGGCTTATTGAAAACCTAATTGGAGTTTTTCTCTAATTTCCTTTCTCTTATCAATCTATGGTGGGATTTTTCAGATCTTATTAATCCTTTGTGATTGTAGCGAACAACCAATTAATCTTGCTTGTGTGTAATATCAAGTGAGAGAGAGTATGTAGTTCGAGTTAATCTCAGTGCGCAATATTCATTATCAATGACGTTTATATCCTTTTCTTTCATCAAATCAATATAATAAAAACACCCAAAATAAAAAGTTGCGATTCACGACATGTAGTGAATTTAGGCACATAATCTTTTTATTAGAGCGTTCTTAGCACATCATCTTTTTGGTATCAAAGCATTCTTAACATATCATGAGTACTAATATTCAACTTATGGACTCAATGATGTTAGGAAGTACCCAACGTGTTATATATATATATATATATATTATTATATTGGATTCTTATAGATACTCATAAGGTATCTTGAAGGCAAGGGCTCTTATCTATTGGATTCTTTTTAAGGGATTCTATTCCAAGATAAATATTACTAGAGTGTTTGCTAGTAAAAATTTATGAGATTAAACTAAACAATTTGTGTAGTTTTTATCAATAACTTTAGTACAGACAATAGGCTTCTTACGTGTTGGACATATTTATTTAAAAAGAAAAAAGAAAAAAGTTGTACCATATAGGTTATGGTAAGGCTAATTTCTTTGACTGTGTCTGAACTTTCTCGCTATAATAGTTTTGTATGTAAAAAAAAAAAAATTCAACCCACAAAAATACCTCAATTTTTTTAACTTTGCACCAATAGTTATTTAGGCCAAAATCTGACAAAATATCCAAGGCCTTGCTAACATGGGAAGGTATCATATTAAAAAATGAATTTTTTATTGCCAAGTCAGTACATATATTTTTTTCTTTTTTCTATTTATTTTTACATTCCTCTCTCACTCACTCTCTCTCTCTCTCTCTCTACTTCATCTTCTTCTTCTTTTACCTTTCTCTCCGTTCAGTTACTACCATCTTCACCACAATCCACCAAACATATCGATAACCCAACATAGTCACAAAACCCGCCAACCCAACCGCCACCAATTAGAGCTATGCAAACGGATTATGCGGGTCAACCCATCCCCCTTCAGTCTGCAGGTTATGCAATACAGGCCAAAATTTTTAGCCCAACCCATCCCACGCATGTTGGTGGGTTATGTGGGTTGGCACGTGAACCTGCTAATATTTTTTTTTTTGTTGAAAAAATAATAAGAATTCTAATTTAAAATTTTAATAGTTTAAATATAGAATTTTTTTTTTATCTCACAAATTAGCTACATACTAATCATAGATGATAATCTTGTATGGAAAAATTGTAGACTTCTATTTTGAAATTTTTTATCTCAACATAAAAAGATTTATTTTAATTAATAGAAATTAAAATCCATTCTAATTTTTTTTCTTTGGCATGGCAAGGAAAAATACACCATGAAAATTATCAATTGATATTGTGTTGCTTATTTTAAGTAGAAGTATATAAATATCTAATAAATATAAATGAAAAGTTATTGATAAAAGGACTATGGATATAATAAACATAAAAGTTAAAAATTTAAAACATAACACCCATCAAAATTACACAATCAACATTCAACAACTAAATAATAGAAAAGTAAAGTGAAGAGGAAATAAAAAGGGTAATATACTAGGTTTTTTTTTATAAGATTTATATTTATTTCGTTTTTTTTTTAATTTTTTAAGTGCAGGTTCATGGGCCAACCCAACCCGTAGTAGGTTGGCTCGCTTCAACCCACGGGTTATGCGAAACGAGCTAAAATTTTTAGCCTAACCTGTATTTTTTGCAATTATGCGGGTCGACCTGCATAACCCGTCCTGCATGCACAGCTCTACCACCAATATACCCCAACATGACAACCAAATACACCAGCCTAAACCCACTTGGGTTTCGTGATGTGGGTCATCAAGTTTGGAGGTTTCTTTGGTTTCTAAAGCTTCTAGATTGAATTTAGAGTTTTTCTTCATTTGGGTATGTTGGATTTTGGCTTCACACTTTGTGGGTAGTGAAGTTGAAGAGGAAAAAAAATAAGATTCTTGTGAAGTGAATTGGGAAAGAGAAAGAGAACGGGAAGAGAGAGAGTGAGAGTGGGTTCAACAAACAAAATAAACAATTTAAATTTTGAAAATTGAATCCCATGCCTCAATTAAGAGTTTAGGGTTTTTGTTTTTTTTTTTTTTGGTTGGCCAATAATTAACTCGAAACATGAAAAGTACTTATTAATTACAAATATGCAAAAAGAATAGTGGAAAAAGGATTGCATAGGAATTGCACTTATGTGTAAACTCCGTAGTGTTGATGATGATTGTGAAATTCTAAATTAACAACATCCTATGGTACAATCTAAGACTTATACCTACCAATATTGATGATGTTGAGCCCTTCCAGTAATAGTGTAGTTTTTTTTCTCCCTTAATTAACAATCTAGTTGAGATGGAATTTTTTTCTTAAGTGGGTATATGAAGAAGGAGGGGAGGAAGAAGGGGGAACGGGCGGAGAAGCGGCTCAATAGAAAAAGGGAAGCAAGAAGAGAGAGGAGGAAAGCAAAAAAAGAAAATTATATAAATGTGATGACATGAAAATTAAAAAAATTAATTTTTTAAATGGATACCTTATAATGTTAGTAAAGCACTGAATCTTTAGCCACATTCTAGGCAAAAGGATGATCGATCCAAATTTTAAAAAGTTTAGATATTTTTATTTAATTTCTTAACATTACCATATCTGGACACGTGATAATTTTTATGCTCAAGAGCTTGATAGGAATTCATACGCACGTGGTTGCAAGCTTTCGGTTTTCCGATCTGACTCTGCTTGCTCAATGATACACGATAAAATTTTCATCCTTGTAGTACGTGTGGCATGGAAGCATTGCTGGGTGGATTTCACGCATTCCACTTTACAGACCACCGACGATTGGGACAGGTGTAAGATGTTGAATTAAACCAGTCGCCAGCAGGTCTTTCGGAAAATGATTAATATATGTGTCTAATCCTCAATTTTTTTTGTTTTTTTTTTCAAAGGAAATACCTCTTACGATATGTAATATTATGGATATTATTGAGAAATGTAACTTGTTGGAAAAATAAAATAGGGTATCAATAGATCAAGAAAAGTAATTTAATATCCCTTTATATATTTATTAATTATAATATCATAGTAATTGAAAACTGAAATAATAATAAATAACAAAATGCATAAAATAATATATATTATATATTATAATTGTTATATTTAAATAACAAAAATATACATAACTATATATACTGTAAAGACCCGCTATCACCCCTATATTTGAAATAGGAGATAACGGTTCCCCAACCACATATAACCCCTAAGATTATATGTAAGGTTGCCTAAAGGAAATGTTTGAGTAATTGTTTATCTAATTCCATAAAGATATTATACAATGGAAAACATAATTATATATATATATTTTTAAAACCCTAAGTAAAGCAACACTACCACACATTTTGGTAAGGAAACAACTACACTTCTAATTAGTTACATACACATATACATATATATACATATTACATCCAAAGGCTTCTTACAAGCCTTAACCAAAATCCTCAAAACACGACCTAACTAATACTATAATTACACTATCAACCAAAATGAATCTCATCTAATCTATTACATTCATAAGGTCCATTGAGTCCATGGTCATCTCTAATCCTCCAACACATCAAGAAAATCTTCAAAGTCAGTTCCGTACCCCATACTCGTATAAAACTCATCGGATTCATCACCTGAAATAGATAAAATATGAGCCAAAGGCCCAGTACACAAGTAACGAATACAAAATGCGAAGTGGATCACACATTCTTAAGCTAAATGCACTATACAACAATCACTTGTTCATTATTAAATATTTAGTGAGTAAGACAATACGGGAGTATTCAAACTCCGGACAACAAGGTTCTAGTATTACGTCCGCCTCCCTGAGTGGTCCCTACTGTTCATACAGACTAGGCAGCCCCACCTTCCGGCGTAGCCCGTAATACTAGGGGTTCCTGAATAATGCATCACGACGCTCAGGGGGTTGATATGAGCAGCTCGGATACTCATATCTCCTAAACAATTCTATCCGTTAACGAGAAAGTACCCTGCCCCCAATCTGAGCAGGGTGCCGCTCTCCGAACCAGATTCAACGGCAAACAACGGCAATCAACACTCATATAACAATAGTATTCTCTTATTTTAAAGTAGTTTGATCTTGATGCCTACCCTAGCAAAGAGACAAACAAGTTACTGCGTACCTGATATAGCTCGGGAATTAACGGGATTGACCGAGCGAGGATCTATCACTGTCTAAATCAATTTAAATTCACACTTAGCTTAAGCACTAGTTAACTAGTATAAAAGATAAATATATCAAAGAAATCCAAATAAATTAATAAAGGTCATAATAAAGCATTTAAACATCCTAATATACCCTAGATCGCTTAACAAATACTTAATTGCTCAAATAACAAACTTCGGAAAATTTTACAAAAAGTTTTTAAAATTCAAAAGCATAGGGGATACGCCGGCAGCCAAAGCCGGCGGCTTTCGGCCGATGTTCGATACTCTGAAAATCAACACTGCCAACGCTGGCAGTGTTCAAGGGTACGCCGACTGCCTTCATTCTAAGCCGGCGGCCTTGAGCCGGCGTAGAATCCAAAACCCAAAATTTTCAAAACGTCCAGAGAGGTCTAAGCCGTCCGCTTACTCATATACGCGGGCAACTTTGACATGTACTCCGGCGGCCTTGATTCCCAGCGGCCAGCGTACAATATGGATGAAAGAACGCCGGCTGACTTTTCTAGTGAAAGCTGGCGGCTTTCAGTCGGCCTTAACAAATCTGATTCTGTGGGCATTCAACACCGCATGTAGGCCGGCAGCGTAGATACTCAAATTGCCGGTGTACGTTCTAAAGAACAGACGCTGGCAAATTTTTAGCGTAAAAGTCGGCAGTGTAACAAAGCGGCGTTGAGAAATTTGAATCCAACACTGCCTCTACGCCAGCGGCGTTGAATTCCCAAGTGCCGGCGTACGTTCAAAAAGAGGCCTATACAAAAATTGTTTTTGATTTCCCCTGTTTTACTACACTTGTTCATTTTTCAAAAATTTTCCAAACTTAGTCCAAACTTTCTAAAGTTTGTTATATGATCCAAATGCTATCCTAACAACATGAACTCTACTTCTAATCATCAAAACACTAATCACACTTCAATTCACAACTCACTACTCAATCCTTCAATTTCCCATAACACTCATCCCCACACATCTATACTCCTATAAGATACAAATTACCACTCCATTAATCACATAATCTCATCCAAACTATCATCCATGCACCAATTCAATCTCATACCAATCATCACCTCAAAATCATAATATTCTAACATTTACAAACAATTCAACATAGAACATAAAAATAAAAGATAGAGTTTGTATTAAACTCACATGATTGAATCTTGGCTTGGAATGATATTCAAATCCTTAATCTTGTAATAAATCTTGGCTTAGGGTTAAAGATTTTGGGTTAAGAAAAGGAAGAAAGAAAGAAAATTCGGATGAAAGGGAGGGCTGCCCCAAAAAGTGTCCAAAACATGCCTAAACAAAGTCAAACCTCATCCAAATTTAGTCATTAGGGGTATATTTGACCTAAGGTTAATTTAGGCAAATTTCAAATGCATTTGAATTAAATTTGAGCTCAAAAAGTGGGTCTAAATTTAGCCAAAATTTCTGTCATATATCTAAACAATTCAGAGGTGAATTTACTAAATTCTAAACATAACACATGCATATTAATTTGAAAAAGACACACACATTAATTACACTATACACACATTTAGAGATATCAAACAATAATATAAACTTTATAAGACTATACACATATAAATTAATACATTCACTAATTACATTAGCTAAGCACACACACACGCACAGATATATATATATATATATCATTCCAATAACATATTAACATGCAATTTAAGGATTTCATGGCTATTTCATATACGTAACATGGTATGCTATAAAGCAGAATGTACATATATGCATAAACATATACATATACATACACATAATATAGTATAATGAAACACACACACACACACAAAACATATGTATGTAGTGTGTATTTATAGTATTAAAATATGAAAAAGCACAGCTAGATTGTTTTAGCTAACATACTCTCAATAGGTCATTTTAAATATAGGCTCCATAGGCTAATACAAACCTATTGAAATATTAGTCGTTAGTCTCTTCCAACTATATATAGGCTGACCTCTTTCAGCTTGTCTTTTTGTCAAAATGATTAATACCATGAGCTACAAGTCGGGCTGTCAAACCAAAACAATAGCCTGGGCATGTCTATCAACCTCTCTCCTGATTTAGGATGTGGTTGGTGATCTATTCATCTTTACTAATATTCTACATCTAAGGACCTAGAGATGTGATTTTATGGATATTTATATTCCCCTATAATATTGAACGCTTTCATCACAAATTTCCACTCACTTCATACACCTCAATTCCTTCCTCTATAAACGCCACCTAAGAGGCTTTCGAAAGGATCATTTTGTAACAAATACCAGCATCTATATTCTATCTCTTACTCTCTTTTTCTTAAACACCTTGTTAATTTGATCATTAGAATAGTCGCATCAGACATCCATCCAGCGTTCACTAACTTATGATTATTTTGTAGTCGTGTTTAGAGTTCTTTGTTCATTCATGATCTCTATTAGCAAGAAGCACTATGAACCCATATTTAAAAATACTAATAAGATAATCCATGTTTAAACAACACATATGTGACAAGTATAACTAAAATAATCTATTATTTGATATTCAATGCTCTATTATCGTGTGGATTCCAAATAGTAAACCCGAAAACAACTAATCAAACATCTTTCAAAAGTATTCAATATGATTTAACCAAGAACACATAATCAAACACAAATAATGACTAAAACAATAATCTCAACAAAAACAAATCCATTTGAATCACTAGGATATCACACAACTATCTTAAGGAAACTCCGAAACCCCACGGTATACTTGTAGGTCCCGAAAATAATCAAGAAGGGGGGTTGAATTGATTATTTCAGAAATTAAAGATTTTTGCCTTTTTAAAACAATCCCCTTTGATTTTAATAAACAAGAACAATATGAACAATTAAACTGCTATAAAATAAATTGCTGAAATATAAATAGTGAAGAGATAAGAAGATCAGGCAAAAGATTTATAGTGGTTCCGCCTTGTGCGTCAGTCCACTCTTCCAGCTCCACGCTGGGATCCTGGTTGTCTTTACCAGTTGTGTTCCACTATTCAAATAAAAAGTTACAAATCAACCTCGCAAAGGTCTAGTCTCACTGATGAGTCTCACAAGCTTCTACAAAAGCTAAGCACTCAACTTCAGTGATGGATTTACTCTTTTACAATTCTCACACAAAATGAAACTAAAACAAGAGAATAAATATTATATCTCTACACTTTAAAACACAATGACCAAGCTCTCTTTCTCACGAAAAATGAAGATTGAATAATTCAATATGGATTGTCACTTATATCTTTTGTATCACGTTCTGAATGCTTGCCTCTATCTTTAGCTGGAGGTTCTGATATGTATATACATATTCATAACGTCTCCTTTGCTAAAAAATGGCATTCCAACGGCTAGAACTTTCTATTTCGAAAGAGATATTCTACTGTTTTGAATTTTTCCAATCGAGATATTCTTGAATAAAATCTGGAAATAAAAAACCGAATCTGTTGGAGTAATATCTTCTGTTGCCGTGATATTCTAGATAAGCCTTCTATTGGAGATATGTTTGCTAAGATATTTCCGTGATATCCATAACTGAAAAACAAAATAGATAATATCCCATGAGAAGGGGAATGGATAAACTACCTTATCTAATAAATATCTCTTTGACTAATAATCAAATCTCTAGGATAACTTTCTGTTTTTACCCATATCCTTATCCAAATAATCCTGGAAAATATCTTTAATCATTTTTAAAATAATTCCCATCATTTCGCAAATAAATATTCTTCACATATACTTGATGTAAAAGTCCCAAAAATATTATCCAAGTTCTATGGAACACATCAAGTACATTCCCCAAAATATACTTGACTCGTGGAGCTAAGTCTTGAAAATAATTCGAATTTCATAAATCAAGAAATATTTCTGTCAATCAAAACTTCTTTAATAAGTTCTGGAGCATTTTTCAGAAAAATTCCTTCGATTAAGTTATTTTGAAGGTTCTGAAATAACTTCTGACAGACTTATTTTTCATCGCTGAAGGTTCTGAAACATCTTCTGACTAACGTATTTCTCACTTCCAAAAACTTATTTTTCATTTCCTAAAGTTCTGAAGAAACTTCTGACTAACATTATCAAAGCTTAAGCATAACTTCTGATTTTCCTTCTGACTTTAATAAAACTAGATCATGCCTTATTTTCGTTTAAGATGAAGATTCTGAACTTGCTTCTGTCTATATAATTATCATCAAAATGAAGATTCTGAACTATGGAAGACCAAATAATATTCCAAATAATATTAAACATATTCGAAACTAATAAGATATATATAGATGAAACCTTAAACAAATATATCAATTAAATTTCATCTTTTGTCATCATCAAAATCATATTAGAATAATTCCAACAATACTATTAGAGGCGGGAAAAAAGCCAATCGAACCAAACCGAATCAAAACAAACTAAAAATATAGTTGTTTTTTTTTTTTTTACAATTTGGTTTAAAAATTTTCCAATCTAAACCAATTCATAAATTTATGATTTGGTTTCAAAAGTAAACCAAATCAATTTGTAAAACTGAACCAAACCATTTTTAAAAAATAATAATATTTTACTTACAAGTTATAACTATAGATTTTTTATGATAATTGATTAAAGGTCATATATGTTCATATGATTTCATTTAATATTTATTATTTAGTGAATATTGATTAAAATCAACTTGTTCATTTTTAAATTTATTTTTATGCTCAAGATATATATTTTTTTGTTGATGATGAAATTTTTTTAATAATTTTTAATTTTATAAAGTATGAAATTTATTTATTTAGTTATAAACTCTTATTATCTATTAATTATTAATGTATTTTGTCAACGGATCATTTTATTCATTGATGAATTTTGTTAATAGAATATTTTTACTTCGGCTAAATTTATTTGCACATGATTTACTTGATGGTTCTATTAAAAATTATAAATTATAACTCACTATGTATTGGTTGGTAAATGTATTTTATTGGTGAATAACTAATTTCATAGAAAACTATAAATTAAAAGTATAATAAATTTATAAAATATTTTGTCGTTGTTTATAATATAAACTTTATAAAGTGATAAATATTTAAGTATCTATACAAATATAGAAAAACTAGAACAAATAAATTTTTAATTAGAATTTTGATTTAATTCATTATACAAACCAAACCAAACTGTTATTTAATAGTTTAGAAAATTCCTAATCCAAACCAAAAAAAAAAAAAACAAACCATAAATTATTATTTGATTTAGTTTTAGGAGAAACCGAATCAAACTTATCCGTACCCACCCCTAAAGAGAAATGCGGTCAAGTGTCATATATGCCACATCCTTCCATTCCCTGTAAACATTTAATAGAGTCATCATTTTCCTTCTAAAGTTCAGCATGTTCCTTTTATAATATAATGGTCAAGTTTCAACAAAATTTTAATCTAACTCTAACCCGAAGGCTAACCAAATAAAGTATAAATTGATACTTATATCAAAGGTAACACCACAATCATTTAATTTAGGGTAAATGTTGCAGATAAAACTTAAATTTTGGTAAGATATGCAATTAAATATCTAATCGCTGAGATCGAATAATTGAGTATCTGAATTTTAAAATTGATCAATTTAGTATTTAAAATAATTTTTTGTGTACGCTAATAGCACCTTTATCATATTAGTTAAAAACGTCACATAGGATGATAGTGCTAACCAATTTGATAGATATACTATTAACATATATGAAAAGTTTTTTCAATTACTAAATTAATTAATTTTAAAATTGAAGTATCTAATTACATATTTTACTAGTTCAATAACCATTTATAATATTAACCCTTTGATTTAAAAACAACTCAACGCTTGTGACTTTATATATTGAACTAAACATACAAATATTTCTTTTTAATTATTTCACAATGTGCACTCTAGCTAACTCTCATTCCAACTTTCTAGTTATATCAAAAGTAGTGATTAGACTATAACGGCCATCATCATCCACCACTATGGTCTAATAAGGTATAATATCGATAAGCGCCATTATCCATTAGTAGCACTTTTTCCCTCAAAAAGCAACAACTTGTGAGATAAAGGTCTGTTCCATTTGAACCTAATTATACATCTAGAATTCTAGACCTTACCTAAAGAAGTTTTGTACTAATCTTGGTCATTAAATCAAAGACATCATGTTTTCATTCTCTACATATAAAAAAATATACCATTATATAAAATTATATGACATATTACTTATTTAAATATACACATGTATCACTGTATCATTAAATGTATTATATACAAAATATATATCACATGTATAATATGCATACACTATGTATGATCTATATGCACATCATGTTGTTACAACAAATTGATATAAATAATATAAAACACATTATATATGTACAATACATGTCATATAAAGCATTCTGATATAAATAGCATATTTCTATGTCATACATCATTGAATGCTAGACCAAATTCATAAATGATTAGTTTTGTTCCCAATTGAACCATGATGTATAAACTTTCATCTAAATGGAACTAGAATAAAATCAAATTTTGTTAGTGATTGGTTGCTTTTAATACCAGATCATCATTATCTCTCTAGTTATGATCTTTTCTTCTTTACTTTCTATATCTTTACCTGAAGGGAAATTTTTATAGATCGAAACTAGATTCAATCGACTATGTTCCAGTTCAATCAATTGAAATTCCGTTTGATTCCAGTTCAAATTTTAATCTTACTCCAGTTTGATTCCGTTTGGATCTCATTATTTTTTTCCCAAGACTCTATATTTCACAAATTCAACACCATGGCAATCATCAAAACACGGATTCACAGTCCATTATCAATTAACACTTCAATCGATGGATTAACTATAGAATCATACCTATTTGTGTAAAATATGGTTAATCCTTAGTTCTACATTATTTTCTTCTAAAATATATAAATCTCAGACAACATGAAATGGGATAGAGGACACAGATCTTACCTTAAATACCACAGAATTTGATAGTCAAAGAAACCATACCACATAGATAACGGAGCTTTATGGTCTGATCAATCATCATAATAAATTTATTTAGTGATATACTAAATATTCAAAGAAACTATTATGATTGGATATGAATTAGAGCTGTTAAATAACTAATGAGACATGGGAAAAAAAATAAATAAATAACTAATAGGACCATAAAAATTTCCCATACTATATATGCATTAAACTCTATATCCTTCAATAAAAGAATTTGTTAAAAATATTTCTAGTTATATTGCTACTTATCAATTTATAATAAATAAATCTCTTTCATAAGTCCATAATTCAACCATCCAGAAGACTAAAGCATTGTCACATCCTATCATCTAACTAGGGCATTAGAATCATCTTAAGTTATAACACATGTGACGAACGATATAGAGAAGATAGGGAGAGTAGTGCCCCCTTGGTTTTGGGTGGGAGGATGAAAAGAAAGAAACCCTATTAAACAAACATTACTCTGATTTTAAAAAAATAAAAAAGAAAAAGAAAAACCTTAACTCAACGAGTTTTGTTGGTTTGATCCCGGTTTATAAAATAGACATTATGAATTTTAATTAAAAGGAGTACGGGTAGAATTACAGAAATATTTTTCATTTAAAATTTTAATTTTTTTTTGTGCATTTAACTATCATTATTAAATCTTGCTAGTGAAATTTTAGCTTACCATGATAAAAAGGGTGTATATGACAATTGATAAACTTAGGGGCCTGACTTGCAAATTGCAATGAGAGCACTAATTGTTACAGTCAGTATAATTGGTTCAATAACTTTGTGTGTGGAAAATTTTAAATCTTGCTAAAGAAATCTTCAAATTCTTGTTAGAGACATTTTTGCTAGTAAAATTTTAAAGCTTTGAAAGCTTATATAGGTTGTATGACAAAGTTAGGAGCCACGCTTAGAAATAGAGCACTAATAGTTAGTCGAAACTTAATACAGGCGGAGTTCAAGAAAAGTTTAGAATTGAGAGTGAAAATTCCTATAATCTTAAATCCTTTTACATGTTTAAATCATATAGCTAATTTGGCAGATTTTATAAGGAACTCTAATAATAGTAAAGTACCTAAAAAGTAAATTATTAATATAAGAAATTGTGTTAAGAATTTCACTGCCACGCCTTGAAATATGATTAAGGCGCATCCAGTCTAACAAATAATATTTAAGCATTATATGTAAGGATATAATATATATATATATATATATTATTTATTGTGATCATTTGCTAATAAATTCTAACTTTTTAAATCTTATAATTAAATTTGGAAAACAATTTAGTAAACAATGGAAATTAAACTTTCACTAATATTTTTCAAAAGCTACTTTTGTGAATAGATCATCATACAAATTTACATATTAGTACCCACCATTGATACTTCAAAAATATTAAATATCTAGTTTCTCAATACATAAAAGTAAGTTGGTTTACCAATTTACAAACAAAGGGCTTACACATAGGCCCTTAAGCAAAAATACAAGTTTGATATGTAAAGATAAAGTCTTAAATAAAACATAACATCAAAGGCCTCTTGTTTCTAGTCATCCCACTCGTTAAGAAATTCCTCGAAATCCTGTGTCGTATCCTATTTAATCATGTGAGCCATCATCAATACCTGTAAAAGAATAATAGTGAGCTAATGTCTAGTACGACAATAATAAAAACACATACAATACAAGCACACATACTTAATCTAAATGTAATGCAACAACCAATAAATTATGTCTTAGGGCTTAAGTGTAGTATATCAACGATGGAGCACTCACACTCAAAACAACACACTGCAAGAATCTAGGGGTCTTGAGTAGCAGCAATTGTTCAGGGGGTTGATATAAGCAACCTAAATACTTATATCTCCCATATGAATATCCAAAAAAATAAAAATTAAAAAAAATTCATTTAGGGTTTACAATTGTTTTGCATCTTTACTTATCTTAATCTATAATATCATTTACTTCAACCGGTCCAATAAACGTGAACAAAATCATATTACTTCTCATTAAGCATAAGTAAATATTACACCAATACCATTTGGCATAACAGTTACCCATTGAGCCATCTATGAATTATCATTTACAATGATAGGGGGTGCGTAAGCTCCTAATTATCGTGTAAATATCAACCACCAAGGTTGTCACTTCTCAAATCAGATTAAACGACATAAGCACAAATAATAAACAATTATTAAGGCCGTATTTAAGTTTTAGTTTATTAGGAATACCTATCATAAACACACAACAAACAAGTCACTACGTGCATAAGTAGATACTCATTGTATCTCCAAATGAATCAGAAGGAAGGTTCAATCAAGTAGATGAATCTCCTTAAAAGAATTCGTTTTATATCATATTCAAATATCAATCAATAAATACATAATAAGTCCACATTCAATTATTTAACTTAAATAATATCTTATGCAAATACTTAAATTAGTATTTGTATATGTACATATATATTTATTCATTATATTGTTATTTTAGGCATGATCTTGCCCGCGACCTATTGTTATTTTACTTTTATTTTTTTCATGAACATTTTCAAGGGGTTTATCACGGTCGTGATATAGGTCGTGGGCAAGATCATGCCCGTGATGGAGGCCATGATTCTCATCACATGCATCATCAAGCTCGTGATCAAGGGTGTTTTAAGTTTTGAAATAAAAAAACACACACACATAAGAGATCACGCCAGCTATCACGGGCATGATCTAATCACGGGCAAAAGTTGTGGTCGTGATTGAGTTGCAAAAATCATGTCGAGGAGATCGTAGTCTCGATCATTCCTGTGGTCTAGCCAAGATAAATCCTCCGAGAGGATAATGTCCTTCATCATGCCTATAATGAACAACATATTAATTTCATATTCTTTACTTCAAAATTTTTAAAATTTTACATCATCTAACATGATAATATGACTAATTTTCAGCAGATACATCATAGCATCAGCACATAAGCTTAGTATTAAGGTTCAAACAGTTTATATACGTACTACGCATTCATATTCACTCTACATATCCATATACTTAACTTTAAATTGATTAAGCAACCAAAACTCATCATACATGTATTTAAGTACTAAACTATCAACTTTTTACCAAAACTTTACTTATCTAACACCAATTACATCAATTACCCTACTTTCAACAATAGCTTAACATGTAACTAAGTAAATTCACCTATCTTGCAAACTACACATGATAAACTCTACTGCTCTTCTCTTTTAAGTTATAGAAGCTCAATCATGTCTAAACTCAACCTATTTCTTAATTCTAAACTTCAAACTCATCTAAGATTTCATTAGATGGAGATTGGTCTTATGAAAGAAATGAGTAAACAAGGAAATGGAAAAAAGGTAAGAATTTACCTAAATTATTCTTGATTTGAAAGTAGGAACTTTGGGAGAATTTTAAGGAATTTTGGTACGAAAATTAATGAAAATGTTGGGGTTCTTGAGCTCAAAAATGGTGCCTATGATGGTTCATTTAGAGGAATTATTTTGTGTAATTTAACAAGATAATTATCCAAAAAGCAAACTTTGACTTTCTTACACATTTGTAATTATCTACATTAATAAAATTATTTGGTGCATGATAAGGGTAAAGGTCATGGGCTCTTAAGCTTGTTAGAAGCATAAAGCTTGGGTTTACATAAAGAGATGGGCTTCAATGGTTTTAAAATTTAAGATACAAGAAGTTAAAATTAGTATAAGACTTTAGCAAAATTTTAAAATAAGAATTTATTTAAATAAAAAAGATTTCTTAAAGTTAATTGTGATGAAAATTCTTATAGGTTGAAAATTTCAAATTTAGAAATCTAAGTTCATATAATAGTTTGAAAATAACATACACGAGTAAACAAATTGAAATGAACAATTTAGTCATTGAATTTCCATTCCCAATTAATTCATTATACGAGTTCATTTTGTTCGACTACTTAGTCTTATACTAATATTTACATATTTTTACCATCTAAGCCAAACACAAACATATTTCTAATGCTAATTAATCAACATTATCTTAATTAACTATGTAAAGAAAGTTTAAGGTATTTCACTCATACTATAAATAAGGATCTAACTCCCAAAGAAGGCGACCACCTCTATGCTAATTTCATTTCTTTAAAAAAGAAAAAGAAAAAGAAAAATCTAATCGGTTGTTTATTTTGAGTTTATTATTTTATTCTATTAATATTCTTTGTAATTATTTAAGTAAGAATAAGTAGTGACAAATATATATATATATATATATTGATATAGATATAGAAGGTTAGTGCCTTTAGTCATTATTGCATAAGTAAACGACCCTACTCCACAAATTAAGAAGCCAAATGGATTGACTAGGTCAATCGCCATATCACCAATGTAAAGGCTTAGACGACTTCAATTTAAGGCAATGTGAAATTTTTGCCAAAATTTCATATGAAAATTCAGTTTAGTATATGATATTAAAGTAGTTAATTTAATATCCAATTGAACTTTTTATGAATATTTTTAGAATATTTTTAACATTGTTGCTATGTTTCCAGACATAAAATTATAGAAGAGTCGGAAAATTATTGATTTTTTACTAATATCTATGTATAGCACTAATAAATTAATTCTTTTATATCTGCAAACAAAGCAAGCAGCATTCATAAGATAGTAAAAAATAGCTATGAAAATTTTGACTAAATATTAAATTTATCACTTAAAAGATTACGCATCGAACTAAATTTTTTGCAAAGTTTGAGTACAAAATTTGGTATTTTCCCATTCAATGTTTTGAGGAGATTAATCTAGTCGATTATTTACATTAAGAAAACTAGGGGCTCTATTGAAAAAGCAAATATATATTGGATCTAATTAGTCTTAATTTCTTTTTTCTTTTCAAATTTCATCAAGGTTGTAAAACTCGCTCGCAATTTTACTTAGGATTAAAAACCCCTATAATCATTTTAATCGTAAAGAAATAATAGAATCATAAATTTGTATAATTATACATCTAATCTCATAATTTATCAAGAATCCATAGGTAAATAATTTTGCATATGCTTCAATTAGAAATAGTTTTTTTTTTTTCAATTTGCACTGCTAAAATCATACAAGTTAAGCGTGGGTTCAATAAACATGATTTTGAGAGTGAAAAGTACTGAAGGAAATTTTCATTTTGTTTTTTTTTTTTTTTTTTGGTTTTTTCCCTTTCTTTTCCATTTTTTTCCTCCAATATGACAGTTTTTTATTAGTAAAATTAAATAAGATAGAAATAGAATTATAATTTTTAAGTAATGGAATTAATATTCATTACTTTTTCGACTATACTTAAAAATAAAATAATACTAAAATTTAAAAAATATAGTTAAAGTATTATATCAACCCATGTATTGGGTGCTAAGTTAGGGTCTTACAGACATAGTATGAAGATGTGTATGAAAAAAAAAATTAAAGAATAACTATTCTTTTGATCTCAATAAAAAGAAAAATAATTTTTTCATATGACAATGATAAAAAGTTTTATAAAAGAGTTCATTCAGCTCATAATATTCGTTTAGTTCTTACAATTACATTCAAATAAAATGGATCTAAACTTTGATCCGAGTCATAAAAGTGCCCATAAAGCTGGAGAAAATTTATAAAAAAAATCCTTAAATAATTAATTTGAAGAGATGAAAGATTAAAAGTTGTAAAGTCCAAAAATGAAAAGTTGAAAAAGTGCTATATGCGCAAATAAGAGAAGAATCTTTTTTGTTGGTTTATGTTCCTACAGATTATGTTCACGTGTTGCTACTAGAGATACAGTAGTGTACCACGTTGAGGAGATGTCTGCTTTTGAGAGCAACTCTAATATCTCACGGTAACGATTTTATTTTTGTTTTTATATAATGTAGGGAAGTTTGTTTATTATAAAATATTAATTAAATTTAAATTTAAAATAGATACGTTTAATTATGACACAAAGCTACGAAAAACACGAGTACAGAATTGTAGACTTTTTTGTATATACTTATTATGCCTTAGCTTGAACTTATATTAAAGATATGGCTTTTTCTATTAATTTTTTTTTTTTTTGTTTTTTCGGTAGGAAACAAATATTTAATTACTAAAGTTGAAAGGGTCAATGGCTCAATGCACATGCTTACAATTGTACGATGGGTTAATTGCTTTGAAAATATCTAAATTTTTTTAATATAATAGTTTTGTATCTAGATAAAATTTCGTTACAAAATATGCCTGAACTTTTTAAATCTTTTACTACGATACAAATTTTAACCATTTTTTGTCTTAGTGATGATGTGGCAAATTAAATTAATTAAAATATTTTTTTGTTTACTCTAGCAATTTTTTATTTTAAATTTTTTCTTTTTTTTTTTTCCTTCTCTTTCTCTAGTCAAACACCAGAAACCCAAAATAAGCGGCCATCACCGCTGCAACACCACAGACGCCCCTGACCTCTACCTTCATAACTCAACAACCATGAGCAACATCCTGCTACCAACAACAATGGCCGCGACCATCATTCACAGCCCAAACACACCGCACCGACCACTATTATAACTACCTACCATCAAAACCATAAACCCATCCAGCTCAACCACCTACATCCACATCGAAACGCCATCAACCACTCCTACAAACCTAGATACGACCACCATTCAACCAAGTCTTGACCATCCTTGATCCATTTTGACACCTAACAATAGCCACTACACCAAATACCACTAACCAAAACTTCGACTTGAAGGTAGGTTCTTCCTCTGTCTCTCTCTCACAAGAGTTGGGTCGCCCAGCTTGAAGGTGGCGTGTGGTTTTAGGGTATGGTGGTGTTTGACGTAGGTGTTGCGTGCGGTTTCAAAGTGTGAGCTTTTTCCCTTTCTTCTAACTATTTTCATAGTTTATTAGTTGTTGTCAGGGTGATGGAGAAAGCTATTATTACCCTAATTTTGGAGATGACACAACTCTCCCAAATGAGAACTCTAGCTTTTAATAAGATTACATTTAGATATTTACTTGTTGGTGTAAACTACATGGAGCTAGAAGGCATATCAAATACCAAATCTATCCATAGATTTAATTAATAGTAGATGGTAAAAGTTACTCTAACTATTCATTTTTTTTAATCCTTGGAGCATGTGCATTTACTTTTTATTTTAGCCATCTTTTAGAGTGATGCAGATATTAATGGTTAAGAAAGAGAAATTGAGATCTAAGGAAATTTTCACGCCCCAAAGGGTACCCTAAACGTGATAGTAGGTCACACTCAATATTAAAGCTTAAATATGACAACCTTAGTCATTCCCAAAAGCTTTTTATGTTAAGTGTAAGGCGTACTTTCACATCTTTAGAAGACCATATATGGAATTGCGAAGCTTAAGAAGATATAAATAACACATTAAGAAAAGAGGATTCATAATAATCATTCATTTATAACAATGATCTTTACAAACTTACGGATACTTTCCTTGTGGTTACTAATCTATTACAAGAATATTTGTACATTAATACTAATACTACACTTCATCTAAAATTTCCTTTGTCCAAAGAGAAATTACCTGACCGTAGGGTCTTCGTGGCCTTAACCATAAATAGGGAAACTGCAAAAGATATCTATGGGGGTATAAACTAACAGGCTTAGTGAGAACTATTTCCATAAATAACTTATTGTAATAAAGTTTCAAACAAGTTAATTAAGCAAACAAATGGGATGCAACATACATGTGGGCATACAAGGCATATAGTTTTTCGGGAACTATATGTTGAATGGATTTGCGCTCTCCATTTGGGGTTTGGTGATACATAACCTCAAATCAAGTAGTTTTGTTAAAAAGTTTTATTCTCGCGAGCACTCATCGCCAAGCATTCCGAATCTACTTGAGTTGACCTTGCTTTCGGATTTTCCGCCAAGCATTTCCCTTAAGCAGCCAAGCAATCGCTTTCGGATCTTCCGTCAAGTGTTGCTTTCGACATGAGCTTACTATCCTTCTCACCCAAGGATAATAACCCAAAATGTAATATGACTCACTTCGTGGTATGCATGAATCTATTTAGTTATAATGTTATAGCATAATTATTATTGAATTTAAGACGATCAAGGAATTTCATACAAATCAAAGGTTATACTAAAACGATCAAGGAATTTCATACAAATCAAAGGTTATACTAAAACAAGCATTTAAATCAATTCCGGCTCCGATATTCTTAGGATTCTTTTAGAGAATTATTTTACATACATATCGATTTATCTTTTTCCTAACTCTAATGCAACTAAATTACAAGCACAACAAGTATAGCATTTAACGGAAATAAACTTACAATGCCATGTCGACTATTCCTCTATGCGGGTGAGTCGTTCACACACTCCACTTAATCGTAATAATCTTCAGGATAAAGGAATCCTTCCTCGGGATCACCTAGCCAAAGAAAACCCACAATGAGTATTCCTTAATGATTTTCTTGAATTTTGACAAAACAATGTCAAAAGAACGTTAAAATTCGTATAAAGGAAAGTTCCAATTTAAAATGGCCATAACTTGATCATTTTAACTTGGAATTGCGCATATAATATACCGATTTCTACCTACTCGAAAAAATCTATCCATTTCTAAAATTATTTTTGTCAAACTAAACCATTTAGGCCCTGAAACAGTGGTGATGAAATTCACCACGAATTTTCCAACGCAAAACAACTTTGGTTCAAGAAATCAAAATTTGTTTGATAAATACTTAGTTATCTATATAGTTGAAAAATTCTCTTTTTATAACTATATAACTCAAATTTAAGCATGCTCAAGTGTTTTGTTGTCCAATTATATTTCTCGAGTAAAACAATGTTGGTTTGAAGTTTTAGAAAACATAGTTTACAAGAATTTATTTTTTTTGTAACTTTCTTGAAATGAATATTTGTTTCCCTTTGTTTTCCCGAAATTGCTTTATGTTTGTTTTATTATTTTTCTCAAATAACCTTTTGAAAATAAAATTTTCTATTTTCTAAGTTCTCTTATATTAGTACTACTTTTCCTATTTATTTTTCCTATATAATTTTCTTTGCCTATTTGTTTGTAAAGATCTTTGTTGTTTATTTGTGAAGACCTTTTCTTGAAAATTCTTCCTTCTTTCATTATGTTATCTTTTTCATGAAAATCATTTTTGTACCAACCATTCTTTTCTTTTGGAAAAACAAGTGGAATATTAAAGGTTTTGAAGAAGCTTTTTATGGCAAAAGAAGTTTCAAAAAGAAGGTTTTAGTGAGTTCTTTTTGTAACTTGAAAAGAGTTCACTTTTATTTTTATTTACACTATAGATCTTATACTTTACATAAACTTGTTTCTAAGTATTAAAATCTTCTTTTTGTCAATTATTTTTTTGAACAACGATTTAAATGAACATGATTTATGAGAAAATAATAGCAAGCAACATAACATAAGTAATAAAGTCAAGTATTGGAGTCTTCGCTTTTTCAAGGCTCCCGGGACTAAGAAATAAACTAGTCCCAAAATAAAATAAAACGAAAGAAAGAAAAACTTGTTTTGACTTGATGAGGACAAGTCTAAGACTAGATACTAGTCTTAAAATAACAAAGAATAAGTAAATAAATTGCAATGTAATAATAAATAAATTGCTTTGCATAAAATAAATAAATTGTAAGTGAGCTTATATGCTCTAAAGAATATGTATATATATATATATATAGATAATAATATTTAGAAATAGTAACAATAATATGAACAAAAATAATAACATAAACATAATAGATTTTCATGAACATGAACAACACATGAACATAATGTAGCTTCCATAACAATTAGTCTTTGGAAACTCACACTATGGTCATGTAAAGTTACATGAAATGAAGAAGAAGAATAATATAAGATAGTTACCTAAAGAAGATTTTGGTAATTGTATGTGGTTATGGGTTTTAGTTGTTGGTAGAAGTGGTTTTGGAATAAATTTAAGAGAGTTTTGGGATGGTAGTTGGAGAGAGTTTTGAGAGGAAAATTTGAGAGAGTTTTAGTAAGAATTTGTGGGTAGTGAATGTGTGAAAGAAGTGAAAGAGGAGGGGGGTATTTATAGGAAAATGTGGATGGGTTTTGTATGATTAAAATAAATAAAAATTGAAGCAAATTGAGGAAGATAGGGGGGGGGGGGGGGGGGGGGGGGGGGGGGGGGGGTGGCGCGGGGCGGCCGGCATATTGATGGGGAGAGGAAAGAGATTTTATTTTTTTATTTTTGTTAAATAAAAGATGTAATGTGTAAGGTAGATGTGAAATAAAGTTATGGGAAAGATAAAAAGTAAAGGTTATAGGTTATGGTGTTTATAAGAATAGGTGTAAGAAAAAGTAGAGATAAAAGAATAATGTAGAATAGTAATGAATAGTGTAATGTAAAATAGATATGACTAATAAAGTACCGGTAGTAAAAAATTATGCGTATAAATGCGATATCTTATATTTTTAACTACCGAAAAATTATGAAATTGATATTTTTGAAAACCTTGTATTTTTACAATTCTAATGGTATATTCGAAATATTTTTACTATTCCAGAGTTTTGGACACGTTTTTCAAGAACTGTGTCCAATCGAGTTCAAAGGACACCCGAAATTCGCAAAACTGATATTTTTATATAAACTATAACTAGTACGAACTATTCTAGCTAATTATTCCAACTTCATTTTCTAGGGCTAAAGAAAACGACAATGCCGGACTTAAGCGGTTACGGTAAACTAGGGTTTTGTTGACTTGGAAATCCAGTTGACTTCTGGTTTAGGGTTTTTAAGCTAAATCGATTCCAAAAATTTGGGGGTTTATAGAAACCCACTAGAATGTTCAATAATTCAACATGCCATAAAATTGCTCATACTTTCTATTTCATTGACTAAAGACAACCTTAGACCAAGACTACAACAATCAAATAGAGGAACCTCATTTTTGTATTCATGTAGCATCTTCATTCTAACCCAGAATTGGATTTTTTAAAGAAGAAGAAGAACCAATGCAAATAAAAATAATATTTTACTCAGATCTATTTGTCATGTCAGCAGTTGAATAGAAAAATAGATTAAATCAGTCCATAAGTACTGTACATGAAAGAGTTTAGATATTGCAAGTGAAATTTACCCATTGTACAACTTAACAAATTTCAAGATACAAGTTTTTTTTTTTTTTTTTTTTTGGTTGGGTTGGGGGTGGGATGGGGGTGTGTGTGGGGCAAAGAAAAAAAACTTTGAAGAGAAAAAGAAAAAATATCATCTTAATTCACTAAGTTTTACATTAAAAATCTACTCTTATTATTGAAAAAGAAAGGGATAACACCAAAATGGTATATGGACTTTAAAATTGATCAATTTAGTATCTGAAAAACTTTGATATCATCAATTTAGTATATGAAAAAGCTTGATAAAGGTATTATTGGCATGCACAAAAAGTTCTTTCAAATACTAAATTGATCAGTTTCAAATTCTAAGTACTAAATTTATCTATTTCAAAATTCAAGTATCTAATTATATATTTCATTCATGACATTAACTCAAAGAAAAAAAAAAAGGTGTTAGTAAGCAATTGGTTTTTGCAGGAAGGGCCTAATAAAACGTTAATGTTAATGTCTATATATTAATAAAAGATCAATTGAAGGTATTAATATTTGAGGGTAAGATCATTTAATCTATCAACGTTTCAAGTAGTTAAAAAGAGGTATCAACATTTAAGGATAAATTATTTAAGGTATTAATGTTTCAAATGGTAAAAAAGAGAAATTGACTTTTTGTAATGTGAGTCAAATAAAATATTAATAATTGACCATTGACGAAAATTAAAGAAATTAATTGAAAATAGACCTAAACATTAATATCTTATACGAACTTTGCAAAAAGTTGATACCTTATTTGTTTTACTTTGTGAATAAAACATTGATACCTTAAATGAACTTACACATGTTAATATATTTAGGTGTAATTTACCCTATTAATAAATAGTGAACAAATGCATTTACTATGAAATAGCTTAAATAAAATGCAAACTAAAATAAATAAATAGGGCAAAATAGTAATTAATAACATTAATAAAAGGGTATGTAGGTAATTAAGCAAATCCTTTTAAAGATATGGTACTTACAAAATGTTTGAAAATTAAACGTAACTTCCAATCTTCTTATTTTTCTAATGTATTTAGACTTTCATCCCTCTCTTTCTCATTCTCCAACGAATCTTCACACTCTTCAACAATAATCTAATTAAGTAACTGTTTTTACCTATTCATACACATTGAATGTTGACAGTGAGTTTCCAAGAAAGGAATAATGGATGTCGGTATAATCATAGAGGAAATTACAGAATAAGAAGGATAGAAGTTTGTATTAAGAAGAATAGTAAAGATTTGGCAAAATCTATATCAAGGTAATAGGATTTTCTATGAAAGTTTTCACCGTTTGTTGCAAGATGCATTGAAACAGATGCATAAGGGTATGGAGAAGAGTGGGGAATTATTTTTGTTTGTGTTTTGATGTTGGAATAAAGACAAGTTGAAAATTTGCAAAATATCATGGGGAACAATACGTGTAAGTTCAACATAAATGAGTACGCAAGTTGCACACTTACTTGTGTTGAACATGTAATGCATTATTTTGCATATTGTGATTTCTATTTTCAACGCGAAGGGGACACAAGTCATGTACTTACTTGTATTGAACACATAATGCCTTATTTTATGTATTGTAAGTTCTGTTTAGGTGTATGTAGGTTTATGTAATACATGTTTTCCAGGTTTTTTAAGGTTTTATTCCCCACACGAGTGAGCACACGAGTCGTGTTGAAAACAATGGCTAGAAGTCGTTAAAAATCAAGCTTCTACTCCCCACATGAGAGAGTACACAAATGGCGTACTTATTCTTGTAGAAGTACACAAGTGGTGTTAGCACTTATGTATAAAACAACTTTTTGTCAACTCGTGTTTTCTTTGCTATAGACCTTTGAAACTTGTCCAAATTCATCCATAAGGGTTTAAAATCACTTTAAAACCTTAGATTCCAAACACTACTAAATTAATTATATGCTTTTCCTTTCATTTGAAATTTAAATCCTATCTCTAAATTAAATGTACATGTAAGCCTCAGTAACTTTTGGGATAGGAGTGAAAGTTATAGGAAGTAACCTATAGATGAAATTAGATGATTAGAAGATTCTAAATGTTTTATTTACTGTGTAACTCGGGTCTAGAAAGTTCTAGTTTCATGATAGGTCTACTTTCTAGTTATGTGTGTTATCTTGTATATTGCTTGTGTTTATTAGGATAGTTTAAGAAAATGATTAATAATATATCCGGCCTTAATTATTATGTGTTAGGTGTGTTTGGTTGTGGTTAATGGACGGAGAGTACTTGTGATGTCAACGCCGCACCCCGATGATCTTTAATAACGTTGTCCCTAGTGTAATTGCATCTGGAAATAATTATGAGTAGATCTAGGAATGGACTTATGTTAAGGAATATCCAAATCATATATATGTACTATATATATATATATAAGTGTGTTACTGGGATACTAAGTTATCAATGTGTTGATTACTGGACTTTAAAAATAATGATAATGATTGTTTGTTTGTTACATTATTTGCACATGCGCTTATGTTTGTGATAGTACTGTACTAGGCTTCAGCTCACTCTTTACCTTTTTCAGGTATAGGAGGTGAATACATAAATAGATTGCATCATTGGTCACAACCAGTTAATAGATTTGGGGAATGATGCTAGTATTGAATACTTCTCCGATTAAGGAGTAAAAGACATGTAATGGTTTATGTGCGGTTAGTCTAAATAGTAACACATGTTTACAATTTATTAGTAACTTTTAGTCAGTATGTAATTCTTATAGTATTAGTAAAGTGGTTTTCTTTGAAATCATCTGTTAGATTAAAGTATATCAATTATAAAATAGTATTTATGTGATAGCTTGCAAATCCATGTATGTATTTTGATAATATTTGAAGTTATTGATGCAAGCGAGATTATGGAGCTAGTTTTAAGGTTCTGGTAGATTTTAGTAGGTTTAGAGCATTTGCATGCCCATATTCTATATGGACACGTGGCAAGTTGTAAGTGTCATTAAATTAAGGGCATTGCATAATTTTTTCAAATAGAAAAAAATTTATAAATATTACCATATATGAGAGCACGTATGGCTTCTATTTTATCAAAAGGCTAGAGAAGTTTGATATATATATATATATATATTTATATGTAACCAAGGTAATTTATAATCAAATATATGTTAACTATTGAATAAGAGGAGCATGTTGATATTTATATATAATAGGATTAATATTGCAAATGGTACAAAAACTTTGATAAAATATACAATTGGGATAATGTCACAAATGATACTTAAACTTTGGTAAAATATGTAATTAAGTACGTAAATTTTGAAATTAATCAATCTAATATATGAAAAATTTTAAAATTGATTAATTTAGTACCTAAAAAACTTAATGGAGAAACTGTTAGTGTCTTTGAAAAGTTTTTTCAGATTCTAAATCAATCAATTTTAAAGTTTAAGTACTAAATTGATTTATTTAAAGTTCAGGTATCTAAGTACATATTTTATCAGAGTTTAGATACTATCCGTGATACTATGCAATTAGGTACATAAACTTTAAATTAGTATCTAAACTTTGAAATTGATCAATTTAATATCTAAAAAAACTTTTGCTACATGTGAATGGTACCTCCATGATATTAGTTAGCATATATGAAAAGTTCTTTTGGTATTAAATTGATCAATTTTAAAATTCAAGTACCTAATTGCATATTTTGCCAAAGTTGATTTATCATATATGACATTTGCCTCATATAATAACATATTAGCAATAGGTATTGAGGCTAAGTACACAAAACTAATCATATTTCTTTTCGGGTTCATGTTATAAATATAAATGGTACTTGAACTTTGTAAAATGTCTAATTAGTTACCTAAATTTTTAGCAAATACACGTACGAATAGGTTTGAATTTTGAAACAATATTGTTGAAATTTTTTTTCTTAGTAAATTTGGAAATTAAAAAAAAAGAAACTTAAACTCCAAAATACGAATCCTAAATTAAATAAAAAAAACCTAAATCAAACACAAATTAAATCTAACTCACATATATAGATGTCAAAGTTAAGTTTGCAGAGCCCTCCAATCTGTTACCCATCTCATGCATCCAAACCCACCACGTGGCTACAGAAGTCACATGAATCCTATTTTGACTTAACAAGTATAAGACCACCACTAATGCCAAATACAGGCACCAATCTAAACAACTAGCTTCACATTACCCATACCATACCACTTTGAACATCGACCCTAATCACAAACTGGAATTAAACACTAACCCATAAAAGTAAATCCAAGGTTCTTTGAGTCCTAAATACCTACACTCCAACAACTGTACACCTAACACTGAATTGCACAAACTAAAGCCCATCTATTTCCAACAAACCACTATCGACAACCATATACTACAATGCCATTCGAACCACTATCAAACACAACCCTTGCATGCACTTTTGTTGATTGAGAAGGAATTAAAGATATCCATTGTGTTTTTATTTACTGCAACTTGAGCGATTCACGACCACACAATCAAGATCCCGATTTGATCAAAGCAGATCCATTTACCTTGTTAACCCTTTTACTCTTTAGGGCTAGGCATTTACCATAATCACTATTCTAGTTTTTATTTTTCCTTTTTTTTTTAAATGGATCTCACGTTTTAAACTTTTCTAAGGTGTTATTTCTATGTAAACAGATAGAATTTTTTTCCCTGTTATTTGCATGATACATGACTATACATTATTGGACAATTTGTCCATGTTTACATATGTTTTAATGGTGTTATATGAGGTATGAACAACATTCACAAAAATTTTATTAAGATACCAAATTGATCATAGAAAAATTTCAAGTACCTAATTAGGCATTTTGCGAAAGCTTAATTACTATTTTCAACATTCACCCTTCTTTTTATACTTATTGCTAATATACATGGGATCTTAAAATTAAGCTTAAATTTAATCAGGTGATATCTAATTTTCTAGATACTCTCTAAAATTCATCTCACATGTAAAGTGAAAAATAATTTGGTGAGTTCTCTCTTAAGTAAGTTTTGATGATAACAAAAAGGTTAAGTGATAACTAATAAATCTATTTTAAGTGTGTAGGACAAGGCATTCTGAGATCTCGATCATCAAAGTATATGTTGGTTTTATTTGAAGGCCTAACTTCACTAATTAAGTGTATATGGGTGATACAATTAATTCGTTCCACATAAGGAGGATAATAATCCATGGGGATTTTTTAAAGTTGATTTTATTTAAAAATTTGCAAGATATTAAGAGATAATTACAAGTTGCAGCAAATTTTTACATGATTCGGGTTTAATGAAGCATTTGTTATAAAAATTTTTATACGATGTTTTTGACATAATCACTAAAAGAAGAATAAGATATGTTTTTCCAGATTTTTCATATCAGCTCAAGTTTATCCATCTTTAAGGATTTTATTTTCAAATTTAACTTAATCCAAGCAAGACTGATGAAGAATTGAATGAAGATAAATATCAAGGACTTTTCTTTACAAGCATCTAAGGTCAGCAACTAAGACAGAATATGATTAAGCAGTTTAAACTTTTGAATTTTCCAATAAGTTTTTCGAATCTCATAAATATAAGGATATCAAGTATATCTACTAAACCAGTTGAATGTTGGAAGATCTTATGGGATAATTTGAACATTTTAAGATATCATCAAGAACACTGCTCAAAGAAGTATATATATATTTCAAAATTCAAGATTCGAAATGTACAACAATGGAAGTTTTCAATTGCACTATGCAAAAAGCCCTTTGAACATTCTGATAGACACTTTGATAGATACTGCGAGCTTTGTCTTTCCTTATACGTTCATTTTATATTTTGGGCTTAATTTAGAGAACTTATATATATATTTTTTTTTTGTAGCTTTCCTCTTGCTACTTGAGTGAGGATTAGCATAGAAGTTAGGTTACAGAGAGTCTTATAGTCTATGCATAGCCAATTAGTGGGTTAGAAAGACAGAGCAAAAGCTATTAGTATTTATAACTCTTCTTTGCTTTTTTGGATTAGTGGAATGACTGGTGGGGAAAACCAGATCCCCAGCAATGGAGCTAGAAGGGATGACTAACTCACAGGGAATAACATCTATAAATCACCATCTCATTTAGTTTATTATTTCTTAATTTATGTCATTTTTATTTGCAGCATGCCACTTACATTCTTATTAACAAACAACTTAAGTATTAGCTTATAAGTTTGCAATTAATTTTAAAATTTGGTAAACAAGTTTCTTAAAAAGTTGCTATTTAAATTTTCTTCAAGAAAAAGTTTTAACAAACAATTCACCCTCCCCCCTCTTGCTTTCCATTTCGGGACCTACATAACTTATACATATTTTTTCTATAAATAGGTTATTTGTATAATGAATGAGCAACGGCAAAATTTTATTAATTCCGAGAGGTAAATAGATATAATTGTCATGGAGTCAATCTCTTACAAATCAATACTAATCTCCTAGAATAGAGAATTGACAGCTAATTGCAAATTCCTAAAATCAGTAGCTAATTGACAACTATTTACACATGATTCTAATTCATAGAATTAGGTAAATGACTCAATCTACATTAATGATAAATTATTTATAATGCCTAGCTGTTGTTTCCTTCTATATGCCCCCCTCCTAGTAGAGATTCCAATCTTATCCTTGAGATGAAGAAATTGAGTGCATGAGAGTAGCTTTGTGAGTGCATCAACTAGTTGATATGCAGAGGAGACATGAGTAACATAAAGGGCCCCACTTTGGACTTGCTCACAGATGAAGTGAAAATCAATGGCAACATACTTCATTCAAGAGTGAAAAATTGGGTTAAAATAAAGGTGGGTGGCTCCAATATTGTCACATTAGATGATTGGGCCTTGCAAAGTTTATATTCCAAGTTCGGTAAGAAGTGAACATATCCAGTACAATTCAGCAATAGTTGCTATAACAGCATAATATTCAGCTTAAGTTGAAGAGTGTGCGATGGTACATTGTTTCTTAAAACTCTAAGAAATTGGATTATGACCAAGATAAACAATGTAAGTAGTAGTTGACATGTAGTCATCTTTGTTACTAACCTAATTGACATCTAAGAAAGAATGAAGAGAAAGCGTTCGGTTGCAATGAAGTGCTATTCCATGATCAAATGTACCATGAAGGTATTGTAACAATCTTTTGGTTGTATTCTAGTGATCTGCTGTAGGACAGTGCATGAATTGAGAGAGCTTGGTTATTGCAAATGCAATGCTAGGCCTTATGAGAGTTAAATATTGAAGACGGTCAATAATGGCTCAATATTCTGAAGCATCTGTTAAGGTGGTGCCATTATGAAGACTTAGAGTTTGATATGTTCCTAAAGGTGTATGAACTGGCTAGGCATCGGTCATGTGAGTGCATGTGAAAAGATCATTAATAGCGATGTTGAGAGAGAAGGAGACCATGCTTTTGTGGAAGAACCTCAACTCCTAAAAATTAAGAGAGACTATTAAGATCCTCTATAGAAAAAATGTGCTGCGAGTTGAGTGACAAAATGTTGCATGATGGAGTTTTTGTTTCTTGTGACGATGATGTCATCTACATATACTAGTAAGTAGATCATGGTATTTATATTGTTGTATATGAACAAGGAAGTATCTACACATGGGTTTTTGAATCCTTTAGTAAGAAGAAATTTTCATAACTCATGGTACCATGCTGGAGGAGCTTGTTTCAAACTATAGACGGCTTTATGTAATTTGCACACATGATATCGATATTATTTATCAATAAAGCCTAGAGGTTTTATCATGAAGACATCTTCAGTAAGATGACCTTGTAAAAAGGCATTGTTAACATCAAGTTGTTGTAACAACCATCTATGACTAATTGCAATGGTGAGAATGAGGCAAATTGCTGTTGGTTTTATAACTGGATTGAAAGTGTCATTATAGTTAATGCCTAGACATTGATGGAAACCCTTGGCTACTAAATGTGCTTTGTACCTATCAATAGAACCATCTAATAAGCATTTAGTACGAAAATCCACTTACATCTGAAAATTGTGGGCTTGGTTGGGTGGAATGAGCTCCCAGTGCCATTCCTAACAAGAGCATCAAACTCTTCAAGCATTGCACATGCCATTAGATATCTTTTAGGGCTTGGGTCACTATTGTTGGTTCTAGGTCATTAAATGAGATGAGTTAAGCATTGAGATTGAGCATTTTGATCAGTTTGTGGATATGATTTTTAGCTCTTATGGTTATGGAATTGGCATTTGTTAGGTCCAGGTGGTTGGATATAGTGGGCGGTGAGTTTTGGTTTTGTTTTGGGCCAAGAATAGATGAAGAAGGTGGTAAGGTTTGGTCTTTGGTGGTAGTTAGTGGATCAATTTATGGTAGATTGATTGGCTAAAGATTGGTTGAGGGTGTAGGGATTTTTCGGTGTCAGTGTCATGTACAGGAGCAGAATTTGAGAGATCTTTCGTTGATGACATGTTAAGTGTAATAGCGGCAGAAGAATCTACAAAAATTTATATAGGCAGGTGTTAACCAATGAAAAATGGTGGTCGACTCGGGACGACTGAGATTACCATGAGTAGAATTGAAGGGAAAGACTAATTCGACGAATTTGACGTGATGAGAAATGTAAAGGCGAGATATGTTGGTATCAAGACACAGATATGCACTTTGGGTGGAAGAGTACCCAACAAAGACATAAGGAGTGGATTGGGCTTCAAGTTTGTGATTATTGTAAGGTCGAAGCCACGAATAACAAAGACAACCAAAAATTTTAAGTTTAGAGTAGTTAGGAGTAGTGCCAAAGATTTTTTCGAATTGGGAAGACATGTTAAGTGTTGGTATGGGAAGCCGATTGATGAGGTAAACAGCTATAGCAAATGTATGATTCCAATAGATTAAAGGAGTGGATGCATGTGTGAGTAGTGAAAGACCAGTTTCTACAATGTGACAATGTCGTCTTTCAGAATATCCATTGTGTTCAAGTATATATGGTGGAGTGGTTAAATGAGTGATGCCATTTGTAGCAAAAAGTGAATCGAGAGCTTGATATTCCCCACCATTATCAGAGTATAAGCTTCTAATTTTGTGAATTGAAATAATTTTCTACAAGTGCTTTGAATTGAATGAAGACTTCATATACATGAGATTTACATTTAAGTGGATAATACTAGAGATATTTAGTGAAGTGATCAACAAAATTGACATAGTATTTGAAGTCATCATATGAATGCGGAGGAGAGGTCCAAGCATCAGAGAAAATTATTTCAAGAGGTTTTGTAGATACAAGAGAAAACATAGAGAATGGAAGCTTATAACTTTTATTACAACTGCAAGCATTACAATGGTTATTTGTAGAGGAGACAAAAACTGGTAATTAAAATTTAGAGATGACATGTTTGTAAATTGGAGAAGCAAGATAAGCTAGTTAGTTGTTGACTTGTCATTGGAGCAGAAAACAAGAGAAGATTTGTTAGTTGAAGTGATTAGCCATCCATACACGCCATCTATAATTAGTCCCTTCAAAAGTGCTGCTCTCGTGCTTAGGTCCTTCACTACGAAACTAGAGGGTAAGAATTCAATAGAAATATTGTTGGAGAGGCACATTCAAGAAATGGAAATTGGATTCTTTCAATGGTTAGAACACACAAAACATTATGTAATTTAAAATCACGTATGGGAGAAGAAAGAGAGGTAGAACCAGTGTGGGTAATTTGAAAACCCATGCCATTTCCAATCATGACATCATCATGGGCATCATACAGTACATGAAAAGAGGGATTATTCAAGTCGATAGTGATATAATGAGATGCGCAACTGTCAATGAGCCATGATGGAGTGTTGGATGTGCTAGTTGTTGTACAGTTGACTCGAACATGTTAGTCAAAAACCCGATGATTGCAGGGCTATTCATGAGTAGCTTTAATTGGGTTGAGTCGAGATTAATCGAAATTGCGAACATCGTTTAGCCGTATGCCCTTGAGTACTGCACACTTGACATGTTCAAAGATAAGGATATGGTGGAGGTCTTTAAGCCTGAGAGTTGTTAGATGACAAGCAAGTTTGGTTATGACTTGAAAGGAGGATGTCATGGTTTGCTTCAAGGGTTCATGGTTGTTGGACTCGCTATTTCTAGAAGAGAGGCTGGTTGTGGTGGTTAGGATTGACGCAATGTCATTTCCTTATTTAGAAGTTTTTCAAGACGCTCATCAAATGAGATGGTCGTGTCTCGAGCATTAACGACATCAATGATTGATTAGTATTCATCATCTAGACCATCAAGGACTTTATAAATCAAGTCCTCTTCATCATATGGTTTGCCCAAAATTGCAAGTTAATCGACATAGCTTCAAATATATTGCATATATTCATTAATAATATGTGAGCCTTTAATTGGATTCTTTAGTTGCTTCTTAATCTGCTTGATATGACCACGAGTGGGCTTTGCATGTGTGATTTCAAGAATCATCCAAGCATCACGAAAGGTGGTAACACGATTTCAAAGTGGAACAATTGTAGCCACCAATGATCTAACCATGATGCCAAATATTAATTTTTCCTATCGAAGCCATATTTAGAAAGAAGGATTTGGTGACTCATTGCCATCAATGTTAATGGTGGGAGATGGTGCATTAATTGAGCCATCAATGTATCCTTTAAGATCATAGCCAATTAAGGTTATTTGAAACTGTAATTTCCATTGGAGATAATTTATAGGTGTAAGTTTTATGGTGGAATGGGAGGAGATGTTTATGACAATAAGAGGATGATTAGGTTTGTGAGAATTGGGAATAATTGGTTAAGAGGTGGCAACAATTGTTAGATCTTGTTAGGCCATTGTTTGAAAGAGAAAAAGTGTATAGAATATCATTTATGGGTGTTACTAGTAGTGTCCCTGGCTAAACTAAGTTTGTGCATGAGATATTAAAAAAAATAATGGAGAGAGAGAAAGAGAAAGATTGGCTTTAGGTTCGTTGCTTTGATGCCCTATAATGAATATTGGTGCAATGGCAAAATTCTATTAATTCCAAGAGATAAATATATAATATCATCATGGAGTCAATCTATTTACACGTGATTCTCATTCCTAGAATTGGGCAAATGACTCAATTTACATTAATGATAAATTATTTACAATGTCTAGCTGTTGTTTCCTTCTATGATTTGTGTTTTATTGTATAATAAAAAAGTTTTTGTATTTATAATTTTATATAGGGTTGTAAAAGAGTCAAGCTATTTGCGAGCTATTGGAGCTTGATTCAGTTATAGCCTAATTAGTAAATAAGACAAGTTTGAGCTTAAAATAAAGTTTACACATTAAGATGAGTTGAGTTTAAGTTTTGATTTAGGCTTATAAGTTGGGTTGTGAATAACTTGAGAGTAAGTTCTTGAACAAACTTGTGAGTAGACTCGTGAACAAACTCGTTAATCGAGTCATGAGTTTTAGAGTTATGATATATTATATATAATATAGAATCAAAACAACAAAAATTGATTCCTATTTAATATATATACATATATTTATTTAGTGGCTCTCATATATTACTTTTATGTTTGAAAAAGAAATCAAGATATGAAAATTTTAATTGAAAGCCAAGTTATCTAAATGAGTTAAGCACGAGCTTAAATTTCATACTCAATAAAGAATTAAGCTTGCTCAATTTGTTAATGAGCAAAACTCGAGGTCAAAATAAATCTCACTTAGCTAAGGGGTCAAGTTTGAGCTTAACTTTCAAACCGCATAAATTGCTAGACTTGAACTTAGGCTTAATAATTTTTTGAATGAGTCGAGCCTAAGCCTTTAAAAGCTCAACTCAGCTCGACTCATTTAAAACCTTTATGTTATACTAATAATGAATAAGGATATATGAAATAACCAAATAATAGAAAAATTAATAATAATTACATATTAATTTCTATAAAGGGGCAAGTAAGTAATTTCTCATTTTTAAAACAAGGGCATATTTGTCAATCTGTAAATTTTTTAAAATACATGGCGGTTGGGAATGTATAAAAATTAAATATTAATTGTCTTCCCCTCCTACCTTTTCTTTTACATATGTTGCAAAACATCCCCATCCTCTCCTCGGACAACCCTTTGAAAATCCTTAAAGAAATTTTAACAGGACAACATAGTAAGTGATAACTTTTCTTTCTCTTTTTCATGTTTTCAACAAAGTAATTGTGAGAGAGATAAAGTTCTTCGCATATCAGTGTGACAATGGTTTTCGAATAGGAAACGAGTTATAGGAGATTTTTTTGGAAATTTGTAAAGGAAAAAGGTTTAAGAAGTAAGAACATAAAGGATTAACATATTTATAATAAGGTAACATGATTTCTTCATGCAAGTTTTTAATCTTTGCTGCAAGATTTGTTGAAAGATTTTTTGGGCTTTGTGGAAGGGTTGAATTTAGATTCCTAATCGTATTTTTAATGTTCGGAACAACTTTTGTATATTTTCCACATGACTTCCCATATGGCTTGTGTTGAAGGCCGTGTAGAATGATAATTACCTTCTTCTTTCAATTAGCTTTCTACATAACCTCCTTACACAGCTTGTGTAGAAGATTGTGTACATTCTTCCCTCAATTGGCTTTCTACATGACCTCACTATACAGCTTCTGCTGAAGGTCATGTACATTGAAAAATAATTTATGCCTTCATACTGCTTTCTACATAACCTCTTTACACAACTTGTCTTGATCTTGTACATTTAGCTTTCAACACAACATTGTGCACAGCTTGTGTTGAAGCTCGCGTATAATATAAATTTTTTAAAACTTGATTTATCCTTTTTAAAAATACTTAAAACTTACTCAACTTACTTCTTTATAACTTATTACTACTTTAAAAACCTAAGACCTTGTTATTACCAAGTTAATTACTATTTTCCTTATATTATTATAATTTAAACCTTTAATATATATACATATGTACAAGTATCTTATACAGATACCCACATCAATGGTAGAGTAAGAGTGAGAATCTTAGGGAATACTATTTATGAATAAGTTGGGAAATGTAAAAAAAATTAATTTTTTATATGTTGCAAATCCAGGTTAAAGTGTTTTAGCAGTTATATTAAGTTGAGTCAAGATCCAGGTACACGTATACTTTGTTTACTACTTATGCTTGTGTGTGGCTACTAGTAACAAGTGGAGAGTGTCCATGCTATTATCGCACCAATGTAATGATTTATGTGTGGCGTTATTTAGGAGTAGAGTTGAACATGGAAAGGACTGAATAGATCTAGATTGTTATCAACGCCATGGTTAATGGGAAGTACCCAATAACCAATATACATATGTAAATATAAGTGTGTTTCAGGATACTAAGTTATCCCTT
Source organism: Combretum micranthum (assembly GCA_024138025.1). Classification (NCBI taxonomy): domain Eukaryota; kingdom Viridiplantae; phylum Streptophyta; class Magnoliopsida; order Myrtales; family Combretaceae; genus Combretum; species Combretum micranthum. Next base: position 560,878 of record JAMXBD010000705.1, read on the forward strand.
TATTGGATCCTGGACTAACAGATAAAAATAATCAAATGGTTACTTGCTGCATTTGTATGATAATACATGTGAGTTTTCTATTGTTTATACATACGTATGTGTTTTTTAGTATAACATATTGAGGTCCAGCTCACTTTTCTTCTTTTTAGGTGTGGTTGAAACCTCTATAACACTAGACTTATCTTAATATAACGTCACTATAGACTTCGAGGAGGATGCTAGTGGAGAAGACTATCCAGCTGATTACTAGATAGGTAGTTCTAGTTATAGGAAGATAGACACTCCAGTTAGAAATGCCTACATTATGACATTAAATGTGTTGGTGCATTATGTTAAGGCATGGACCTAGTTAGTGGTTTATATGATGATTATTCTCATTGGATTTTATGAGCCATCATTTGTTAGTGTCGTATAGGGTTTGTGATTCCTTTGTGTTTATATATGTAAAATACTTATGTATGTATACTGATTTGAAGACACCTTTGTCAGTGTGTGTGTGTGTGTCACGCCTCGAGGGGTACCATAAACATAGCAATTCATCATACACAATATTAAAGCCTAGGAACGACTTTCTTAGTAACGCAAAGCTTTCATATCATGCACAAGGCGTACAACACATTAGAAGGAACACATCGGAGTAGTGCAATTTAGTTTGATAATAATTAAGTAATAAAGCAAGAGGAATACTTAACATTAAACATAAACAAGGTTAATTACAATTCTTAGGGGTATATCCCCACTAATGTCTTCAAGTCTTTATAAATAAATTTCCTAGTAATCTCCAAAATATCAACATAACATATATTATTTGTAAAGAATTTTCGAGAATGTAAATTAGTCCTCTACTCCCACTTCTTCCATAAAAGCTGAAGGATCCACTAATGATTTCCTTAATATCCCGATCCTCGAATTATGTTTCAAGCATACTTGTTTCAACAAAAATCTATGGAAGTGTAAGCTTATAATGTACTTAGTGAGATAATCCCTTTATTCATACTGTAATTCAAACAAGTTTATTAATTTCACGCATATGCTATGCATGTTATGCATGTTATACAACAACCACATGATACAAACAATTATGTATGTGTATTGGAAACCATACATAGAACGGATTTACGCCCTCCATATCGAGGTTAAGAAATGGTATTTGAAGATCTACGTGATCTTTCACTGCAAGTTTATAGCCCCTGCTCAAAGCGATCTATCGACACGACTCATCCTTAGGATGTATCCCCAATACGTCTTAGTTCCTTAAGAATTAGCATGGTCGCTGGCCTACTTGGCCTTAGACCCTCTTGATTCTTCACGCAGGAGTAGTAGCTTTCATCATGTGACTTGATGGATGCAATGTATGTCCATTTAATCTATATCAAAACTGAGTATAATTATGGTATACTTAAAGCTGATCAAGCAAGCATTATACACGCATAAGTAATATATAATATTGATGATATACTTGAACAATTATTTGTTGGTTTCAATATTCTTAACATCCTTTGTCATGCATACATAAACATATAAACCCATATCCCCATACATATTCATTTTATCTTATACCTATAGATCTAGTGCAACTATCTATAAGCACAAATGAGGTAAACAAAATCATGATGAGCTTAGTCGCAATAATCAAGAAGGGGAGTCTCGTATTTCTCGTCACCTTTCTCATTACTTAGACCAAAGAAATACTCGAAATAAGTATTTGGTAGAAATTATACTTCAACATTATAATTCTATTTTTATTTTCATCAAAATTCGGATCAATAAAAATTCCAACTTAAACGGTTATAACTTGCTCATTTTAACTTGAAATATCCTATATTATGAGTCATTTTCTACCTACTTGAAAAGATTCATCTATTTCTAGGGTTATTTTTAACATTTAAAGCCATTTAGGTTTCGAAATAAGTCGACACATATCTGACCTACAAGTTCTAGCGTTCAAATTTTTCATTTTTCAAAGTTTTACTTTTCTTAGACACTTGTAGCAGACATATAAATATTTATACTTTTGAAAATCATTTAATATTGATAACAACTCATATTGTATGCATGATGCTAGTGATGTTGTCATAAAAATAAAATTTATGAACAATCATTATGAAAGATGGAGTTTTGTAAAAGGTCATTCTTTACCTTGTGATTAAATTTGCTATTTTGTAAACACGTGACTTAACAACAAAAATCATGGTTCAATGTGTATATTTTGGAACCTCAAAGGTTTTATATTTGTTAAAAATTTTACTTTACAATTTATTGTATAAGACATGATTTTACTTATTTGTAGCATAAAAATCTAAGTGTGTTCCCCTTGAAATTATTCCTAAGTTTGATTCTTAAATAAAATTTTTGTTCTTAGATTGTATTGTGAAACTTGATTTAAGGAAAATCATAATTTCATATTTATTTTGAGTCCATGAATATTTTATTCTCATATTAAAATTCTTTTAGTTAATTATTTTCCAAAACATGAATCTTTATGTGGTTGTGAAGAAAAATCATTCTAAGTTGTATAACATAAAAAAAATGTTTTATGTTTAAGTATATGAGAAAAATTAAGTGAATGAATTTTTCTTAATTTTTATTCTTACAATAACTCTTTCTTAATTAATATTTTTTTCAAACACATGAACCTTTAGGGGTTGTTGGAAGAAAATAAATTTTTAATTTGTTGCAATGGATGTCTAATTATTATAACTATTATTTGTATTTCCTTAACTTTATAAAAAGAAAATGAATTTACTTCTTAAAACTTAGTTCCTTAAGTTGTATATCGATTTTATTTCTAAATGGATTTTAACTAGTGAGTCAATTTTTAAGTTTGTCTTAGAAAAATTGTTTTATTTAACGTGTTTGTCAAAATATTGGCATATACCTTATAAATGAGCTTTTAAGAAAAACTTGTATAACAAAATATTAGAAGTTTATGATAAATTTATTTTAGTATTTTAGAAAGACTGTAGCTTGATCTATTATCCTATATCTTAATGAAAATTCTTTCTAAGTGTTGAAAATCATTTTTCTTGGGAGTTTACCCCATTTTCATCATAAAAGAAAATAATCCATCTTATCATTTTGAAATTTTATTAAGAAAACAACATCATCATATGACCATGAATGAATATGATCTTATAATTACATTATGAGATTATTTATAAATTCATATAAAGAAAAAAGAATAGAAAATTAAATATGCAAATATAAGAATAAAATATGGAAGTCTTAGCTCGATATCAAGACTTCTTGGAACTTAGAAATGGAAAGTTCATGAAAATAAGAAAAATCAAAGGAAAACATGGAAGTGTTAGATTTATTTCGAGACTTCTCAAGACTTAGAGTGGATAAATCCCATAAAGAAAATAAAAATAGCAATAAATAAATTTAGGAGTCTTAGACTTCATCAAAGCTCACCAACACTTGAATATCTCCGATCTCATGAATAAAGTAAAGCAAATAAATAAGAAAATTATGGGAGTCTTAGATTAATTTTCAAGGCCCCAGGATTTAGATTATAGACAAGTCTTCTTTGTTTTGACTTGATGGAGTACAAGTCTAAGACTAAAAGTTTTTTTTTTTTTTTTGGCCAAACCTAAGACTATAAGTTGACTAGTCTTAATTATTTGCATGAAATAAAATAAATAAACAATGAAATAAGAGCACAAATAAAATGTTAGATTAGTGAACATTGGACTCTAAAATATATACACATACACACATATACTTACTAACATATATAGGGTTAAGGTTAGAAATGACAACATAACATAACATGAATGAATTTATAGAGTTAAACAAGATATTAACAATATGTTATTTCTACATTTCCATTCCCTAGCATATGCTCATGGGGAATTTGAAAACCAAACACACATATTTTTCATGTTATGTTAACATGAATTTATAAAGGAAGCTTAGAGTTTTACTTAGAATGGGAGACAGATGAAAGAAAAAATTTGAGAAGACAATGATGAAGAATGTGTGTAGGTGGCATGATTTTGACGGAAGAAAAGGGAGTGTTTGAGTTTTGATTTTGCAAGAGTTTTGTTATATTTAGGAGATGTGTTTAGTAGTTTATCTTAAAGATGGAAGATTGTGTATGAGTGGAAGAAGGAAAGAAAGGTGAAAGAGGAAATTTAGAAGAGAGGTCGAGAAATGAATTTGGTAGAATTTTGTTATAGTATAAGAAAAGTATGTAAGAAGTGAATGAGGGAAGTGATATTTATAGATAAATGTGGAGAGAATTTAGAAGAATAAAAATAAATGAAAAAGAAATTACAATGAGGGATGAGAGGGAAAGTGGTGGCCCATGAGGGGGAAGAGAGAGAGGGAGAGATAAAAATTAATTTTAGTAAAGAAAAGTAAGTAAAGTATGAAGAAAGTTTAGTAAAAAGTAATATTGAAAATATAAATATAAGAAATAGGTACATAGGTTGTAAGAGATAGGTTGTGAGAAAAAGTAAAGATAGATGATAGTAGTGAATAGTAGTAAACAGTAATAAATAGTAATTTGAATAGTAGACTAGACAAATAAAATACCGGTAGTAATGAAAAAATGCATAAAAGGGCTATATATGATATTTTTAGAAGCCGAAAAATTTTGTAACTGATATTTTATGATTCCTTACTATATTACGAGTCTTGATTGATTTTCGAAATATTTTTATTATTTTGCATGTCAGAACCCTATTTTCAGAAACTTATCTCGTTTAAATTCGAATTAGAAAAATTTTTGTTGAATCTGATCTTTTTAGGTTATAAGACATTATTTCAAGTTATAAGCTAAGGTTATCTCATTTTTATTCTTTTAGGGTTTTGAGCACAGGATTGCTAGATCTAGTCTCACTAAGGCTTGTTATTGACATAGTTGACTTTTAGGGTTCAAGTTTCAATTCTGACTTTAAGATTTACTTGTAAGAATATAAAATCTAGAGGTTTATGGCTATACTATATTTATGGTTAAAAAATTAAGTTTTACTTTATTTTTATAGTTTGTTTAATGTTTTATAGTTCTCGAGATTATTTAATCGAATCTAGGATTATATGTTGACTCGGTTTGACTTTTGGTATCAAATTTTTTTTTTTTTAATTCTAAAATTCACCGAAAGGTCTAAAGTTTTATAATTTTTCATTGAACATTATTTTGGATATACAATCTTGATTTACATGTTAGATCACATAGTGAATTGTTTAATGTAAGGATCTCGAGTTAACGATTATTGGATTTTCCATTCTGTTTTTGAGGTTCTTTTTTTTTTCATATTTGATCTTGTTTAGAGTTTTAGAGTTCGCTTTTAACGTAGGTCGATTTTAAGGTTTCGATTTTGGTTTTTAGCTCTAGAATTTTTTGCTAAGAGTTCTAAAAAATTCAAGGGTTTACATTATGATTAGAGGTTATTTAATGGCATTTTTGAAGTATTAGCAAGTTTTGAGCTTTGCGTGTCTTTATATAATAAACATGAGCGGGTTGTAAATGACCCTAAATTTAAGGCCTTACAATATATTTCATTATTTTATTAATTTGGTTATATAAATCAAGTAATAATATTAGAAATTTTATTTTATAATTCAAAAAAAAATGTAGAAAATGAAAAATGAAAAGATGTAACGCCCAATCATTTGTAAGCTACCCTCAGGTTAGGTGGGAAGCAAATGGTTGCTTAGCACATAGATTGTAACCTATTTACCACTAGATGGATTATGCAACCTTAAAGTGGTGAATGGTCGAATTTTTCTTTAAATTTTGGTTTTTTTTTTTTTTTTTCAGTGGTGGGACAATTGCTACCACCATGTGTATGGGAAACTTAACTCACCGAATAGATAAATCAAAGTCCACCACCTAATTGACAACCTATTTGACTACTTATTGGCCTCTTTAAAAATAGGGTGGCTACTAACCAACCCCTTATCATCCTTTAGTTTTAACTTGCCTCAAATAGCTGTGTTTATACTTTTCATTTGTATTTTTTTTTAATTTCTGCTTCTTCTTTTGCAAAATCTTTTTACTATTTTTAACATATAATAGTCTAACACATGTAGTGTTGGCAAATGGTATTATTGTGTTATGTTTCGTATCCTTGTCTTAATAGGTTCGTGTTTAAAAAGCCTTAACCTGAGACTTGATCCATCTATCAATCGTGCATCAAAACTTAAACCCGTAACCTGACCCATTCATACCGTAATCCCGTGTCTCATGTTAACTATTTATTGGTTGATATAATATATAATAATATATATTTTCTTTATAATTAAAATATTTAATGTTATATTTAAAAATCATTATTTGCCTAAAAAAGATATATTTAATGAATAACGTATGATATATTACTCATACATAATTAAAACAAAAAAGATACCATAATAGGGGACTTAATGTTTTATTAAATAAACATGATATTAATGAATAATAATTTATAGTAACAAAGAAGGAGGTTCTATAAATTTTAACTAGCAAATATATAATACATAGATTATGTATTATACCCTTTAGACATTTGTTATATATGTTTTATGATTTATCTAGCTTATAAAGTGTGCTAGTTATATACACATCAATATAATATATAATATATACAATATATATATGCCATTTATTATATATTGATATAAATTTTTATAATATGTTGCATATAATCTATATGTTATATAATGAATTACATTGGAAAGTCTCAATATTTGAAGGTAAGTTTATTTAAGGTCACAACATTTCAAGTGGTTTATTTAAGGTCACAATATTTAGAGAAATAGGTGAATTGAGCTTACCATCGACATGTGTCAATGAAAGAAAATTTTAATTAAAAGCAAGAAGATCCTATATGTTGTGAAGCATATCGATGATTACTTTAATTGATCCATTTCTCTAAATATTATGATCTCAAACAAACTACTCAAAACGCTGTGATCTCAAATGAATTTACCCTAAAATATTGTGACATTTTGATGTAATTTACATATATATTATATTGTGAAACACACACATATATAGCATACTTAATTTATATAACAAATAAATTCTAATATGCATAAGTCATAACATATATATATATATTTATAATAGGTAGATTTTATGTATGTATAGATATGTTTATACAAACATATATATGATATATCTACATGAATATCTTATATATAAATTATAATTTATGTATACTCTTTAAGTTATATATATATATATATACACAAATATAATCTTTGCAAACTATAAATGATATATTAAAATCTATATTTTAATATAGATATATTTATATTATGTTATATTGGTTTATATTTTATAACACACAAACAAATATATATATAGCATATTCATTCATGTAATAAATGGATGATAATATATATATAAGATATTAATCATGTATTTATAACTTATAGATCTTATATATCTGCATAGTTAAGTGTACACACACACATATACATTATAAATAATTGTTATATGTATGTTATGTGACATAGATATAAGATTATGTTATATATATATATTATATATATATCTATGTGAATAAAAATAAATTTGCCACAATAGTGGAAAGTTGACAAGCCATTTCTAAAAAGGATTGTGTATAATGCCGAACCTTCTAGCATATACAACACCAGAAAGGAAAGGTAACCATTCAATTCTCCAGGAGATCTTTAGATCTTCCAAGAAATAATGTGGAAATAAGATCTATGTCTTCTACACCCCTAGAAGATCGTTAGATCTACCTCTTCCATAGGTTGCCATTCCTCCACCTCCACAAGATTTACCTCCTTAGGTAAATCCTCCACAAATTCCTAATCCTGCTTTAAAAGGATTGGTGAATGAACAAATTGGTTTACCAAAAATGGTTTACCAATAACCCAATGAACATGTTTACGAAGAACCTAGTTTTTCGGAAATAGGAGATCATCCAGAACTCAATACTTTAGAAAAACCTTTTGAACCTGACAGGGATTTTCTAACAAAGAGTTTGGATCGATCAAAAATGAAAAAAAAAATAGAAATTGGTATTTCAAAACCTTTTCTAATTACAAGAATGAAATCAAAGATGAATATTATAAATTCATGTTTGATAATGGATACCAAATATTATTCTTTGATTGGTTTCAAGAATTTATTTGGCACCAAAACAAATCAATATTATAAACCATTGTTTTAAATGGCAAATAAGAGAAGGTCAGGTTATACAATCTAATCATCCTCCTTTGACCAATTAAAACAAGTTTATAAAAACAATGAAATAACTCTTGTACCCTTCAAAAGCACAGAAAATGAAGAGAATAGAGTTAGAAAAATAATTGAACAAAATAATTTCACTAACAACATTTACACACTATTGGTAAACAGTTGGATAGGATTGAAGTTTTTTTGGACAATGACCATAATGAGATTAAGATGCCAAAAAACCCTTCTAAAGAATTCTTGAAAGCTTTAGAAGATAAAAAGTTTAAGGCCTTTAATCAAACCTTTTGAAATTCCTAGAAACCCTTCTAAGGAATTCTTAAAGGCCTTAAAAGGTAAGGAGATATCATCTTCATCTAATAACTATAAAAGGACTTATTATTGATGATACTCCCATTGAAAATCTAAATGTTCTTTCTGAAACGAACAGTGTTTCAGAAAATTCTTCAGTAATGGAAGATTTAGCTGAGCTCAAGACCAATAAATCTTCAAATAATGTTATCAATAGAATTTCTTGGAAAGAACCACAGAAACTCTGTTATCAGAGAGCTACACCTCCTGATATCTTGTTGGAAGAAAATGATGAAAACAATTATCAAAACAAATACTCTGCAGGATTTACCTATGAATGGAACATAGATGGAGCCTCAGAATAGAGAATATTGAATGTTCTCAACCAAATGATAATGTTTTCAAACACCAATAAAACCAATGATTCATTAGATGATCATCAAATAGCCTTAATGATAATTTCCGTTTTACTGGACAATTAAGAGGCTGGTGGGATAATTATCAAAATGAAGAACAAAGGAATTTCATTGTTACTTCATACAGGGTTGATGAAGCAGGATCTGAAATTGTTGATGAAGAGAATAAACCTATACAACATATGGTTCATTCTCTAATATACTCCATCAGTCAACATTTCATAGGAGATCCATCTTACTTCAGAGATAGGTGACTAGAATTGTTGTCATATGAAATGTAAATCATTGGGAATTTCGCCCTTATAAGGATGTGTTCTTCAAAGGATTCTTCTCAGAAATGATTGTAACCAACCTTTCTGGAAAGAAAAGTTTTTAGCTGGTTTACCTAATCTAAATAGGTGAACAAGTTAGAAACAAAATCAGAGAGATCACAATGGTGAAATACTATATGATTCACTTTCATATGGAGAATTAGCCTCCTATGTTAACAAGATTGGAACCAATCTTTGTACAAACATAAGGTTACAAAACAAATGAAAAATGAACAGAGAGAAAAAACACTAAAGTCTTGGTGATTTTTGTGCTCAACATGATCCTTCTTTTGAACAAAAGAAGAAATCAAAATGTTTAGAATGCACTTCTCATAAAAAGCCTAAAAAGAATTTCAAAAATTTTAGGAAGAAACATGAGAAGAATGAAAAGACTAAACCTTATAAAAAATACAAGGGAAAGTCTTACAAAAGATTAAAATGTTTTAAATGTGGAAAAATTGGTCATACAGCTAATCACTATAAGATCAATACCAAAATCAATGAATTAAATCTTAACGAAGAAACAATGGAGAAAATCATGCAAATATTCAATGAAAATGATTTTCTACCATCTTCAAATTCATCTTCTGAAAATGAAACTGAAGAAATTCAAGTCAATGATATTGATTCAGAATCATCTTCTGATGAGATATATGTTCTAACTGAAGAAGAGAAGGAAATTCTTCTTAAAATAGAACAAATGTCTGAAGAAGAAAAAATGAAATGCATCAAGGATATAGAGAAGAAAAATACTTTTGTACCAAAACTTCCCTATAACCTTAATGAAATCCTTGAAGAAGGACCAATGAAACAGAAATCAATTTCTATCAATGATCTTCATTCTGAAATCAAAATTCAGAAAGAAGAAATAAAAAATTTGAAAAGAATGCAATCAGACTTACAAAGAGATTTTCTTGAGTTAAAACAAATTGTTTTAAAATAAGAAGAATATGAGTCTGATAATGAAGGAGATCCTAAGACTGGATCCTCCAAAGTTAATGAAGATTATCTATTACATCTTGTAGAGGTAACTACAAGAAAATGGATAATCAACATTAAACTCAGAATCAATAATAAATTTATTTTGAAAACAATTGCTTTGTCCGATACTGGAGCAGATTTAAATTGCCTAAGAGAAGGGTTGGTTCCTACAAAATATTTTGAAAAAAACAACCCAATCCCTTAAGTTGCATCAGGAAACAAACTGCAAATTGAATTCAAAATATCGGATGTAGAGATAATAAAAGATAAAGTCTCCTCTAAATCAGCTTTTATTCTTGTCAAGAATCTTAAGCAAAACGTGATTTTAGGATCTCCTTTTATTACTCTCATACAACCATTCATTGTCAACAATGAAGGTATTGAAACAAAATTCCTGAAGAAGAAAGTTATCTTCAATTTCGTTTCAAAACCAAAAACAAAAATGTTAAATGAATTAAAAAGAAATTCAATTTCAGAATTGAATTATCTAATCAAAAATAAAGAAAAACATTTCGATTTTTTACAAGATGACTTGATGTTTTGTAAAATAGAAAACCAACTTTCAAATAAATCTTTGAAAGAAGGAATTTCTAAATTACAAAATGAGATTGTAAAAACTATATGTTCTTCTTTACCCAATGCTTTCTAGGATAGAAAATGTCATATAGTTGATCTGCCTTATGAAAATGATTTTCATGAAGAAATATTCCAACCAATGCAAGACCAACTCAAATGAACAATGAAGTTCTGAAGCATTGCAAAAATAAAATTAACGATTTATTACAAAAATCATTAATAAGAAAAAGTAAATCTCCTTGGAGTTGCTCAGCTTTTTATGTGAATAAAAATGCTGAATTGAGAGAGGAACACCCAGATTGGTGATCAATTACAAACCTCTCAATACTGCACTCAAATGGATTAGGTATCCAATACCTAATAAAATGATTTACTTAGCCGTCTTCACAATGCAAGAATCTTCTCAAATTCAACATGAAGTCTGGATTTTGGTAGATTCAAATCAAACAATCTGATAGGAACAAAACCGCATTTACTGTCCCTTTTGGCCAGTATGAGTGGAATGTAATGCCTTTTGGATTGAAAAATGCTCCCTCTGAATTCTAGAGGATTGTGAATGAGATCTTCAATGACTTCTCGAACTTCATAATAGTTTACATAGATGATGTTTTGATTTACTCTCCTAATATAGATCAACACTTCAAACATGTTAAATTATTTATGAATGTTGCTAAGAAAAATGGTCTTGTTGTTTCCCCAACAAAGATATCTCTTTTTCAAACGAAAATTAGATTCATGGGATTCAACATTCACAATGGAACTATATTGCCCATACAAAGGTCAATAGAGTTCACCTCAAAAATTCCCAATGAAATTAAGGATAAGAATCAACTTCAAAGATTCTTAGGAAGCCTTAATTATGTTTCGGATTTTTTCCTAAACCTTAGTATAATATGTAAACCATTACATAATAGGTTGAAAAAAAATCAACCCTAATGGTCTGACCAATATACCAATGTCGTAAAGACAATTAACATAAGATTAAGGAAATCCTTTGCCTTCACATAGCAGATCCATCCCTACCAAAAATAGTAGAGACTGATGCTTCTGACATAGGCTATGGAGGAATCCTTAAATAAAAAATGAATGGAAAAGAATGCATAATTCAATTCGTATCCAAACATTGGAATGGATGTCAAATGAACTATTCCACAATCAAAAAAGAAATTTTAGCAATAGTTTTAACAATTTCTAAATTTCAAGGAGATTTGTTAAACCAAAAATTTCTTTTAAGAGTTGATTGCAAATCAGTCAAAAATGTTTTACAAAATGATGTTAAGAATCTAACTTCAATACAGATTTTTACTATATGGCAATCAATTTTATCTTGTTTTGATTTTGAAATTGAGCACATCAAAGGCTCATCAAATGCTCTTCCTGATTTCCTTACTCATAAATTCTTATAGGGAGATGCCTCCCAAGAAGGAGAAAGGAGAACAGAAAGAAGTCCCAAAAAAGGGACTAACCAATGTCAGGACATGGCTTCAAGCCACAGCCCCAAAAAGCCAAAATGTTCTAAATCCTTCTCTAAGGATTAATGAAAAATCATCCCAAATGACTAGCCAGTCATCTAATGAATCTGGTCTCCAACCAGATATTTCAAATGTCATAACTCAGGACCTGGAATATAAGATTATGTTATATTTATTGTATAATTTAACACTTATAAAAGATAGATATAAGATTATGTTATATATATATATATATATCTATGTGATATACGTTATATGTAATTCATACTTTATTTGTATTCAAAAGTTATATATATGTACTGTATATAACTAATCACTTTATAGATGTTCTATATACAATCTCTCTTTTAATATCGATATTTATATAATATGTTATATGCATAATATTTATCTATATGTATATATATATTTGCTATAGATATCTGGTTGCACGCTTCATGGTATATATGTATATATATTGTACATGGAGCAGATACATAAACGATATATCAGTACATAATTATATGTATTTATTTGTTAAATAATTTCTATATTTTATATATCATATGTATGTTTTATTTATAATTTATAATATATCATATATATATAAGGGTTAATTACAAAAACATAACTTGTGTTTTAAGAAATTTACAAACATATAACCTATGTTATCTTTTTTGATAATTAGGTGACTCAAGTTTCATTGAAAAATACCAATATTATTTAATAACTTAGAATGACACATGTTAATATTTTATTGGTCATAAAAATTAACTTTACATTTTTTTCAATTTTCTAATTTTTAAAAAATAAATTTTAATGTTTTATTTATTCAATTTTATCTATTATTATTTTTTATTACATTAATTTTTTTTAGACCAATAAAACTCTAACACATTTCCTCTAATAGTAATTATTAACATTGATACTTTTTTATAAAACTCGGATCACCTAATTGTCAAAAAAGATAACACAAATCACGTGCTTGTAAATTGCTTAAAACACGGGTCATGTTTTCATAATTAACCATATATATAATTTGTTTCTTATGTAAATGTTTTGTTATTTTGTAATTTAATTAAAGGTGATAATATTATATTTTAACAAAATAAAACATAAAACAATAGCGATTTATTTTAACATGTTCACAAGTTTGTAAACGGGTTTAGGTCAAACCCGAACCAAGACACATTTAAATTCGTGTCATTTCTGGTTTGATCGTTCATTATTCATGTCGATTTTTATGTACCTAAATGTGAGGGTGTGCAAAAAAACTGTGTTTAGGATAACTGAACCGAAACCGGGAAACCAATCCGAAAAAAAGGGTTAACCGATTCATCGGTTTTTGTTTAGGATTAGTATTTTTAATTTTTTCGGTTTTCGATTTCGGTTTCGGTTTTTAGATTCTAGAAATCGATGGATTCGATTAACCGATCTGTAATTATAAATATATATAATTTATAATATACCCATATAATTATTTTTTTAGTGTTATCAATATGAATTATGTTAAAATGAATGATTCAGATAAGAAGAAACAAATGTACATATGTTTAAAAATTGGAATTGTAGTATTTGATTGGGATTTTGTATTGAGCTCAATTAATCAAGGTTGATAAGAACACATGAGTAAAAGGTTATTATGATGATTATCTTGATAGTACCGATATATATTAATAACTATTTTACATGTCTTACATCTTAATTTATAGTTTTTAATATAATTATACAAAAAATACTCTAATTTTTTTACGGTCATATTGAAAAATATAGTAACTGCAAAATTTACATAACCATTATGTTAAATAGTTAAAAACCGAAAACCAAAAAAATTAACTGAAAAAAACGGTTAACCATTTATAATGAATCGGTTTAGGATCAGAATATTGAAAATCCGATTATTACGGTTAGGATAAAAAAATAGGGTCATGGACCGGTTAACCGAACCGTGAACACCCCTACCTAAATGTTTTTATAACCGTGTCATGTTATGTCCTGATTCACAAGTTCTTAATACGGATTGCTTTTTATTAAAAAATAAAGTATACATCATCTTTTTATTAAACTTTGATTACATATTTATAATTATATTATTTATTATTCATTACCAAAAATCTAATAGTGGTATGACAAGGGCTCTTGTATCATCACAACACGATAACCAATCTCTCAATGAAACATAGCTGGTTCGGATCTTCTTCCCTTGTATCTGTAATACATCACGCTAAGGGCTAAAAATATTTATAGTGGTTGCATGGACAATTGTTAAGTATTGAACAAATATAAAAACACGGTAGTTGAACTGTGGAACATTTCAAACCCTTGGGCAGACAAGGTTTTTCGCAATTCCCATACATAAGAAAAAAACATCTGACTAGCTAGGCACATAAACATATAATATAATATATTAATTGTCTTGGTGTTTTGTTTATTATTTCATACCAAATCCCACAATTAAGCAGATACGACGACCGTGTAGTTCCCTCATTAATGTCCCCATGTGACCACTCTTCCTGTTCATAACTCTTCTCTTTCGCTCTCTCTCTCTCTCTGTATCATACACTCTCATGTCTGCCCATGTCTGACTCTATCGTACATCCTTTACTCTCAGCAGCCATGAATCCAGGAGACTTTTAAAAGGAGAGAGAATTTTCATTTGGGTGTCTAAAGATTTCATCTTTTTGCCCAAAAGATTAATACACGTTCCATAGCCACTTCCCACTCCCACATTTGTACATGTACATGTACAAGTACACACCATTTTCATACTTGTGTTTTTTTTTTCCTTAAACTGAAACTAATTAATTAACTTTATTACTCTTTCCCATATGATTTTCTCTTTTCTTCCCACACTTATTGGGTGATTTTTAAAAGTTGCCACAAGAGAAAAAAAATGGTTTTTAATTAGTAGTAGTGTAGGACCAAGTGTTTCAGTTCACCTGGTATGTGGAATCATTGAAGAAAAGACAGATCCTATAATACGGTTCTTGACTTTACTATTAAGGTTTAAGAGCTCCATAACAAGAAAGCTTTATGATTTCATTACTTTCTGTGGAAAAAAAAAACAAATAATAAAAATTTAATTACCAAGCAAAAGGGTATATTAAATTAAGCTCCTTTTTTTTTTTTTAATTCATTTCATCAAAGTTAGTGACATATAAAAATCTATATCCGTACCGTACAGGCTTTTTTGATTCTTTTTCAAGCTTTTTAGCTGCATAAATTAAAGTAACACTTATCTCTAGTCCAGCAGATTTACACTTATTTTAGCAAGACTGTCACTTCTCTGCAATCTGAGCAAGAAGCCAAGAACATGGTGGTGATGTTGGGAAGTGAAAATCCAGTCATATAGAAGAAGGGGGTGAGTGAGAGAGAGAGAGAGATTTGACTTTTTTTTTTTTCTTTTTTTGCCCCCGCTCTTTTCACATAAATCTTGTCAAGTGAAACCCATTGAAGTGTAGTTATGGCTAGTGGAATAGTCCAAAACCAAGGGACAGTTCCAGAGAACCTGAAGAAAAAGCTTGCTCTGGCTGTGAGAAGCATCCAATGGAGTTATGGGATTTTCTGGTCCATTTCTGCTACACAACCAGGGTACTGATACTTTCATATATGTTTTTCATTTCTACTTTTGCTTCCTTATCTTTTCTTTAAATAATGCATCTATGTATGAGTCTGGTTTGATTTGGATTTGCACATGTTTTTCTTGCTGAAGCAGCAAGTTAAATTAATCCTTTATTTAGTTTTTTTTTTTTGGTTGTTGAGATAGATTTAGCAATTTTATTTTATTTTTATTGAGATGAATAATCTCTTTAAATAGTTTTGTTTGGTAGTGTATAATTATCAGTAAATCTGAAATTAATTATTATGATTATTTTTTTAATGCTTCCCTTTATGGCATTGGATAAGATAACAAGTTAGAACCTTCTTTTTCTCAATCTGTAATAATTTCAATGTAAATATGATCTTTCTGTAAGTAGTGCTTCCTTCTACAACTGATAATTAGTGTTTCATACAATGAGCATTTGCTAATGCTGAGTTGATATATCTGACTATGAAAGTGGTCTCTTGTGTTATTTCATAGTAATCGTATATCCTCTGTTTGGGTGCTAACATGGTGTTGCTGTAGGGTCTTAGAGTGGGGTGAAGGGTACTACAATGGCGACATCAAAACCCGGAAAACAATTCAGTCTGTCGAGCTTAATGCTGATCAGATGGGATTGCAGCGAAGCGAACAATTAAGAGAACTTTATGAGTCTCTTTCAGCTGGGGAGTCCAGCCCACAAATTAGGAGGCCATCTGCTGCATTATCGCCTGAAGATCTCACCGACACGGAGTGGTACTACTTGGTTTGCATGTCTTTCATATTTGACATTGGCCAAGGGTAATTCCTCTCTATTCTTCCTTTAATCAGTTGCTTAGGCTGCTCTAATTGCTGTCCTTATAGTCTTACTTGTATCATTAAGTCTCACATGTGCATGTAATCCGAGTTTTTACCTGAATTTATGCAATCTGACATGCGTACAGGTTGCCAGGAAGAACTTTAGCAACTGGTCAACCAATATGGCTTTGTAATGCTCATTATGCAGACAGCAAAATATTTAGTCGCTCTCTGTTGGCAAAGGTTGGTGCTTGTGATTCTTAGCAATCAAATCACTTTGGGATTTTTAATATGCTCAAAAGGATTAAGAAACCTAATGTGTCTTTTTCTCTCTTTTGTTTGTTTCTTTATTGGACCGACAACAATGATCCTCTATACCAGAGTGCTTCTATGCAGGTAAGCATATTCCTCAATAATTCACATCATTCAAATAATACATGGTTCAAACTGTCTGGTGCACAATGTTGTGGTTTCTGTCTTGTCTTGTACATAAAATGGTGACGACAGATTTTATCTATGTGGATATGGAGTTTCCAAATTAATTTCCTTTCGATTTCTGAAGAATTAAGTCTGAGCTCAACAAGCTTGCCAATTCAACATATTGCAACACCTCAGTGCTTATCAGATTCAAGAACTATGTACTTGTCAAAAATTCAGTGAATAAAATTTGGAAGGATGCATCTTTACCTCCCACATGAAGTCTCTGTTCACATGAAAGGTTAAAAAAGGAGAAATACTGGGTACTTCCTCTTGGAAGTGTTGAATTGGAAAACAAATCTCCTAGATGTATATAGTTCCATGTATTGACTTCTAGTGCATACAACTTTGTATTGAAAAGATTACAGAAATTGTTGAGTCAATGTTTCTTGTAGCAAGAGCTTTGCCATACAATGGTTTCTCTTTTATATCAATCCAACTAACATCGGATGCATTCATTAGACTTGATATGATTTCACATTTATGTTTATTCATGTCGAGTACTTTGCTGTTGTTCAGACAGTGGTTTGCTTTCCATTTCGGGGTGGTGTAATTGAGCTTGGTGTGACTGAGATGGTATGATGCCAGACTCCTTCTACGGCAAATGCAACCCCAACTCCCAGTATTTTTTTTACTTTTTTTTTTTTAATTTCTAATTGGATGGAATTGAATAAGCGCTCTATGTTTTTATCCTCTATGTAGATAAAGGAAGATCCTACTCTCATTCGACACGTCAAGACGTCATTCTTGGAGATGCCATTTCCCAAAGCTTCAGGAAATCCAATGCTGCTTTGCAGCATAGAGCAAGTGATGAAGATCTGGCATGTAATGCGCTTGACAATGGGATAAATGAGATTAAAATGATTAGTCTAATAGGAGAACCAGAAATGACTTCACCGGATACCAGTTCCAATGACTTCAAGCCTAACCAACTGCCAGAGGATTCATTTATTGTTGAAGGGATGAATGGGGTAGCCTCCCACGTACAAAGTTGGCAGTTCATGGATGAGGAATTCAGCAACTGTGTCCATCACTCTGTGAATTCAAGTGATTGTATATCTCAAACATTTGTTGAACCAGAAAAAATTGTTGGCACTGAAAAGGAGAAGCTTAATAATGTCAGTCACCAGCCAATCTTTCAAGAATGTGATCAAGCAAAAATGATAGAAAATGGAAGCGAAGATTTGCATTATCAGAATGTTCTTTCTTTTCTTCTAAAATCTTCACACCCATTTGTTTTGGGACCGCACTTTCAAAGAGGTAAGAAGGAGTCTAGTTTTGTCACTTGGAAGAAGGGAGGTTTCCCAAGCTGTCATATGCCACCAAGCAATTCCCCTCAGAAGCTACTCAAGAGGATACTGTTCGATGTTCCTCGAATGCATGGAGGTGGTTTCACATCTCCGGTGGACAACGGCAAGAAAGATGAGGTTTGGAGGCCGGAGGCTGATGACATTGGTGCAAACCAAGCGTTGTTAGAAAGAAAGCGAAGGGGAAAAATGAACGAGCGGTTTTCTCTGCTCAAGTCAATTATTCCCTGCATTAACAAGGTAAGTAATCACCTCAGCAAATTTAATATTCGGGTGAATAGTGTGTAAATTTGAGTCCTGGCTTTGTGCTTTAGGTTGACAAGGTATCAATTCTAGATGAAACGATTGAATACCTCAGAGGACTCGAACGGAGGGTTACAGAGCTGGAATCACATAGGGAATCACTAGAGCAAGATGTCAAGTGCAGAAGAAAATTCCAAGATTCTGTTGAGAGGACATCCGACAACTACAATGGCAATACAGTGGCCTCAGGGAAAAGGATGCATAAGAAGAGGAAGTCTTGTGATGTTGATGGCACAAAAGATGAGATTGATCGTGTTGCGGTAAAAAAGAACAGCTCAATTGAAAATTTAACCGTCAGGATGGACGAGGATAATGTTCTAGTCGAGATGAAGTGCGCTTGGAGGGACGGAGTCTTACTTGAGATCATCAATGCATTGAGTAATCTCCATCTAGATTCATACTCTGTCCAGTCATCAACATCTAATGGAATTCTTTCTTTGAAAATCAAATCCAAGGTGTGTGAAAGTTGCATTAAAGATTTCCCATGAATTGAGCTTGAGCTTTTCTTCAAGACTTAACAATAACTGTTTTATGCAGTTCATGGGATTGACAATATCATCGGCCCCTACAATCAAGGAAGAACTTCAAAGAGTCCTTCGGGAACCATGACGCTTGCTCTGGTTCTAGATTACCGCAAGCGGTTTTGATATTTTGAAATCCGGATCAACATGTTGTAGATTTATCAGATGATGAGAGCATTCTGAAATGTTAGCTGCTGTGAAGCTTTCCAGGATCATTTTTCTTAATATAGAGTCCTATAACCAGATAAACTTGCATAAAAGTATTGTATTTATTGTTGAATTGTATCAATTCACTTTGTAACTAGAAGGGGCCAGTTGCAGTTCATTTGTTTGCCTTTTACGACAGCCCGTTTGTTTACAAAAAAATGTACAGTATGGAAATAAGGAAAGTTGGCTTCTCGTACGCATTTGTTCAATGAGACCATAGCGGAGTCGTAGCTTGAAGATGTTTTGAGAGGAAGGTACTAGATCCTCTTGACTTTTACATTGCCTCTCCTACTTTTGAATTTGTCAGTACATAAAAACCATACTTCCGATCCGCTTTGTTTCTTACTTAACTAAAGCAGATAAGGAAAGTGATTAAGGTGCTATCTATAAATTTATTATCACGACCATAATGAAAAACTTTAAATGCATCTTGAGAAGTGATTTTAAGCAAGTAATTTGAGGTGATGATCGTAAGGTTAGGAAAGAGGTGGCAATAGAAGTAGACATAATGGGTGTTGTGAGTTTATAATTGTAACTTCAACTATTGTGGTGTCAATGGAGGAGCTTCTAAACGATTAGATACTAGGTTTTTTTTTTTTTTTGGTTTCACTTGTATGGCTGAAATACTACGTACAACTAATATATTTGATAATGTATATGCTTAACATTACACTAACCATGAAAAAGCGTAACACAAGAGATTAGGGTTTTTAATCTTAAGATGTGTAGGAGTATTATTTCTAGTCTTATAGAAAGCTATATGCATAAAATGTCTACTATAATATACAGTATTAGCATGGCTACGAGAGGGGTTAATATCGAATTTGGCATCTAAACATTGGCGAAATATGTAATTAAGTACCTCAACTTTAAAATTGAACAATCTCACACTTGATTCAACTTTTCATGGACATTTTCACTACCTGAACTGACGGTGTTAACTTTACTAACTGTTAACTTTATTAACTGTTGTGGCACTTTCAACCTATAATAAGTTGCCACATGTCAGCCAACGTGGCATATTACTATTTTTTTTATTTTATTTTAGCATCATAATCATTATTTTATATGTTTTAAATAATATTATTATCATAATTATAATTAATTTAACTTTATTGATTATACTTATAATTATATAATTAATTTTAATTTATAAGAATAATACTTCAAGCCCACTTTCAACCAAATAAGCATTAAACACACTATTGTACCTAAGTCTTTCACCTATTCAAATTTTTTCAAACTTGTCTTCTTTACTTGGATAATATATAGAAGGTTTATTGTCAACACTTTGTCAATGTAGGACAATAGATAATGGACCAATATTGATCATTTATTTAACTTGCTAGAGCTTGACTCATTACAATCATGGACCAATATTGGTCATAACCGATTCAAAAATTTAATCTTGATTTGATCACTAACGGTTTAGCATGAGTATATCAATGGTTGAAACTGCTTCACAAGAGCCTCCAGGTCCGGCTACCACAGAGATGGCTCCTCCTCCAACAACACCACCTACACAACACTAGTCGAGGGTTCAAATAGTAAGCTCCAAGTTCATGTCCCTTTTGGTTTCCTCTTCTTCCTCAAGGGATTTGCATTGTCTTAATACGAAATCACCTCTCACTTGGTACGCTGCGAGGGAGTCCCAGGCGCGACCATGTTCAGTTTTAACCTAGAGGCGAAAATAGTTGAACCTTGAACTACCATTGTATCATATTAGTGAGAATAATATACCTGAGATAGCTGAAAGTTTAGAAACCCCATTGGTAGAATCTCAGGATAAAATCCCAAAACCTTTGGGGTATGTTCAAAGGAAGCATCAGAGATCAACTTCATTGCACAATCTTAGAGATAATGGAGGCAGAGTTGAGTTCTTAGACTCCAATGAGGTTCTTAAGGTCTCGAACCAGGGTGTATCGAGGTCTGATACACCTATTATTAGTGCCAGCATGGATATAATGGCTTCTTCAAGAATAAGACATGGATAGCATAGTTTATATCACTCAATTAGCAATGAAGCTAATAGTATAGCTGCAAAGTTGTTGCATTCAAGTGGAATGTCATTATTGGGTTCACAAGGACTAAATTATAGACCGATAACTAATGATGAGAATTGCCAAGAAGGGAATATAGCCGTGGATAATTGTAAAAACAAGGCTCAAATGAGGTCTTATATGCTCGAGGCAGATATCCTGATGTGAATATCGACATCTAATAGGTTATTGGCAAAGAGAAATGGGAATGAGAATAAGAGTTGCGATAATTCTACAAGGGTTGGTGCTTCTCCAAAGTTATGTTTGCTTATTCACCATTCTACAATCCTTCCTCACCATAATTTGGAGATAGAGAGAGAGAGACATTAGCAAAATGTAAGGTTTGATGTTGTATTATAATTTAGGTGATCTATTGTCCCACATTGGCAAAGTGATGATAATGAACCTTCTATATACTATCCAAGTAAAGAAAACATGTTTGAAATAATTGAAAATTTGTGTTAATGTAGTACTCAAGGACAGAAGTGGGTTTTATCAAGTGGATTAAGTAGGCTTTTCATAGGCCCATTGAGTTTCATTCTTATAAATTAATATTATAGGTTGAAGTGCCACATTAGATAACCAAGTTAACACCATCGGTTGAGATAGTGAAAAATGTTCGCGAAAGTGTATTTGCACATTTTGCGCCAAAGTTCAAGTACCAAATTCGATATTAACTTGCTTGGAGAGCATGTGTGCATGATAGTTGGTTATTTAAATATTGTAATTAACAATTAGAATTTAGGAAAATATTAAAAAAATAGAAAAAATAGCATGTGTTGTTATATGCTAAAAGGTTTTAGAAGATAGGAGTTGATAGTTTATGAAAAGGAATTAAGTTTATTACTTTTAGAATACATACACAAGGGGATATATATATATATATATATAAATATACAAGATGAAGAATCTAAAAAGGAAGGAAATAAATCCCCAAAATAAATCCCTATTATTATGCTAATCTATAATATAATTCTCAATGTTGACTTTCCTTAAATTTACAAGAATAAATTCAATACAATATTTACTTTCCTTAACACTCTGCCCTCAAACTCAAGATAGGCGAGTGGAAACCAACTTGAGTTTGGTAAGTAAGAAGTTAAATGGTCTTAGGATATGAGCTTTAGTGAAGATATCAGTCATTTGATCTACAAAAGAAACAGAGAGAAGTTGGAGTGTGCCATACAGAAGATGTTGTCAAATAAAATGGCAGTCATTTTCAATGTGCTTTGTTCATTCATGAAAAACATTGTTATGAGCAATTTGAATGACACTTTGATTGTCATAGTGGAATCAGTTATACCAGATCTAGAGGGCAAGTCAGATGCATATTTGGCATGTGATAGATAATACCCATCTGAACTAGAGTAGACTTCAAGATGAAGATAGTAACTCAAGGATCCTAGGTCTTTCCTCTCAAAATATTGATTAAGGTATTGTTGTAAGTCAGAAATCGTAGTAAAATTGTCACCAGTAATGATCATATCATCAACATAAAGTAAGAGAAGAACAATACCTTTATCAGTTTGATGAGTAAACAAAGCTGAGTCATGAGGACTTGAGATGAAACCAAGTTGTGCAATAGTAGAGCTGAATTTAACAAACCAAGCATAAGGAGATTTCTTAAGGCCATATAAAGCATGATGAAGAAGATAGACTTTTGGAGGATGTGAATATCCAGGAGGAGGATGCATATAGACTTCTTTAGCAAGATCCCCATTAATAAAGGCATTTTTCACATCCATTTGAAAGAGAGGCAAATGTTTTATGACAGCAATTGCTAACAAACTCCGAACAGATGTTAAGCTAGCCATGGGAGCAAATGTTTCTTCATAATCGATACCATACTCTTGACTGTAGCCTTTTGCAACCAGACGTTCTTTGTATCTCTCAATAGAGCCATTAGAGTGAGTTTTGATCTTACATACCCATTTGCATCTAATAAGTGTCTTACCAGAAGGAAGATCCACCAAGTCCCAAATGTGAGTCTATTCTAAGGCATGGAGTTCTTTTAACATTGCTTGCTGCCAAAGAGGGTCAGTACTAGCCTCTCGATATGAGCGAGGTTCCTATAGGGAAACAATAGCAAAAAAACAATGAAAATCTCTAAGGTGATGAGGAATTTCTCTTACTCGACCAGAGTGATGAAGACAGGGAACATGATCATTAGAAGGATCAGATTCTATAGAGGCTGGTGCTGTAGTGGGAGTAAAGTCAATGAGCTCAACTAGAGTACTTGCATCAGAAGAAGGAAATAACTCTATGGAAGGATTGCAAAGAAAGGCTAGGAATAAAGGAGAGAACTATCAAATTTGGACAAAGCAAAGAACATGATGTTTTCATAAAAAGGTAACATGTTTGGAAATACATAACCGCCAAGAAATAGGATCCCATCAATGATAACCCTTATGTTCAGTTCCATACCAATGAAAACAAAAGAGACGGGCATAAGGTTCAGGATTGATATGTTCATGGGGATTAAGAAGAACAAAACAAGCACAACCAAAGACTTTAAGATTGAAGTAATCAGGTGTCTTATCATATAGTCATTCAAAAGGGGAGAGATTGTGGAGGATAGGAGTAGGAAGCCGATTAATGGTGTAGACAACAGAGCAGCCTCACCTCAAAATTTTTTAGGACAGGATGCGGAAAGAAGTTAAGCACGAACAAAATCTAAAATATGTAAGTGTTTTCTTTCGGTGCGTCCATTTTGTTAAGAAGTATGAGGAACGTTGAACAATAGTGCCTTGGTGTTTATATAGTTAGCCAATTCATGGTTGTTCCTCGCACTGCTCACTTTACAGCAGTTCTTTGTATTCTCCAATATGTGAAAGGCACTCTCTTTCATGGACTCCATTTCTCTGCTCACTTCTTCTTAGTCTTATCTGGATACTCTGATGCTAACTGGGCTAGTGATCCCACTGATCGTCATTCTACTAGTGGATACTACTTCTTCTTGGATGACTCAATTATTTCATGGAGAAGTAAGAAGCAAACAGTTACTTCTTGCTCTAACATAGAATCTGAATATCGAGCATGTGCCGATGTTATTTCTAAATTGCTTTGGCTCCGTACGTTACTTGAGGATATGGGTGTTACTCATTCATCTGTTACTGTTTTACAACGTGACAATCGAAGTGCCATTCAAATTTCTCACAATGATGTCTATCATGAACGAACAAAGCACATTGAAAATGACTGCCATTTTCGACAACATCTTCTACATGGCACACTCCAATTTCTCTCTATTTCTTTTGCATATCAAACGGCTGATATCTTCACAAAGCTCATCTCCCAGGACAATTTAACGTCTTACTTACCAAACTCAAGTTGGTTTCCATTAACCCATCTTTAGGGGGGTGTATGTTAAGGAAAGTAAATATTGTATTGAATTTATTCTTGTAAATTTAAGGAATGTCAAAATTAAGAAATATATTATAGATTAGCATAATAATAGGGATTTATTTTGAGGATTTATTTCGTTCCTTTTTAGATGTCCTTCCTTTTTAGTTTTTTTTTTTTTTCCTGAGGCTTTGATACCATGATATTTGATGAAAATGAATTGAGCTTATTACTTTTAGAACATATACACAAGGGGAATATATATACAGAATGAAGAATCTAATAAGGAAGGAAATAAATCCTCAAAATAAAATCCTTATTATTATGTTAATCTGTAATATTTTTTTTTCAATTTTGATTTTCCTTAAATCTACAAGAATTAATTCAATACAATATTTACTTGCCTTAATAGGAACTTCAACAATTCTATTAATAGGTTTGTCTATTTCCTGTTCATTTTCATTTTCATTTTCACCCATACCTAACTCATCACTAAAACTTAAAATTCTATTTCCACTACACTTGACCCATTAAAGCACATTTACACGATCATTAGATACTTCACAGATTAAAAAACTACAGAATTTCACACAAATTATAATCCACTAATCCAGTCTTTAATTTCTTACAGTTTATTTAAGCACCACACTTACATATATAATTGCTTATTCTGCAATTCCATATTATTGGTGTAAGTATTTTATCATTGTATAAAACTTTAGAGGAGTAAAATCACTCTGTTGTCCGTCTTTTTATTTTTATTTTTTATTCTAGAATATTCATTACATTAATTGGAAATAAATAAAAAATAGAATTAAAAAACATTATAACTATTATTTGTTTTTTTTTCCATCATTATATACTTTGTAAAGATGGGAGGAGTTTGAGTTACGATGTTGTAGAGGATCGAATTGTTAATAATAATCATTGCTTAATAATGTCATAGTCTAGTGATATTAACACTAAAGATTTAAGTTAGATATATCATATTTGAATCTTTTTCACTCATTGTGTTTTTAAATATATATATATATATATATATATAATTCATGGATTGAGTCCAATACTAGTTAATTGTATTTAAGGTTTATCATTTAGATTAGTATTATGATCCAATAAATCAAATCTATGATAAATTAGCATATAACTTCTAAAAGTTGCAAATGATCCTCAAATTTTGGTTTTAATGCAATAGCACCCTCCAAATTTATTAAAATGTGTTTTAACCCTTTTATATTTTGATTTTCGTGTGTTTTTATTAAACTAAAACATTAAATATTATTTATCCTACTAATTTATCAAAGTTTAGCACATTTGTTTGCAGCCTAACTTTGCTAACTCTACTCATCACAAAATATTCGCATAATTAGATTGTTTATTTCATCTCTCTAATTTCTCTTTAAATCATTTCTTTCAATGTTAAAAAACCATTCTATACAAACATAACCCTCTACATATTCATATCAAGCATAATTTATTTATAATACCTGCAATGGGCCTTTACATTTACGGATGTATAGGAGCAACATTTGTCGAATAAGATGATTAAAAAAATGAATAAATGAGTAAATAAGGCAATGAGATGAAAAATATATTACAAGAAGCCTAGCTAATATGAATCTTTTTTGGGTCAAAAGTTTAATATCAATTGTCTTACTTATTGGAATGGAATCTGTCACATCGGGGTTTTGAAGAAGACATGAACTACAATAGCAAAATTTTTTAAAGTAATTTACATGTGTCAATCTCTCTGGAAGAAGCAGTTACCACGGATTCAATTATTTTTAAAGTAATCTTTGTTTAATCCTCCAAGTATGTGATTATAAAAAGATTGTTTTATTGATAGTAATAAGTGACTACACCATCTGATCTGATTTGATCGTGATGAGTGTCATAAAGTCAGTGCATTGGAATTTGCATTTCCACCTAATCATTAAAAGTAATGCATTGCAGTCGCACCTCCTACCAATAGCAAATTAGCAATAAAAAAAAAAAAAGAAACTCATGTTTATATCTTCATCATGCGATTATTATTAGAATTAAACATGGGAATGTATGTAAATTTTTATAAAAATAATAATTAATATTTAAAATTTAGTTTAAAATAATTTGTATTGGATAAATTTTATTGATATTTTTATATTTAAAATTTGATTGATAATTTTTGTTCATAAGCAAAGTTTTTTATTAACTTTTTTATACTTGAAGTAAGTGAAATGAATATAAAAAAATTCTATGAAAAATTTGTTTAAAATACTAAAATTATCAAAACTTTGTTTAGGTACTAAATTTTAAACCTAAATTTTAGATACCTAATTATTCTTTTTACAAAAATTCAATTATTATTATTATTATTATATTATTATTATTATTATTATTATTTCAAGCGTACCATTAGAATGGAATATGATAAAAAAAAAAATACAAAATTCATATAGAGGATAACTTTAACATTGAAGATTATTTTGATAGGTAAAGTATGATGAATATTAAGGAGTATCATTATTCACATAAAAAATATATTATTAAAAAAGAAAAAAGTATTTAAATAGCATACTTTTATATATTATAATGATTGAATGAACATAATTAATGATCTTGTAATCCAATATTATCAGCATAAAATGTAAATTTAAGTGGTATAATCAAAGGATAAGCTTTGCTAACAATATCCGCAGCATATCAAGAATATTGCTATTCACATATTATGATTGCATTAGCTCTCTATCATATGTAGATGGTTCTCTATTTATTTGCATCTATAGTTAGACTAGGACTAGGCATATGTGCTTTGTATGCACCATATTATAATTAATACGCTCTTTATGGAGATTATATAATATAAACTTTATTTATTTTATATAATTTAAAATATACATCCTTTATATCATATCACACATGATCATGTGATAATTTTCTAGTAATATATGAAACTCAGTGATTTGAATTATGACTCTAATCAAATGAAGTTTCTTGTTGGTTGTATATAATGGAAAATTTGTCGTTATGGTCATAATTTTCTAGCTGAACCACCTAATATTCTGTCTCTGTCTCTATTCTTAAATTGAAGTTACTAAGTTTGAAGGGTCAAGACTTCCATCTCATTCACCGAATAACCTAAAATTCTTACCTTGTAAAGAACAAAAACTTACGATGCTCGGAAAAAGGTCAGCCACATAATGACTAGATTTGAAAATTGGGGACTATTGGATTATATACATCGAACCCAGCAAGGATTTCAATTTGTCAAAGTAATTATAGGACTTTACCCAAAAAAAGAAAAAAAGTAATTATGGGAGGAAACAACCAGGAAGTGGAATCAAATACTATATTGCCAACAAAAAGGAAGGATCATATGATACTGTTGAAGTTGAAAAACTACAGCAGAATCGTTCTTCTCAATCGTACGGATGGTAGAAATAGGTGGAAGTAAGATACAAAGTTTAGTTTTTAATAATTTAAATGAGAAATGAATATATGTACATTAAAAGAAATAGATGAAGATGTTTGTATTTTGGAAATTATATCTTTTTCGCACATAAATAAGTGAAAATGAATTAAGTACGAGATAGAATAACTAAAACATTTCTTTACAATAATCTTTGAAAAAAAAAAAAAAAGTAAAAGCAAGTAAGATAGGATGAATTTTTTTTCACGTAGCCACTTTATTTTTTATTTGTAATATCATTTAGATGGGAAAATATGATTGTTTCTGAACACAGTGTTGCACAGTTTGCCGTTTTTTTTTTTTTTTTTTTTTTTGGGTGGGGCGGGGGCGGGGTTGTGTGTGTGTGTTGTAGGTAAACACTTCTAATAAAATAAATATATATACACACGCTTATCTATGTATAGTTGTGTATATATATGTGTGAGCAAAAAACTACAACGAAAATAAATAGAATTTCCGAATAAATATTACGGATATTTATTAAACATCTCTTAATAGGGGAAATAAGAAAGCTTCGATGACTTCTAAGTTCTAATAAAATGTATATGGAAAAATTAAATGACATCTAAAACTTGCCATCTGAATGTGCACTAAACTTAAACCCATTATAAACACCGTATAGTAGAAGACCTAAAGCCTTGGCAAGGAGACGGGCCGGAGTCTGATAAAGTACTTGACCCGAATCGTCATTAATAGGTTGACCAGTCGATTCGATCTAGTCATATAGGTCATGATCCATCATCTAACCTAACAAGTAGTTGGGTCACTAACAAACTAGTCTCCAAACCCGTTAATCAGGCGGGTTGGCCTGAGTTGATCCATTAAAAAAAAGAAGAAAAATAAATAAATGATAGCAAAAGTTTATTACTATTCACAGCATTCAATGAGTTGTTATTTGTTAACGACACAAATAATTATATATGGTTAAAAAGGATGTGTGACTCCATCTATATTGACTTACAACTAGACGAATTTATTGATTCTTAATAATGTTAGACTTATTTTTATCTTTGTTTGTGTTTTGAGTGTGTTCAAGTTTGGCATTGCTAACTTTACAAGTAGACTTGGACGTACTTGTGTATGAATAAATCCACATCTTCAATAATTCTTTTAATAATGGGCTAAAGACTACTAATCTTGGGCCTAATTTTATTTTAAGCTAAAAATATGTGTAATTTATTTTTAAATTTATTATATTAATGTATATTTATTTTACTTTTTTTATTATTTAAATCTTATAAAAATAATTAATGTAATTATTTTTAAATTATTTTATTTAAAAAATTATTTACCGGCCCCACCTATGGACCCATGACTTGGGCTTATCCGGGTCGGTTTTGGGTTGGTATGGCATGTCGATGTCTACCCTCTCTTACATTTTGCTTCAGCTTCAGACCACAACTAAAATTATCTGACTTGTTTATTCCAATACTCATGAAATTTTTTTAACATTTTTTGAATAAAATATTATTGTAGCGGGATGAGTTTAATTATAGTGGCCATGTGCATAAAGTATAGGTCTTACACTACACATGACTTCAAAAAAATGACGTAGAAGCAAAGAGAAAAGAAGAAACTTGACTGTACACATGACAAATAGAGGGGCTGTACAGCATTAGCTTCACGGTTTTTGAAAAGAGGCGAGGCATTCTTTGTTATGAGTTTATGCGAATTTTATTTTTTGTGAGTTAATTGGATCTTTTGAGACTTCAAACTAGCAGCATGACAACATTTCTCTTAATGCTTTAATTTTTGTTAATTGAGGGAAGCTCTAGAGTATTTATAAAGTTTAGTCATTGACAACATTTGCTAGGTTGTATGAACTATCAATGACTAAGATAAGTTATATTGGAATCGAATCCTTCCATGGACTCCTACTGAGTCCAAGAGCTTTTTCAAGCACATGAGCTTTCTTTTGGTAAAACAGAAAAAGGAAAATGGATGAACTTTCTTGAGAATGGTTGAAACTAGATGAATTGATGTAATAATCCTTATTCCAAACCTTTGTCAACAAATCTCACTTAAGTCATCTTAAAATGGAATGCAGACATTTAGATATGCCACATAACCCAAGAAGTTAGATCCAAATATTTTAATATAATTAATTTGACATTATGCAATGATCATTATCGTTTTCTTAACAGAAAATTGTATATTGATATCTATTTTTCTCATGATAAAATTATTTTTTCCCGCCAAAATGATAAAATTGGTTCAGCTAACGTGTTTTAACATGTAGTTTCTTTTCTCAATAATTTGTGCAATTTTTGCAATTTTTTTCCAATAATTGTCCAATTGTTTCTCATCATATCTGACATTTTATTTTTGCAAGAAGATTCACGTTGTGTGAATCGCCATCTATTTAATCCAGATGATTATGATACTAAATCGCGAGGATAACAGATTAGAGTGGGCAATCAGCCGACCTGGAGTCTTAACAAATTGATTTAGTGGCTTTGGCCCAACCTAATTTGTAGAGAACTTTTAAATTAAAGCATGCATCAGTAGCTGGCCCAAAAGAGTGCAACAATGGGCCTGCTAAAGGAAGTTCCGAGTTTCACCTTGTCATCTTATCTTTATCTTCTTCTTTTTTTTTCTTTTTTTTCCCTTCATGTTCAAGCGTAATTTTTTTTTTCAATTATTAAGTTATAAACCAGGTTTTATTGTATAATAAAAAATTCTCATTCTTCCTTGGTTTAGTAAATCGAGTCTTATACCATTTTAAAATGGTATTTAAGTTCTAAATATTTTTAAAAGATACCACTTGAGTCTTAAAATTCTTTGTCAAACAATATCATATAATTACCGGATCTATTTATTTGACACTCTTTTTTTTATAACATTTAGGATTTAAGTAGATATTTAAAATGTTCAATCTTAATCAATAAAAATCCACAAAAGTTATTATGAAAATAAAAAGGACGATTGCATAAGATAATAACTAATAAGTGCTTGGATGGTAATTGACTATTTTATAATTTATAGGAATTAATCCTATATGAGATATTTCTTTTGTATTTTCTTTAGATTATTGAAACTATTTAACCTCTTAAATCTCACCAATTCTTATAGATTATTTATTGTGATGAACCAGTTATTAGATTTCATAAGTAAAAGTAATTTCTAACAAATTTCCATAGTTGTTTTAGAAATTATGAATAAGATCAATTGTTAATTTATCTTAAAAACACACAAAAAAAATTATTGCATTCCATCCTGGGTTCCATTTGTTGTTCATTTTGATGATTTGACTCTTTCAATTTGCACATATAATATAAGGATCTTAATGGTTTGTTCACTTCACTAAATGAATAAAGCTCTAATGAAATTCTATTATCGAGGAATGTGAATAGAGTTGTAATAAGATTTTTCTTTGTTAATTTTTATTTAAATGGGATATTTTGGAAAAAAAAAAGACAATTCAATATTGAATTGTCATTTGTACTTTTGAATAAAAAATAACTATTCAATATTTTTTATAATAGGATTCCTTATTATATTGCTATTATAGTATAATAAAATAATAGCTATTAATAAGGAACAAGATTGTAATGAAATTACAATTATAGTGAAGTGAAAGAATATTAAATGTTTAAAATAACATGTTTTAAAGGTATTATTTACTATTGTGTCCTTAATTTGAAAATCTAAAATGTAAAACATACATTTTTCTTAAGTACAAATTACTCATTAAATAGATCAAGAAAATCATTTTTTTCCCTAAAGAGTTAAAATCTTAGAAAATTCAACTCTAATGGCTCTAAGCACTTATATAAGATTATAAAGAGGTATATTTATAATTTACC
Source organism: Combretum micranthum (assembly GCA_024138025.1). Lineage (NCBI taxonomy): Eukaryota > Viridiplantae > Streptophyta > Magnoliopsida > Myrtales > Combretaceae > Combretum > Combretum micranthum. Next base: position 592,887 of record JAMXBD010000705.1, read on the forward strand.
TTTAACTATTCAAGAAGCTAGTACTTTACTTAAAACTACAACTTGTTGAATCAAACGGTTCAATTTTGGGTTTTGACGAGGAAACTTATTGCACAATTAGATAAGTTTTATAGAAAAGTTATGCTTAATTAGCAAAAAAATTTTGTGAAGCGATGTGTTAACTTGTGGAATGTATATGTGTTTGTGTTGGTGTGTCTTTATTATACTGTAGCTAGCATCTGAACATTAAAGTATGACATCTAGATGCAAGCATGGTCAGAAGAATTAATCATATGACTTGTAGATTTGCAGCTAGCATTTGAACATCAAGGGTCTCCAAAAAGTAACTATGTTTCACATGATTGAAATGCTTTTGATCATGTGCAAAATGCTGGGGTCCGGACACCACAACATGGTATCTAGATAGTACGTATGTTTTGTGCAAGCAAGGTGCAAACAATATGTTAGACATAAGATGACTGTATCAGATTGTCATATAGCAAATGAGTGGTGGTGGGGTATACAATAGAAAACTAGTTGTTGAAGCATTTAATGTAAGGGGAAATTTAGGAGGAAATAGGCAACAACCAAATTTCTTAAAAACTTTTTAAATAAAGGTTGGAGGACATATTTTAAGAATCTTGTTAAGTTAATTAAGTGGCATTTAAACTCTTTTATAATTCTTCTTGTTAATTTTGTCCTTGTACTTAAATTTGTTGTACTCTTGTGGTAGAAGTTGGGGAGCTCCTACCATCCCATCAACATTAATCTAACCGTTAAAATAAATAAGTAAATGAAATATTAACTATTTTAGTGATTTGATCACAGTTGGTATAGTGTGACCCATCAGATGGTGACGGGACCAATCTTGTCAAAATTAATGATGAGATCATAGAATTTTCTAAGAAGTTGAGTAGTGTTATTGAGTTTTTTTTTTTTCGACAATTTTCTTTTAAGGCATTACTTAAGTATTCATTGCATGATTTTATGAGAGTAAAAGTTATGTCTTACGTGTGTTTGCCATTTTGTGAGATAAGGCCCAACTTGAGAGATTTATTGCATGAGTTTTTGTGTAGCCCCTTAGAAGTAAATATTTGTGGTGGTAAATAAAGAGGTTTGTGAAATCCCTCATTAAAGGCATTTGGTGTCTATAGAAAGTAAGGGATGGTTTGAATTCCACATTATATTGAGTCTCAGTTTCTTTAAACCTATCTCCCCCCTTTGTCCCCTCTTGAGTTTAACTTAAGGTGTATTTTCAATTGGTATCAAAGTTGATCTCTATTTGTTTTCTTAATGGTGTATTAGAGTAAAGATCATGACATCAAATACACTAGGCTTCTTAAAAGAGCAAGCTATAAATAAGCTATCTTTTTTAACTGTAAATAATTATACTTATTAAAAATGTAAAATGAAAATCTTTTTGAAAGCTTAAGATATATTTTTATGAACTATCATTGAAAATGGTAATATTGTAATAGAAGATAAAGAATAAAGAAATTATACGGAGACAAAAAAAGAAAACAATTAAATGAAATTTCCATGAAGATTCTACATTATGGTTTAATGAAAATGATTTTAGTAGAAATTGTACTTGTGAAATTGCTAAACAAATATTTGATGAATTGTAAAGCACTTATGAAGAAATATCAATTATCAAGAGTGTAAAATAATAAAATAAGCTCACTTTGTGGAGAATTTGAAAATAATAAGATGAATCAAATGAGTTAATTGATGAAATGCAAGCTAGACTCATCAGTATCATAAATAAATTGACTATTATTGGCAAGAATTTTACTAATGTGAAAATCAATTTTCATAATTCTTAGCTTGTTACAAAGAGAATAGGTTACAGAGAGGATTGTCGCTAAGAAAGTGCATGACTTAAATAAATTATCAAAGGAGTAACTCATTGACAGTCTCAAAACTTATGAGATGATAAGAAGGTAAGGAGAAGAATCAATTAGGAAAACAATGGCTCTCAAAGCCTCATGCTATGTCTTAAGTGACAATAATGAAAGCAATGCAGACGATGATGAACGTTTAGATTAAATGGCCAAGAAGTTTACAAAATTCTTGAAATTCATCAAGAAGTTGAAACAGGAGAAAGAAGGAAGCACATCTAAGTCAAAGAAGAAAAAGAAGAAGGTGATCATGTGCTATAAATGCCATTAATCTAACCACAGACAACAATATTGCCCCAAGCTCATAAAGAATAATAAAAAGCCTAAGAAGGAGGCTTTAATTGCAACATCGAGCAATGGAGACTCAAGCGCTTTGGATGGTGATATGTGCTTCTATGGCTCAAGTTGATGTGATATGCTCCTTTTCTTCTAATATACATATAATGAATTGAGTAATATGTATGATAATCTAAGTAATAGACATCTTCCCGGGCCGGTTCAGGTCCTCTAAATAGGGACCTATAACCGCCCTACCTTATTGGCAGGGTGTAATAATCTAGATTTATACAACTTTAATATAATAATTATCAAGTGTATAATGTAAGAAAAGTAAAAAAAATCACTTCTAATTTTTCGCAATTTAAAAATGATAAAATATGAATAGTTTAATTGTGTTGAGTTAGAATTATTATCAATAAAATTTTAAAATACAATTTTCCGTAACTTTTCACAATTAATGATCAATAATAATTTAAGGAACTAATAAGGTAAATATTAGAGCTCTAGTAAATTTAAAGAAACCAAAAAACAATTGGTAATTGTAAACCTTAGAAAATATTCATAATTAGAAATCATAATTAGAAATAGTATAAATGTAGTATTTATATGTAATCATAAACCTAATAGGTGATAAATGAGCAATAGAATATGATTAGATAATTTGGACAATTAAATTATTAAATAGATTAAATTAAAATTTGAGATCTCGAACATTCCTATCAAATTATCTATTTGCTTTAAATACCTATTTCATGCATTTAACTATTCAATTTTATCAATCATCCATTTGAACTCCCTTTCTTTCAGTTATCAAATGAACCAAAATACTCAAGTCCAATTACCTAAATTTTTTAAAGACTCGATTTAGCTTCTTTAGTCTAAATTTCATTTCTTAAGTCTCCATAAAATTTGAATTGATTTGCTTGTTCGAAAATATCAGTTCTTAAACTTAAATCTAAACTAAATATCAAGTTTTTACAAATTAAATTTTTAATTTAGATTTTCAATCCAAGATTATTAATCTTATTTCTATATACTCTAAAATTTCTTTCTAATTGTTTTCAATACTTGATATAATTATCTGAAAGATTTAAACCGAATACTTTACTTATTAATATCCTTTAAATATCTCTTAAACCTTATATTTTCCCTTGATTTTTCATTTCTTCACCTACCTCCTTTCATCTCTTTCTTTTTCCCTTCTCTTCTTTCTTCTTCTTCTTCTTTTTCTTCCGCACTTTCTTTCTTTTTCTCCTTTCTTACCCCAAAAATCAATTCAAAATCTCAAATTCAAGGACATCATAAGAGAAATGAAGATTGAAAAGAAGATGGAAGTAGGAATTAAGCATGAAGAAGCTATATAACTCTAAGGAGTAGTAGTAGTGGAGTTTTGTTTGTTTAAATTTTACTAAAACAAGTTAGCTACTTTATCTACTATGATTATTGTGTGTGTATGTATTTGATGAATTAATGCTAATAAAAGTAGGGTCTAAGATAAAACTTGTAATATATGAACTTGTATATATATCAAAACCTAGGTGTTTATATATGTGTAGATTAGAGTAAAATGAGATGATTTAAAGATATATGATGTGGAAATTATGATAATAAGGATAAATAGTAAATAAACCCATATAAGATAAAACCTAGATATCTGCATATTTTGTAGGTTAAGTATTTGATGAAGTGTCCTTAAGGAATATGATATGGAAAAATGCATAGGAGTATTGTATGAACATGAAATAACTTTTTGATAATATTGAAGCATTTTGCTAAAGATATAATCAAATAATTAGATAGTAAGTTTAAAATAGGAATTTAGACAAAGGAAAAGGTAAAACTTGATTCCCTTACACATCACGAGCATGATACAGCCCATGATACAAGCAAAAATAAATTAAAGAGGCGATCATGGGTATGACTAAGGGTGATCTTTGATCAAATATAAAGGATGATTGTAGGAGTGATCAAACCGCGATCCAAGCCGCAGTTCATATCACGACTTAAATCACGACCGCGATGAGGGATGCTATCTCATTTGTTTTCTTCTATAATATGAGATGCCCTTGATCAAGGGCATGATGGTGCCCATAATGTTGATCACAGGGGTGATCCTTTATTTGGTACTATTCATAAAAAAAGGTATATAAGACAAAATAGATGAATAATAAATAGTAGATAAGATATGGTAGTATTTTATTATTATGAATGGATTATGTTAAGTTAAGTTAGAATGTGAAGCCATAGAGTGAATTAATAGGTTTAACAATTAAATTGATTTAACATGAAAATAAATTAATAGAATAGACTTAATAGCTACAAAGGACTTGAATTAGTTGATTCATCACACAATAAACTCCTAAATATGAAATTTACTTAATTAATAAATATAAATCCAACTTAACTTAATGGACTTAGTAAACTAAAATGAATTAGACTAAGTAATGTCTTATCGAATAACAATATTTTAATATAATAAGTAAGTATGACTTAGTAATGAGATTAAATGATTAATTCTATACAACTTGACTAAGTTAATTTATATTTATACTAAATATAACTTGAAATACAATAGACTTAACACCTAATTAAATTTAATATGGATGTTGAGTCTAAATTGAATTTAGTTAATAAACTTAAGTTCGACTTGGTTTGATGAACTCTAATGAGCTAAAATGAATAAGATTGATCAAGTCTAATCAACTTGATTAAGTTTGAGTTGAAGTAAACTTAACTTGTAAATAACTTAGAAATAATATGACTATAATAAGATAAAATTAGACCATAAATAAAAAAAGAAATCCATGTTTAAATTGGATAAAAGACATGTACTTAAATTAATAAAAGAGTTAAGAAGGTATCCAGGAATAGATTTACATGTTCTAGTTTATATATGAAAATTTGAGTTTTAGAAATACAACTCAAAATAATTTAGATGTTAGATGGAGTAGATAATACCTTAACTTTAAATCCAATAGTTAAACTCAAGATAATATGACTATATATACATAGATCAATATTGGTTTACTTAAAAGAATTAGAGTTTTGAGATTCTAATGTGATATAGCTCAAGTATTAAATATGACCTTAAAATAGGTAGATAAAAACTCAAGAATAAGTGAATATAAGTTTATATGTTTCAATATATATATACACACACAAATATAAGAAGAGTAAGATTCCTAAAACAAAATTTAAGTAAATTGAGTACATAATAAATATATAATTATTAATATATGTTTATTATCTTTATAGGGATTATAAAAGCAGTAAGATCATTCTAAGTATCATTCCAAGTTGAGCCTATATTGCTAATTCAATCCCAAAACCAAGGAGTTTCAAAAGATCATCTCAAGTGGACAATTGTGCTATGGTGAGAGAATTCTAATGATCTGCTATCTATTTGTGTTTACTATTGCTTGTTGTTATATTGATTGTATTACTTGTCTATTAAATTACTGGCTGTTGTGATTGCAGCCATTTGCATGATCACCTAAATAAACGAATAACTTTATATACCAAGCTATATTAATTGGATATGTTTGTTGCATGTGATTGATCACTCCTCTTTTTGTAGGAAATGTCCTAGATTTGTAACGGAAAGAAATTTCAAATTTGTCTCAATAGAAATACCATGTGGGTACTTCGGGTTGTTCTTTTATTCTTTGGAATTATTGAGTTTTACCAAAAGTTTATGAAATAAACGTGGGATATTTCTAAACATTGTGATAGTGAATGTTGCCTGAGTCGTGGTCTACCTATTAAAATCACCAATATCGAGCCGTGGTAGATGTTGCCTGAGTTGAGGTACTTGTGATACTGAAATATTTATTCACCTATGTTGAGTGAAAGTGGATGTTATTTGAGTTAGTGTCTACTTGGTAGATGTTACCTGAGTCAAGGTCTACCTTTTATATTCACTACGTGGGGCAAGGACGGATGCTACTTGAGTTAAGGTCCATCTTAAACGACTGAAGTGTAGATAGCACAAATCTACACTGTCGATAGCTTCAGGCACTCATAGATTTGATGCTTGTATTTATCACGTGTGCATTTATATTGTATGTAGATAGATTTGCATGAATGTTAATTTAATGTTTGATAACTTGTATGAATGGTAGTAGTAAAGAATGAACTCATTGGGTTGTAGTTTTAACTCATACCCCTTTAGTTTTGTGCAGGAATAACCCATGATAGGAATGGGTTATGAATGTGTGAGAGAGAGAGAGTTCTTCTTCAATGAAGTCCTTGAAGATAGGAAGACGAACTTAGAATGTAAATCAAATAATTAAAGTATAAGACATATGACTAAGATTGAGAAGAAACTCGTCACATAAAGGAAAAATCCGAGCCATATGAGCTTTTGGCTTTTTATATATTCTATTTTTCTACAAAAAGATTTAGGTAAATGAGACAACCTAGAATTCAACTTTCAATGTTAAATAATTGTTCCCGTAACCAAACTGATTCGAGTAATCATGTTATAAACAAAACATCGACTCGTTTAAAAAATATATTTATAAAAAGAAAAGGCTAAATGATCTATTTGGATGATTTTTATTTTTATTTTTTTAGTGGGGGACCCTTGTTGGACCTGCCAAGTCCTCGAAATAGACCCTAATTGGACTCACCAACTTAGCGATTCCTACCCGCCCAACTGTAGCCCTGACTTAGGGAGATGTCTACTATGTAATAAATTGTTTAGAATGTGCAAGGAAGATAGGTTGTTCAAGTCTATGATGAAAAGGGTAAAAGATAAACTAGATGAGTTTAAAAATAAATTTGATAAGCTTAAGGTTGAAACCGATAAACTATGTAAAGATAATGATATCTAACAATGTAGAATGAAAAGTTGATAAACATATATAATGATTCGTGCAATTTGAATGAAAAGTTGAAAATTGAAATTTATTTATTTTGAATTGAAAATAAGACTCTAAAAGAAGATCATAATGCCAAAATATATGATGATACTTGTTTAAAAGAGCCAGAAGAGCTAAACTTGTAAAATGCTACTAAAAACTAACTTAGATGATTAAAAGCAAATTATAGCTAAATTCACCTAAGGTGAAAAGAATTTGAACACACTTTCTGATAAATAAAAACTTGGCATAAACAAGTGTGAAATCAACTATAATGGAAACAATAAAAACAAGCACTCTAAGAATTACTTTGTGAAAGCAATTAGTAGAGCTTGCAATTACTGTGACAAAATTAGTCTTATTGCACATAAATGTGTAACAAGGAATGATAAATATTTGAATCATAAAAGCAAGTATGTTTAAGTGCCTAAGGGACAAGCTTTCGTGGCTACTAGCTCAAATGAATCCAATGCAAATGGGTACCAAATAAATAAGTTTTCTATTGTGTAAGTATCCTCAAGGAATTTCAAGTGTATCGAGTATGGTATATGTATTCTTATCTTGTTGGTATGCCTTATTGTGTATTTATAATGCTTTCATGATGTTTGTGTGTTCTTGAATTCTTATAAGCTTAAAATGAAGATTTTGTGTGATAAAATGAGATCTTGAATACTTAAAGTTGGATTTTCCTAGTGTTTGTGCCTAAATCATATTGTTCCATGCTAAATGGAGAATATAACTTGTTTAATTTGTCAAACATGCATGAGAGTGTTTCTACACAAGTTTGTGCATTTAAGAGTAAATATTATGGGGTAAATTCCACTAAAATGTCATAAATTTAGGGTAAATTTATTTGAGGTCACAACATTTCGAATAATTCATTTGAGGTTACAATATTTAGAAAAGTAAGTCAATTGATGTCATTATTGAGACGTGTCAACAGGAGAAAAATTTGACTAAAACTCAAAAAACCCACCACGTTGTGACACGTATTAATGGGAATCTCAATTAACCCACTTTCATAAACGTTGTGATATTAAATGAATCACTCACAATGTTGTGATCTTAAATAAACTTAACCCAAACATTGTGACCTTTCGATATAATTTACCTAATTTTTATGCTTTATTTGATCATTTTGTACACATATTTGCTCTACATTGGAGCAAAATGAATTTGATTTGGTTATATGTTCAAAATAGCAATATGAGCTTGCATGTAGTTTTTTATCATGAGGATACACATGATTTATTATGAGTTTATTTGATTAGTGAGTTGCTAGAATTGCCATGTAGTGTTTGGACGATATTTGCATTTCATATTGGTGTGTTGTGTCCTTTTGCATGATGTGAAAAGTGGAAGTCTTGTTACTTCGCTCATGAAATTGGATGTTTTTTTGAGTGAATGCAACTTGTGATGTGCAATGTGCATATGTGCGTACTTGTGTGGCATTATAGCATTTGTATTGGCTTTATAGCATTTGTATTGGCTTAAGCCAATACTTTGGTCAATTTTTTCACTCAACTTCCTCTCTCTTGACCTCCAGGAAACTCATCTTATGATTTTGAAAAGGCTAAAGGGGAATAAAGGTTAAACTTTCACAATTAACATAATTATGTGATGACTAGTTTATTAAGTATAACTTTATAGCCCTCTAATTAAGCATTAATTTGAAATTAAATTGCAAAATATATTTAAATTCAAATACTCAACTGATAGGGAGTGCCTAATTGAGAGGAAGTTGATTATGCAATGGTTGTTCTCATAACAAATAAGGAGATTGTTGAATCGAAAAGTTTATATTGGATTTTTCTAGGGAAATGCATCGTACAATTAGATAAGCCTTATAAAAAGGTTTCACAAATTGGGAAAAAAAATGTTTGTAACGTGATGTTTAATATATGCAATATATATGTGTTGTATTGGAATTTGTTTTATTGTTGCATGACCTTATTGCATTGCAACTAGCATTCAGATGTCAAAAACATGACATCCGGACGCTAACATGACTATAAGAACTAATCATGTGATTGTGGCTAGCATTTTGACACTAGGGGCTGGTGTTTGGACAACAATCATGTTTCACATATCTGCAAAGCTCTTTGGGTTCAAATGTCAGGGTACAATATCCAAACAATAAATATGTTTTGTGTAAGCAAGATGCAGATAATATGTTTGACACAAGAGGATGATATTAGATTTCTAAATGGTGTTTAGATGGTAATGGATGATATTCGTGTAAGACCTTAAAATTTCATTCGAGGTAATTATCGCTACGTATAATACTGCATGTATTATGCACTCAAGCTTCTTTGAATGATATGTTTATTGTGAACATTTGCTACTCAAATGTTAATTAATAAAATTGTTTATTTAGATTTATAAAACAGCTAGATTTAGCAGCGGTGAAATAAACCTTGTAAAAACATTTTATAATCCACTCTTGTAAGTAGATCAACATTTACAAACACCTAGGCATCACCAAACCCTTTTTAAAAGGAAATACAAATCTCAAAATATAAATCCAATTTTTAAAATAAAACATAAACGTAACAAAATACGTCCATGATCCTAACTCACTTCATTTCTCCCCTTAACCTCCAAGATTGCCCCAAACCCGAGAAAAACACCATCATCAACATCATTATCATCATCATCGTCATCAACAACTCATCAATAACAAAAACTTCATCATCATCATCCAAGCATCAATCATCCTCAACATAATTTGGAAAAGGAACAACAACAACAATAATAATAGGCCGAAACTCAGTACACAGTAACACAGACATACACAGAATGACACAGAGCTTAACTAGATGCAATGCAGCAACAACCAATTATTATCTTTTCATTAAAGTAAACAAATCAACATTGGGGCACTTAGACTCCGAAATAATCTCATGAGAAACCGGGGTCCTGAGTAATGACACGACGCTTAGGGGGTTGATGTAGGCTACTTAAGTACCTATATTTCCTAGATAATGTTATAAGAAAATAGATTCATTAGGATTCATAGTTGTTACATAACTCTACTTATCCCAGTCCATAACATCATCTAATTCAGTTGTCGGCATAAAACGTGAGTTAGATCATATTACTTCTTTCCAAGCCTAAGCAAATGTTACACCGATACCATTTATCCTATCAGCTGCTTGTTGAGCCACTTATGAAAGTCATTGCATCATGACAAGGATGACCTAAGCGTCTAAACTACTGTATCCCCTAGGGGCAAGGTTGCCTCTTCCCATACCAGATTTAATAATACAAGCACAAGCAGCACTCAATTAATTAGGCCATCTTTAAGTTTTAATCCATTTTAACATGTCTATCCTAGCATTCAACATGCAAATGACCGCGTACCTTTTATATCATTTCCAATTATACCACATGTGAATTCCACAGATGGTGTTCATTACTTGACAGAAGCTCAAATGAGCTTATTTCCTTTTTGAGAGGGAACCAACAATTCCTTTACAAAACAATTAAAGACCATTTAGTTTAATTAAACTTAGATTTACTAACTAAATTCAATTTATACATAAAAACTATACTCAATCTAGTTGGTTATTAAAACACTTATATCAAACTTTTATTAAAAACCTATTTGATCATATACTAAATAGGAACCCCGCAATGGCTACAAAGATTGCCCCATCAAAATACAAATAGTTCTCTTTTGTCTATCAAATTATTTCTTTTCTCTTAGTTTATAGTCTCTTATTACAAAAGCATCAGCATTCATTTCCTAAGTAAACACATATTTGAAACAATATATTCCCTATGTTATTTACGGTTTATTCCAACTCATTAACTTAAGCTAATTATTAACTCTTAACTCATTTTAACTTAATCGTAGCTAAATTGATTTAAGTTAATCATTTAATCTAATTACTAAGCTAAGATAATTAAACTTAATCAATCTAATCTGTTTCAGCTTACTAAAGTGTATTTAGTCAAGTTAGACTAAGATTGATTAACTAAGTTTATTTTATATCTAAGATTCATTTTAACTTAAGTCTATGTTAACTTGATCTTAGCCAAGTTGATTAAAATTAATCAATCTAATTCATTTTAGTTCATCCAAGTTCATTAAGCGAAGTTGAACTTAGATTATTAACTAGGTTCATTTTACATCTAACCTATATTTAATCAAATTACTTATTAAATCTTTAAATTCACTAAACTCATGCTTAATTACATCATTCAACAAACATAATACATTAACTATCATTTATCTATTTCATTTTAGCTCAAAAAGATGCATTTATACTTATGTACACACATTTAACTAGTAAAACAAGTTTTCAACTTTGTTTGGAAAATATAGTAGCTGGAATCAATCAAAATTTAAGTTTCGATACTTTTAGAATTTGCAAAAACTAAAAACATAAAAGTTTTATATCTCTTTTAAGCTTTCAATGGCATTTTTAATCACATTAATCCAAGTTCAATCTAAAATTTATAATTAAAATACGAAACAATGTTGTTGTAAGGGAAACCAAACGGGGCCATTCTAGGGGGTTTCAACGCAGGGTTTTACTTGAAAATGATTCGAAAGTGAAACATCCCTCCAAACAAGTCGTTTCAAAAGTCATTTTCTCCATACACTCCCTTAAATGGGGTTGTTTGGATACAAGGACTTTGAAAAAAAAAATGATCTGAAAGTGCAACGCCCCTCCAAATGGGCCATTTGACAGGATATACGGATCCTTGTGACTTCTTCTGTTTTCTTTCTTCTTTTTTAATACTTTTCACACATCCTACTTCAACTTGAACACCATGAAAGCAACATACAAACTCATTTTCATTACTTTTAACACTTCTATACTCATTCCAATTCGTCAAACATCTCCAAACCACTCAGTAAACCCTATCTCCATTCATGCATAAACATATCTAAGTTTTTAACATATATGTTTCCATATCTTCCATCTATCAACTTAATCACAAACTTCACATAATTCTAGTTCTAATTCATCACATATATGCATATACAACAATTAAAATAACATAAAACTATTATACTCAGCTTTTTGGCAAGTATATGCAACTAAATTCTCTTTTCTTGTTGTTGGAACTTCCTCTAACATCATTTCTACTTCCTATCTCATCTTCTAACTTTGACTCCTTGTTTAATCTTGTTGGGATTGAGATTTGAGAGTCGAAATTGAAAAAAGAAAAGAAAAGAAGAAGAAGAAGAGAAAAAGAAAAAATGAAGAAAAGAAAAGAGAGAGAGAGAGAGAGAGAAGATAAGGATTACGAAAAAAGAAAAGAAATTAAAGATATTTTCAAAATAGGGTATTGAGTTTTAAACCTTTTTTATAATTATTTTTAATATCAAAACTAATTAGAAAATAATTTGAGAACATACATATTAGAAATTTACAACTTGATGAAAAAACACAATTCAAAAGTTTAATTTAAGATATTTAATTTGGGTTTGGGTCTAAAATGATATTTTTAAGGAAGTAATTGATTCAAAAGTTAATAAGATTTTACAAAATGAAAGATAGCTAAAGTTTAATGGTTTAGGAGTTCGAAAAACATTTAAAATATTGTTTTGAGATTAATAAATTGAAATAGAAGAAAAATGAGTCTCAATGAAAGATTTGAAGAAAATGAAAAGTGTATTTCATAAAGAAAAGTCATTAAGACATATGGAGGATTTAGAAGAATATTTTAAATTTCAAATCTCAATTTAACCAATTTACTAATTTAATTATATCGAATTGTCTATTTCTTTCTTTATTGTCTACTTATTTTTATTTATTTAAACTATTTAACTATATTCAAAATTAACTATCTATTTTATTATTCAATTAAAAAATTTCTAAATTAACTAGATGAGAGTTTAGAGTATATCAGTTCGAGTGCTAGGCTTCAGAAAATTAGCCATTGAAATATTTAATACAAGGACATATACGGGAGAAAATGGACAACGACCAAATTTCTTCAAGGGCTTATAAATAAGGATTAGAGGATAGATTTTAAGAATTCAATTGAGCTCATTAAGTGGCCGTTGAACTCTTGTATCATATCCTTCTTAAATTTGTTCTTATACTTAAATTTACTTTATTTTTATGAGTGAAGAAGTGTCATTGTTCTTTTTGCAATTTTCTTGTATGGCATTACTCAAGTGTTTGCTGTGTGATTTTATGAGGGTAAAAGTTTTGCCTTACGTGTGTTTCATATTTTATGAGATAGTCACAATTATTTAGGAGCAAATATTTGTAGTTATCAATAAAGTGATTTGTGAAGTCCACCATTTGAGGCATTTGGTGTTTGGAGAGACTAAGAGATGTTTGAACTCCACATTATATTGACGCTCAATTTTTCTATTCCCATCTCTTTTATTTGTTGTACTTTATGGGCCCGTTTGGCTAGCTCTTTTGGTAGATACAGACATTTTTTTCAAACTTTTTTCTATTAAATATTTTATCGAGAAATAAGTACAGATAAAAAAATTTAGCAGTTCTTATGAAAAGATCAAATATGGATAAAATATAGATGCAAATTGGACATATTTACACACATCGTTTTGATACAGATACAAGTACAGATGAAAAACAGACTATCAAAACAAATCCAATTGTTGTTGATTTTTCTTGTGTAATTTGTGGAATGCATCATTTAGACATCAAAATTAAAAATATATATATAAGATTTGTTGTAAGATGTTATATTTTGATAATTACACCTTTGTATTGAAATTAATCAATCAAATGAGGGAGAGAAGAATGAAGACTCACAGAAAATGGTATGGATATTATTGGGATTTTTAAATGAAACATATGATAGAATTTTTCTTTTTTCTTTTTGAATTTTGTATTGTCCCTTACCTTTCTTTTATACAGTACTTGGATCCATGATAAAAAATAAATAAAGGATTAGAATTTTACTATAGTCTGAACCTGTAAAACACAGACAACTAAACTACTATTAAAGCGTAACTACAAAAGTTTGAGAATTTATTAACATTATGTTTGATTTACTAATGAAATAAAATTAGAAAAAATAGTAATTTCCTAATATTGTTTTGTTTTGTAATTAAGGCATTGTTTGAAGAATTATTAATATATGGGAGATGGTAATTTTTTGGCTAAAAAAAGGAAAATTCAATATTTCTTTCACATTATGTAAAATAAATATTACTTAAGATATATTTTTTTATGAAGTAAATAAAAAAAATCGATAGTAATAAAAGTAAGAATATGTTATGAATGAAAATATTGGAAGGAACACGGTTCATAGACACGCATGCACATCAAAGTACTTGGGTAAGTTTGTGCTGAAAGGAATGTATAACTTAGGCACACTTGTAAGATGCACAAAATGTAACGTGGACTCATGCATACAGAGCTAGTTCTGTAACATAGTTAGTGATGATTAGTAGGTTAGTCTAAGAATACAACAATAGTAATAGAATGCAGAGTTGCATATAAATGACAAATGAAGATTAGAAGTGGGAATCATTGAGTACACAAATACCAATTTTCTTTCTTCTCTATTTCTTTTATGAGCTCTTTTAGTAACTTGAAATAACAACACATTTTTCTTTCTTCCCTTGATAACTTCCATTCGTTCAATATCTTACAAGACAATAAAATCATATAATTAATACCATTGAAATATTGCACAATATTGCTATCAAAATATAGATTAGCACGAATATATAAAGTAAAATACCCTTGTAATAATAATAATAATAATAATAATAATAATAATAATAATAATAAAATAAAAGCAAAGGCAGGAAAGTAAATTTAAGAGTCTAAATGAGGGTAAAGATGTTAAGGAAATTCTATGGTCCCATCATTAATTTGATTGGACCGATCTTGTTACTATCCAACGTTTTACACTATACCTAATCGTGATCGAATTAATAAAATAGTTAATATTCCAATTACCATACTTACTTTAATAGTTAGCCGACCGACTGGACAGGATTATAGAAACTATGAAGATGTTAATCACTATGAGATTTATAAGTTATGTGGGTTCACCCTGCATATAAAATTCTCAGAAGAGTTACCGCCAAGAGAAATAACTACTCTTTCTCTTTCCTTCTCCTCTTTTGTGTTTTTCTTAGGGAACTTTCCCATTTCTTCAATGGGCTTTCAACCAGTGAAGATTTGTCAATAGGATTGCTACAGTAAGTGAAAATGCATTCTTTCCTAGTTTCACATTGTTTCCAACAATGTAACCAATTGTGTATCAAGTTATTGATTTTTTTTCTTTTGTGTTAATAGTGATCTTTTACAGGGATAACAAGTTTTGGAAAATTCGTAAGAAGTCTTAATAGGAAGAGATTTGCAAAGTGGGGAAGACATAAGCTTAACCAAATTGTAACAAGGTAATAAAATCATTAAACATAGGCTTTGATCTTTTGATTACAAGATTGATGGAAAAGGGTAATTGGGCATATGAAAAGGGGTGGGTTTTAGTTTAATTGAGTTTTGAATGTTTGGAATAAGGAAAAGATTGAATTTTTTGAAGTTTGTGCAAATTACCCTACATTTGTTTTTTACTTGACTTCCTACACAACTTATGTAGAATGTTGTGTACGATGCTATTTACCTTCTAACATGAATCAGCTTGTACATGACCTCCCTACATAGCTTGTATTGAAGGTTATGTACAATGATAAATGCTTTCATCCCTTTATCAGCTTTCTAATGACTTCCCTACACAACTTGTGTTCAAGGTCGTTTACAGTGAATTTTTTGCATAACCTTGTACACATCTTTTGTTGAAGCTTATGTACGACATGATTTTACTCAAACTTGATTTATTATTTTCAAAAACACTTGAAACATGCTCAACTTACTTCTTTTAAGACTTATTGATACTTTGAAAAACTCGAGATCTGGTTATTACTAAGTTAATTACTATTTTCCTTATATTATTACACATTAAACCTTTAATGTATGTATGTGTGTGTAAATATCTTCTGCAAGTATCCACATCAATGATAGAGTAAAAGTGCAGATCCTAGGGAATGTTATCCAAGAATGAGTTGAAAAATGTAAACGATCCTAAATGTTGTTATCTAGGTTACGTCTGTTAGATTAAGTTGAGTTAATGATCTAATACGTGTATGCTATGTTTATGCTTGCGCTTGTTTAAGCTAGAAATTTGAACCGGACTAATTAATTATCCAATTTAATAAGTTTGCTTGTTGCTTATACTTGACTGCTGGTAATAGGTGGAGAGTATCCATACTATTATCGTGGCATCTTGATTGTTCATGTGTGACAGTGGCCTAAGTGGAGTCGTGCATGGAAATGATCTGGGTAAATCTAGGTGTTTCGATTTTGAGAATATTGGGAAATACCCAATATTTAATTTTGGGATTCATGGATGTTAAGAAATACCCAACATCGTATATATGTATGTAAATATTTATGTGTGTTTTGGGATACTAAGTTATCCTTTTGTTGGATGCTAGGCTAAATGATACTAATTAAGGGTTTATTTGGATTGTTTAATTTTCATCTATATCTTACTTGAATATGATTTTCATTTGTATATTCTCTATATTTAATTTATTTAATCTATTTATGAGTAAATATGTATGATTTTAATCTGTATCCATTCCTAATAAATACCTATTTGAAAATGATAAAAATAAGATACTAAAGCAACCATTTAAGATAAAACAAATATACCTTAAATGGTTGCTTGCTGCATTTTATGATATTGGTGCATGTGGTCTTGTCACTGCTTATACACGTGCATATGCTTGTTGATTGTTTTATTGTTAGATGCAACTGGTTAGTGGGTTAAGAATAGTACTAGTATTGAAGTCTTCCTAGATGATAAATAGAAAACATGGGATGATTAATGAAAAATAAAAACTTAGTCGTGTGTAGTTGGATTGAATGATATTTTTGCTTCGAGTTGATAATGGAATAACTTGTAGTAATATTCTAAATAAATCATGTGTAGTTAGAAATTGTGATTGTAATATGTGTGTCATGTTGTACAATGTTTTTTGAGTTGGTTGAGTAAGTTGTGGGCTTTTGTATGAGACTGGATTTTTTTGGGTAAATCAATCAATTGGCCCATGAAAGCTAACAATTTGGTGCTTTCATTGAGTTCACCATTTTGGAAAAGTACAAGGAGTCAAGCAAGATTGCAAGATCATGAGGAAAGAAATAGTGCTAATATTGAACAGTTGTGAATTGAGATGCAAGATTTAAAGAAATTTATAAATGAAAGTGTAAAAGCAATACTTTTTAGTTAAATGCACTTTCTCCATCTCTAAATGGAAAGGATCATCTAGTAGGAATTAGAAGTGCACATGCATCATCTTCCACCCATAATGATTGTCAAGTAGATAATTTCATAATGAAGAATATCAAAATAAAATTGCCTAAATTTTGGAAAGGGGATCCCACTCAGTGGTTGTTTGAATCTAAGCAATTTTTTTATGTCCATAAACTACCAGTGGTGGAAAGATTGAATCTTGTATTATTTGCATTGGAAGAAAATGCATATGACTAATACCAGTAGATACATATGATCACATGCTTTGAAATTAAGAATTAGGATCAGTTTGCTCATCAGTTAAATTATGATTTAAGTTGTCTCGATATGCATATATTCAAGGAAAAAATCTTAATGGACTTAAATAGGAAGTGTTGATGAATACCAACATCAATTTGAGCATTTATCCAACAAAGTTAATAGACTATTAGAAAGTTTCTTGGAGAGCTATTTTATTTAAGGCTTGAAGCCTTCGATTTAGCAAGAGGTTCTTGCTTTTCAACCCACTAGCTTGTTATATGTAATAAGTCTTGCAGAATTGCAAGGATGTAAGTTTGATGCTATACAAGCATAATTTTCTCCTCATCATATAAATCTGGGTTCAATCATATCAATCAGACTTATAAGCATCTTGAGTATGGAGATAAAAAATTTAACCAACTCCTCATCTGAAATTTGAGTGGTCAGTGTTAATAAAACATTCCCAATTAAAAAATTGCTAGCTTCCGAATTGTCGGCATGAAGAGAGAAGGGAATGTGTTATAGTTGTGATGAGAAGTTTTACAAAAAATCATGTGAACAAATCTATCTTTTTGTTGATAATCGAGAATAAGGATGACAGGATTTTAGATTGTAACACAAATTTGGGAAGTAATGATGAGGAAATGAGTGGATCTATAGATCCCATGGATATTATAACTAGTTTTTATGCCATGTTTGGTGGTGCATCTCCTAAAACTTTTTAGATGGACGGAACGTTGCGGTCAACTCTCCTTTCTATTCTTATAGATTTTGGTAATATTCACAATTTTTTGCAAGGTCATATCTCAAGATAGTTGATAATACCAATTTTGGCTATTCCTAAATTTCAAGTGATGGTTGGTAATGGAGATTTCTTGGAATGTTCAAGGGTTTGCAAGAATATCAAACTCCTGCTTCAAAAAACAATATTTCACCATCGATTGCTATGCCATATCATTAAAAGGGGTAGAACTAATGTTAGGGCAGATTAGTTGACAATGTTAAGGTTGGTTATTATGGATTATCATACCTTAACCATGTCCTTTAAAATTAAAGAAAAAATGGTTAAACTTTAAGGTGAAATCCAGTTGATTAGAAGGAGTTTACAACTAGCACTCTTACACAAATTGGTTGCTTATTTCATGGCTTAGAAGAGTGGTTCCCTTATGAAATCCATCATCAATACAATTATTATAAGGCAAATGTCTGGAGGCCATTGCAACTCCTTCATAATTCCCATTAGAGATGTCTTAATTCTGCTCTTTATATGGTAGGCAACCTCTAACCATTTATGGTAAGATGATGCACAACACTAATATGCTAGCTACTGAGGATGAGGAGTTGAAATGTGAGGTAATCAACTAGCTTTTATAATGGAGTTACCTATCTTTCTTATGTTTTTTTTTAAGGGAAGCTTTGAACCAAATTATTTCACTTTTCACCTCGAGGACAAGGTGATTTTTCAATCATGGGAGAAAATTGTCATGAATGAAGATGTTGGAAGGAATAGAAATTCATAGACAAGTATGTCATGCCCCGAGGGGTACCCTAAACATGGCAATCCACCGTACACAATACTAAAGCCTAGGAATGACTACTTTAGTCATGCCAAGGCTTCCATATCATGTACAAGGCGTACATCACAACCAAAGGAACGCATCGGAGTAACGTAATTTATATTGATAATAAGTAAGTAATAAGTCAAAGAGAATACTTATCATAAAACATAAACATATTAAATTACAATTCTTAGGGGCATATCCCTCTATTGTATTCAAATAAGTATACATCTTAGAATCTCCCAAAACACTAACATAGAATACATTACATATAAAGAACTTTACAAAATAACTTCATCTCATGATTCCATTCCTTCATCGAAACTTAACATCCTTCCATGACTTCCTTAACGTAATGATCCTCAATTTAAGGCACAGGTATATCTGTTTTAGCAAGATCTATAGGGGTATAAGCTACAACTAACTTAGTGAGATATTCCTTTTTATTCGCACCATGTTTTCAAACAAGTTCATTTAAATTTTCACACATATGCTATGCATACAATGCAACAATCACGTAATTACACAAATATATATAGTTATCCAGAAACTATATATAGAACGGATTTACCCCTCCATATCGAAGGTTAGGGAATCGATGATGAAGATCCTCGATCTTCTACTGCTAGTCCCCAGGTTCCTATCCAAAGCGTTCGATTGACTCGGCTTCGAACTTAGAGTTGCATTCACTGGGCGATTTGGATTCTCTAGGAAGGAATATGGCTCGTGTCACAGCATGATAACAGCCAATCCAACTCTACGCGTATGAGTAGCAGCCTTTCGAAAGAGATGTGACTCGATGGATGGTATGTGTGAGCGTTTTATTTTTCTTAAGCCAAACTTTATTAATGTATATTAAGGGACGATTAATCAATTTAGTAAATAATAAGCAGTCATACAAGTAGGTAAACAAAAACACTTAAACAGGCAGTTTGAAGTTGCGATATTCTTAACTCTCATTTCACGCATAAACAAAGAACCACATATATACATATCCCCGAATTCCTATACATATCTATTTTTATCTTTTTTTAGTATGCTAATGCCACTACTTTATAAGCACAAGCAAGGTAATGAAATTAAGAGGAATAACTCACTCATCCATTTCGCGATCTTCTTAGTCGTAGTAATCCTCAGGAAGGGTAATCCCCTATCTTTAGTCACCTAGACAAAAGAAATACCCGAATGAGTATTTCATAGAAATCCTACTTAAACTTTCTATTCTATTTCACTATGTTCGTCAAATTCGTATGGAATGAAATTTCATTTTAAAATGGCCATAACTTGCTCATTTTAACTTGGAATTTCACATATAATATACCGTTTTCTACCTATTCGAAAAGATCTATCTATTTCTAAGGTTATCTTGTCATAAAAAGGTCATTTGGGTTCTGAAAACTTTGGGTAAAGATTTAAAATGAATATTTCTAGATTTTTGCAAAACCATTTTTTAACTCAACTTCATTCAAAAATCCTTTAGTGTAAAAAAAAAAAAAATATATATATAATATATATATAATGATAAATCCTTTGAGTATATAGATAAGCTCACTTGATATGCAATAATCCTAATGTAATGTCTCAATAATTAATTTCATAAAACAATTTATTTTGAGTTGTTAAAACTTTAACTTTAACAACTTCTTTTCAAGTATTTGAAGAAACTTTATATTTTTATAGATTATTATAAATGAGTATATTCTTATTTTATTTTCTTCATTCTTTTTCCAAAAACAAGTAAATTTTCCTTTAATCATTAGTCTTTCATAAATTTTACTTTTGGTGATAAAAAATCAAATTTATCAAAGTGTATTAAGTTGTTGAAAACCTTTTTTATAAACTTGTATTTAGAATGTTTTAGAAAATGATCTTGTCTTCTTATACTTATTATTTAAAATGTAAGTTTTTTTGTTTTCTAAAACTTGTTCTTTTATTTCATTTGAAAAGAATCCTCTTTATTGATAAAATCCTTTGTTTTAATCCTATCTATTTATATTCTTAAAAATAAGTTCTTCTTTAGAAACTTGAAAATCATTATTTCCTAAGTAGGTTTATAACTTTATGAGTTGATTTATCTTAACTTTGAAAACTAGTTTGTTTCTTGGTTTTGTCATGGAGTTGAAAAGAGTTTAATCTTTAAGCTTTTTGTGAGAACTTTGAAAACTAACAAATTATTTTACTAAAACTTAGATTGCCATAATATATAAAGAAAATATTTATTTCTTATGTTTCCTTAGTAAAACTATCTTTGTTATTTAAGAAAACTTTGAGAAAACTTGTATTACTCTATTTCTATGTTGTTTGATAATACTCTATTATTTTGTGACAAGTCACATAATCGAAAATCTAGTTTGAAGTTCCTTAGTAAAATTCTACTTTTAAATTAGCTGAGACAATATAATTATGTGGATGCAAGTGTTATAAGCATGTAAAATAATAAGAACATGAGAAAATACTAGAAACAAATAAAAATAAGCAAAATAATAAAAATATCAAGTATTGGGAACCTTAGCTTCATCAAGGTATCCCGGTCAAGTATTGGGAGCCTTAGCTTCATCAAGACATATTAGGACTAAGAATAGAATAGCCCCAAAAGAATAAAGAAAATAAATAAAAGTTATTTTGACTTGATATGGACAAGTCTAAGACTAGAGAGACTAGTCTTAAAGAAATAATATGAAATAAATAAATTGCAAAGTATGAAATTAAATAAATAACAAGTGAGCTTATATGCTCTAAAGATTATATATAAATACATAAATATGTTTAGTTAGATATGAATAATAAAATCAACACAACGACATAATAAAATAGAAAGTTCATGTGCAAGAACAAAACATGAACATGTTATTGCTTTTACTACTCATATGAGTTTCTAAACAACACCATAGTCATATTAAGTTACATGACATGGGTAAATAAATGGTAGGAAGAAGTTTACCTAAAGTGTTTATGTGGTATGAAGATGGTAGATGAAAGGGGTATTATGTGAGTAGTGATATGTGGTAGAAAGTTTATGTATAAGGAATGATTTTTGTGAAGAATTGGTTTAAGAGAGTTTTGGTAGAGAGAAATCTTGAAGAGAGGATTTATGGAGAATTTTGAAGAGTTTTGGTAGCGAAATGAATTGTGTGAAAGAATGAAGGAGGAATGCGGCATTTATAGAATTTTGGAGTGAAAATTAGATGTAAATAAATTAATTGAAAAAGAAAATAATTGGAGAGGGGAGAGAGAGGGGTAGAACGCAAGGCATAAAGGAGAGAGAAATTTGATAAAAAAATTAATTTTAGAAGAAAAGTGTGAAGAAGTTTAGTAATATATGGTGTAGAATTTTTATGAAAAAAGAAAATTATAAGAAATAGGTATGTATGTGTAAGAATAGGTAGTAAGAAAAAGTAGAGATAGAGGAATAGTAATGAATAGTAGAAAAGTACTATGAATAGTAAACTAGACAATTAAAATACCGGTAGTAATAAAAATACGCGTATAAATGCGATATCTGTAATTTTTAGCTACCAAAAAAATTCTAAAACTAATATTTTCGAAAACTTTATTTTTTTCATGAGTCTATTGGTATTAATGGAATATTTTTGCCATCCAGTGTACCAGGGCACGGTTTTTGAAAACCGATCCCGTTCGAATCCAAAAGACACTAGAAATTTGCGAATCTGATATTTTTAGGCTTCCCTATATTATTACGAACTATTATCAACAATTATTTTCATTTCGTTGTTTAGAGTTTAAGAGCACAGGGTTGCCGAATCTTAAACACAAGGGTTTATTGTAAGCTTTGTTGACTTTTAGGGTTTCGGTTTGACTTCCGGTTTTGTTGAGTTATTCGTAAGATATAATTTTGGAGCTTTTACTGTATTATATTTTTAGTTCGATAACTATGTTTTTTTTCATTTTATTTGCGATTATTTAATAGTTTTAGTTCTCGGGATCATTTAACCGAGTCTAGGGTTATGAGTTGACTCAGTTTGACTTTTGGTGAAAATTGAAATTTCTGATTCTAAAATTCATCGAATGATTTAAGATCTTAGCATTTCATTGTCAAGCGTTATTTGGATATATTGTCTTGATTTGCGTTTTAGGAATCAGATAGATGTGATTGGCGTACGGATGTTGATTCAATCGATAGTTGGATTTTATATTTTGTTTTGAGGGTTCTCATTTTCTCAAGACTAAGAATTCTCGTTTTTGATCTTATTTAGAATTAAGTTTTAACTTGGTTCGATTTTTAGGGTTTTGATTCTGGTGTTTGACTCTTAGAATTATTTTCTAAGAATTATGAAATTTTCAAGGGTTTACAAAGCATGCACCACCAAAGTACTTGAGTGATTACGAGCTAAAAGGAAAGTATGACTTGAGCAAACATGTGAGGTGCATGGAATGTAATGTAGACTCATGTAGACATGACCAGTTTGTAAAACAGTTTATGATGGTTAATCAGTAGTCTACGAATATAGTAATAATTATAGAATGCAAAGTTGTATATAAATGACAAACGAAGATTAGACATGGGAATCATCGAGTGCACATGAATCAATATTTTTTTTCTCCTTTTTCTTCCTAGAGCTCTTTTGGTAGCTTGAAATACCATCACATTTTTTCCTTCTTCCTTTCTTACTTTCCATTCATCAAATACCTCATAATATAGTAAAACCATATAATTGGTACCATTGATAATATTGCACAATATTACTATCAAAATATAGGAGAACGAATTAATAAAAATTCAATAATTTCTTAGTGGATTTGAGCAAGAAAATTATTAGCCTAGCTAAACCCTAATCTTTGATGTAGAATTGAAGAAGGGAGTGAGAAAAGAGAGAGGGGTACCTAATTCGTAGATGTAGGGATGCAATCAGGTTAGGTTTCAGACAGATCATATGAAATTAAAACTCGATGCACTACCCTATAGGGTTTTCATGCTATATCTAAATCCGCTGTATGGGGTTTACTTTAGAGCATGAAACATAAACTTATAATCCTATAACCCTATTTCTTTTCCAATCTATTTTTAAATTTTAATAATAAATTCAAGAGAAACAAATATTTCTAACACACATTTTGTAAATCCCATAATTTTTTTTGGAACTCTTAGGAAATAATCTTAGAGCCAATACCAAAATCCTAAAAATTGACGTAAGTTAATATCTAACTCTAAAAAATATCATATAAATTTCATAACCTTAAGAAAAAGAGAACCTTCGAAACAACATGGAAAATCCAATAATTGTTTGATTTAAAATCTAATACTAAACAATTCATCTATCAAATCTCTAACACATGGATCGAGAAAGTACGCCTAAGTACTATTTAATTATAAAATTATAAAACCTTCGACCATTCAGTGAACTTTAGAGTCAAAATTTAAAAATTAATACCAAAAGTCAAATCGAGTCAACATATAACTCAATAAGCCCTAGACTCGATTAGATAATCCCGAGAACTATAAAATATTAAATAAATCATAAAAATAAAAGTGAACTTAAACTTTGAACTGAAAATATAGTATAACCATAACCCCTAGATTTTCAATCTTATGAGTAAATCTTAAAGCCAAAATCGAAACCAAAACTTTAAAAGTCAACAGGTTAACATCAAGCCATAATAGGGCTAGATCTAGCAATCCCACGCTCGAAACCCTAAAATAATAAGAATAAGATAACCTTGGATTATAGACCAAAATAATGTGATACAACCTAAAAAATCAGATTCGTAAAAAAATTTTTATTTTTGGACTCGAATGGGATCAGTTTTCTAAATTAGGGTCCCAGTACGCAAAATGATAGAAATATTTCAACAATATATCTATACTTATAATCAGATAAGAAATCGTAATATATGACTTATAGAATTTTTTAGCTTCTAAAAATATTAGATATAGCCCTTTTACGCGTATTTTTATTACTATCGTTATTTTATTTGTCTAGTCTATTATTCAATTTACTATTTACTACTATTCATTATTATTCATCTATCTTTACTTTTTCTTACAACCTATCTCTTACAACGTACACAACTATCTCTTCCATTTACATTACCAATATTACTTTTCACTTAACTTTTCTTATACTTATTTTTCATTACTAAAATTAACTTTAATCACATTTTCTCTTCCCTCCTCACCATGGTTGGCCACTCCTTCTCTCTTATCTATCTACTTCCTTTTCTTTTTCATTTATTTGATTAACTCTAAAATTCCATCTCCAAACTCAATAAATACCCCTTTACTCCTTCTTATTTACACATTTCTCTCTTGACATAACCAAACTCTCACAAATTTTTTTCTCAAATCCTTTCTCCCTACTTTTCTTCAAACTGTGGCTCCTCTCCTTGTCTCTAGTGTCTTTCACAAAAACTTTTCTCTTCATTCATCTTCCAATACCCATCTTCAAGCTTTAGGTAAACACTAAACAATCCCTTTTATTCATGTTAACAAAACATGAATAAAATGTGTGCTATGATTTCTAAAACCCCAGGAGCACATGCTAGGGAAGAAATCAAAGAGACAACATCTTATTCATGTCTTGTTTAACTCCATGTTGAATTTATGTTTATACTATGTTATTGATACTAACATAGCTTTCTATATGATATTACCTATAAATATGTATATATATTTATAGAACCTAAAGCTCATTAATCTAATATTTTATTTATGCTCTTATTTCATTATTTTATTTATTTCATGCAAATAAATAAGACTAGTCAATTTCTAGTCTTAATTAGACTGTCCTAAATCAAGTCAAAACAAAAGAGACTTGTCCAAGATCTAAGTCATGGGAAGCCTTGAAAATTAATTTAAGTCTTCTATGATTTTCTTATTTATTTCCTTTACTTTATTTATGAGATTGGCTATATTCAAGTCTCAGGGAGCCTTGCTAAAGTCTAAGGCCCTCATAATTATGTTCTTAATATTTTCTTATTTTCTTTATGGGACTTATCCACCTCTAAGTCATAGGAAGCCTTAACATAAATATAAGATTTCCATGATTTTCTTTAATTTTTCTTTTTCTATTTTCATAGAACTTGTCTATTTCTAAGTTCTAGGAAGTCTTATTTTGTTCTTACATTTGCATATTTATGAATTCATAAATTTATATTTTTCTAAGACTCCTATAATTTTGTTCTTATATTTTTTCCTATTTTGTTCTTTTATTTCTTTACATGAATTTATGAATTATCTCTTAATGTAACTACTAAGTTTATTTTCATGTATGATCATATGATGATGTTGTTGTCTTAATAAAATTTTTAAATTGGTAATGTGGATCATTTTCTTTTATATAAAAATGGGGCTAGAACTCCTAAGAAAAATGATTTTCAACACCTAAAAAGAATTTTCATTAAGATATAGGATAATTATTCAAGCTACATTCTTTTGAAAATATTAAAATAAATTTATCATAAATTTTTAATGTTGATAATCCTTTATTATGCAAGTTTTTCTTAAAAAATCATTCATAAGGTATATGCCAATATTTTGATGAAGACTATGATTCAAAACAATTTTCCTAAAACAAACTTAAAAATCAACTCATTAGTTAAAATCCACCAAGAAATAAAATCGGTATAGAACTTAAGGAACTAAGTTTTAAGAAGTAAATTCATTTTCTTTTTATGAAGTTAAGAAATATAAATAATAATTATAATAATTAGACACCCATTTATAACAAACTAAAAATTTTTTGTTTTCTTTCAACAACCCCCTAAAGGTCCATGTGTTGAAACTTATTAATCGAGAAAGAGTTATTATAAAAATGTAGAAGAAGCCATACACTTAGTTTTTCTTATATGCTAAAACTTCAAACATTTTTAAGGTTATATAACTTAGAATGATTTTTCTTCACAATCACATAAATATTCATGTTTTGGAAAATAATTAGCTAAAAGAAGTTTAATATAAATAAAATATTCATGGACTCAAAATAAATATAAAATCATGATTTTCTTTAAATTAAGTTTCACAATTTCACAATCTAAGAACAAAGATTTTATTCAAGAATCAAACTTAGAAAAAATTTCAAGGGAAAAACACACTTAGGGTTTTATGCTACAAATAGTTAAAATCATGTCTTATAAAATAAATTGTTAAATAAATTTTTGGAACCAATATAAGACCTTTGAGATTTCAAAATATATATATTGAATTATGATTTTGTTGTTAAGTCACATGTTTACAAAATAGCAAATTTAATCATAAGTCAAAGAATAACCTTTCACAAAACTCAACCGTTCACAAGGATGGTTTATAGATTTTACTTTTAAGATAATATCACTAGGATCATGCATATAATATGAGTTATTATCAATAATAAATGATTTTCAAAAGTAGAAATATTTATATATTTGTTATAAAGTATCTAAGTAAAGTAATCCTTAGGAGAAATTGCAATTTAAGGGTTGGAACTTTAGGGTTAGATCTGTACTGACCCATTTTGAAACCCAAATGGCTTTAAATGTATAACCTTAGAAATACATAGATCTTTTCAAGTAGGTAAAAAAATGACTACTAATGTGTGAAATTCTAAGTTAAAATGAGTAAGTTATAGCCGTTTTAACTTAGAAATTTCTCTTAATCTAAATTTTGATGAAAATAACAAGGTAGAATTAGAATTTTAGTAGAACTTCTATGCAATACCTATTCCAAATATTTCTTTTGTTTAGGTGACGAAGAATACAAGACTTTCCTTCCTGAGGATTATTACGACTAAGTAGATTGCTATATGAATGAGTGAGTTTTCCCTCATGATTTCGTTATCTTGCTTATGCTTGTAAATAATTGCACTAGATTTATAAGAGAAAGATAAAATGGATATGAATGGGGTTATGAGCTTATATGTATATGCTTTTTATGAATATGTGACAAATGATGCTAAACATATTGAAACCAACAAATGATTGTTTAAGTGCATCATCAATATTATATGTTGCTTATGCATGTATGATGCCTGCTTGATTGCCTTTAGGTATACCTTAATTTTACTCGGCTTAGATATAAATTAAATGGATACGCATTACATCCATCAAGTTACATGTTGAAGGCCACTACTCCTACTCAAAGAATCGGGAGGCTAAAAGGCCAAGAGGACCCGCGACCATGCTCATTCTTAAGGAACTAAGGCATACCAAGGATACCTCCAATGACGAGCCGCGCTGATCGATCGCTATGAGCATTGGGTACGGGGACTAGCAGTAGAAGATTGTGTAAAACTTCAAATCATTCCCTAATCTTCGATACGGAGGGCTTAAATCTGTTTTGTGTATGATTTCCGAATACCCATATAGAATTGTTTGTATTATGTGATTGTTGCATAGCATGCATGGCATAGGCATGAAAATTAATAAACTTGTTTGAAATATGGTATGGATAAAGGGAATATCTCACTAAGCACGTTGTAAGCTTACACCCCCATATATTTTGTTGAAACAAGTATGCTTGGGACTTTATTCGAGGACGAGATATTAAGGAAATCATTGGTGGATTATTGAGCTTCTACGAAAGAAGTGGAAGCATTGAAGGAATTTTTTTTTTTTTTTGAAATTTCTTTATGAGTAATATATGTTATGTTAATATTTTGGAGATTACTAAGAGATGTATTTATATGAACTTGAAGACATTAGTGGGGGTATGCCCCTAAGAATTGTAATTGACCTTATTTATGATTTATGATAGGTATTTCTTTGCTTTGTTACTTAACTATTATCGAAGTAAATTGCACTACTCCAATGCGTTCCTTCTGATGTATTGTACATTTTGTGCATGATATGAAAGCTTTTGTGTGACCAAGAAGTCATTTATAGGCATTAATATTGTGTATGGTGGACTACCACGTTTAGGGTACCCTTGGTGGCATGACACATTTCATATACAAGCAACAATAAAAGATGTATGTGCAATTGATAGAATATGTGACAACATTTGGGATTCAATATTTAAACACATAAATATATTACTTTTGTCATCATGTCTTACATAAAAGACTTAGACAATGATATAACATCTGGAGAACATAGTTAAATTAAATTTCCAATGTGTTTGATTATTTGTATGCATTTTAATTTTAGAATATGAGATATGTATGGAGTGTGAATGAGATGAGACATGACAGAGGTGAGGGGTTAGGTTTTAGTGGCTTTAGTCTTTATGATTTTTTTTTTTAAATTTTACTATCGGGTCGGTCAAGTATTTATCGAGTATCTTATCAGATCTACACCCGACTCTATAACCTAAACCTACACATCCACATTCAACTTTTAAAACTCTATAGCGTTTTTAGCATATTGGATGTATAAGGAACCTTATAACTGCCCATCCGATCACAACCTTACGTGAATGTTTTAACCATAGTACAATAATACAACTTTTACTAAGTAGGGTTTGTGATTGTAATATGTGTTTTGTGTTGTATAATGTATTTTAAATTGGCCGAATAAGTCGTATGCCTTTGTGTCGGACTGGACTATTTTGGGTAAATAAATCATTGGACCATGGAAGCTGATTAACTGATAATTTTATTGATGTAAAACATCCTAAATATTTGTATCCAAGCTAATTGTGATGAGTTCCTCAAATGGTAACATTAAGGAAGAGCTCATTACTGTTTGTTTTGGCTTTTTTCCGGTAGATACAAACACTTTTTCAAACTTTTTTCTAACAAATTATTTATTAAGAAATAGATATAGATAAAAAAAAGTTGACAGTTCTCATCAAAAGATCCAATAGAATAAATTTAGATAAAATTTAGATACAAATCAGATATATTTACATATATCATTTTAAAAAAGATACAAATACAGATGAAAAACAGATAATCCAAACAGACCCTATATTGCAACAGATTGTTTTATGAACGAAGGATATCCTGAATTTATAATGACTATACTAGGCGCGAAATTTACCATCCAACTCCGAACACAAAAGTGCACCTATTTTCGTCTTATTTCCAACATCCATAACCCCTATCCATAGACAACCTTAAACCCCCTCTCTCTCTCCCTCTCCCTCTCCCTCCTCCTCCCTCCCTCTTCTCCTTCTATGGCTCTTCACTTCCCCTCTCTCCCTCACTTTCTCTCTACTCCTAAACCCAAAGCTCTCTTCCCTTCCAAAACCCATTTCTTCTCTCTAAAACCCCACATCCCTCTCCCTTCTAACACTCCCTCTTCCCTCCGCCTTCCTCCTCCTTCCGCCACCGGCAGATTCCCGGACCCTTCCTCCGAAGACCCACCAGAAGCCCCCGAAGACACCACGCACGGCGTATCCAAATTCGAACAAATCCACCGCCAAGCTTCACGCGCTCGCAAGCTCCAAGAAGAAGACTTTAAACGCAACCAAAGCACCTACCTTTCGGCAATAGCTGATGTCGAAGACGCACCGGATAACGAAACTGAAGAAAGGTTTAGCTCATATGGGGATGGTGATGATCTGTTTGGGGAGATTGACAAAGCCATAGCTCTTAAAAGGAAGGAGTTTGTTAGGCAAGGGCTGTTGAAACCAAATGCAAAGAAAGATAAAGTGAAAGAGAAAGAGGGAGTGGAAAATTTGGATCTTGATGAGTTGGAGGCTGAAGAAGTTGTTGATTTAGAGGAAATTGAAAAGCTTCAAGGGTTGAGAGTTGTTAATGGTGATGAGGAAGAGGATGAGGCGGGGGATGGGGAGGATGAGGAGGGTGATAAGGATGATGCAGGTTTCGATGATTCGAATGAGGTGAGTAAGAACAATGTTGGGTCTGATTTCGATTCTTCTTTTGATTTTGATTTTGATAGTTATGGTAAAAATAAGGCTAGGATAGTGGAACCTAAGTTTAGGATGACGTTAGGTGAGCTTTTAGATGAGAGTAAGATTGTTCCAATTTCGGTTTATGGGAACTTAGAGGTTGAGATAACTGGAATTCAGCATGATTCTCGGTTGGTCAGTTCGGGGGATTTGTTCGTGTGTTGTGTCGGGAGGAGGACCGACGGACATTTATATTTGAGTGAGGCAGATAAGAGAGGGGCAGTTGCAGTTGTTGCTAGCAGAGAGATTGATATACAGGAGACTTTGGCTTGTAAGGCATTAGTAATTGTAGAGGATACAAATGTCATGTTGGCTGCTTTAGCAGCTGCATTTTATAGGCATCCTTCTAGGAATATGGCAGTTATTGGGATAACAGGGACGAATGGGAAGACAACCACTGCATATTTAATTAAAGGGATGTATGAGGCCATGGGTTGAGGACGGGAATGTTGAGTACCGTTGCTTATTATATTCATGGGGATAATAAGTTGGAGTCTCCAAATACAACCGCTGATGCTGTCTTGGTCCAAAATTTGATGGCAAAGATGCTCCATAATGGAACTGAAGCGGTTGTTATGGAGGCTTCTTCACATGGATTGGCATTAGGGAGATGTGATGAGATTGATTTTGATATAGCAGTCTTCACAAACCTGACTCAGGACCATTTGGATTTTCATGGTACAGAGGAGGAATATAGGGATGCCAAGGCAAAGTTGTTTTCGAGGATGGTGGATCCAGAGCGGCATAGGAAAATCATCAACATTGATGATCCCAATGCGCCTTTCTTCCTTGCGCTAGGAAATCCGGATGTGCCTGTTGTGACGTTTGCAATGGAAAACAAGAACGCAGATGTTCATCCATTGAAATTTGAACTCTCCCTCTTTGAGACTCAGGTTTTGGTAAATACACCCAATGGTATATTAGAAATATCATCGGGCTTGCTTGGAAGGCATAATATCTACAACATTCTTGCTGCAGTCGCAGTTGGGATTGCAGTAGGAGCCCCTTTAGAAGACATTGTTAAGGGTATTGAAGAAGTGGATGCAGTTCCTGGGAGGTGTGAATTGATAGATGAGGAACAAGCATTTGGGGTGATAGTGGATTATGCTCATACACCTGATGCCCTTTCTAGGCTTCTCGATTCTGTGAGAGAGCTTGGGCCCAGGAGGATAATTACCGGTATGCTTTACAATTTATGTTACTTGCAGTCTGATTATTATTACTCTTCATTACTGCCCGGCTAGTCTTTGTTATTAATCAAAGTTCAGATTCTACAAACTCTAGTTTTGTCAGTTAACTTTTTCGTGGTTAGTTTACCAAAAATGCAAGAGAGAAAGTACAAACATTAGTCCATAACATTTTATTATTTTTTGGAAAATTCTAAGTTTCTGTCAATTGTTTCTTTTTGCGAGACCGATCCGTATGTTATTGAAACGACTTAGATTTATATCCAATTGTGATCGAATCGATGAAATAATTATCTATCAACTGTAATTTTTTTTTTTGATAGTCAGATGGTATGTTGAACGGTTCTGATCTCTGGACCATGTCTCCAATTTTCTGATTGAATACTCAATTTTTATTTTTTTCCATTTTAGTCTTGAACATCTTCAAAAGCTTACAAAGCAGGGTTTTTGTTCACAATGACAAATTTTTCATCCATATTTAACACATGGCAGTAGTTGATTATTCCAAATTATTAATATAAATAGATAACATAATTAAATGTATATAAATTAACAAAAACAATAAAATTCTAGAAAAATGAAAAAAAAAGGAAAAATTTTGAATAAAAAACACCCCTTCAAGTGAAGGCTGGATATGAATGTCGGACATTCCTTCCTTTTGTTTTGATCTGATCACAGAATGGAAAAGATGGACTTGATTATCTTGATTTGGATATACCCATCCGCCCATGTTTTAGAGGATGATGTGAAATCTTGAAACAAAAATGTAATCCATGCTCAAGAAGATTGCGAACAGAAAATGACGAAGAAAACAGAGTAAAATGATATATGAAGTGCTCTGTATATTTCACTAACTAAAACAAGAAGATAGTTCAAGAACTATATATACAGGAAACAAAACAAACTAACTAACTACAAACTGAGCTGGCTAAACAATTGACAGCTGGAAAATAAATAAATGAATATAAATACATATATTCACATCCCCCCTCAAGTTGGAGCTTCCTTTAAGCCCAACTTGGAACATAAGAACTGATGAGAAGAGGCACCAAGAGACTTGGTAAGGAGATCAGCCAATTGAAGACGAGAGGAACATGAACAATCTTGATAAATCCAGCCATAACCTGATCTCGAGTAAAATGAACATCAATAGAGATATGTTAGGTACGACTATGAAAACAAGGATTAGAAGCAATGAGCTGAGCGGACTTGTTATCACAACACAAGGTAATCGGCAAAGAAAAAGGAACTCCAAGATCAGTCAGAATGTAAGAAACCCACAATAATTCCTTGGTAGTAGTAGCTAAGCTGCGATATTCAGCTTCAGCAGAGGAGGTAGACACCGTCGGTTGCTTCTTCGTTTTCCATGAAATCAAAGAATTGCCAAGCATGATACAATAGCCACTAACAGATTTCCTATCAAGAGAACAAGCTCCCCAATCGGAATCAGAATATCCCAAAAGCTGAAGAGAGTTATCAACTGGATAATAAAGACCAAGAGAAACAGTCCCTTTGAGGTATCGTAAAAGATGAATAGCAGCATCGTAATGACAAACACGAGGAGAGGCCAAGAATTTACTTAGTTTATGTACAGCAAAACTAATATCCGGTCGAGTGATTGTCAAGTATAATAGCCGCCCTACTATTCTGCGATAAACAGAAGGATCTTCCAGCAATTCATCATCTTGATCTTCAAGGCGTAAGCGAGTAGGCAAAGGAAATGAAACAGGCTTAGAAGCAGTTAAGCCAACATCGGACAAGATATCGAGAATAAATTTCCGTTGATTCACAAGAGTACCATGATCAGTACGACACAACTCCAACCCCAGAAAAAAACGTGCTTCACCCAAATCTTTAATGGTGAAAGCATGATGGAGCTTAGACTTAAGCTCATTGATCATATCAATATTCGTGCCAGTGATCAAAAGATCATCAACATAAACAAGAGCAACTAAAAAACCATTAGCAGACCTTTGAGTGAAAAGAGAATAGTCACTCTTGGATTGAAGAAACTGATGAGCAAGCAAAAATTTGGAAATTTCAACATTCCATTGGCGAGAAGCTGTTTTAAACCATACAAGGAGCGCTTCAAACGACAAACTTGCGTTGAGGAAGCTTTGGAATAGCCTGGTGGTGGTTGCATATATATTTCTTCATCAATAAAACCATGGAGGAAAGCATTGTTGATATCCACTTGGCATAGAGGCCATTTATAAGCAGTAGCAACAGCAATCAAAATCCTAACAGTGCCAAGCTTAGCAACAGGGGAGAAAGTATCATGATAATCTACCCCTTCAACTTGTGTAAATCTTTCGCTACTAACCTTGCTTTGTATCTATCCACACTACCATCGGGTTTAAACTTGATTTTATAAACCCATTTGCAACCAATAGCCTTCTTATCACTAGGCAAAGTTGTTAATTCCCATGTATCATTCCGTTCCAAAGCTTCAAGTTCATTATTCATAGCCTCAACCCACTCTTGATGTTTCACTGCTTGTGAATAAAAACACGGTTCTTTTATTGCTAATACATTGGCCAAGGATCGGATATAACCATGTGGATAATGATGAAAAGTGGTAGAATCAAATAAAGGATATTGTGTGTGAGAAAGATGAGAGCAGTAGGTGTATGGGTAACAGCAGTATGCACATAATCATGTAACCATTGTGGTGCTTTATGAGTTCTAGCTGATTTCCTCAAATGTGGAACAGACTGAGAGATAGATGAAGGAACAATCTGAGGTAGCAATAGAATCAGGAGATGAAGAAGGAAAAGAATTGGTCATATCAGCATCCATATCAAAAGTAATGGAAGCATGAGGAAGAGCATTATCAGATGCATTAGTTAAGAAAGGAAACTTGTCCTCATAAAAAATGACATCTCTACTAAAAATAACTTTCTTGTTATCAATATCATACACTTTGTACCCTTTTTGGCCTTGAGGATAACCAAGAAAAATACAAGAAGTACCTTTTGGGTCAAATTTGTCTTTGTGAGGATAAGTATGAGCAATGTAACACAAACAGCCCATTGTTCGTAAATGTGTATAAGTTGGTTTATGACCAAACAACATCTCATAAGGAGTTTTGTTGTTTAAAACAGAAGAGGCATGCGATTAATGAGGTAAGTGGCTGTAAGAATACATTCACTCCAAAATTCCTTTGGAAGATTAGCTTGAATCCTTAAAGCTCGACTAGTGTCCAACAAATGTCTATGTTTGCGTTCAACCCTCCCATTTTGTTGAGGGGTATAAACCATAGTTCGCTGGTGAACAATTCCCAAACGATCAAGCAAGGACTTACAAGAGTTGGACATAAACTCTGACCCATTATCAGTCCGAACATGTTTAGGAGTAATAGAAAATTGATTTTGCACATAATGAAAGAATTTATCAAGTGTAGGAAAAACTTGAGACTTATCACTCAAAAGAAAAGTCCAAGTACAACGTGTGTAATCATCTAATATAGTAAGGAAATATGAAGCTCCTGTAATGGAACGCAAATGATATGGTCCCCAAAGATCTATGTGCAAAAGATGAAAAGCGTAGGAAGAATGATGATCACTGCGATTAAAAGACAAACGATGTAATTTTGCTTTATGACAAACAGCACAAAAGAAATTATTGAAATCCAAATGTTTACAAACATCTATGTGTTTCATATTTGACAAGGAAACATGACCAAGTCTAGAATGTATCAAATGAACCTGGTCAGAACAAGAAAACAAACTAAGATGTTGAGGATTTTCAGCTAGAACCGAAGAGCTCCCATTGGCGTCTGATTGCAAAACATAAAGACCATGATGTGTATAAGCTGAGGCGACAATTGAATTAATTGTCAGGTCCTGAAAAATACAATAGGAAGTATAGAAAGTGACAGTAAGTGGATTATCCGCAAGTAATTTACTTATGGACAAAAGGTTATGTGAAAAGGATGGAACAAGAAACACATCATGTAAAGTTAATTGTGCATTAAGCTGAATGGAACCAGCAGTATACACAGAAACAGTATGGCCATTTGGTAGCTTAATAGTAAGAGGTGTAGGTAAAGTATATGGATTGATTAATAAGGAAACAAAGGGAGTCATATGATCCGTGGCTCCTGTATCAACAATCCAAGAACAGTGATTAGACAACAAAGCATTAAAACAGGAAGATGATAGAGTACCTGCAAAATGGACAGCATTTGCCATAGCTCCATCTGAATTAGAAGTAACTTTCAGCATTTTCATCATCTCATTATACATGTCTTGCAATTTGCGAACATCAACTCCTTGATCATTACAATCAACATCCTGATCAAAAGGCGTCCGTAATCCTTGGTCTGATCTGTCAATAGCAACATTTGCAACAGCAGATCTGCCCTGTATTTTACGTTTACCCTTGTACCACTCCGGGTAACCTACTAATTGGAAACATTTCTCAATAGTATGTCCCTCAGTTCTACAATGCTTACAAAAGAGCTTAGCATTCATCGGTTTTCCTTTCCTTTTATCAAAGGAAGATCGAGAATCGACTGATTTATTCACAAAGAAAGCTGAAGTATCAGCATCTACATTCAAACTAGCAGACACTTGGCGTTGTTTTTCAACCTGCTGAACTAGATAAAAACACGATTTAAAGAAGGCATTGGTTCCATAGCCAATATCTGATTCCTAACTGGTTCAAAAACCTCATTTAAGCCCATCAGAAACTGCATGATCTTGTTCTGTGACTCATATTCAGCAAGACGATCCTTGAGATCACATGTACAAAGATTAATTCGACCACAAGAACATGTCGGTATGCCATTCAACATCTGCAATTCATCCCAACATTTCTTAAGCCTATTATAATAAGCGCCTACAACTTGATTTCCTTGTCTAATGTTACTTATTTCATGCTGTAACTGAAAGATAAGAGGCGCATTAGACTGACCATATTGTTCCGCAATTTCCTTCCAAAGATCAAAGGATGACGAAGTAAACAAGAAATTCTGTGCAAAATCACTAGTCATTGAATTCAAAATCCAACAACGCACCATATAATCACACCGAGTCCACTTCACAAAATCATTCGAATTCTCATTAGGTTTTGTTACACTTCCATCTATAAAACCTAATTTAAGTTTCGCTCCA
Organism: Combretum micranthum; assembly: GCA_024138025.1. Taxonomy (NCBI): domain Eukaryota; kingdom Viridiplantae; phylum Streptophyta; class Magnoliopsida; order Myrtales; family Combretaceae; genus Combretum; species Combretum micranthum. The sequence continues at coordinate 630,068 of JAMXBD010000705.1, forward strand.
AGTCCCATTCTGATGGATCTATTCCAAGCCAAGTAATTCGTGCCATTAAAGATAATATTCCCAATCGACATGCTCGGATTATCAGATCCACTAAGAACAAAGGATCAAACACATGCTGATCATTATTCAGATTCCTCATAAGTTCTAAATGTCCTTCCATGATAAACGTCAATCGTAGAAATTAATTGAGGACAGAAAGAAACGAATCTCGAAAGAAAATCAAGAGATACCTGAGAGCTCTGATACCATGTGAAATCTTGAAACAAAAATGTAATCCATGCTCAAGAAGATTGCGAACAGAAAATGACGAAGAAAACAGAGTAAAATGATATATGAAGTGCTCTGTATATTTCACTAACTAAAACAAGAAGATAGTTCAAGAACTATATATACAGGAAACAAAACAAACTAACTAACTACAAACTGAGCTGGCTAAACAATTGACAGCTGGAAAATAAATAAATGTAATATAAATACATATATTCACAGATGACATGTATATGCTTTCTCTTTGACACCAACTTTCACAACTTTTTCCTCCATTTTTCTTGTAATTTGGAATGAAAAAAAAAAAGAAAGTAAATTAAAGTGTTAATATCAAGGGTGTTTCTTCTTGCTTCTTCCTCTTTCTTTCTTTTTTGTTTTTTATTTTTAAAATTGTTTCTGTTATTATTGTCAATTTATGTGTATTTAATTAGATTATGTATTATGTTTGTTGACAAAAGTTTTAAATTGTGAATGTTGAAAAACGTTGGGAACTTGCATAGAAGAAAAAGTAAAGATTGAGAACTTTAATAGAAAAGTGATGAAACGTTGAGGGCTAAAAAGTGGACTTTTCCCGAGATCTAGTATTTGATTTTGGCTAGAATCAGTTTTAGCTCAATTATATTGTTTTGGGGCAAGTACACCTCATATAAAGTTTATACCAAAATTGAACCAAATTCTTTATGTTATAAGTGAGTCATTTATGTCCTCTGTGTTTATACCTTCTCAACAAATAAGTTTGTCCATCATTGTCTCCCTTCATGTTGCTGAAAACACTGATGTTACATGGCACCCAGAATTCTGACTCTGCGCGCTAACATAGTAGACAGCTGAGTTGTAAACTTGGAAAATTTTATCTAAAAATGTCAACTGACTATTAAACATTTGAGCATTTCTAAGTTCTATAAGTTGTATCCCATGAAACATGCTAAGTTGGTTTTTTTCCTGTGCTGCCTTAGTTTTTCCTAATATCATGAACAAAAACGTTCGTATAGGTGCATATATGCCGCAAAGTCATTATAAAGGACTTGAATAACTCATAAAATATGAAGAATCTGATTGAGTTTTGAAAGAAACATAGAAGAGGTCCAATGTACTTTTACTATATTGTTTATATATTTCTCTGTTTTATGTTGAATTCTCATGACAATCAGCATTTGTTTCTTAAAATTGTCTTCATATGACGTTTTGTTAGGAATTAAATGAAGCTGGTAAAAGCTTTCCTCTTCTTCTGGCTTTTCACTCTATTCTTGCTGTCAAGTGCTCCAAGATATATGGGTTTCAAATTATATATCAATCACATATTCTTGTATTCGGTACAGTTATTGGCTGCTGTGGTGAGAGTGATAGAGGGAAGAGGCCAATGATGACAAAGATTGCTTCTGACAAAAGTGAGGTGACAATGTTAACATCTGACAACCCGAAGGGTGAAGATCCATGTTCGTATACAGTACCATTTGCTTATGTGTACTTCTTCTACTAATTTCTTAGAAATGATGCTGAGCTGCTACTTGTCAACCAGTGGACATTCTCGATGATATGCTGGCTGGCGTAGGATGGACGATGCAGGATTACTTGAAATATGGTGAGAATGATTACTATCCTCCTCTACCAAATGGCCATAGGCTCTTCTTACATGACATTAGACGTGTAGCTGTCCGTGCTGCTGTTGCCATGGGAGAGGAGGGGGACATGGTTGTAAGTTCCTCAAACTCTTTGGCTGTCTACTGTCTTCCTAGTCACTCCAGTTGTGTCTGGAACTTTTTGCAGTTTTACAAATTCAATGTGGAAATCCAGAAGTACAAGCTGGCTGGAGATGGAATTCCCATATGATTCCTCTTATGTAAATGACTATTTGAGAGAATTGGACATGGATGACCTGCAAACTTATGCTAATATTTCACTGATATCTGAAGTCATTCTACCGTGTTTTGATCGTGTCCTCGTGGTAGGTGGTAGCTGGCAAAGGGCATGAAGCATACCAAATAGAAGGCGACAAGAAGGAATTCTTTGATGACAGGGAGGAATGTAGGGAAGCATTGCAGTATGTTGATGAGCTTCATCGAGCTGGAATAGACACGAGTGAATTCCCAGGTAAAATTATTTACTGTCATCTTCCATGAGTAAATTTCTATGTCATTTGCTAAATTCATTGTATGTTTCTTTTTAGTTTTCTTATTTTTTTATCTTACTATCACTATGATGCTCTTCCATATCTGGGTTTGACGTAAGACCTCAGTTGATTTTTGTGGCTTAGCCTGGGAGTGTGGTATGAACTCAACTTAATATGTTTACTACTTTTTCTTTGCAACTTAGGTTACCGGAAAGTCACTAGAATGTTTCTCAAAAGGTCGTGTAAAGATATCAAAGCCAGTCTTGTGCTGGAGGTTGATGGTGCTCAACATCTGAGATATTTTAGCAAAGGTCTAATGGGTGTTTTACAGAAACACAGAAGAGTCATTTGCTTTGCCTCTTTGGATCTGCCATTAGGGTCAAACTAAGAGCGAGGCTCCACGGTATAAGAATGCATTAGAGTGAAATTTTCTGCCGCACATCAAGTGAAAAATTGAAGGCTCCACCATCATCCACTTTGGCTGTCATCGATCAGGGTTTGTGCTGAGTTGGTTGTGTTGTAGTCCAACGAGCCAAAACAAAATTTTGCTATGTACAAATGCTCCGGCTATAAGGCAGATGTACAATATTACACTTTAAGGTGAATATCGTGTAAAATTTGCCGAATGAACTAAGGACATTCTTAAAAAATTTTAAGAATGAATTATGCAAATACCCTCTATATTTTTTAAAATTGCATGGATCCTCTACTCTTTAGAAAGTCTGCACTTAGACCTTGCAGGCAGTGTCCGTGCAAATTCACTTAAATAACAAGTTTAGATTTCAAGGAGTAGAGGTGTTGGCTTTTAAAAAAGGAACATGCACCTAAAATTTAATGATGATTAGTGGTTGGCGGAGGAGGGATTCAGGGTCACTTCGAAATGGTGGGCTGTAGCCCCCTAATCTTTGAGTGATCGGTGTGAAATTGGTAGAGAAGGAATTTCTTCCCACCCGACTCATTTTTGTATTATATTTGGTAGACAAAATATATTTTTAGTGCTTAGCGTTATATTGATTTTTATTTGAGTCTCAGTACAGAAATGGTGACTTGTATAAGATCTTCAGGATAGTAGAATATTCAGGGATGGGATATAAAATGAAATATAGGAGTGATGTATGTTGGCTGGTTGGGAAGATTTGATCCTTGTGACTTATCATGACATGGCAGATTGATGTAGAAGAGAGGTTGACGCTTCTGTTCATGTTTGGATGTGCGAGCATGTGTATCCATCGGGCATATTGGTTAGGATCTTACAAGTGCTAAGATGCTGTTACTTCTTTAAAAGAGAGTGCAGACTTTGTAGAATATGGATTAAGCAACGCTAAGCTTCTACTCTAGCTCTTTTTTCAATTTTTTTTTTCCCCTTAATAGGATGAGGGTTTTCAACCCGACCTTTCGCATGAGGGATAAGAAGAGATGTTATTAGAGTATAACATCATTGATTTTTTATTTAGCTTCTGAACTTTCTGATGTTTTTTTTTTTTTTTATTTTTCCAATTATCAGTTATTATTATTAATTTGTATGATTTAAATTCATTTAATATTTTATTTATTAAAATTAATAATTTGGATAAATTAGTTGTTATCACGTGTCTTTGGGTGGCATAGAAACTAACCATGTTAAAAAGCGTAAATGTTTGCAATAGTTGAGGATTTATATAGAAGAATTAAAAGGTTAAATAGGAAAAAAAAAGTGAAAGGTTAAGTATTAAAGTTTCCTATTCCCTTTTTAATACTTTTGTGCTAGTATAATTTTCTTTTATTATTTTCATGAGGGATATATAGATCAATGGGGATCTTTAAGCATGATTTAAAATTTAAAACTATTGTGTGTTGATTTTGAGTGTGATTATTCTATTCCCTCTCTATCGGTAAAAAGTTGCTATTTGAGTGTTTAGTTGCACTTTATACAGCAAATAGCCTATTTGCTAGACCTATGTTTATGAGTCATAAACGTAATAAATATTTTTCTTTTATAACTGAGATAATACGTATTTTACTTAACTAAACATTATAATAGTTACATACCTTTATTGTACTTTAATTGAGTTACAATGAAGTAAAAGGGTTGTTAAGGACTGCATACTTTTTTTTTTTTAAAGTAAATAGGACAAGATGGAAAGAAAATAGTTACATACCTTTATTGTATTTTAATTGAATTATAATGAAGTAAAAGGGAGAATGTTTATAATTTATCTTAAAAGTTGTAGTAGTATAGGATAAATTGTCTAGCATCACCTTATAATTTTAAAATTTCTTTTTAAGTAGATTACACTGGAAGATCAAAACGTTTGAGGGTAAGTTCATTTGAAGTCAACGTTTCGAGTAGTTCATGAGAAGTTACAACATTTAGAGAAAGTTCATTTGAAGTCAACGTTTCGAGTAGTTCATGAGAAGTTACAACATTTAGAGAAGTGAGATAATGGAGGTCACCATTAATATGTCAATAGGAGAAATATTTAATTAAAACTTAGAAGATCTAACACGTTATGAGTTGTGACTTGTGTTAATAGTGATTTCAATTGACTCACTTATCTAAATATTGTGACTTCAAATAAACTATTCCAAACGTTATCATCTTAAATAAATTTATTCTAAAATGTTTTGATCTTTCGGTGTAATTTATTTATTTCTTCCTTCGACATTACATACAGTTAGATATTTCCTGCAAAAGCTATTTAAAAATTCGGAGGCAAAATGAGAAAGCATTAATTCAACGGCGAAGTAATAGGGTAGGCCATGATTTTGGATGGGACTTCAATTTAGCTACACGGTTTATGGCCCTCTCTTTGAATAATTGCATAGAATGGAATGATGCCACCCCACCATCGTTTGAATTAATACGCATGGAATCCGGACCATGTTCACATATTTTTGTCAATATATCCTACGATTTTGCAAATCATAAAGTCTACATCGGACAGCGAAAATGTACATACTATATTGGTATCTTACCACTATCTAATTTTGAATAAAACACATATCTAACAATTTAAAAAAAAAAAAAAAGACTACAACAAATACAACTTACACCAACATAACTACTGAAATACTAATTGTAAATTCATCTACCACATGTGATTTTGTTTTCTACAAAAAAAAAAAAAAATGCATGTATTAGATATAGACACTTTTATAGTTTTAATGGTACAAGTGACAATACGTAAATCCATATCATATCTGTGATTCATACGCAAGCATATTTATGTGAGCATATAAGAGTCGCATACTTTACATAGGAACTTATGTGTAAATACATAAAATCATGCCTAGCTGTGATTTTGTTGGTAATTTAATAATTATTTTGGTATAATTTGTATTTGTATAAATTTTTTTGCAAGTCAATAATAAGATGATTTTCCCATCTAATTTGTGATGCACATTTCCTTCTTATATATAGTGTTAAGTAAAACCATTGTTTTATATAGTATATAGCTTCAAAGGAAAAAAAAAATGCATATATAGAATTTTTTGTCAAGTTGGTGCCCTAATTTAAAATATATCAAAGGCTTGCAATAAAACTATTACCAAAATCCCTCTTTAAAATCACATCATGAAGATGCGTCTTGTGTTTATAGAAAACTAGCATGTTGAACATGCAAGTTTTGCTCAATCATAACTCGCGTGTTGAACATTCACTGAGAGAGAGAGATATATATATATATGGGAATGGAGTGGAAAAAGTGTCCATAGAAGAGAGAAGAAATGAGATAATTTGTGATTGTTAAATCTGAATCTGATATAGATATTTGAATTTTAAATTTAGGGCCTAGCGGCATGTGATTCCAATGAAATGCTGTTATAAAAGACGAACAATGGCAAGAGCAAAGAGATATTATGAAGCATACACAAGATTTATGTGGAAAACCCAAATCGGGAAAAACCATGGGCAGAGGCAAGAGAATTCATTATATGTCGATAATGGAGTACAAGAGAGAGAGAGAGTAACAAATTACAAATCAAAACTCTCTCATTTTCTCACTCTCATACAAACCCTAACAAAACACATATTTATATGTGTATACAACTAGCCGCAATAAATACCAAAATTATGACTCATAAATGTATAATGAATGAATAATAAATGTATAGTCAAATATTCATTCATTATACATTTGACTATGAAAAACGGCTATTGAAAACGGCTCATAAACTCCAACAAATGCTAATAACAATTATGACATTACACGTCCAACATGCAACTTCTTTGCAAATCTATTTAACACTAAAAGCAAAAAGGGCACGAAGGAAAGTAAATTAGATTAAATTCAAACCAATAACATATGTTAATGGGGATATAGGCATATGCATAGACGGTTAATTAAGAGGATACGACGCCGTTAAAGTGGTTATGATGCCTAGCAGCTAATTAAATGTTCAGATGGAGTGCTGTACCTATTGAACCAGCCACTTAGTCACGTAGGACAAGTATCAAGTTCAAGTACCTCAAAATGGAAAACTCGCATCCCAAAAAACGAAACGCTAATGTCTTGGTGAGTGACATGCCACTTGGCCCAATTAATGACAGATAACTGGGTAGCTGACAACTTTCATCAACTTTCATTCATAATTTATGGCAGTGTTGCAATTACAACACAGCTAAGGCAAACATTGTCACATTGTTGGCTCGTGAATGATCCTCATATGGTACTACTCCAAATGTAAAGTCTGATGGAAACGCGCTGCAAGTGGTCTAGGATGTCAGCATCAGCTAGCGTTTGGTTACAAGAATAAAAAAGTACGAGAAAACTATATATGATATATATAGTACCATATAAAAATTTTTGTATTATTAATTATTTGGTATATACAAGTAAGTTCAAGAATGATACAAAAAATTTTATGTTTTTGAAAAAAGGATTTGCCTCATCATCTATATAGTATTATATTTAATTAAAACTTTTAAGTACTTTTAAAGCTTATTGTTTATTACCAAAGCTCATTACAATAACCAAATAAAAGATTAGAATTTTGGTTTTTTGTGATTCCAAGAATCTATGTAAATCAAACTTCAGCTGTAGCTGATGTTGAAATGTGCATAAAAACCAGTTCCCTTAGCCAGCAATAAGGGTTATTATGGAATTCTTTGACCGGCGTTTCCAATTGTCGGTTAACCAGTTCGAGGAATTTTCAACCCCACCATATATGCAGTCCACGGTGTTAAGAGGGCAAAATTTCCCGCATAAGCTATTTTTCCTTTTTTCCATCATGCTTCGTTATATATACATGAATCTAATTTAATTACTAATTTTAATTTATCAAGATTTGAAATCAATATATGCCCACAAATATTATAAGTTATAATTATAGTTAATGTTGTTATAATTACGTAATCACGGGAGAAATATAGAAACTAACATGAATAGAACTTGAAACCATTAGCTCGAGTACAAATAGAATATATTAAGAAAATAATAAAGTAGAATCATCACAAATTAATCCATATGAAAGAAAAAATTTATTGAAATGGTCAAGATGATTATTTGACATGTTGGGAAGTGGCACTAAAAATTCATAGACAGATGATTATGTGAAATTGATGAGGGTTAATACACGTTGGGATGAAGGACCACTTGGGTAAGCTGGGATATGGAAGGCCATGGATATGATGCATGGGAAGACTGCTGTTATGCTTGGCCACTTATGAAAAACGCGAAGGCAGCCATAGATATGCGCTATGGATGCGCTCCAAGGAAGGCGCTGGTCTGACTAGCCAATAAAGGAAGAGGAGGCAGGTGGCCACGGATACGAGCCCCATGGATAAGGCAGCATCTAGACATGGATGGCACATTGAACTGGCTCAAAGCCGTTGATTCACGAGTCCATGAATATATGACCTGGAACAAACCCATGATTAAGGCAGTTCATGCAGTTGAACTAATAGGTAAAGGGCCGATTCATAGCCCTTTGACCTATAATACCATATATTTTTTTCCCTCAAAGCATCTCCCCTATTTGTTTTTGATCGAAAATTTATTGCATATAATGTTCATATGTGTATTACTCAATTATGTGAAGTTGTTGGTATTCATTTTTTGTTCTATATGGGGCCAAAAGGGAATAAAAAAAAAATAAAAACCAACCATTGTATCGTCATACAACAGATAGATGAAAAATTTAGATTACAAACTTAAGCAAAATAAGCTAACTTCAATAAAATAAGCATACTTGAACATGAAATCACACTTGACACCAAACACTTGGATAGAAAAGGCACACTAAAAAAAAAAAAATAAGACAACTTAATATGTTACAAACTAACCAATCTTGAGATCGAAAAGAAAAAAAGGCTGCTTGCGAAGTTCTCTTATACTCTCTAAGAATTTACATTAGACATCGGCACGGTTCGGGTCGATTCCGGACCCGAACCGGAACCGCCAGAGCCGGGGTGGTTCACGGTTCCAAGGAACCGTCGGTTATGGCTGTTCCGGTTCTGGTTCTGGTTCCACGTGAACCGTTTTTTTTTTTTGGAAAAAATGAATAAAACAATATAAAAGAAATTAATTAAAAGTCAGTTGAAGAATAAGAGGGATTGTGGTTGGTGGCACTTAAAAAGTGCCGCTAGTTAAATTAGTATGTAAATAAAATAAGAGATGGTAAAATTAGAGAAAAATAATTGAATAAAAAAGTTAATTTATAATTATAAAAAGAAGAAAAAAGACATTGTAAAGTGAAAAATGGCAAGCATTCTCTTTATAATAATAAATAAATATATTATATATCATAGATATGTTAATATCTTTTTTATTAATTTATGTTAATCTCTTCCTAAATAAAATTATATAGACCTTCGATTTTGAAAAAGTTTGCATTTACATTTTGAACATATGTGAACATTAATTTTTTGATACATTAATTGTACATGTGTATATTAAATTTGTCTTTAATAATATCATGTGTAGGTTTGTTTTTTTTCGTTTTTTTTTTAATTCAAATATTTGGCGGGTTAGAACCGCCGGTTCCGGGTTTGGAATAGTGGTTCCGGACTCGGTTGGAACTGTCGGTTCCGCCACACCTAACCGCTTGGACCCGCCAGTTTCGACGGGTCCTTGGATGGTTCGGAACCGTCACCGAGGGGCGGTTCCCAGATCAGGAACCGCAGGAACCGCAGGTGACGGTTCGGGGCGGTTCGCAGTGGTGATGTCTAATTTACATAATTAGTAAAATGATTAGAATGGTAAATGCACGATAGATGGTGAATCTGAGAACCAACAAAAACTCCAATTAGATACTTTGAGTGGTCATGAGCTTGTTTATAACTTAAAACCTTGAATAGAAATTTCTTATATGTTAAAAGATACAAAAACAAGATTTCATGACCTGAGTCAAAACTCAAGATATAATCATAAGTAGTCTTAGATTTCAATTGCATCAAAAAGTTAATAATTGATAGAGCTTATTGGTTATAAAAAGATAACTTAAAGATGAATTGCTAGGGTTATTATACGCAACGGGAACAAAAAATAGACTCATAACAACAAATCTAAAATTCAAATAAAGATTTGGATTACACCATTAGACTAGTTAGAGAATTATGATCCTATAGAGACTAAAACCCTAATTTAGCTTATAAGGCCCAAAAACCCTAATTGCGTAGGATAAAACTCTAAAAATACTCAATCGTATAAACTTTAAACTTAGGATTTGAACTTCAAGATAATAAAAGAATATTCTAGAAGCCGTAGATGAACCTTCGAAGATAAAAATCCTCTATAACTGACATAATTATATGCATATAGCCTAGTAAACTATGAGAAAACTTCGATATCTCTTTATATATGCTATTCCCTTAATTTCACATATGATAAATGGTGAAAATGAGGGCCATATGACTGGCCATGCATTTCCATACATTACAACCACCTTTTACATTACAATTAGAACAAGTTAACTCGTCTAAAGTTAACTTGAAAATGACATTTCAGATAATAACAATTCTCCAAATAACACAAGCTTTAAATGAAGGATGATGAATCAAGTTTTACTTGACGTAACCAGCACTTGCTTTCCAAAATTCATCAAAATTTCAAGGAACAATTTGCCATAAGAAATTACCCACATGATCACCATGAATTGCCATAGGATTTAACAAACTTAGACTAGTCAACAATTTTAACAAATCTTTTAAGTTGTGCTGTGTAGAAGCCCCTTCCGCCATTCTTTCATGAAGCAACAAACAAGACTTATAATTGACAAATAAATAAGGCAATTGTTCTCCTTAAAATTGGAAAAAAAAAATCAAACCGTAACCCACATCCTTCGTATGTATATAAGTCAAATTTAGTAGAACAAAAGAGCATTTTATCCTATCTTTTACCAAACCGTGAACTACGCTTACCAAAGGAAATTAGAACCCCACTTGTCTTCCTCTTTCCCAACTCTAAACCTCCAAGGGAAAATCTCCATTGGCTTAAGTAAACCAAGCTCCAAAGGTCAAATACTAAAGGTAAGTATTGTCTTGTTTAAAATAGTATAATCCTATAACTTTAATCACTCACAATCTTACTCCTTAACACTAGGTCAACTCACTCTAAGAGGGAGAGGTTTGCTACTTTGCTTCCATCCAAATAAGGTAATCTCTTCATTATTATAAAAGCCCATGTCACATATCATATTTATGTGTAGAAAACTAGGAAAGTGGATGGATTGAGATACCTATGAAGCCTTTTATGTTTGGTTCTACTAAAATTATGTAAACAACAACACTATATTCATGTAGTATTGCTTGATATCTACTCTACACTTGCTAAAAAAATCCTTTAGGATTGAGATCCGTGGAAAACTGGTTAGAAATCCTAGCTAACTACATCCTTAGGGTTTGGTCAATATGAGGAATAATACAAAACATGCATGTTCCGTGATAAAATTTTGCTCATACTAAAGAAAATGAACATAAAATGAGAGCTATGAGACAAATTCTAACTAATACAATCCCTATGACCCTTATGGCCATTTTGGCCCTATAGCTAAAAGAGCATGCTACACTATATAACAATGTAATATAGATACAATATAATATAGCTACATACATGAATATCAATACTAACCCTAGGCCTCGAACACTATATGTCATGGTTCTATGTGTGAATTTAGGAAGAAATTCATGTATAGTATGCAATTAATATCTATCTAGTTTCATAACACATAAGCCATAAAAATAAAAGTGCAAATAAGAGAATAGACAAACTATAACAACCCTAAGAAGCAAACCCTACAGTCTTGACCATGCATGTGTATATAGTAACAACTTATGTTTAAAATGTACAATAGAACCTATATGAACTCACAAACATATTAGAAAGTGAATGAGAAATTACATTTGAGGATGTGACCTATAAAATAAAAAATTTCAATCTACATAAATAGATAAGGTGACAAACAAGTAAACAATTAATTAGAAATTTCACTACAACACAGGCACTAAAGAATGTGAATTGTAGCTGAATCTAAAGCTTAGGATAGAAAATCACCCTAAATATAAATATAAACATAAATTAGGATCAAGAGAAACAAGATGAAAATAAATAATAAATAGTAAATATCAACTATCCTAGCATTATCACACTAAAAGATCGGTGTAAATAACAAAAGCTTAATAATAAAATTATTAAACAAAACAAAACTTAGAAATAACCCACAATATCTATTGACATTAATAGAGACAATAAAACACAGAAATTGTATAAATGAAGTTATCCATCATGTAGTGAACTAAACAAGCTTTCCAACACCTATTTATATGTAAAAATCCGAGTTAAATTGAGTATAACAAGCTTAGTTGAAAATTACGCAATAAAAATTGACATTTGAAATCATTTAGATCACCTTTCATACGAAAAATTCATTTACTCGAACTTTGTAGTTATATTATAAAAACAAAAATATTTTAGGAACTTCAAAATGACTATTATAAGCACCTATTAAGAACTGTTTATATAGTTACTTATCTGATTGATGAATACTTTATTCATCTATTAGGTGATTTCGATTAGATAGTGGAATTTCTGGAAGATTATTACAATAAGCCAATACGAATAGTTGAGTGACTCATACTTATTACATTTTTTGTGCTTGTAGCTTAGCTACACTTTTAATAAAAAATTAATAATGAAAACGTTGTGAATGTGGGTTCAAGAATAGTGCATGTTGTGTGGTGTATATTTGTATTACTAAACCATATTAAAGAAAGTGATAATGAACTTCCTTGATGACTTGGTGAATTGCATGTCGATTGGTTGTGTAATGTATGATCACCTGAAATCTGATTAAAAACTACTAGTATCATAAATGAAAGGATCATGCATCACATAATTTGCACAAATTGTATAAAATAAGCATGATAGCCTGCTACATGTTAGTATTTTGGTTCTCTGGTAATGCTTGGTTTTTCCTAAATGACATTTCCTAGTTCTATGCAAGATTATCTTTGCTTCTTCGGTTCCATGGGAACTAATTGGTGAATGAAGGATGCTGCCCATGGTATCGATTTGAAAGAACTATCACTTAGTGGAGTTTCTAAGGCATGAAACAAGAAATGAGTGTTAAAATACCATTAAGATAAAGAGATAAATAATGTGAGTATTGTTATCATTCCTGTATGCTTAGTTTCTCCTGAGCAGGTGGGTCATGAAGGGGTAGTCTTGGTGAGGTTCCTTTAACCGCGATGAGACAGCGTAAATCTCCATCCTATTTGGATTCCGGGTTATCTAAACTTGTAATTGAGCATATGATTGATTGTTACATAGCATATGATTGCTAAATAACTTGTTTGATATGTGATATGTTATGGTTATTCATTGAACCCATGGTTTATGTCACACCTCTATAGTTTTTTCAAGATGATCATTCGCCCATGGCTGGCATCATCTCGGAGTGTAGCATCGATAAGGTTCCTAAAGCTAGAAGGATTATGGGATAGACAGGCATTATTATCTAGTGATGTGTATTAGATATTGTTTTGAATATTAGTTTATGTTCTAAGAACTTCATATGTTAGATATGTTGGTTATAGTCTGTAGTATCATATTACTCAGATAGAGATTTAGTAAGTACTGTTTATGGTGATGTATCTTATATGTATCCATCATTTTTATCAAGCAACCAAAAAGATCATGTTTTATTGAATTATGTCATCTTCTAAGGTTTAACTAGTATTAACATACATGTGGGATCCTTTTTGATGTCATCTAGTCTTTCTAAATATATGTTTTAGATGTTAGATAGTATCATAATATACGGATTACTACCAAGGTACTCTTGGGATGTGACATCTTTGGTTTTTCACCTCTGTGCTACTCATCTCGAGCATGTTCTGAATAGAGCCACCTGGACCCACCAGAGGTGTTGAAGTCACCAAAGTACTTGTCCTCTTTGTTGTGTTGTAATGCAGTTTCTACAGGCGTTGCTTCGCTCTATTCCAATCATCGTTGTAGTTAAGAGATTCAATTGTGATTGTTGATATTCTTGATTTGCAGTTGTCTAAGATTTAACCAGTGGTACTAAATGCCTATCCAATTACCACATTTCATGTAGGAGCTGCCAAAACTTGTCTAGCCATGCGAAAGAGAATAGGAAATGTTTTGCTATGGCCCTGCCACCATTTAATGCTATTAAAATCACGTGCATCAATGTTGTTGCCAAAATTAAACACAATGCTTATGTAATTTGTGATTTCCTCCACGACGCTTAAAGCACTTGAACTTCTAGGCTTCTTAACCCATTGGTAGTATTCAGCTAGTCTGGGTGGTCCCTCCACTAATTGAGATGTTTGGCTAGTTGTGGTTGGTGTTGGACTTATGGGGATTTTCCCCCATATGTAAAAGAAAACTGAATGTATAAATCATTTAATACATTTTCTGCATCATGCACTATTTGCGCTAGAATAATACTATATCTATCTTGAGTATACGACAAATCATCAACAATAGAATAGCACAAATTAACATAATGTCTAAGGTCTTCAATTCGAATCATGGATCTAAGATCATGGCAACGTTGTAAATCATTGGAATTTTCCTATACTGTCAAGTCACTTTGAACACATATTGTTAATAGCACCTTGCAAAAAAGCATCACCCCTAACTCGATTCAATGTACCAATAATATTACATGCTTTCATGATGAATAAATACACGCTTAGTGTATGAACTCTTGAGAATGTTTTTATGTAATCATAAAAAACTTTTAGAACTTGAAGTAAATAACAACATAAGTCCCAATCATTTAGGTATGATAGCATGTCATGAAGGTGAGCTCGAGCAAAAATCGCTCAAAGGCTCCTTGTCGGGTATTGTACTTTGCAAAAGTTCGTAAGTAGAGTTTCATCTATATTGCACATCCTTCTTAAACTTACGCGATTTCACACCATTTTCAATGCAGAATCTACGCCATGCTTTATTCATTGTAGGGTGATAAGCTAAATACTGGACAACATCCCTTATTAGGTGGTACTTAATTTTCAAGGTTTCTAAACCATCCTTCATGCATAGATTCAATATGTGAATGCCCATCTAATGTGGAAAAAAGGTTTCACCTAGTGTACGTTGACATAACTATTTTAGTTTAGGTATACTTTTGTAGTTACCTATGGCATTGTCAAACCCTATCGATTTTTTTTTCATCAAACAAGATTCACGTAGGACTATAAGTATAGTTGAGTATATATTCTATGCAGTATTCTTACCATCTGTATATCTAAGTGCTAAAATATGCTTATACATTACCCACTTATTGCCTATCCAATGGCATGTAATGCCCGTGTAAGAATTCTCATTCCATCTGTTTGTCTGAATACCAAAGCATATAGAAACACAAGTATCAAGACTCTTAAACTTACATGTGAACTCTCACTTACCTTTATGGTACATGTCATTGCTGTATCGCTTCATCGTCCTTACGTTGTAAGGATGAGCCTAAGGGTTCAATGTTTCCTCATGATAATACCTAAGATTAGGATGTTGGCTAGTACCATATGACAAATGAAAACCATTTATCATTCTATTGAGACCATGCTTGTAATCCTCATCCTCGTATTAAAAATTTCTTATTTGTTTGATTGACCCAGAATGACCAATTTGTTGTTATGATGGCTGAAAACTGAATTCAGATGGGTGTTTTGACCTTTGTGTTAGGTGTAAGTTCCATGAGCAGTTAATGAAACAATAACTGCAGTATCCATAGGTCTTCCTATCCAGGCCTATAACTTTATGAAAATGTTTTGTAAAAATTTCAAACTTAAGCTGGTGGGAAGGCCTGCCTTGGTTACTGACTTGGCTATGAATATAAGCTTCATTAACCTCATTGTCTTCCTCCTAAACCTTAAGCGGTGCTAGTTCTTTCACTTCTGGATCCTCTGTCTCCGAGTTATTATAGGTTTCCTATATCAGAGTTTGTTGCTTATATTCAGACAAAGCAAGGGGGAAATGATTCAGAATTCATGTCTCCCGCATAAAATTAGCTATAAACGACATACCTAAGCTGGTCATTCGGATCAATGGACTGGTGTACCTCTGTAGCCTTACCTTTTCCCTGACCATTATCATCCTGAGACTTCTTTAAGCCACTAGGATGGCCTCTAAAGAATGACCTCATTTTCTTTCGTTGAAGAAGTAGTGAAGAGAGTATGACATTGGAAATTAATATGATGAGTAAATATATTGACACAAAAAATATCTTAAATATATTGACTCAAAAAATATTTTGATAAGGAAAATTTTTGGAGGTAGAGAGTATGCTACTAACGCTAGAAATACTTTGAGAAGTAAATAGGTTTAGTATATTATAACATGATGAGGGAAAAAATTTCACTCTTGCATTCATTACAAAAATTTCAAATTTTAGATTGATGTCATTATTTGCATCCTCATAATTCCATTTGAAAAGCAAACTACAAACACATTTTCCACCATTAAATTTTCCATTATTTGAATCTCCTTAATTTAAATTCTCTTTTGTGCCGCGCAAATTGCGATTGACAAGTCACAAAGTCATGGATGCATACACCTATACTACAAATTGAAAAACAATGCAACACATATTGTTCACTAACACACATAACACACTATCTTCACACTCACATGGACACATTTTTTTTTTTAAATCTCAACACACACAAGCTACATTCACTACACAGTCTACACTACACCTTACATATACTATTCGTGCACACACATAAATTCAAATCATATACTATTCATGTGTAAAGTACCCATCCTTTTGAAACTTCATTTGTTTTTTTTTTCCCCAAACTAGCCTGACTGGTTTTGTTTGTTTTCTTTTTTCTTTTTTTTTTATTTCATTGTAGCCTTTTCAAGTTCAACTACTTTTTTTCATTTGTTCCTTTTTTTAATTACAGACAGTATGGCTCGTTAGGTTGAGGTTTCCATATGGGTTTGGCCCATACGACCGGTTTGATCCAATGGGCAAGACTAGCTAGTGGTGATTCATGTCAGGTTGATGGTTCGATCCGGCCCACACTTATCTCTAGTACCATCACATGCTAAACATTCACTTGTGTGAGAGCTCTTCATGTTTTTGTTTTAGGTTTAATTATTGTTCATGCATTGAATCATTACTAACAATTGTTTAGATACATGTTGAAGAAGCCTTAAGTCATACTAGCTTTTACATGTATCGATTGTACATACATGACTTAGTAAAAGTAATATAGACACATGTTGAAGAAGTCTTATAACACCCTTCATTCATTCATGCTATGATTAAACTTTGTATGACCTTGCTTCAAGCAATCTACCCTCAAACCTTGTAGTACATTCTTTTCTTCTTATTGGTGTAGATATATGGATTTGATCAGAGTAGTCATGTGTGCGTTGCGTGAGTATCGCCCTACATGTGGCCTACTAGGAATGACAAATAATGACACTTCAAGGATGATCAAGAGAAAAGTTAAATAGAGAGGAGGAGTAGGCATTTTCAATATCTTAAATACACTTGTGACAGGTAGAGAAGCTATTAAGCATCAAATCTGCGAATAGTAATGAACAAGCATTGTGATTTCTTGAGATAGAAATCCAGCAACACCTCCATGTTTCTATCATATTTCTTTTTTTTTTTTTTTCTTCTATGAGGAGGGACTTGAAGTATTTATAAAGTTTGGCTATCAACGTCATCCATTGAATCATGTTGATAATTGACAGCTAAAATGAGTCCCCTTTTAGTGCATGAGCTAGACTAAGAAAGGTTGGATGGTAGATTAATCCGGTCCACAGGACCCTATTTCAAGCCTACCATGCTGAAACTTTGTTGATCATCCTAATAGAGAAACCAAACTTGCTAGGCCCTGTCACTCAGCCTGCGAGTTAAGTCTATATAATTAAATAATAATATTTGTATATTTTTTTAAGCCTATTTACAACGGGAACCTTCCTACTTGGTTCATTGTGAATCGGATTATTGACTAAGCGCCGATCCTGCGTTTTAAATAGTATAAAGTCATCACCATATGCTTGAATTACATCGGCTTCCGTTCCCTTTACCCTCAGTATTTTGCATCCTACTAATAAGATGTGGATAATCATACACTAGTTAGTAATAAACTTTTTAAGATTGCAAGCCAGTTATTAAAGACCCTAAAAGATTGCCTATCGTTAACTTTGAAATTCATCAAACAAATCATTTTCGACAAAAATGAATAACCGAATACCCAAATCAACCTCATGCTTTGCGTTTTTAGATAGATTAGTCTACTTATTTATGTTTATATGTCTTTTTCATCATCATTTAAATCATCCTTCGTTCTATACTTATCATTAATCACCTTGTCTTAATTATTTGCTTTATCTTCCACTGTTGGAGTCCCATCATCAAGAATGTTTTTGCTCGTAATTAATGGTAACCTCTAGAGCTTAATCATTGAATGCTCCAAAAACCTCTAGTGATATGTTCATATTATAGAAGTTCATACCATTTTCCTTCGGTTCAGATGCAAATTGATTATTATAATGAGATAGCAATCCATATTAACGTAATTTTAGCATAAATGGAGAATGAATCTATATCTTTCCGATGCATGATATAGTGTAACTTCTAAGGAACCCTTGCCCTGTTTAATATATATTTATCAAAGCCCAATTCTACATCATATGCCACGATTACTCTAGCATTGATCCTATATTGATAAACCAAAATTTAACAAATAATTTATTTAAACATTTTCTACATTTTTACTGTTTTTCTTTGAAAGATTTAGTAAATGCAAAATATTTTAAATATACTTTTACTATTTCCACAATAAATTCAAATTCAAGTTCGACCAAAAAAAAAAAAAAATTTAAATTCAAAGTTACGCATATTCAACCGAATATTCGTTTTTTTCCCGATAATTAATTGATATTCCACGATTTTTTAATTATCTACTCATTTTTATCCATAACTTTACTAGAAAAATACAGAAATATCAAAATTTCAAACATAATATTTAAGGATTTCACTAACTATCTAGAAATCCTAACCTTATTAATTTTCCATCATAAAATACTGTTCCTCTACAAGTGCATAATGAAATATTCAAACTCCAAAGATAACTAATTTCGTCGTATTGCGAAATTTCCATGAGAAACAGTTCAATTATCTACAAATGTAATAAGAATGTTGAAAATTTTGGAACTTATATCAATTATTTCCATTAGAAATAAAAAGTCCTTAATATTATGACTTTTGCGTCAAAAAAATTTTATTTGTCTAAAAAAGACAGTTTATAATCTAAAAATTTAAAAAAAAATCAAAAGAAAAAATTTTACTTACGAAAATAATTTAAAGATGCAAAGAAAAGTCGATTGCTATTTGTTGAATGTTGTTGACATAGAAAGTGAACTAATGAAAGTACTCCATGAGCGTAGAGAAACGTGTAAGTGATATAAAGTTAAGAAATGATCTAACTAGCTTAGTTTTATTATAGGTATAGAGCTACATTTGTAAAATAGAATAAAATGACATTTGTCAAAATAAATAAATCATACAACACACACACGAACTTGGTAAAAGGCGTATCTTCACATAAATACCTTCCAATTGAGAGTGTCATACAGATTTAGTCAAGAAATCTAGAAGTTGGGTAGTAGATGGAGTGTGATGGACAGTAAAATAACTTGAACTGACAAGATCCCACCCAAAATGAACATCAATTTCTATATGCTTGGTGCATGCATTAAAGCATGGATTTTCAACAATTTGTTTTGTTGATTTACTGTCAGTGTAGAGAGGAACCGAAAAGGAAATGGGAATATCAAGCTCACGAAATAAGAAGGAAAGCCATAGCAATTCCTTAGCAGTGGGTGCAATGCTGTGGTATTTGGCCACAGAAGATGATGTAGAGATTGTCAATTGCCTTTTTGTTTTCCATGAGATAACAGATTGCCAAGAAAAATACAAAATCCAGTAAGAGATTTTCGATCAACACAAGAGGCACCCCAATTCACATCACAGTATGCAAGTAAATCAGCAGAAGAATGAGAAGAATAAAATAGCCCACGAGTTAAAGTACCTTTCAAATACTTCAAGACATGAATAGCAGCATGTAAATGAGGCTATCGTGGTTGAGCAACAAACATGCTAAGCTATTGTACAACATATGATAAATTATGTCCTGTGATGGTCATGTACAACAATTGGCCCACAATACACCTATATAAATCGGGGCATGGAAGCAACTTGCCAGTATGATTGTTTAATTGTACATTAGATGGAAATGGAATAAAAGCTAGTTTTGAACTAATAAGACCAATATCCATAAGAATATCAAGACCAAACTTACATTGATGTAAAGAAACACCATCATCATTTTGAAATACTTCAATTCCCAGAAAGAACTAAGCATCACCTATATCTTTAATAGTAAAGCTTGATTATGTGATTGATATAGCATCTAAATCATCCCTTGCAAGTAACGAATCATCAACATAAACCAAAGCAACAATAAATCCTTGTTCGATCTGCCTAGTAAACATAGAAGGATCATGCTTTGACTAAACAAAATTAGATAATACTAAATGACTTGTGAGCTCATGATTCCACTACCTAGAAGCTTGCTTAAGCCCATAAAGTGATTGCTTCAACTTGCAAACATGTCTTAGTGG
Source organism: Combretum micranthum (assembly GCA_024138025.1). NCBI lineage: Eukaryota > Viridiplantae > Streptophyta > Magnoliopsida > Myrtales > Combretaceae > Combretum > Combretum micranthum. The sequence continues at coordinate 650,537 of JAMXBD010000705.1, forward strand.
CGACTTATATCCTTTAGGTGATTCAATAAAGAGTTCCTCAGGATATCCATGAAGAAAGGCATTATTGACATCTAATTAATGTAAATGTTAGCCTTTCATAGCCACAACAGCAAATAATAACCTAATGCTACTAAATGAGCCTTATACCATTCTATGGTACTATTAAACTTCTATTTTATCTTGTATACCCATTTATAACCAATTGCTTACTTCCCTAGTAGTAAAGAAGCAAGCTCCCATGTGCTATTGTATTCTAATGTTAAAAATTCTTCTTCCATGGCTTCAACCCATCTAGAATCAGTTTTAGCTTCTTTATATGTACGTGGCTCATGAACTGTAAGTACATTAGCCAAAGAAACAACATACTCCTTAGGATATTTTTGAAAATCAAGAGAAGAAAATAGAGGATAAGGTGTATGGATAGAATAAGAACTTGCAAAAATAATATCAATATAAACCATATGGATAAAATCGTTTAGCCAATCGAGAGTTTTCTTGATTCTAGACAATCGAAAAAGTGAATTAGCTTATGAAACTAAATCTAACATAGGAGAAGTGTTTGAAGAATCAGTATGTGTACAACAAATAGCCAAAGGAATAGAATTTTGACTTACACGATGCAAAGTGGAATCATCCAAACCATCAGATAATGAAGACAGAAATAACACATCAAAAGGACATGTTCCACGAGTAGAATGAGAAGTAATAGGGACATTATCATGAAAAGGAAAATGTCCTCATGAAAAACATGTCTAGAAAGAAAAACACAATGTGTTTGCAAATTAAGGAGTTTATATCCCTTTTGTCCAAATGGATATCTTAGGAATACAGAACGTCTACTTTTAGAATCAAATTTGTCTGTTTGATGTGCTACACTTGCAGCATAACATAAGCATCTGATGACTTTAAGATCTTGATGTGATGGTGGTTTATGGTACAACATTTCATGAGGTAAGTTCCAATTGATTGACTTAAGAAGCATTTCATTTATGAGTGTGGTAGCCACTAGCACACGTTCTCCCAAAAATGTTTAGGTAGGTTAGCTTAAAATCTCAAAGCTCTTGTGGTTTCAAGGATATCTTTATGTTTTTGCTCAATACTCTATTTTGTTGTGGAGTATAAATGACACTCTTTTGATATAGTATACCAAGGGTTTGGGCCAAATTTTGATATTTAATGGAGAGAAAAGTGTTTTTCATTATTAGTCCAAATGGAATTTAGAGTTGTTTGGAAATGATTTTTAACAAAGGCAATAAAGCTTATCATCAAGGAATGTGTTTGGGTTTTGTGTTTTATCAAATAGATCTAAGTGTACTTAGTCATGTCAGTATGTCACCCACTACAATCAAGAAATTTTTTTGGTCATAAATAGATGGTGTATTAAATGGACCCCATATATCCACACGTAAAAATTCAAAAGGATACTTATACAAAGAGACACTGGAAATGGAAATTTATGAAACTTAGCAAGCATACAATTGCCATAAACAAATTGATCACCAATACAAGTTGAAGAACCTAACAAGTGTATCAAAGACGACAATGAAATATAACCTAGTCGTTTTGGAGACTTAAGTTTTAGAATACAAGGAAACATTCATATTGCTAATTAACTCCATCACTTATAGCATACAAATAGATTCTACACTAGCTAGTATTTGTCTAGAAGTTTAGTCTTGAAAGTAACAACCATGAGTATTATAGACAACAATGATGTTCTGTCGTTGAAGAAGTTTATGAATAGAAAAAAAAATAACAAAATTCGGGAATTAATAGTACATGTTCAAGGTAAAGATGATAATTTAGTTTATTTCCAACAATGTTAAGTAATTTTATAGACCATGGGATAATTTATCATGAATGGGATCTTTTAGTGTGTAATGATTTTCCAAAATACATGCATAAGGAGTAAAATGTTCAAAAGCACCTGTATCCACGATCCATTTACATACATTTCTATCAAGATTAGAAGCTAATGACAAAGTGCTATCTACAAGATTCATAGCACTTTGAGCTTCGCTTTATGTCTCCTTCAAAGCTTTTAGAACTTCTTAGCTGACCCTAGCAATGAAAACACTTTCCTTCTACAAATTTGGTTCTCTAAACATATCAACAAACCTTCCAATTTTAGGTTCTAATAATGAATCTTGTAACTACATTACTGCTGTAACCCAAGAAGTTTTGTGCATTTGTTTTTTTCTTTTGCACCAGTAAGGAAAATGTTAAACTAAATTACTTTGCATATGATTTTGATAAGAAAAAAAGTTATATAAATCTTTTATAAACGCACTTCACTTGAATAAGATTGATAATATAAGGACATTCACTGTAAAAGAATATGTGCTCTGTGTGTGTGCTCACCCTTTTGCTCTTATGTTTGCAAGAAGCACTTTTATGTTTGAAGAAGTTGCACTGGTGAGACGGTACAAGATATGAATTCCACAGCCTTGAATGAGGAGGAAATCTAAGGTGTGATTTTTCAACTTTAAGGGTGCAGTAAGTTCAAACTGAGCGAACTCTTTGGATCAGTGATCGATGGGAGTTTACATAAGCGAGCCGGTAGAATTATAAAATGATCGTTGCGCACATTTAATATTTATTGTCTATCAGATATTATCTCTAACGGATGTCATGACCTTAAAAAGGGGCCTGGGAGAATAAACTTATAGTTGTCATATCTCGTGTACACCCATAATATGAGAACCATCTTATAAGTCAAAGTTTGCAAGACTCTACCTAAAAGTTTCTTTACGAACTTCTAATATATTCAAATACATATGTGATAAATAAAGGAAATTCAATTTCCTATAGCCCACTAGAACCACAAAGAATCGGTATCCCCTACCAAATAATAAAATAGAATAGATCATCTTCATTTTACAAACTTTAGGCTATTATACAACTAATCTTATCCATAATCTATACTTATATTACATAAAACAAAATCTCAATACAAAACAGTCTATCTACTTCTTATTTCTAACTTGTCTTTGATATTCAAGGAATCTTCTCTACACAGTCTTAGCCCATTCCTGATGTTTAACCAATCCTACATCAAAAACTATAGGGGCGTGAGCTAAACCATAGCTCAGTGAGTAACATAACCACATCACACTTCAAACAAATATTAAACAAGTGTAATTAACAAACATATGCAATGCACCACTCAATCATATGATATGCATAGTTTAGCTATCGGAGTCTAAACCAATGAAGATTTATGCCCTCTCTTGAGGGTTGAAGGACTAGCTCAAGCATTTATGCTTAGGAGAACTGAGAACTAAGGAAGGGGATTTTTCTCAACTTATTGCCATTTACATTTCTTTTGCTAGCATAACCGCAAACTTCTTCTTAGATAAAACTAAGGAGGGAAGATTTCTTCTGTAAATCATTTGTTTTCTTATATACATAATATTTATATATCTACTACTTCACCTTAGAGCCTTAGAACTCCCTAAGTATTAATCCCTACAGCCGATGCCAACACGAACGATGTTCTTTTGTGCCTGCTTAGTTGCCATGAAGCCAACAACCCTAGGATAACCTTAACTAGACTCACTAGACTCATCAAGCATTATCACAGAATCGGAATATTAATACATGATATGAATAACATGCTAATGCAAGTTATGATTGAAATGCAATGCATGTCAAATTTATTTGATTGGATAATAAAATAATATTAGATTCATTTATTAAAGTGACCATTCGATAACAAAAACTCAGTTATTTTAAACAATGTGTGGTCTCTTTTAAATTAATGGATTATCAATAAAAACAATCACTAAGTTGCGTACGGGTACCTAATTCCCCATACATGACTAATTAAGTTCAATTATTATGAATGCTACTATATCACACACACAAAAAAAGTAATGAGGTTAATGTTATCCACCTGTTGTCCTAATCAAGCTATAGAAACCTTTAGAGAAGATCTAAGGATTATTCCATTCTTCCTATGAAAAAGGAAATAACGAGCATTTACCATTTTTTTTAGCATACATTCTATCAAACTTTAGTATTTAAATATTTCTTTAACAATTATAAGCTTGAAACATCATTTTCTCTTCATTAATTAAAGGATAACAACTTACAACCACATCTAAGCTATTTATAAGTTAAGTTTATTTTAGTTTAACTTAATCAAGTTGGTTAGATTCAACTACTTAATTCCATTATTGAATTATGTACCAAAATCCATATTAAACTCAATTTAATTACTAATATTCATATTCATTGATTTCATCAAAACATTGCTATATAGTCTATAAGATTTTAATCTAACTCTATTATATCTATTTTAGATTATACTAATCCAATTCATTTTAGAACTAATCATTTAGTTCAAGTCATTTATAATCATTAAGTCTACTTATTTATTCTACACTTTAAGTTACATCAATATAAACATACCTTAACTTAAACTAATTTAGTTAAACTTAGTAAATCTAATTCATTTTAACTCATTAAGGTTTATTAGGCCATGTTGATTTTAAGATTGCTAAGTTCATTTTATAAACTCAAGTCTATGTTAAACCAAAATAGTTACCAAAACTATTAATTCATTTACCTCATTTCTAATTATACAAGAGGTACCTATCATGCCTATTATTCATAACCTATTTATTTCATTTTGGTTTAGTGAATTTCACTAGATCAAGTGGAGCTTAGATATATTACTTATTCATTTTATATCTAAGATTCATGCCAACTTAAGTCTATGTCAACTTACTCTTAACCAAGTTGATTCCAATTAATCATTCAATTAAGCGACTAAATCCTATTCACTTACCTTACTAAATCTTTGTCATGTAGCTAATAGATTCTTAATTAATCTAGTTCATTTTAATCTTTTTAGATTCATTAAGTCAAATTAGACTTAGGTTGGTTAACTAAATCTATTTTATACTTGGAAATCATGCTAACTCAAATCAAATAGTAAACTTATCAATTAACTTAACCCATTTTTAATTATACACTACTAATATATCATATCAATTATTCATTATTCCTCTAATCTATTTATTTAAATATATTTTTTAAACTAGGTGGAAACAGGGTGCCCAGCCTTCTCCACAACCGTGTTGAAGGCTGTGCACCTGGATGTGCACGAGCTGGAAAATCTCGGATCCTTGGCTATCAAGGGCAAAATCACACCTGTGACCTCCCCTCCCCTGTTTCTGACGTTTTTCCTACTATTTTTTACACTCCTTCATCAATTTATACGCATCCTACTTCAACGACAACACCATAAAAGCAACATACACTTCATATTCACAATTTTCAACACTTTTAAACTCATTTTACTCCATCAAAACATCTCCAGCTATATCATCAATCCCCAACTTCACATATGCATAAATCACTTAGGTTTTAACTTTCATGCTCATATCTTCCTTGTTCACAAGTTTTATCATAAACCATACTTATTTCTAGGTTTATTTCATCATTTACATGCATAACTCATAGGGCCTGTTTGGATTGTCGGATATTTATCAGTATTGGATCTGTATCGATTCAGTATCGGATCGGTATCAGTTCGGTATCGGTATCGATTTAGTATAGTTTCGGTTTGATCAATTTATAAGTAAAACTATCACTTTTTCATCAATATCATATCTACATCGGTTCAGTGTCTGTTTAGTACTAAAATGATGTCAAAATGATGTCAAAACGATGCCAGAACGACGAACTAAACAGGCCTATAATCAAACAAGGAAAAACAAGAACTTACTTGTTTTAGGAAGAACGCAAGGATCTAAACTTCATTACTACCACTTCTTTCTGTTGATATTATTCCTCCATGCTTGATCTATATCTTCCATCTTGTTTCTGTCTTCAATTTCTCTTTTAATCCTTTTTTAAACTTTTAGATTTTGTGGTGGGATTGAGAGAAGAAGAAGAAAGGAAGAGGCGAAGGAGTTCGAACTGTAGATGAGAAGAGAAGGAAAGGAGAAGAGGAAAGTGGTAGCCAAGGGGAATAAAAATGTATAAATAGAATAAAGACAAAGGTAATTAAAGATATTTATGATTAAGGGTTTTGATTTAAGCTTTTCAGATCATTATCTTATGTACTAAAAACAATTAGAAGGAAATTTTAGAATATATATAACTAAAATCGATAACTTGAACCGGGAATCTAGTTTAGAAAATTTTGTAAAACTTGGTATTGAGTTGAGTTTAGACTTAGAAACTGATATTTTTATAAGTAGATAAACTGAAAATTCATGGGGATTAAAAATATAGAATGTATGTTAAAGTGACTATAATTGAGCATTTTATAAATCTAAGTAATTGAACTCAAGAAATTTAGATCATTTTTAAGTTAAGAGAAAAGGGGTTCCAATTGATGGTCAAAAGATATTAGATGACTTAACTATGGAATAAACTACAAATTAGGGTTTACAATTCACTTATATTAAAATTAAAGGAAAAGAGATTTAGTTTGAAATTTACATAAGATAATAAAATTTGATTTGTTGAAAAATAATTAAATCAAATAGATAAATAGAAGGAAATATAGTTTAAATTTGGTAATTAGAAAGATTTAAGAAATTTAGTTCATGAATTGGATAATTGAAATAGATAAAAGGTTGGAAACGAGCACTTGAAATTTTCAATTTGAATTAATTCTATTTACTAATTTGATTATGTTGATCTATCTATTTATAACCTATAATTCAAATTACTAATTTTAATCAAACTATTTAAGCTTAATTATTAAATTACATTCTAAATCAAAATTTAAGATTATTCATCCATTAGTAGTTGACATTATATTAGCTTTAGATTTTATAATTCAAAAGCTGTTAATCATTTTAAGATATTATTCTTTTACTCATGCTTTCATTATTTTGTTCCAATTAATTTTGGTTAAACTTTGATATTGTTCATTTGCATTGTAATTCGAGTTATTTGGTAAGTTATTATTTGTTGAGTTTACATGCTATATTTCTATTTTTATTATCAGGTCTATTTCATATTTCTTGTGTTTTTTTTTTTCGTTATTTAAAGCATATTAAAACTTAGTATTATTTTACAACTATTTTCATATTTCAAGATTGTTTATCACATGCATTATGTGTTTACTTTGTTTTATTCTTTTTGATCATATTGATTTGATGTTTTCTTGTAATCTTTGCTTTTATGAAACATCTTAAGATTTAAGTTATTTAGATTTAGTACCACTCTTTTATAATTCTTTATTTACTCATCCTTTATTTCTTTAATTATTTGAAATATTATATTTTATATCTTTGATTATTACTTCATCTAGTTAAACCTCATTTTGGTTCATTCATGTATGTATCTCTAAATTTATCCTCTTTATATGTGTGAAATTTTATCAAGAAGTTAATTGAGAATTTTATGTTGGAATATGACAATTCAAATTGCCAATCAATGATTAAATTGTTCATATTTTAATATTCTTAAATTGCAAAAAGAAATTTGGAGTAATTTCGATGACCTTTCTTAAAACATTTTTCAAAAAGTTTTTTATTATTTACTTAATGATTATTATATTCAAGTTGTAGAAATTCAGGTTATTACAATGGACGTTTGAACTCTTGAAGACTATAAATACACAATCCTTGGGAGTTTCAATAGAGTTCTTAGAGCCTTTATTTGCAAACAAATAAATAAAAAAATTGAAATTTTGAGAAGGTAATTTACAATTTCTTCATTTTGTTTAAGTGAAAAATATTAATTGTCTTTAACTATATCAATTTTTTAAAGTTTAAGGAGTCAAAAGGTACATTTTAAAAGTTCAATGGATGAATCCATACCTAAGTAAAAGTTAAGGTACCTTGAGTTTCGTTTAAAGATGTTAATATTATTTCATAATTTTATATGAACAAGTCTTACTCATCTAAAAAAAATTAATTTAAGAGTTTTTGCATTGTTTTCAGTTTTTTTACTCTTGTTCATTACTTTGCAAAATCTGCAAAGAGAGAGAAAATTAAATAAGTGCTATGTTCTTGTAATCTATAAGAGAACACTATAAAAGAGAAGAAATCATTTATTTTATGAGTGTCTTAATTTGTGTACTGCTCTATTTGAGCCTTTGATTTTGAAATTAATAAAGTGTGCAAAGTCCTCTGTTGGAGGCGATTTGTGGGACTGTGGAGATTAGGAAGCGAGTCGAACTCCACATTATATTTAGGCTTAAATCTTCTTTCCCTATCTCTTTTATATTTCTTATAAGTATCTTTTTATTGCTATATCTACTGCAATCAAAGCTTAAATTATTCCATTGAATAAAAATTCATTATTTGAGCATTTTAGGTCAGATACTCAATTCACCCCCTCCCCCCTCTTGAGTATATTCTAGTGTGTTTTCATTTGGTATCAGAGCTTCGTCTTTATTTTCTTATGCCTAATTGCATATGGAGTAAAAATCATGACATCAAATGTATTAGGATTTTTAGAAGGTCAAGTATCAATGGACCACTACTTCTAAGTGGGAGAAACTACCCTTATTAGAAGTGTAGAACGAAAATCTTTTTAAAAGCACAAAATAGATTAATATGAAATGCAATAGAAAATGAGCCTTTAACTACTGAAGGAAAAGAAGAAAAAGATTACAATGAAGAATGTTAGAAAAGATTAAATCTAAATGAATGAACATCATGCATTATGGGCTAAATGAAAGTAATTTCAATAGAATTCGTACATGTAAATCTACTAAAGATATATGGGATGAATTAGAAAAGACTAAGGATCTTCAAGAGCAAGAGATACAAAAATAAGTTTTCTATGTGGACAGTTTGAAAATTTCAAAATGTTTCCAAATGAATCAATAGATTAGATGCATAATAGATTCATCAAAATCATAAATCCCTTAAGTGTGCTTGGAAAGACTTTCACTAATGTGGAAATAAATCCTAAACTACTTAAGACCCTACCCAAGGATTGGGAGGCTAGGAGAACTACTATTGAAGAAGTACAAGATTTAAGTGCTATGAGCAAAGAGAACCTTCTTAGAGAACCTAAGACACATGAGCTTATTAAGAAGTAAGGAGAAGAATCAAGCAAGAAAGCTATTGGCTTAAAAGCTACATGTTAGGACTTTAGTGAAGATGATGATTATGATGAGGAGCTTGCCTTTGTGGCCAAGAAGTTTATGAAGTTCAACAACAAAAAAAAAAAAAAAAAAAGAAGAAGAAGAAAGGACAATGATAGTAGCTCATCAAGATACAAAAAGGAAAAGAAGGATATGATAACCTGCTACAAGTGTCATAAGCTAGGACACATACAACAATATTATCCAATGCTTAAGAAAGCTTTCAAGGAATCCAAGAAGGAAGCTTTCATTGCCACCTAAAGTGATGATGATTCAAGAGATAGGGATGAAAATGTGTGCTTCATGGCATTGGATGATGAGGTAAGTTCTCCATCATTGCTTTCTTATGATGAATTAGCCACCATGTATAATGACCTTTGCAAAGACCTAGTAAAACTACCAAAGAAAAATAAAAAGTTCATAGAAATGATGTCAAATGTAGGAAATGAGATGGATGTGTTCCAAAAAAAAATATAACAAGTTGAAGGATGCAAATGAAAACTTAAATGAAGAAAATAGTTATTTAAAACTTGAAAATGGAAAGTTGAATAAAGAAAATGAGAACTGAAAATTGAAGTTGATTTATTAGACATAGAAAATAAGACTTTAAAAGGTGATAATCATACAAATAATTGCGATAATGCATGCTTAAAAAACTAGAGGAACTAAAAAATGAAAATATCGTATTAAAAGCTAGCTTAGATGATTCAAAGGCAACTATAGCCAAGCTCACTGATGAAGTCATATTTTACTCACTTTTCATTGAACAAATCTTGATAAACTTATTATAGATTTTATATAAATCAAATGGAAATGGTACTTAAGTGTGTTTATTTTGATAGTTTAGGTCTTGAAGGACTTTTACATATAAACATAAGCAAATTGGAGGATTTTTATGCAAATTTGGAGAACAAATTAATGTAGGCCGACAAATGAGGAATCTACCCCACTAGCTTACATGAAAAACTAATTAGCGTTGGCAAAAAATAAATCAACACTAGCACTTCTACAAAGTACACCGCCGGCTTTGAATGGAAAAACAGCCAGCGTTCAATCAGGGAGAATGAACAATGCCAGCGTTCAGCGAAGGAATCTAACTAGCCTTAAAATTTACAACGTATGTCGGCAAATGGAACGTTTATGCTGCCAGCTTGGAGTCGGTGTAACATGTGCACACAATTGAAATTTTTAGCGTCGATTCAAGTACTGCTAGTGTACAAAACAAAACAAGGCAGCTTTGAAATTTTTGAATGAACGCAGGCAAATTTACCTCCTATACTGTTGGCGTAGTAACTAGTGTATCTTCATTGCAACTCTTGAATATCAAAATTGCAAGTCAACACCGAAAAGATCTAAAAGTACACTGCTAGTGTACGATGCTGGTGTATGTGTGCTGCAACTGTTCATATATATTCCTCTTGTTGTATCTTTTGGGTACGTGAAAAAAAACCCTAGCGCGAAATTCTCTCCTTTTCCATAGTTCCTAGATCTAGAATTAAGGCATAAACTACTAGTTAGCTTTTTTATTTTAATTTGTTTGAGGATTCCATACCGGGATTCAAGTGAAAGACATCATTGTGTTTAAATTCTAGAACAAGATTATTTTGACAAGGTGATTTTGTTCTTTTTCTACATTTAATTATTGGATGATGTTTGAAACTTGTTTCTTTTTGTCTTAAATAAGGTTTTGAGTTATTGATTTGAATTATTCAGTTGATGATTTATGCTGTTGATTGAATCCTTTTTCATATTCAGATTGTTGATGCTATTTCACCGTTCATGTATTTGGGCTTAGATATGGAATTCATGATAGATTAGGATTGAAATTGGAAAATTCCTTTCTAGTCGTTTTTGAATAGCTAGTCAGGATTACGGATCACATAGACATATGGATTGCAATTGTATTAGGGTTTGTAATTGAAATAGATTTGTAAATTAATCGCTTTCCTAGAAATAAGGAACATTGATTGTTTAATTTAGGGTAATATCTTACTTTGGAAAAAAGAGTCGTTATCTGGTACTTGATTAATTAAAAACTAAACCCATTAATAATTTGGATTGGTAAGTGTATTTCTGATCAGTAGAATACATTCGATTATTATTAAGATCTATTGGCTCTTAACCTAATCAGTTACAGGTGTTGGAAATCCAAGATTTTTCTGTAGTCTAGTTCTATATAAGAAAATCTAAAAAGAGAAACAAATTTGATCTACCTAGCTATGATTTAGACTAATATATTTGATAGCCAATTCTCACTCCCTGTGGACATGACTCCGTATTCACCAATATATTATTACAGTACATGCATCCAACACATTGGCCGGTAAATATCTGCACATTTAAAGAAATTTAAAAAAAGACTAAAAAGAGTTCTGAAAGTGCATAAAGCAAAAACATGATCATTCACTAATGGGAAAAATAATTTAAATACACTTCTTGAGAATCAAAGGTGTGATTCAAACAAATATGAAATTGACTATAACAAAGAAAGTAGTTGCAAGTCCCATAAAACTTGATTTGTGTAAGCTACTCATGGGACATGCAACTATTGTGGCAAAATTGGTCATATTGCACATAATTGTGCAATGAATCATGCATTTGCATCATAAAAGCAAGCTAGTTTGGGTTCCTAAAAGAGAAATCCCTGTTACACCTAACCAAAAAGGATCTAGACTCAAATGGGTACCAAAGAAATAATCTCCTATTTTGTAGGAATCTTCAAGCAACACATGGTACTTGGATAGTGGCTACTCTAGGCACATGATTGGAGATGTTTTGAGTTTACAAATTTGGTCTTGAAAGATCGAGGGAATGTCACCTTTGGAGACAATTGTAAGTCAACTATTCTTGGTGAAGATAACATTATAGTAAATAGAGATTTAATTATTAAGAATGTGCTTCTAATTGATGGTTTAAAGCACAATCTACTTAGTGTTAGTCAATTATGTGATAATGGGTTTAAGGTAACATTTTTGGCTAAAAATTGTTCTATTGAAACAATCGACAATAATCAAGCTTGCTTTGAAGGGTATAGATAAAGAAATATTTACAAAATAAATCTAAATGATTCCAAATCTTTAAATGAAACTTGTCTTTACTCTTAAAATGACAATAGTTGGCTAGGACATAAAAAACCGAGACATGCTAGGATAGATGTAATTTCAAAACTTATTAAAAAGAATCTTGTCAAAGGATTAACCAAAATAATTTTTCAAAAGGACAATATTTGTTAAGCATGTTAACAAGGAAAGCAAGCTAAGGCTTTCTTTAAGTCTAAGCACGTTGTTTCTATTTTAAGGCCATTAGAACTATTAAATATGGACTTATTTGGTCCTATTGAAACCTTAAGTTTGGGAGGAAAAAATATACTTTGGTTCTTGTTGATGATTTCACTAGATATACATGGACTTTCTTCCAAGCATCTAAATACAAAATAAATAATGTCTTTTTTAGATATTGCAAGAAAATCCAAAATGAAAAAAGGTCTTAATATTATGTTTGTTCGAAGTGATCATGGGGGAGATGTTACGCCCCAAAGGGTACCCTAAAAGTAATAGTCCGCCACAATCAATATTAAAGCTTAAGTATGATAACCTTAGTCATTCCCAGAAGCTTCGATATTAAGTGTAAGGCATGCTCTCACAATTTTAGAGGATCATACGTGGAATTATGAAGCTTAAGAATATATAATAACAAATTAAGAAAAGAGGATTCATAATATTCATTTGATCATGACAATTGTCTTACAAAACCTAGGGGCATTCCCCAGCCACAAATAACTATAATCTATTACAAGAATATTTCTATGAAGTCTATATCTTATCCAACGCTAAACTTCATTTAGAAATTCCTTAACCAAAAAGGAAAATACCTGGCTGCAGGGTCCACGTGACCTCAATCATAAATAGGTGAATTGCAAAAAATATCTATAGGGGTATAAGCTAATAGGCTTAGTGAGAACTATTTCCATAAATAACTTTTTGTATAATGAAATTCAAACAAGTTATTTAAGCAGGCAAATGAAATGCGACATACACGTGGGCAAACAAGGCATATAATTTTCTGGGAATTATATGTTGAATGGATTTATGCCGTCCATTCGGGGTTTGGTGATACTTAACCTCAAAACAAGTAGTTTTAGTTAAAAAGTTATGCTTTTGATCAATACCGCCAAGCATATTAAGTCTACTTGAATTAAGCCATGCTTTCGAACTTCTGCCAAGCATTTAATTCTATGTCACCAAGCAATCGCTTTCGATCATAACCGCCAAGTGTTGCTTTCGACCTGAGCTACCATCCTTCTCACCTTAAGGATAATAACCCAATGCAACGTGACTCACTTTGTGGTATGCATGAATCAATTTATTTATGATATCATATCATTATTATTATCAAATTTAAGGTGATCATAGAATTTCATACAAATCAAGTGCTATACTAAAACAAACATTTAATCAATTCCGGCCTCGATATTCTTAGGATCCTTTCAACAAATTTTTTGCATACATATCAATTTTTCTTTTCTTAATTCTAATGCGACTAAACTACAAGCACAATAAAGTAAAGCACTTTAAGGAAATAAACTCACGATGCCATGTCGACACTTCTCTAAACGGATGAGTCGTTTACACAATCCACTTAGTCGAAATAGTCCTTGGGGTATAAGTATCCTTCATTGGAATCACCTAGTCAAGAAAAATACCCAAAATAAGTATTTCTTGATAACTTTCTTGAGATTTGACAAAACTATGACATAAGAACGTCAAAGTTCGTATAAAGGAAGACTCCAATTTAAAATGGCTATAACTTGGTCATTTTAACTCGGAATTATGCATATAATATACCGATTTCTACCTACTCGAAAAGATCTATCCATTTATAAAACTATTTTTCTCAAAATAATTCATTTAAGCTCCGAAACAGTGTGATCAGATTCACCATGAATTTTTCCCTAATCCAAAAGCAATTTGTTTCAAACATTAAATCATTCAAAAATTATTTGATAAATACTTAGTTATCTATATAGTTGAAAAATTCCTTTTTTCATAGATACTTGGCTCATATTTTATCCATGCTCAAGTGTTTGTTGCCCAACGATGTTTCTTGGGTAAAACAACGTTAATTAGGAGTTTAGAAAACTATAGTTTACAAGAAATCCATTTTGTAAATCCTTTAAAATGAATATTTTGATTCCTTTTGTTCTCAAAGAATCACTTTATGTTTGTTTTACTATTTTTCTAAGTGACTTTTTGATAAAAATGAATTTCTTCTTTTCTAAATTCTCAACATTAGTGCTACCTTTCCCATTTGTTTTCTTTGACTTTTTATTTGAAAAATTTTAGTTTTGGAAACTCTTGTTTTTGTTTTAAGGGATTTCCCTATATATTATGAAAATTATTTTAGTATCAAAGTCATCTGCTTTTAAGAAAACAAGTAATATAAAAATGATATAAAAAGCTTTTTCAAAACAAAAAGTAGCTTTTAAAAATTATAGTGAGTTCTTCCTAAGTTTTGGAAAAGAATTTTACTTTGGTTTAACCATAGATTTTATATTTCATGTAAAACTATCCTTTAGGTGATAAAATCTCATTTTTATCAAATGTAATTGGAGCTATGAAAATTTAGACAACAATCTTAATGGGCATGATTTATAAGAAATAATAACAAGCAAAGATAACATAAACAATAAATAAAGTCAAGTATTGGGAGTCTTAGCTTCTTCAAGGCTCCCAGGACTAAGAAGTAGACTAGTCCCAAAAGAAAGAAATAACATAAAAGAAAGAAAAATAGTTTTGACTTGATAAGGACAAGTCTAAGACTAGAGATTAGTCTTAAAACAACAAGAAATAAATAAATTGCAATGGAAGATATAAATAAATTACTTTGCATGGAAATAAATAAATTGCAAGTAAGCTTATGCTGTGAAGAATATATATATATATATATATAGATACATAATAATACTTAGATATAATAACAATAATAATATGAACAAAGTAAAATAACAACATAAACATAAATAGATATTCATGAACAAGAACAATACATGAACATAGTGTAGCTTCCGTAACATTTAGTTTTTGGGAACTCACACCATGGTCATATAAAGTTACATGACATGAGAAAAAGAATATGTAAAGAAAAGTTTACCTAAAGAGGGTTTTTGAAGTATTATGTGGTTATGGGTTTTGTGTATGTAGAAGGTGGTTTGAGATTATTTTGATAGAGTTTTGAGAGAGTTTTTGGAGAGAGTGTTGAGAGGAAAATTTGAGAGAGATTTGGTAGAAATTTGTGGGTAGTAATTGTATGAAAGAAGTGAAAGAGGGGGGCGAGGGGGGGGGGGGGGGCGCGCGGGGGCGGTATTTATTGGAAATGAGGAGTGGATTTTTGTATGATTAAAATAAAAGAAAAATTAAACAAAATAAGGGAGAGAGGGGGAAAAGGGGCGTCAGCCATTCAAGAGAGGGGGAGATGAGTTTTATTTTTTTATTTTTGTTGATTAAAAGAAGTAATAAGTAAAGTAGATGTGAAGATAAAGTTATGGGAAAGGTAAAAGTAAAGAAATAAGTTATGGTGTTGTAAAAGTAGGTATTAGAAAAAGTAGAGATAAAAGAATAGTGTAGAATAGTAATGAATAGTGTAATGTAAAATAGATATGACTAATAAAGTACCGTTAGTAAGAAAATACGTATATAATTGCGATATTTACTATTTTTACTTAGCGAAAAATTATGAAATGATATTTTGAAAACTTTACATTTTTACAAGTCAACGTTATATCCAAAATATTTTTACTATTCCTAGCCTTGTGACACTTTTTCAAGAACTGCATCCATTCGGGTTTAAAACGATTTGCGGTTTTACTAATATGATCTTCTTAAACTTCCTTATGTAATTACGAACTATTCTACATACTAATCTCTTACTTACTTTCTTAAGGTTGCTTATTTTGGATTACCAGTACTTAAATCATTTCGTCTAACAAGGGTTTTGTTGACTTTAGGTTTCTGGTTGACTTTCGGATTAGGGTTTAAGCTAAACCGATCACAAAACTTTGGGGGTTTACAGGAGAATTTGAAAATCATGAAATGGATGATTTTTTTAGTTAAACTAGAATTGAACATACATTTTCAGCACCTAAAACACCACAACAAAATGGAGTAGCTGAAAGGAAAAAATAGAACCTTGATTGAAATGGCTAGAATAATGTTATGTAAAAACAATCTACCTAAATACTTTTGGGCAGAAACCATTAACACTATATTCTATATATCAAATATAGTCTTCGTGAGACCAATTCTTAAAAAAAAACCCCCTATGAGCTTTGGAAAGGAAGAAGACCTAACTCTCTTATTTTCATCATCAAAGGCACTAAATGTTACATCTTGAGCAATAGAAAAGATTAACTAGCTAAGTTTGATGCTAAAAGCGATGAAAGCATTTTTCTGGGTTATTCTTTAACTAGTAAAGCTTATATAATTTTCAATAAAAGAACTTTGGTTGTAGAAGAATCTATTCATATTGCTTTTGATGATTCTTTGCCTCATATATGTTCAGGTGATGATGTAGATACTATTTGCACTTATTTGGATAAGTTTTCTCTTGAAAAAATTAATAAAGAAATGAAGGAAGATAATGAATATAAAAAAGGATGTTGTGGATGAATCTGTTAGCTATGATCTTCCTAAAAAATGGAACTATGCCATATTACACCCAAATGATCTAATAATAGGTAAACTTTCTAATAGGATACAAACAAGATATTTCCTAAGAAATATGAGTAATCTAGTCTTCCTATCCCAAACCAAGCCTAAAAATATAGAAGAAGCTTTAAAAGATAAGTTTTGGATACAAGCTATGCAAGAAGAATTAAATCAATTAACAAGAAATGAGGTATGGAACTTAGTTCATAGACCTAGTAGTAGACTGGTTATTGGAACCAAGTGGGTTTATAGAAGCAAAATGGATGATGCAAGAATAGTAGCTAAAGGATATAATAAAGAAGAAGACATAGATTTTAATGAGATATTTGCCTCAATTACTAGACTAGAATCCATTAAAAGGCTTTTGGCATTTGTTGCATTAAAATTTTTTACTCTTTTTCAAATGGATATCAAAAGTGCTTTCTTAAATAGTTTTATAAAAGAAAAAGTTTATGTAAAGTAACCACCGGGTTTTGAAAATAATGAATTCCCTAATCAAGTTTTCAAACTAAATAAAAGCTCTTTATGTTTTCAAGCAAGCTCCTAGAGCTTATTATGAAATGCTCAATAGTTTCTTATTTAACAAAGGATTTTGTAGAAGAAAAAGTGATACAGTACTGTTTATAAAAAATCACAAGTTAGATACATTGATTGTGCAAATCTATGTGGATGACACTATGTTTGGAGATACTAACATGAGTTTTATAGATGAATTTGTTGAATCTATGAAGAACTAATTTGAAATGAGCATGGTAGGAGAACTTAATTATTTTCTAGGTCTTCAAGTGAAGTAGTTTGAAAATAGAACTTTTATCAATCAATCTAAATATATCAAATAACTCTTGAAAAGATTCAAAATGGATAATTGTAAAATAAGACCTACACTTATGAGCAGAAGTGTAAAACTTAACAAAGAAGAAAATGAGAAAAATCTTTGTGAAAAACTATATAGAGGCATGACAGGTAGTTTATTATATCTCACAGCTTCAAGACCCAATATCATATTCTTTGTGTGTGTATATGCACGATTTCAATCTTACCCAAATGAATCATACTTGAATGCAATAAAACACATATTAGAATATCTTCTAGGCACTATTGAAATTGGCTTGTGGTATCCTAAATTTACTTGCTTTGATCTAGTTGGATACTCCGATAATGACTTTGCTAGATACAAAATTGATCAAAAAAGCACAAGCGGCACATGCACTTTCTGGGAAACTCCCCAATAACTTGATACTAAAAGAAGAGAAAATCAATAGCACTTTCAACAACCAAAGCTGATTATGTGGCTGTCGGTAGTTGTTGTGCATTAGTTTTATGGATGAAATAAACTTTGCTGGATTATGGATTAAAATTTGAAAATGTCCAAATTCATTGTGATAACACTAGTGCTATCAATTTAACAAAAAATACGATCCAACACTTAAGGACCAAATATGTAGAAATTAGACATCATTTTATTCGAGATCATGTTCTAAATAACGATATCAACTTGGAATTTGTTAATACAAATAATCAAATCACTGATATTTTATAAAACCCTTAAATGAGGATCATTTTTGCACTTTATGTAGTGAATTTGGCATATGGTCAAATATGATGAGTATTAAATATCATAGAACCAAGTTGATCTAGAACCTGATTTTGGGTTGATCAAGTTGTTAAAAATCAAAACATGCATAAACATGATTTGTTTTTGGGATGATTTGTTTTTATGTGTTACAATATGCTAAAACAACTGGCTTGTTGATATGGCTATCAAAAGCTCGATCAAAGACTCGATTGCCTTGCCTTGCCTTTCTTGTAAGCATTCAATGGTTTACTAGTGGATCTTAGATCGACTAGCCGGTCTATCTTTCAAGGGCTCGACCTAAGCCTCGATTGTCTCTATTCCTTTTATGTCTTGTGAAAATCTCTTCATATCGGCTCACTAATGCATGTTTTACAAACGCGTATATATACACTCTTCTTCTTTATCTTATCTCATTTCTTTCTCTCTTCTCCTCTTTCTTCTCTCCTGCACTCTCCTTTCTCGCATTCCTTCACACCCTTCTGTTTCCAATTTTTTTCTCTCTCTCTCTCTCTCAATCTTCTTCCCCTCTCACACCTCTTCCACCTTTCTTCCCACCTCCTCCCCACCATCTCTCATCCACTTTCTTTCTTCTCTCTCCTATTTCTCTCTCTACATGCTCTTTCTCTTTCTCCTCGAATCTTTTTTTTTTCCTCTCATCATGCCACCAAGGACTGACTATGGTCGTTCTCTGCCACCATCACATACTTTTGATGGGTTCCTCTTCCCATTTAGGAAGCATTCTGATCATTATACCTTATTCCGTGATCTTCCGATAGATGTGGGTAGGAATTATAATGCAGATGTGTTACAAGTCTTTTATATTCCTCAAATGTTTGGAGTAGCTCTACATAATATTATGAATACAATGTTATTTCCACATGAGGTTAATGAGGAGGTTGTTAGACATTTTTACTATAATTTGACTGATTATTTGGAGGATGATGGTAGTTTAGGTATTAACATGGAGATTGGTTTTAATAGTTTAAGTTTTGTGCAACTACAATTGTATTCATATCTCTATGGACGAAAACTTGAATTGTCACATCACGATATCTATAGTCTGATAGATGTTGATGCTTCTAGGATTAGAATGCCAAGTACTTTTGATGGAGCTCAATACTATGACGAGCTATTTACTGTATCTCATATGGGTCTAAATTGGTGTGAACTACACAATTTGTATTCTTCCCATCTATCTTTTCGACATTGGTTCTCCACCAGTTCTTAACAAACAATTAGGTTTCACGAAAAGAACAACATACTACAATGACCTAACAAGACTTATGGCTTATGGTTCATATCTTACGAGGAGATAAAATTCATTTCTTTGATCTCATGTATAGGACTTTTAAGAATGTCACTAATAAGCCTGCTCAAGCTATTCTTAGAGGAAGTCCGTTGATCACACATTTGTTAAGGAGCAAAGGTGTAGAGTTCCGCTCCAAGACTTACCCTATTTAGGTTCCCATCTTCTCTTTCAATACTATCAGTTCGAGGACTTAGAAAAGGCAAGATGGGAGATGGGTACATAAGAAACCTTTAGAACCTTTAATTGGCGGTGGTGCTCTACTTCCTAGTTTAGGTTTAAATACATATTCTGATGATGATGAGCCTCTAGCTCTACCTTTTGGTTCTTTAGCTTCTAATTCTTCTATATCTTCTCTTCAGGAGCTTCGAGATCATATGGAATTTCGATTTGCTACCCTGGAAAACCAGATTTTTGATCTCTGCTCTGATTTCTGGTCCTTTAGTTTTGACATTTGAGGATTCATGGATCACTTTGATAACATTCATCCTCGTCTACCTCCATATGATGATCCTCCTTCCTCTTGCTTGTTCTGGTTTTCTTGTTTTCTGTTTTACCATCTATGTTCTATAACCTTTTGTGTTAATCTTTTATGAAGATTTGTGTTGAATGTCTTACATGGCTAATTTATGTGAATGGCTCTCTGAGTTATAATGAACTCTTTACTTTGTAATGAAATGCTTCTCTATGACTTCCTATATGCCTCATTTTCCCTTTTGTCTTGTATAAATTTTTTTGATGAGGTCAAAGGGGGAGATATGGTAAAATAGACAAATATGATTAAACTTGTCTTTTTGAGAACTCTTGATCTACTGTTAAAAGTTTTTACAAAGTTATTGGGGAGTAAATAACAAATAATGTTTACATAGCTATTTGCCCTCATAAAAAATGTGAGAGATTGTTAAATTAGTTTACTTTGCATATGATTTTGATGAGAACAAAAGTTATGTAAATCTTTTATAAACATCACTTGAATAAGATTGATAATATAAGGAAATTCATCGTTAAAGAATATGTCCTACTGTATGTGTGTGCCCCTTTGCTCTTATGTGATAGGAATCCGGGCATCCGAAGTCATGGAAAAGGAGTACCAAAGGTCCGAGCAACACGGTGCAAGTTCAAGGCATGAAACGGGGTGAATTGGGGTGTCCAGAAAAAGTAGGCCGGCTACTAAGCCGCCGGCGCAGATGGATGAGCCGCCGGCTCACATGGCTGGCCCAGATATTTTATTTATTTTTATTAGGGTTTCGATTTTTTTTAGTTTTTGTGTCTTTTTGAATTTCTTTATTTTTAATTGATATAGGGATTAATTACAATTATGTTTTTCAGTTACGTTATCGGTTACGTAACTGCCGTAATTATGTTTTTTCTTCAGTTACGTTATCAGTTACGTAACTGCCACAATTATGATTTTTCAGTTACGTAACTGCCTTGTAATAGCCTATATATTAAGGCTAGTAAGAGATATAGAAATAAGATTTTGGAGTATTTTTATTAGAACACTTTGAGTGTGGAAACCTATTTAAGGTTGAATTGATTTTATTGAGATTGTTTTTCTCTTTGGATCATACATATTCTTATCAATTCGTGAGTTATATCGTGTTGTGGCGAATATTGTCATTGAACATATTGTTTCATTGACTCCGTGTTAGTTTTCTAGGTTGTGGCATCTATCAATCTCGAATCCAAACACAAACTAGTTTAGGTTTTATTGTTCGTGGCATCTATCGAACAATATACTTATTCATATCCATCTTGTTTTTGCTAGTTTCATATTATTGGAAAGAAAAACCCTAAAAAGAAAGTTTACATCTTTATCGAGTTTGTGCATCAGAGCATATCCAGATCCGCATCATTTGGTATCAGAGCTGTGGTTTGCAGATTGTTCGTGCGGATCGCATTACAGGTTGGTTTGAATCTTCCTTTCTAATTTTCACTGGCTTGGGAATTCTGTTGTTGCTGCTGTTAGGGTTAGGGTTTGGTGTTTATTGGAGTGGTGATTGGTTGTTGTTGTGGGGTTTGAGAAGTGTGAAATTTGCTGTGATTTTTGTATTGATTATTGAAGAGATGTCGTCTGAAAGTAGTGTGAATAGCAACAATCACAGGGCTAGGAGAAACAATACTGATGGAGGAGATGTTGTGACTAGGGCTGAGTTTAATCAACTCCAGGAGAATATTAGGGTGATTATGGAGAGACTGGAGGTGAGGGACAGGAGGAGTCACAGTGGTGCTAGTCATAGGAGACGTTCTGGAGATGAATCTGAGGTGAATAGTGTAAGGAGTAGGAGGCGAGGTGATAGAGATGAGAGGAGAAAAGGGATTGAAAATATCAAATTGAAAATTCCTACTTTCACTGGAAGCAATAAACCTGAGGAGTTTTTGGATTGGATACCTCGTGTTGAGAAAGTATTTGATTGTTATGAGTGGGACGAGCGCATGAAGGTGAAGATGGCGTCTCTAGCATTTTCTGATTATGCCAGTTTATGGTGGGATAAGTTGCAGTCTGAGAGGCGTAGGGCTGATGAAGAGAAGGTGCGTTCATGGGCTCTAATGAAGAGATTGATGAGGAGTCGGTTTGTGCCTGATTACTATAAACAGGAGATACTGATGGATTTGCAGTCCTTGAGACAGGGTCAGAGGAGCATTGAGGAGTATGTGAAGGAGTTTGAAACGTTGATGACACGATGCGACATCAAGGAATCATCTGATGAATCCATAGCTCGTTTCATTAATGGGCTGAAGATGGATATTGCCAGTGTGGTTGAGCTCCAGCAATATAGGACTCTAGAGGATGTGATCAAGTTGGCTAGTAGAGTTGAGAGGCACCAGCGCAGACGGTCTCAGAAATCACATTATACTACAGATCTGATGAGGGTGAGAAAGAGAAGAGAAGAAAGAGAAGAAGAGAAGGAGAAGGAGAAGGAGGAGAAGGGAAAGGAAGTGGAAGAGAGGGCTCCAGAACAGAAGAGAAGCCGGGATATCAAATGCTTCAAGTGCTTGGGGCATGGACATATAGCTTCCCAATGTCCTAATAGGCGAGTCATGGTAGTGAAGGGGGGAAAGCTCGAGAGTGAGGAAGAAGCAAAGACTGAGGATGAGTCATCTAAGTCTACAGAAGAGCAGGTGCTTAAAACATTTGTGGAGCATCCAGTACAGGGTGAATTATTGATGGCTAAGAAGGAAGAAGCTGCTGTTCCTGATCAAAGATCAAATTTGTTTCATATTCAGGGCATGGTAAAAGACAAGACATGCTTGATTGTGGTTGATTCGGGTAGCTGCACCAATATTGCTTCAGCGGGATGGGTAGCTAAGATGGGTCTACAGGTGGAGCAGCATCCCAGGCCTTATGCTCTACATTGGTTGAGTCCACAGGGGGCTGTACATGTGCATAAACAGGTTCGTGTTCCATTATCCCTTGGTGATTATACTGACAGTGTGGTATGTGATGTAGTTCCTATGGAAGCTACACATGTGATCCTTGGACGGCCTTGGCAATATGACTTGAGGGCCAAGTATGATGGATACACCAATGAATACACCATCCAACAGCGGGACAAGGTTTATAGACTTCTTCCCATGAGTCCAGGAGAATTACAACAAGTCAAATTGATGCATATCAAGAAGACAAAGGGGAAAAGGAGCTTGTTCATGTGGTCTAACAAGCCAAAGGATCAAGATTCGAGGTCGAATCTTCTTCAACTTGGAGGGAATGATAGGAATCCGGGCATCCGAAGTCATGGAAAAGGAGTACCAAAGGTCCGAGCAACACGGTGCAAGTTCAAGGCACGAAACGGGGTGAATTGGGGTGTCCAGAAAAAGTAGGCCGGCTACTAAGCCGCCGGCCTAAGGGCTTGCGCCGCCGGCGCAGATGGGTGAGCCGCCGGCTCACATGGCTGGCCCAGATATTTTATTTATTTTTATTAGGGTTTCGATTTTTTTTAGTTTTTGTGTCTTTTTGAATTTCTTTATTTTTAATTGATATAGGGATTAATTACAATTATGTTTTTCAGTTACGTTATCGGTTACGTAACTGCCGTAATTATGTTTTTTCTTCAGTTACGTTATCAGTTACGTAACTGCCACAATTATGATTTTTCAGTTACGTAACTGCCTTGTAATAGCCTATATATTAAGGCTAGTAAGAGATATAGAAATAAGATTTTGGAGTATTTTTATTAGAACACTTTGAGTGTGGAAACCTATTTAAGGTTGAATTGATTTTATTGAGATTGTTTTTCTCTTTGGATCATACATATTCTTATCAATTCGTGAGTTATATCGTGTTGTGGCGAATATTGTCATTGAACATATTGTTTCATTGACTCCGTGTTAGTTTTCTAGGTTGTGGCATCTATCAATCTCGAATCCAAACACAAACTAGTTTAGGTTTTATTGTTCGTGGCATCTATCGAACAATATACTTATTCATATCCATCTTGTTTTTGCTAGTTTCATATTATTGGAAAGAAAAACCCTAAAAAGAAAGTTTACATCTTTATCGAGTTTGTGCATCAGAGCATATCCAGATCCGCATCATTATGTTTGCAGGAAGTGCTTTTGTGTTTGAAGAAGTTCATTGGTGAGCTAGTACAAGATATGAATGTTACAGCCTTGAAAGAGGAGGAAATCTAAGGTGTACTTTTTCAACTTTAAGGGCGCGACAACTTCAAAGTGAGTAAGCTCTTCGTACCGATGAGCTAGTGGGAGTTTATATTAGCAAGTTGGTGGAATTATAAAACGATCATTACACGTATTTAATGTTTGTTGTATGTCAGATGTTATCTCCAATGGACGTTTGAACTTTTCAAGATTATAAATACACAGTCCTTGGAGTTTCAATAGAGTCCTCAGAGCATTTATTTGCAAACAAACAAATAAAAAATCCTCTCATTTTTCTTGTACTCTTGTTCATTATTTTGCAAAATCTACAAAGAAAGAGAAAATTAAATGAGTGCTCTATTCTTGTAACCTATAAGAGAGCACTATAAAAGAGAGGAAATCATTTATTTTTTGAGTGTTGTAATTTGTGTACTGCTCTATTTAAACCTTTGATTTTGAAATTAATAAACTGTGTGAAGTCCTCTATTGAATGATTTATGGGATCATGGAGATTAGGAAGCGAGCTAAACTACACGTTATATTTGGGCCTAAATCTTCTTTCCTTATCTCTTTGATATTCCTTATAAGTACCTATTTGTTGCTATATCTACTACCATCAAAGCTTAAATTATTCCATTGTGTAAAAATTCATTGTTTGAGCATTTTAGGTAAAACACTCAATTCACCCCCCTCATCGATCGTATGTCCCATTTTCTTACAATGATTGTAATAAAACTAACTTTTCTATCTCTTTTACCAGTTAATAAGCCTTTTTGTACATTTTTAACCACAAAAGTTGCATTCATTTCATTTGAATTACTATTCAATAGGTCAAATACATGCTTTTGTTTTTCCACTTAGCAAGTCAAATAATATGCCTTCTTCACATTAGGCAAGGGTTCCATAGAAAGCAATTGATTACGCACATACTTGTACACATCACTTAGCTCCATAAGAAATTACATTAAGTGATTTCTTTCCTCTAAACTTTGCAACCTTACTTTCAATTTGCAACTACAAGTTTCTAAAGCACCACAAACACAAGAGGGAATCTCCATTTGACTACTTAATTCATGCCAAAGTCTTTTTAATTTTTTGAAGTACTTTGTCACGGTCCAATCTCCTTGTTTCAGGTTTGAAATTTCTTATTGCAATTGGTAAACAATTGGACTACTAACCATACCGAATCTATCATTTAGATATTTCCTTGGCTCATATGCAGATTGCACATATATAAATGAATAAGCTAATTCTTTTGTCATAGTATTTAACAACCAACCTCTAATCATACAATCATTTCGTCTCTTCTTTTCATATTCAATTGCATTATTTTCAGGTTTTCTACAACTTCCATCAATATATCCCAATTTTGCTTTTTCTCCTAACCCTAGGCGGACAAATTGACTCCATCTATGAAAATTAGAAACATTTAAGACTAAATTTGTCAACAAAGCTCTAGGATTATCATATCCAAACAAGAAACAAGGATCATTATTCGAATTATCAAATGAAGTAATCATAACTTCAGACATTTCAACTATAGATAAAAAAATTCAATCGAACCTCAAGAAACAAACTGAACAGGTTATGTGATTCTACTATCCCTGCTGTGAGACCATGAAAACAATCTAAAGGTGCAAAGAATAGTCGATCACTACGTACTAAATGTTGTTGATGTAGAAATCGATCACTATTTACTAAATGTTGTTGATGTAGAAAGCAAACTAATGAAAGTACTCCATGAGTGTAGAGAAATGTGTAAGTGATATAAAAGGTAAGTAATGATCTAACTAACTCAAGTTTTGTTGGTATTTATATGTACAAAGCTACACGTGTAAAATAGAATAAAATGACACGCATGCAAAGAAAATAAACCATAGAATATCACGTCAACAACTTGTTTCACCAAAATTTATGCAATCAAAATATTATCAATTTTTCATATTAAATATAGATTAATTTTTCATTATTTATACGCTTACAAATTAGTGAAATATATATTTCTTTGTTTAGATTATTGAAAATGTAAAAAATATATAGAAAACGCACAAATAATTCATTATTTATACATTCAAAATAAAATAAAATAAAATACATAAATTGTATTTATAATAATTTACTTCAATTTTCATGAATTTCTAAATTTAGATATAGATAGAAGTTTCCACAAATTACCTCATATCATAAAGCAACTTCTTTCTGCAATATTTGTTTAAAGAGGATTGAATATTTGTAAAAAATGCAATGTTAAAATAATACAAAAGAAAATTAACTATATACTAGTTATGAAATCGTTCAAACGTGGTGGAAATTTTGATTAAAAGAATTAAAAAAAAATCATTTATAAATTTGGTTGGCTATTGTGCACCAAATCTTTCAAGAAAAACATCACTGAAATTTTAAAAAGAACCACATAATTGCATCATGTAAACAAAGAAACTAAATTAAAATTCTCCAATTCAGCATCACACACACACACAAATATACTATCACATTTATACATATTTGAAGCAAAATAATTAAAACATATATCGCATAAATATTTTGGGCCAAAAAATTATATACCATGAATAATATCTAGATTACCTTAAATATATGCTTCCATAAGGAAACACACAATATAATTACTTAAAAAGAAAAGAAAAACGAGAAGATAACATCTTGAGACGTGACATTGAGAGGAAGAAGTCAAGACCAATGACTATGTTTAACACATCATTGGGAAGAATAATAGTTTTAGCTTGAATTGAGCTGCAAAATCTTGATTTGCCTAACTAGATACTAATCACATCTAAGTTTTAACATGCATTGGTCAAGCTCAAATCTGGAATGGTGAATATCATATTATTTTATATAAATATTTATGCATTTTTCACTGTAAGAAAACTGATATTTAGAAACACAAATTTTGCAATGAAAAACGGATAAGGTAAGTTATATTTTTACAAATATAATTAGTAACAATGATTTTTGTGATAGAAATTTATATTCAGAGACTGAAATTTTATCTATAAATCTTAGTTCTCTAGCATTGTATTTAATATATAGATGTTACAAACTACGTATATTTATTGTTTACAAGCTTTCTTACCCCAGATCATCTCATTATCATAAATTTTTCTTGGGTAAGTCAACCAGGGAATTAGGGAATTAATAAGCACCGTGTGAGTTAAGGATGTCTATTGTTGTGTATTAGGTCAGAGAGTCGAAATCTCAGACTATCAACCGTGCTATAACAATAACCCAATCAACCCAAAGCTATAGTACAACATTTATATGTTTAAATTAATTCTGGGTTCGGGTTAGTAAAGCTAATGCATGCGCACCTCCGGGTGCACATATATATGCATCAATTTTGTGAGCCTAAAATTTAGTTGTTAAGGAATTACTTTCAATCGGGTGTCTTGATAAAGACATTAAACACTAAACATGATTACTCCGATAAATAACATATATAATTAGGAACCAACCGATTTATACGATTTAGAGTTAAGCCTATGTCTATAAATATATATATTATATGTAACGAAATAGTTTCTCAACCAATCCCATTTACTTCAACCCCTGCATTCATTGAATGCTGGGACTTTAAAGGTGAGAGAGTACTTTCCTGCAAAATTAGGTGTGCATACTTTTCTCCTCATTGTGACTTTTTTGTTTGTAGACAGTGGACGAGGAATAGGATGACTTAGGGTTAGGGGGAGAGGGAGAGGCAGAGGGAGAGGGAGAGGCCAAAAATGTTATTAGATA
Source organism: Combretum micranthum (assembly GCA_024138025.1). Classification (NCBI taxonomy): domain Eukaryota; kingdom Viridiplantae; phylum Streptophyta; class Magnoliopsida; order Myrtales; family Combretaceae; genus Combretum; species Combretum micranthum. The sequence continues at coordinate 678,535 of JAMXBD010000705.1, forward strand.
TTATTACACCATAAGGAGATATAGTAATGCTGTAATGATTAGATCCTAATTAAATTTGAATATAAAAAATAGAAATAACGATAATTTTTAAAAATTGATTTCATTTTGCCTAGGTAATGATATTGGCCCAATGGAATCTCTTTATTGTCTTCTATTTTCATCAAACTTAATTTTTATGATCTTATGGATAAGAATATTTAATCAATCATTTGATTATTAAAAAAATATAATAAATAATATATTAAATATTTTAATGATGCATTCATAGTTAAGCATATATTTTTATCGTCAGATGACCGATAGATCGATCCCATTAAAAAATATGATAAAATCATAGAATTTTCTTTAAACTAGAAATAAAGAAAGAATAATCGGTTCAAAAGTACACATATGATATCAAATAATCGACAAGTTATATCTTTCTAAAAGTGATGCAGAATTATCTATCTATTATTGGTATTAAAATTTTAAGTGTTTCAAATTATTGGTAGACAACTATGATACCAATCTTGTCTTCATAAATGTTGCTAATAACTGATAAATCTTAGAAAATTATTAATGTGTACCTACTAATTCATTCACACCATGAGTTGATACTATTGTAAAAGCCGTTAATTTCTTATGCAATTTAAAAACTGGCTTCATGAGAATTTTGGAATGATAAATTTTTTGTTCTTATGGAATAAATCTTATATTAAAGATGTATTGACATATTTTAAATTGAATAACATTTTTCAAAATATACTTATCTATATATTCTGCAAATTTTGGAAAATAAGATAGTTAAGCATTTATTACATGAATGAAAGATTCTTGAGACTTTATGATCAAGAGAGCTTGCTAGTTTTTATTTATTTTTATTTTTTTATTTTTTTCCGCTGTATGCATGGTTGTTTTATCTTAAATAGTCTCCAACTACATCAGTTGGCATTTAATTTTGCTGTATGATAAATTGTTCTATTAAGGCCTACATGAAAAATTAGGAGAAAAAAAAAAAAAAGAGGGAAAGGCAAATTGTAGAAAAGAAAAGGGAGCAAAATTTCAACACCAATCTAGCTCTCCATATTTATTGCCACCACCATTATCTTGTCTCTTACCACTAAACTCGTCCTATAAATCACCTTTTTTCTTCTCTGTTCTTTCCCCTAACTCACACGTTCCTTCTCATTTCTTCTCCCTCTCTCTCTATTTCCTTTTTCTCTTCCAATTCTTCTTCTTCCCCACATTCCACAATGGGTTGCTGTTAAGTGCAGTACCCATACAATCATCACAGACTCTCTCAGACATTTCAAACTCTTCCCATTACATCATTACACTTCATTTTCTTATTATCATTCATCCAAGAAGTTTCAAAACCCAGTTTTGTTCCTCTTGCCCCAGTTCTTCAACTTCTTTGTTCAATTCAATATTATCATTTGATGGTTATATCTTAACACCTCGTATTATTATAATATTAACACTAGTGTCCTTTTAAACCTGCATGCTTTGTACGTAAAGTAGCAAGCTTTTTAATTTATTAGTTTCGGTGGGAAGTGGTTGTTATCCGGTGCTTGACGGTGCATTGATTGTGGTGGTCCAGTCCCAATCAACTGGGGTCCACTCATCACATGGATTCATCAACGGCTTTATTGCTCTCAGCGGCCTTGTGGCGTATTTATTGTGGTTCAAGTTCATTTCTAGGTCGCTCGGGTCCACGCGTCTGGCCCTTATTGGGAAGCTTGCCTGGGCTTATTAAGAACGCTAATCGCATGCATGATTGGATCGCGGACAACCTACGTGCCTGTGGTGGCACGTACCAGACATGCACCTGTGCAATTCCATTTTTAGCCCGGAAGCAAAGCTCGTGACTGTCACGTGCGATCCCAAGAACTTAGAGCACGTCTGAAGGTTAGATTCGATAATTACCCTAAGGGCCCCACTTGGCAGGCTTGCTTCCACGAACTATTAGGTGAGGGGATCTTCAACTCGGATGGCGACACATGGGTGTTCCAGCGTAAGACTGCCGCACTGGAGTTCACCACCCGGACCCTCCGCCAAGCCATGGCTCGGTGGGTCAGCCGAGCCATTAAGAATCGGTTCTGTCCGATTCTTAAGGCGGCTCAGCTCGAGGGAAAACCGGTCGACCTACAAGACTTGTTACTTCGGCTCACTTTCGATAACATATGCGGCTTGGCGTTTGGCAAGGACCCGCAAACGCTGTCACCGGGCTTCCCGAGAACGGCTTTGCTTCGGCATTCGACCGAGCCACGAGACCATGCTCCAAAGGTTTATTCTGCCTGAATTCATATGGAAATTCAAAAGGTGTTTCCGGTTCGGAATGGAAGACAGCTTGAGCCGATGCCTTGAACACATCGATAATTACTTGTCGGAAATCATAAACACACGTAAGCAGGAATTGGTGAGTCAGCAACGAGGCATCACTAGTGGGACCCAGCACGATGATCTGCTGTCAAGATTTATGAAGAAGAAGGAGTCTTACTCGGACAAATTCCTGCAACACGTGGCACTTAATTTCATCCTCGCGGGACGCGACACGTCATCTGTAGCTCTGAGCTGGTTCTTTTGGTTGGTGAGTCGGCACCCAGAGGTAGAAGAGAAAATCCTCATTGAAATATGCACTTTGTTGTCAGAGACACGTGGCAGTGACACCTCCAAATGGGTAGAGGAGCCTCTCGTGTTCGAGGAGGTCGACCGTTTGGTGTATCTAAAAGCAGCATTGTCCGAGACTTTAAGGCTGTACCCCTCCGTGCCAGAAGACTCGAAGCACGTCGTCGCGGACGACGTGCTTCCGAGTGGTACCTTTGTACCAGCTGGATCATCGATCACATACTCGATCTACTCAGTTGGTCGAATGGAATTCATCTGGGGTCAGGATTGTCTACAATTTAAACCCGAAAGATGGTTGACTCCTGATGGAAAAAAATTTGACCTTCAGGATTCCTATAAATTCATTTCGTTCAATGCTGGCCCGAGGATTTGCTTGGGGAAGGATTTAGCGTACTTGCAAATGAAGTCGGTGGCGGCTGCGGTTTTACTGCGCCACCGGCTCACGGTGTCCCAAGGGCACAGGGTGGAGCAAAAGATGTCGTTGACATTGTTCATGAAGTATGGTCTTAAAATGGATGTGCATCCTAGGGACTTGAGGCCAATCTTGTCAAAGCTGTGTACGGAGGAGAGTTGTGGTAAATCCGTTATGATTGGTAATGGGAATCACCACTCAGCAACCAAGGTTGAGGCAATTAATGGGGTTGTTTAACTTTGTCTGTTCTGACATCAGTTTCGCAGCTTTTGGTTTTGGAATTACATATATGGTCGTTTTATTTTGTGAATATAGTTCACATGTATTATTATCAATTAAATTACTATATAGTTCAAATGTATTAATTATACAAGTTGTCATGGTACATGAGCAGATAAATAATAAATCTGGTCATGTCTTTATTTATAAGAAATAAAACATATTATGATTAACATTATTAATGCTTGTATACATATATTATATAGACAAATACAATGAAGTCAGTTGATGATGGTCACCAGCATATGTAGGACTAGAACTAAGGGGCTGTGAGGGCAGCATTTTGAAACTTTTTGAGTTACTAAATTTGATAAAGGACTGAGTATCTTATAAATCTGTGCTAGATTCGATCAAATTTTTTTTGTTTTAAGGGGGAAAATTTTAGTTGTCTATGTTCATTTACGCAAGAAATCAAATGTTACTTAATTATTTGTAAGGAATAATTGAATTATAGAGCATCACAAGGCCAAGGCCATGAATTTTAAAAACATTAGATTGATTGGAAAGTTATCTTTTTTAAGTCCAAAAAACCCTTGGAATGAACAACATAGGAAACACAAGCGAAAAGAGAGAGAGGAAAAAAAAAAAAAAGGAAAATATCTTTGCAATTGGTATTGGAGGGAGGTTGTTTTTCTTTTTTTTGGCGGGGGAGGTTTGTGTTGTGTTGTGTGGGGGGTTGGTTGGCTGAGAGTGTTGCGACGTTGCTCTTGGGGATGATTGAAAATGATTTTTAAATTGAAAATATATAATCGTTCATTTAATATGCCTAGAGCCTCATTTGGCTCACTTATTCTCAAAAGCACAAAATAAGACTAATGGCTCCTTTACTTCACCGTATCAAAAAAAGAAAGAATAAAATTTCAATTGAATAGAAATAGGGTTGTAATAGCTGTTATAACGTTCACTGATTGTAAAAATTAAAATAAGTAATTGTTGAAATAAAAGATAAAATGTCTATGACACCCTAGAGATGATAACAATTTATGAAAGTGGAGACATGAATTGCTTTTCATTATTTTAAATAATAATAATAATTCTTTGTGAATTTTCAATTTCCTCATGTGAATAGGGTAATAGTAATTTTACGTAGAATGAGAAAGAAATGAATAGTTATCCATGTCAAGTGAAAAAAGCTATAATATAAGTAAAATGTAGCTTCAAAGGTATTTACTTTATGCTTAAATTGATTGATTTATTATAAAAAAGAAAGATCAATTATTAGTGTCAGCTTGACCACTCTTAATCAAAACTGTTAAGTAATCATTTCTTTTAATTTATATTTTGCATTAATATTGGATCCATTTATTGCATGTATAATAAATACACATAGAGTAGATAGGATCATTCGAATTTTGCAATGGGTAAATTATACCAGAATATAACAACGTTTGGAGGTAAGTTTATTTCAGGTCACAATATTTCAAAAAGTTCAAGAGAGGCCGCAATGTATAGTGAGTAAGTTTATATTATGTTACAATATTTAGAGGTAAGTTTATTTTAGGTAATAACGTTTCAAGAAGTTGATTACTTGAGGCCACTATCACGACCCAAATTATCATATCACGTGTGCATCCAAGATATGAAAACCGTTTTGCAAGTTAGAGATTGCAAAACTCTACTTAATGTTTATTAAACCACTTTTAATTTCATAAAAACACTTTAATAGCTAAGGAAATATAGATTCCTACAGTCCTCAAGAGCCGCAGAGAGTTGGTATCCCCCACCAAATAGTAAAATAGAATATATTAATATATTTTTCAAAGAAAAACTCAACTATTACACTAAAGCTCTATTTTTTTCCAAGCTCATGTCATATATATACAATTTAAATTCAACACTAGACATATAAAATACTTTCCAAAATAGTCTTCATGTCTTCAAAAACTTCACACTTCCTTAGCCCATTCCTGGCTTGAGATATACCTACACAAAACTATGGGGTTTGAGCTCAACTATAACTCAGTGAATAATAATGACCAAATCACACCACAAACAAAGTATCAAACAAGTTTGATAACAAACATATACAATGCTACACTCAACCATATGATACACACAGCTTGGATGGCTAGAATTCAAACCAATGAAGATTTATGCCACCTCCTAGGGGTTGAAGGACTAGCTCAAGCCATTCACGCCCAGCAGAACTTTAAATTAAGGAAGGGGGTACTTTCTCAACTTAAAGTATTCGGCTCATTGCTTTCTCAACACAGTATATTCAGCACATTGCTTTTAGCTCATAGCTTTCAGCTATTTCATTTTGAAACTCATTTATACTAAAACATAACCTTAAACTTCCCTTTAGCAATAACTAAGGAGAGATGATTTCATTTGAAACCTGTTTTATGAAAAATAACCTCTAACCTCATACATAACTAAGGAGGGAGGATTTCCTTTGAAATTTGTTTTGTTGAAAAATAACCTCCAACTACTCATTTGATATAACAAAGGAGGAAGGATTTCCTTTGAAACCGTTTTATTGAAACAGAGCCTCTAACTTCTCCTTAAAGAGAACTAAGGAGGGAGGATTTCTCTTGGAATTCATTTTGTTCTTGTATAATATAATATACTCTTAACATGTAAACCTCTAGATTTTATGGTAGTTTTATGTACGTTTAAACTTGTGTCTAGAAATTCAAACTCTCGAAGTCACAATAGATAAGTCGATAGATTAGACCAAACAACTGTTAGAGCCCTAAAATATAATATAAAAATTTAAAATGAGATAAACTCAAATTATGGGTCGTAAAAATTCTATAAACCTTAAAAAGATAAGATAGTCGAAAAGTTCGATCGTTTCGGGCCTTTACTGGATCAGTTTCTATATCAGACTGTGAACATATAAAATGAGATAAAATATTTCGACAACTAATTCATTTTAGAAAAATATTAAGGATCCATAAACCATTAGATAATTTTTTTCTAGCTCATAAAAATCACGCCAACCTACCTCCATGGCAGCTACATATTTTTTTTTTTTAATTTAAATCATCTTCTGGAGCACTCCATCATCATCTATAAATACCTATGGCATGTCTTCCCTTGTACACTTGATAACTCCTATCATTTGTCTCTTCTTTTATCTCCTTTCTCCTTCGTGTGGCACCATTCCTAGCCGCTACTGCCCCTCCATATTTCCATTTCAAAAACATCTCTTTGCTTCTTCTTGTGAGGTATACATATCTTTCATAACCTCTTAGTAATTTTAGTTATTATTTCATGCTTCTTTTCTTGATAAAAACCTTTTTATTTTGCTCAAAACTTTGAAGTATCATGCTAGATCTAAACCATATCATGTCAAGCTTATAATCTTGTCAATATCTTGTTTATTTTGTTATACATTGCCATCTAAACTAACTATCTATATTTATAAATATAGTTATGAATAAATTTATATCTATAAGAGCATTAGAGCTCACTAACCTAACATTTATTTATATTTCTATTTGTTTTCGTGCTTATTTATGCTATAGACTTGTCCTTCTCAAGTCATTAAAAAGACTAGTCCAAATCTAGTCTGAGTTATCCACATTTAAGTCTTGGGAGTCTTGTTATATTCTAAGACTCCCAAATCTTTGTTTTGTTGCTTTAATTTTTTCCTTATTATGAGACTAGAAATATTTAAGTCTTGGGAAGCCTTGTTATAGTCTAAGACTCTCAATTTTTGTTTATTTTGTTATTCATGGGATTGAAATCACTTCAAGTCCCAAAGAGCCTTCATTTTAAAGCTAAGACTCCCATCTTTTTATTTTGCTTATATTATTTTTCTTATTTTATTATTTCTAATACTTATGTTCTTTTTGTGTTCATGCTCATATCATGCCCATATTGATGTTGCCTTAACTCTTAAAAATTTGACAAACCCCTTTTTGGCAAAAATCATGACTTAAAAATTTATTTTTAAAACATAGAAAACATGTGTGAAATGGAAATTTTGAAAACTAAATCATCACTCTATTTTTCTTAAAATGCCAAAATTATAAGTTAAATGGAAAAAACTAAAAACTCAATTTTTCTCATAAGAAATTTACTTAAAGAAATTTTTTTAGAATAATAAAAATGAGAATAAACTATAAAAGGCTGCAATACTAAAGGACGCAAAACTTGATTTTTTTTTTCTACCTAAAAATTTGTTTAATAGTACCATTATCAAGTAAATAAGAAAAAAAAATTCTAACGAACTTCACTTTCTCATGCATTAAACATGTAAGTTGGAAAAATGATGATTTATGAAAGTCATTTAGGACCCTCATTATCCATATTTTGTCAAATGGATAATAAAGCTCATTTTTTAAAAAAGTTTAAAACCATGAGGAACAAGTTTTATTATGAACTCATCAAGTTTATGAGAGTACAAGGATCTTAATTAAACCATCAAGACCATTTTTGTAAGATATGAACTCAATCAACATCACTATGATCATGCATGAATCATCAACCATTATATACTATTATGATATGATATATGTATAAGTCTAGTTTATCCAAGGCAGTTTTCAATGCAAAAAAGTGATTATTATCAAAACTCGGGATATAGAGGAGAAAGTTGAAACCGTTATTAGAATAGAACTTTATAAAATTCCCTTTTCTACCTAGAATAAGCTTTCTAGACTATAAGTTTAAGCAAAGATTAGTATGGAATATTCATTTTGGGTATTCCCTTGTGGTAGGTGATGAACGTGAAGGCTTACCATTTCCTGAGGACTATTTTGACTGAAAAATATCTGCAATGATCAAGTGAGTTTCCCTTGCTTTACGTATTATGCTTGTGCTTGTAAAATAGAGCACTAAAAGTTTAGGAAAAAAGATAAAAATGGATTGCTTGAGGGAACGGGGATTTTATGCATGTGATTTGTTGGTTGATTAAATAAATGATAAGAATATCGAATTATCAATTGGTTTATAAACATCTTGCATGATCATTTTTTATTGATGGTATGTTGTGAAAATTGTTTGGTCACCTTGGAAAGAAATCTATCTTGGATTGGAAAAAAAATTATAAAAATGGATCATGCATGGCATAAAGTGAGTCACATTGCATTGCATTACTATTCCTATGCATGGGGTCTGTGGGTAAAGGTGTCTACCTCCAACATAAGGAACTACAACGTCCGAGGAATACGGCCTCATGGAGGAGCTGTGCTGGATCGCATGCTAAAGGGGAATTAGTAGTGGTCAGTTTTCGAAACCCTAGACAGCCGAATGGACCCCAAAAGTGCAGCATTCCCTAACCCTTGATATGATATGTGTAAATCCATTCTACTCATGATGCTGGTAAATCATGAGTGTATGCGTGAGCACATGTTTGATGCATTGCATATGGTTGCCTAACTAACTTGTTTGTTTTGGTTGATACGAATACGTCATTGCAGGATTATCTCACTAAGCTACTTGTAAGCTTATCCCCTTATAGATTTTTGTTATAGATGGAGTATAATGAATATTTATGGCTGAATCCAAGACCACGATACTATTGGATAAGAGCAGGAGCTTTGGAAATACTTATAGTAAAGATCTTTTGCTAGGACTCTAGTGAGCTAATGATTCAAGAAGAAATATGTCAATTTATATGGAAGGACTTTATTTGTTTTTTATGTAAGAAAAATATGGATGTTAGTTATGCAATAATTATTTCTAAATTCTTGTTGCTATAATGATGCTATCTTTTTAAATTGCATAACTCTAATAGTAAATCCTACGGTGAAAGTACACCTTGTGCATAATATTGAAGCTTTTGTATTACTGAATTCGTCTCTCCTAAGCTTTAATATTATTTACGATGGACTATCATACTTTTAGTACCCCTCGGGACATGACATAACATAATCTCTACTTCCCTTAGAACCTCAAAACCTCCCTATGTATTAATCCTTAAAGCCGACTCCAACACGGGCGATGTCTTTTGATGCCTACTTAGTTCCCATAAAGCCAACAACCCTATAGTAGCTTTAACCAGATTCACTAGACTCTTAAAAGCACTACCATAGAATCGGAATATTAATACGTGATGTGAACACGATGCTAATGCAAGTACGATGTCATGCAATGCATGTTCATTTAATTAAATGGACAAATAGTATTAGATCATTTTTATTAGGTGACCAATCGATTAACAAATGCTCATTAATAACAACAATCTAACCATCATAAGCAATATGTTATCACTTTCACTATTATATTTTATCAAACAACACAATCATTGAACAACATACAATTACCCAATCCTCACACATAGTTGGTTATGTTTTATCTTGATATAGGTGCAACTAAGTTACAATCACAAGTAAGGTGATGAAGTCAATGTTACCCACCTGACATCCAAGCTAGGTCTTAACAATCCTTTTGGAAATCCAAAATATCATCTCCATCAACATCAATCATCAGCATCACTATCACCATCATCAAATCATCATCATCCTTTATATATGAAAAAAAAAAAGAAGGTTGGCCAGAGCTAATTTACAGAATATATCAAAAGAAAACATCTATCATGGAATTAAAACTCATTTTAAGATCCTATTTGATCAGACACTAAATAGAAACCTCGCCATGGTTGTGAAGATCGCTCCGCTAAGATATGGACAGTTCTCCATTATCCATCAAAGTATTTCTTTTCTCTTTGTTTATAATCATTTATTCTAAAGGCATCATCAAATCATTAATATATAAAAAGACTCATTTTCCAAACAACCATATATTTGAAACAACATATTTCCCATATTATCTTTGGTTTATCCTAACATATCATTCTAAGCCAATTATTAGCTATTAAACCTATTTTAACTTAATCATAAGCAAATTGATTAGAATTAATCATTTAATCCAATTACTAAGTCAAATTGATTAAACTTAATCAATTTAATTCATTTTAGTTTACTAAAGTCTATTTAGTCAAGTTGGACTTAGATTGATTAACTAATTTTATTTTATATCTATGATTTATATTAACTTAAGTCTATTTAACTTAATCTTAGCCAAGTTGAATACACTTAATCAATCTAATTCTTTTTAACTCATTCAAGTTCATTTAATCAAGTTGAACTTAGGATTATTAACTAAGTTCATTTTTATACTTAACTACATACATTTAACTATTAAGCATAAGTTTTCAACTTTGTTTGGATATGTAGCAGCTTGATATAATTAAAATTTAGGCCTTGATACTTATATAATTTCCATAAACTTAAAACATAAAAGTTGTAGATCTCTTTTTAGGCTTTTCGTAGTATTTTGAATTGTTGGGTGCTATTGGGCCTTCTCAACTCCAAAAGCTAGCTCATGAGGTGAGGCTTTCCCTCATACTTATCAAGCAATACCTAGCCCCTTCCACAACCGATGTGGGATATCCTTAACATCTCCCTCTATTACACATCGGACCATGGGATTAATCGTCCATGTCCGGCTCAACCGGAGATGTTCCAAACCTGGGCTTTGATACCACTGTTGGGTGCTATTGGGCCTTCTCAACCCCAAAAGCTAGCTCATAAGGTGAGGCTTTCCCTCACACTTATAAAGTAGCAACCTGCCCTTTCATAATCGATGTGGGATATCCCCAACATGAATCAACTCAATTCAAGTTTAGATGAAAAAATTATGATCAAAATACGAAATAGTGTTGTTGTAGGGGATCCCATGTTCGAGGCCAGTAAAGCCTTAGTCATGTTGTTGATTTTCAAAAAAACATGATCAGAGGCCAGTAAGGACCGTGTCACACCTTTGATTCACAAAATTTTCACATTCTGATCCTAGTAAGGGCAAAATCATGCCCATGACTCTTGTGATTTCCCTCGTTACACGCTCCTTGGTTTCTTCTATCTAATTGAATCAAATTACACACATCCTACTCCAATCAAAACATCATAAAAACAATATACAACTCATGTTCATCACTTCTAAACTCCTTCAACAACATCCACTACTTCCAAACCATTCCATTAAACCCCATATCTACTATTCATCATCTTTCTTACAAACCCACCTTATTCAAGCATCAAACCAACATAAACAACAACTAAAATAACGAAAAAGTAAAACTTATCTTGTTAGCCAACTTGAACTTCTTGATTATTACTCCTTGTAAGTTCTTGAAGCTTGTTCATGCATGACTTCCATTTTTAATCTTATTTTTCATCTTCATTTTCTTATAAAAGCTTTTTGGATTTGGGATTTTGGATTTGATTATTAAGGAAAGAAGGAGACAAGAAGAAGAAGAGAAAGAAAAAAAATGAAAGAACCGAGTAGAAAGGACAAAGAAGGAAAATTGGCAGCCAAGGGGAGAGAGAGAACGAATAAATAGGATAAAACAAAAACAATAAAGGATATTTATGAGTAAAATGTTCGGTTTAAAATTTCCAGATGATTTCTTGAGTAACGAAAATAATTTGGAAGATAATTTCAAGATGTATTACATATAAATTAATAGCTTGAGTTGAAAATCAAGTTTAGAAATTTAATTTGTAAAATTCTTATTTAGTGAAGTTTAAGCTTAAAAACTGATGTTTTTAAAGAAGTAGTTGAATTCAAAAATCATAGGGATTTGAGAAATGGTAGTTAAATTAAAGTTCAAAGGTTTAGAAATTTACAAAACATTTAAATTGCACGTTTGGAGATTGAAGGAATTAAAATGGAAGAAAAAGGGGTCCAAATTGATGATTGTAATGAATTATGTAAATCAATTTATGAAATAAACTAAATGTTAAGATGCAAGTGTGAGAATCCCACCAGAAAATATGGGACTTATGTGAAGAGTTTATAAGAGGGAAAACCCATTAACCTATTGTTTTAAGGTTTTGAGTTATAAATGGTGTCAAAAACCCAATTGTGTTATCATTCACAAAGCCTATTGAATTTCTCTCCATTGAAGGCATACTCCAAACTCTAATACTAAAATTTGGAGTTTGCAAATTTATTAATCATTGAAATGGAGATTCAAAAATTAAAAGAAAAGAAGTTTATTTTGAAATTTATAAATGAAGATTAGGCATTGATTGGTTAAAAATGATTGTTAGAACAAATAGGCTAAATAAAGGGGTCATTTGAAATCTCAAATCTTAGTTAATTTATTTATTAACTATTGATATTATATTTACATTATTTTAATCTTTTATCTTATTTATTTGCTATTTCTTATTATTTTCATTTTTAGGAAAGGTACTGAAACTTATTGTTGCTTAGGTTTAACATCATTTCTTTGTAATCATTCATTTACTCACTATTTACTTCTTCAATTCCACACCTTTAAGGTTTTAAATGTTTCTTTAACTTTATACAACTAATATTCTATATAATAGAGTATATATAAGTAATAAGAATTAGTTTAGCGATTTTAACCTTCACTTACTCGGTTGTTTAAAAGACTCAAACTCAACAAAAATAATAAAAGACTGATAACTTGACTAGACTCGATTTAACTCGAATCGACTTGTCTCTTGACTTGAGGTCACACATGATGACACGACATTAACCTAGGCAACACGATAAACTCAACAATTGAAGATTGTAGGCTCACTTTTCCTATTCTTATTTGAATATATATACATTATGCATATAAAATACACAGTGCTCATATTCTTTTAATCATTAAGGATATTACGTTTTATAATTTTTATTAACGTGATCATCTTGACCAGCTTGAAATCAAGATGTTTCATTTTTGCTTTTTACATAAATATTGAAATTTTAATATTCTATTTTTGTAGGATATTAGTGAAAGTTTTGGAAAATTTTATTTCCAAATTTTTGTTGATAATAATTCAATTTCTTAAACAACAATTAGATTATTTATATATTAATGTTTTTAAAATGTGAAAAATTAGGAGTGATTTTTCTTAAATCATTTCCAAAAACTTTACATTAGTTAATTAATGATTTTCATTTTCAAAACGTATAAATTTGGGTGATTATAGCCACCATTAGCACATGTCAACAAAAGAAATATTTAATTAAAACTCATGAAACCCTTCTTTTAAGGTCCCATTGACATGTATTAATAGGAAAAATACTTAATTAAATCTCATAAGACACTTCTCAAAACGTTATATTTCCTTTTGGACTTTCGAAACGTTGCAACCTAAAATGAACTTACGCACAAACGTTGTAACCTTTTGGTGTAATTTACTCATTTTGCAATAAATATATATTTATTCTCTTCCTCATTTCTAATGTCAATGTAAAAAGAATCATAATAATAAAATGATGGGATAAATGGTTGGTTCCCTGATTTTAGAACGGATCAAGAATTGCTTTTTTTTTAAAAAAAAAAAAACTAATGAACTGATAAAAGAATATTTAGAGTTTTCATCGCTTTTTCTTGTGAAATATTTAACTTTATGGAATCATTCAAGTTACATTTTGAGGTTTTAGTTGATAACCAATTTTTTTTTAATTAGAAAAAAGATTTTAACTTTATAGAATCATTCAAAGTTACATTTTGAGGTTTTTAGTTGATAACCAATTTTCTTTTTAATTAGAAAAAGATTTTAAATAAGGATTTTGGGGAAAATGGATGAATTGCTTGATTTTAAATAGAAAATTTGTACAAATCATATGAGTGACCATAAAAAAATAAAAAGAAATTCTCTTTCCTTTTTATTTATTTTTTGCATAAGTAAGAAAAATATAATAAAAAATATCTTATGTTTAGGTATGCTTTTGTGTGTGTGTGTGTGTGTCTCTCTCTCTCTCTATATATATATCAATCCTCCTATTAGCTAGTGGTCTGAATAATTAATTGAAGTGTATTAAGTCTAATTTAAACAACTAAACTATACTAAATACAATTACACATTGATACCACAATCAACACAATAACAACACTGTTTTAATCCATTATCAACATGATTTATTAAAATATCTTCCTATTAATTACTATCTATAGAAATTCTTGATTTATAAGTATTCAACTCAAAACTACTCAATTCTAATCTTAATTACATTCATTAGAATCTCTCATAATAAGTGAACAAGGCAAGATTGAGTTAATCTCTATTATTATTCTTGAACTCCTCAATAAATGCAACAAAATTCCTAATAATGTCTCTATTAATAGGAGTTTTTCCAATGATCCAAATCTACCGATGGAATTGTTTCTCAACATATTCGTCGAGATTTAATGCAAGATCGTGTCATTCACTACACTTTCTTAATTGTTTTTAAGTCCAAATCACCATAAATCAATAATTAACAAAAAAAGTAACATAATTACACACATTCATGTTAACATGACTTCACAAATTCCTAAATTACTACTCACTCATGATGAAACAACTACAACAACGACAAAATACATAAACAAATAAGAAGTAAAACATGGAAATAGGGAAAAGAAGGAAACCCTTTTTTTTTATTACATTGATGAAGTCTAAAGACGCAAAATGAATGATAGTCCCTCGTTTCTCTCTCGAGTCTTGAAGGTGATTATAATATGAATTTTCGCAGAAGTCATAAACAAAACTTACTATCTCACAAAAAAATTCCAAAGAACACTAACTACTAGCTAGTATCAATTGCTAGGAAAAATATCTAGATGAATATTATTTTTATACCCATAATGTTTCTTGAAGAGACTTTAGTGAAAATATACAACCTTAACTAGGAGACATATTTGGTAAAAGAAATATAAAAGTTGTATTCGAGCGTTTCTACCTATCATGCCCATGACATTTGTACTAAATGGAAGTTTTGCAGCTCCAATTCCATATCACGAGCGTGATATATACCTTACTAGGCACCTTACTCGTTGAAACTCCCTTGGATTTTAGTTTTCATGCCAGTGATTCTCAATACTTCGTATCAAAATTTGACAGCTTTCCATGAATCATTCCCGTGATCTATCCCTTGATAGACACTGGACGCTAATTTTCTTTAGTTCTTTATATATCATGAGCATGAATTTTTAATTCCATTGTTCTCATTTCTTCCACAATTGCAATGGTCATGCCTATGATCCAAGCCTTAGTAGATACTAGACTTGAAATTCATCTTTTCTTCTTGAATAACGATCGTGATTTTGCTATCCTCATGCCTACCTTTGCTTCTTTAATCTCTCTTCGATATAATTCTTTTCTAATTCTTTCTTATATCTCCAATATGCTCTAATTTAAGATAAAATGAATATATATACAACTAAGTACCAATTCTATTGCAAATCATATCAATAAACTATAAATTGTACTTAATTAGTTGTCACGAATAAGGATAAATCATGCCTATCAAATATCCCCACACTTAAGCCTTGCTTGTCCTTAAGTAAGAGGTTGATAAAAAACACTTTAAAAACAAGGGAACAACTATGGTGATAATCTAATTTAGTGCTGGAGTTTAGGAATCTTACACTATTAACTTCTAATTGCTTCAATCAATTAACCAGAATTACCAAGCTAATCACAGTAAGTTAGCCTTTACCCTTACTATTTAAGTAATATCCTAATACAAAAGTAGCACACGCTTATAAGCACATGCAAAGGATTTCAAGTACTCTCTTCATTCTTTTATTTATTCTTAAATTCAATGACAATTTGAGTTTAAGTAGATATCTAGTTAGGTGTGCAGATTGATAATATATAACTTTACATGTATAATTGCAAAATCACATAAAGTTGAGTTGTAAATGATAATATTGACCCTATATACATGTACATGTATGTATACTCCTTTTATAATATAGTATTTTAGTTTATAGTTATTCATATTAAATAACTATTGAATGGAGCGTTTTATCGCAAAACGGCATAATTTGCATTTTTTGAACTATTTCAAAAGGGCAATGTATGTAGTTAAAATTGCCTACGCCAAGTAATTTTAACCATTTCTTTTTTCTGGTTTTAATTGGTGGTAAACTTAAAAATTCTTTTAAATATTTCCATGATACATATATATTAATTTTTAATCAAGTTATTCATATTCAATATTAAATAAATAACGTTTAATATGAATTAAGGAAACAATAAGATAAAATCTTGCTTTGAGTGGCTCTATTCCTTCAACATGAGAGGTGATTTCCCCTTATCATAGGAAGTCACTGGCTTTAAATATACAACCAAATGTCAGTGGGATCAAGTGGTGTATACATATCAATTCATTGTTAGTGTTTGCCAACACAAAAAGATGTCAGATTGCATCTAAAAGATGTTATGCTTTTTGTGGTGACCGTGAGCTACAGACCATTATTTCCATGTTTATTTAGAGGTCTAGTAAAGAAGATCTCAAGATGTGGGGTTGATTGAAAGGTTTTGAGAGAGAGAGAGAGAGAGAGAGAGAGGTGAACTAGGTTGAGACCATGTACAACTCGTTCACTTTATTATGTGAAATAAGGAAAGAATTGAATTTTAATTCAACAGGAATATAATAAAGTTGTAATGGCTATTACAATATTTACTTGTGTAAAATATAAAATAAGTAATAATTACAGTAAAATATAAAATATCTATAATGCTTCTATTTTATTATTGAGAGAGGATAATTATATAACTCATATTTTTTAAATAAGGATATTTATAAAAAAAAATTGATAAATGAATCATTGAATGGCAATTTATAAGAGTAAGAACATAAATTACTATAAATCATTTTATGTAATAGCAATTTATTATGAATTGTTATTCCCTCAACTAAACATTATAGAGAGAATGAATAACTATTCATAGTATTGAGTGGACTGTAAGGTTACTATTGATGGGTCTATGGTTGAAAGAGGTGGATCAAGAGGATTATAGAGTGTTACAAGGAATTGTAAGGGAGAATATCGAGCAATTAAAGAGGTTTTACAGTTAAAATGGAAACAATGATGGGTTTCCATCTTTATAGAATGTGATGTGAGTAATGGGGTAAAGTTCATAGTTCATAGCTGGAGATGGTTGTTTTATGGGCTAAGTTTCTATGCCATTGGTAGAT
Organism: Combretum micranthum; assembly: GCA_024138025.1. Classification (NCBI taxonomy): domain Eukaryota; kingdom Viridiplantae; phylum Streptophyta; class Magnoliopsida; order Myrtales; family Combretaceae; genus Combretum; species Combretum micranthum. The sequence goes on from JAMXBD010000705.1 coordinate 695,723, forward strand.
GAGATCAAACGCCAAATGATGCTATTAACTCATACTTAGTTTAGTTAAGCCTACTTTCTAGAGATACTAACAAAATTCAATATTGGGTGTCATTGATTCTAGAAGGAAAATGTGCTCCTTTGTTTGGTAGATTAGCACTCACTTCATCTGCTCTTTCAAAGCTAATTAACTTACATTTAACAGATATATACTACTTTAGATCGATAAGCTCCTATATTTTGCTTGACACTTTGCTAGCAATACATTTCTACTTTTGGATTAGGAACAAAAATAACAATAAGGGAAAGAAACAGACTACAAATTAAAGAAGCAAACATTATTTCATAATTAGTCATGGTTTTCATGTGGCGTGTTTGGTGATTGCATGGGACAAAAATAAGATAAGCTTTTATGCGTATGTGAGCTTCTTAGTCAAGTAAACTTTTGAAGCGGAAAAATGCATAAATAAATAGGGTAAATTATACCAGAAGATTTTAATGTTTAGAGTTAAGTTTATTTGAGGTCCCAATATTTCGAGTAGTTCAAAAAAGATCTCAATGGAGAAATGAGTTAATTGAGGACTCCATTGATGTGTGTTAACAAGAGAAGGATCTTCTGAGTTTTAATTAAAAATTTCTCTTGTTAACATGTGTCAATTAGGACCTTAATTGATCCACTTTTTTAAATGTTGAGATTTCTTCTGAACCACTAAAAACGTTGTAACCTCAAATGAACTTACCACAAACATTAGATCTTTTCAATGTAATTTACCCTAAATAAATACCACCGTATAGAGAACTTTAAGCCTAGAAATCAATGATAGCATTTGTTTGGTAAGACTTTCTTTCTTGTAGAACTATTAAAGTAGGATGAATATGAATGAAGGAAAAATAATCTTCATGTGGTGCATTAAATTGATGAAGTAATTCCAATAGGTTAAAAACTACTATAGCATTGATTGCATCACATGTGTAGTAGCTTTTTTTTTTTTTTTTTTTAAGTAATAATAACGGGTTACATATAATCTATGTCAAATATAATTTTGACAAGCTCTTTCTTCACTTTCATACCAAATGCTTATTTCTTTTATTTATTTTTATTATTATAAAAAATTGATTTTATAATGACAATTAGACATTACTAAAGTCCCTATGAATACCATTAATAGTTTCTTGTTGTGTATATCAAACATTGTGAATTAATGTTATAAGAAAAGGTAACTCTGCAATTATGATTAATAATAATCGGCTAAAAAAAATTGTCATTGATAATAATTATGTTTACCCCATTAACATTATCAGAAGCTAAACATCAATTATGAAAATATCTACACATATACATATTTATATAGGGAAAACTACACTTGAAGGACTTGAGTTATATATATTTTTTATTTTAGGATCTATGTTTTACATTTTTTCATTTGACGACTTACATTATTAAAAATAAAATAAAAATAGGATTTTCGTTAATGTACAATATGTCTTTTATTAAAGCCTACTCATGTATGATGCAAGGTAATTAACTGATTGACATGTGCTGTCACATCATATTTACCCAACCCTTAAAATAAACCTAAAGTTGACCATGAAACTAATATTACCCTTCCCACTATGGTCTAGCCTATCATCCATTACTATTGTAAATTAACCTTCTTTGTTTGATAACCATCATTTGTGAACAAACAAAAATACTATCAAATTCCGCACTTACAAAAAAAACAATAACCTTAATTTTTCTTCTTTTCTTTTTTTTCTTTTCATGACAGTTACAATATAGAGGAGGAAATCGAACCTAATACCTTTTACTTGAGAGACAACGGGAGATGCCATTAGATAACAAGGCCATTGGCAAGAACCCTAATTTTTCAAAGCTCCTAAATCTATAATCACTTTACGCGAGAGAGAGAGAGGGAGGGTGTGGTTGGAGGGGTAGAGAGAGAGAGATAAAATCCTAATAGTTTTGTATGAAATAGTAAACAATCTTACCTCACAATTGACAATTTATAAGATTTTTTCCTTGAATTTTCAAAGGACCGATTTTTTTTTAAAACGATAAAATCCTTTCTACCTTGGCAAAATCATCATCATTTTTTGATGCACATAACATCAAAATCTTCTTTTGGATTTTGTCATGTCAAAGAATTCATAGTAGACCCTAGTTCACAATCAATAACAGGTTGGTCCACTTTCCTCTTTAAGAAAGCCTAATCTTCAACACCCATTCATCGACAACTCATGCTAGATGACATATTGCAAGATATGTTACTATTGCTTTCATTCTTAGGGTTCAAAGAATATTTGCTATCCTTATTTTCATCATTTTCTTAACTTCTATAGAAACAATTAACTTATAATGAGAAATTAGGGTTCTTTTTTGAAAATGGGTAGTAAATGATTTGGGTATTTTGACAAATTAGGGTATTACTACAAACATTTTATTGACATTTGCTTTTTGAATGATTAGTAGTGCTTTTGCAAAGGGTTGAGGTGGATGGTTAATTCTTATGGGTTAAATCAAGTTTATTTGAGATCAATTATTGTGGGAAGGGTTAGGTTCATTTTAAGGTTAAATTTGGGTTTATTTTAAGGGTTTGATTAATTTGATGTGGCAACACATATCAATTGATTAATTATCTTTGATGCTACATATCAGCAGGTTTTTCTAATGGAAGAGACAATGAACAAAAAGATATAAAAACTTAGGTCCTTCAAGTGTATTTTATTTTTCTCTATTTTATATATTATGAAATTGCTAACACACTTGTAATAGAGTAGCATAAACATTATTGTCTGAACAGGGTTTATTTGAATTCAATTTTATCTTCCCCAGAAGTTGAAGCTGACAAAAAAAAAAAAATGAAAAATAAAATCTTATGAATTGCCTTGATTTGCTATGCTTATATGTGATGATAAAATAAAGTATTAAACCGAATCAACCAATGAAATTATAGAGGTTAGGACATCATATATGTTTAACCATTACCATTTAGAATACCGCTAAAACACGACGAAATTTAAGCATTTTGTTAATTTTTAAACTTACAGAATACTTATAAATCACAGTATTAAAAAAATTATAGAATAATCATACAATGACAATATGTCGCATTATCGACACGTTAGAAAGATTATTACCATTTAATGACAAAAGGTAAGGATTTCACAACATCTAAATATTGCCATTATGAAATGTGCACCTTGTGATTTGGAAAACCTACAAAAGAATACCAAATGAGGCTACTTTAAATGATACAAAACAAGGACTATTTTTAGTACAAATGTTTTAAGTTGATAACAGGGCACGTGGTAATTCAAATTCGTCATAATTAAGGTGATGTTTAAGTGTTAAAAAAGAAATAAATGTATGTTCCCAATAGAAAAGTTGGTGATCTATGGTTAAGGGGTGGATGAAACCTCATTCCTCTTAATTAATTCGTTATATATTGTTTGTCCTTTTCAGCTACCTGATGTACGATGTATAAAATAGTTTATGCTTATGAAGCATTTGTAGGTATTAAAAAAAGAAAGGCTAAACAAAGACATTTTATAACATTTCGAAATTATAAAATATTTACACGGGCATAAGCTAAAATAAATGGTAATATTCAAACTTCATAAAAGAATATATTATTGATAATATTTGAAATTTTTAAAATATACTTGTTTAAACATACATACCTAAATGACCGCAATCTAGATCGCATAACCTAGTTGAAACCGATACTTGTATATGAGTTAAGTCTATAAAACCCCTAATTTTTCACGATCTGAATATGACAAATTACCAATAATATAATATACAATCTTGAGAAACTTTGTGAAAATGTCGCAAAGATTACTCCCGATTTTCGTGATCAAACTATGAATAATTTGATTATAGTTTGCAGATAAGAATCCTTACCAATAAAATTTCAAGACACAAAATATAACATCTATAACCTTACATAATCGACGACCAATAATAAGTCAATTGTTACGAATCTAAAAAAATGAAAAGAAATACACAATACCATCTTTGCCTAAAGAAAAGTCTAAGGATTGCAAGTAAGAATTCAAGAGGATGCAACGATCGTATCAAGGACAAATGTTACCCATCCAAAAGAAAGTAATTCAAGCCCTTAAGGCATGGATCTCAATTAAACAAATTAATGAGTGGATGAAAGTTGGAAAGTAATGAAATTTATACTTATGAAAAGAAAGCAAGATGTCATTTATAAATTTATTCATGCTCGAAAGATTAAGGTGTAATTGTTTGATTAAGAGGAAGATATCAATTTGGTAAAATTTTAGTTATTCTTGGAATTAAGAGATTACTATTACATTTGAGATGAATGACTAATTAGTTATAAGTAGACATGAAAATTAGATTATGTAAAGGTTTTGAATAGACAAAGGAGTGTAAGAAAATGGTCATGTTATGATTACATCTAATAAAAAAAAAATATTTTTCTTTTCTATTGGAGCTTCTAATCAAAGTTATTTAATCAGAGAAAATTTTCAAATATAGTGATAATCAATGCAACCATGGAGGAGATCAATAGCTAATCAATTAAAGAGACTAAGCTTAGATCCACATAGTTGTTACCTATAAGTTATTAGGATTAAAGTAAGTACTAAGTTGTTGATCATTAGATTTTGATAAGCATACTTAGATCAGTAGTTATTCACCAATGGAGACGATTGGCTAGTGAATGGAAGATACTATGTCTATTTAGAAATATCCAAACCATGATCTTGGTGATAGAAATGAGAAGTCATTTAAAGCGATGACTATAATTAGACCACAAAACCCAAAATTCATAAGGTCAAACCCTCGTTCTTGAAGTTCGAACCTTACTTGAGAGATCCTAAAATCTTAAATGTTTTCTAGAGAACCCTAAGTAATATATATAGGTGTGAACTCCTAAATTTTCAAAAAAGTTTAGAAGCAAACCTTAGTATTGTTGATGAGATCGAAAACCCTAATTTATGTTGGTTCAAGTAGAAACCCTAAGAATCCTAGACATGAACCAATAGACTCGATATATTTAGGGATGCAATCAGACACATCATTATAAGATACACGACTTGCTAAAAACATTATAGGGTTTGGCCCTTTGGGTTATAGGTTGAGTTAGGGTCGGAGTTGTAACCCTATAGGTCAACTCGACCCACTAAAATTATTTTTTTTAAACAAATACAATTTTAAATTTTAAAATTAAAAAAGAAACTTAACAAACATTAAGGTTTTTCATAACTCTCATATTACCAAGTTGCTATAGGTAAGTGAAATTTTTTTAAAATTTATATATAATAATAGAAAGGCAAATAATATTGTCATTACTAACTTATTATTAGTGCTGGAAATTAAATATTACATAATATGTTAAAGGAATAATTTCATTATTTTTTAATTGACATAGTTTATTACTTAATATAATATAAAGTGTGACATAGTTTATTAACTAAAAATATTAATAAGTGCATATTTTCTATTGTTTTCAATATTTTGATATTAATGTCCTTTTTTTTCAATTAGAAAATTAAAATGAAATACCACTTATAACTCCAAAAGATAGGAGGCAAGCAACATAAATTTTGTATTACAAAGTTTGGAATAAAATTTTCCTTATTTAGAATGGTGTTTACATTTGCATTTCACTTAATCACATATTTCAATATAGGAACATAAATGCAAAAAAAATCACATTTTATCCCATGCCAAAATTAAATAAAATGTATATAATAAAATAAAAAATTGCAAAAGAAGAAATATGCATCAACATATTTAATAGTTTTTGATATTACACTGTCTTGTTATTTCACTTTTTCAAATGTATTGATATAGAATATGCAATGTGGAGTCAATATTACGTTGTCTTATTTTTTCACTTTGCAAGAACCCCTACACAATAAGAATGAAAGAAAAAAAAGGGGAGTAAAAACATAATCAAGTTGGCAGGGCGGGCAAGGACTATGACCCTATGGGGATGGGTTTGGGTATTGCATAAAAAACCCTATAGGAAACCGGGTCAGGTTCGAGCCTTGTACGACCCATCCTAAACCGCCCCTGTTGCATCCCTAGATATACTTAGAATATGAGTCACATAAAATTAGCTAACAAAACCTATAGTCAATTACTTAGGAAAGCGTGTATTTATTGGCATGAATTACGCATCTAACAAATCATTTGGTATGACAAATACTGTATTAGATGATTATAATATCAAATAACAAACATGTAAATATAAAAATAATAATATGATATTAAATGGGATCAGATAAAGATCTAAAAAACTTAGGATATCAAATAAATTAGGTAAAGTTCGAAAGCCTAAAAATATGTTATTTAGCAAAAATGTATCATCATCAAAACAATTCAAAATATGATAGCTAAATCGATCCAAAAATCCTACACTAAATTATTCATTTGTTTGATCACTATCACGCAAATCAAGACCACATATGTAGATTAAATTATCAAGTCAAAATTTTTGTAGTTAAACTAAATAATTATCATACCCAGTCGCTAGCACATAGATTGGGATAACAAAACTGGATAACAATGAATGATAAAAAATATAAATTATCTTCATATATCATATACTAATTTATAGAAGTATAAAATTGTCAGTTAAACAAAGTTTTACGCGTATCTTGTTCTCTACCGGTAAGAAAATTATCATATCAAATCATCTTTATGGTACTTCCATCCTCTGTTCTCTCTTTTCTCTTATCTTTCCTCAAGAAGCAACCTCTCCCTCACTTCAGCTCCTTCTCTATAAGTATCCCCTATACCTCTTATTTTCTTCACTTTACAAATCCATCATTTACACTCTTTCTTTCTTTCTTCATTCTCTATCGACTCCTTCCCTTTCAAAAGACGTTGGTCCCACCACCCCATGCTCTCTCTCTCTCACACTCTCATTTTCTTTCACTTTTCTCCCTCATCTCACTTTATAAATTACCCCTCACTAATTCATTCTCCTACTTTTCTCAAAATTTCCCTCACACTCCAAAACACTATCTAACTCTTCCTTTTCTCCACCACTCCCCCTCCCCATTTCCCTCTCGGCTCTCTCTCTCTCTTTCTCAAGTAAACACACATATTTCTCTCATTCTCTAGGTGAAAACCTACCTCCTTAAGCCTACATCATACATACATGATGTAATTCCCAAGTTTTTTCTATAAATCAAGCTTAGAAATAGAATTTAAAATTTATTTATTTTGAATATGAGTGTTATTATGTATGGAATGTTGAATAAATTCAATTACAATAGCTGTTATAAAATAGACCTATTGGGAATACATATTCAAAATTTTCAATTGAGTTATTTCAAGTTATTTGTCAACTAAATTATGTTTTCAAATTCTTTTAGAAATTTGAATTTTATAAGCTTAACTCATAAATTATCAAGAAAATCAATATGGATTCTTATAAGAAATAATCTAATTACATAGAGTTTATAAATTAAAATTTTGCTAAACTTTGCATTGAAATTGCGTAATTGATAATTTTAATGCTTTAGAGGAATAGAGGACTATTTGTGTTTAATTTAAGCTAAATTTCTGCATAATTAAGTGCTTTAGCCCACCATAATTATCATACAACCACACACATACTATAACCTTCAAATGCCATAAAGTTGACAATTGCTTTATATATGTACATATGCATAATTATCCTTAAGTTGGCAGAAATCTTATTTCCTTTTCCTTCTTCTAAACTGACATTTTTCACACACACACTCTCCACAACTCATCTTCAATTTATCTTCTTAAATCATCAAGAAATTCAAGCGAAACTTCCACCTTCAAGTCAAGAAAAGTATAGGTAAGTTAACTATTGTTTTCCCTTTGTTTTATGAGTATGTGTAAGATCAGTGTTCTTGTTAGTTGTTGGTATGAATAGGATGGTTATGAGTTTTATTATCAGATATGTGATATGGAGTTATGAAATGTGGAATGAAGTCTTCAATCATGGATGTTGTGGACTATAGATGGTTAGTAGTAGTGTTGATGTGAAGTTAGATAGGTACAAGATTACATGAAGATGAGAATGGTGAGTATGAGTCTTGTTTGATGATGTTATAGTGTTTTGATTAAGAACAACACCTTTGAAGTTTGTTAAAATGTGCTAAAATATGAAGTTTAGAAGTGTTGTTTGCTAGCATTTTCATATGAGGGCATAGCAGAGGGACTATAACTCTCTATATGTGTTGTCCAAGTGGATATGCTCTAGAAAATGGATATAGGGGCATGGCGGGGGCATAAAAGTTTCTATATCCAACCTGGTTGTATATACCCCTTCCTGTGGGGCGTAGCCATGGATTTATGGCCTTTGATTTATGTATATGTCTCATATAGCTCTAAAATCTTGTTTAATCCTTCTTTTCCTTGTTATATAGTTAGTAATACAAGTCTTCTATCTTATAAGAAACCTAAATCAAGATTCAAATTTCCTAAGTGATTATTATGAAGATTAAGGTGATATGCAAGGGTGAGTAACTTGAAAATTTTCACTTTGCTTGTGATTGTATAGTAGTGGAATATAGTATAAGTACAATTGAAATCGAACAAGTGCATGGGGTTGGGGTTGGGGTTGGGAAATCTTGTATGCTATGTGTTTTATGAATGAATCATAAATCTTAATGTTCAAAATGATAATTTCTTGCTTGATAATGAGTGTGTAGCTTGAATTAATGTATCTCTAAAATTGGAGTGACTATTAAATAATATGGAATAAAGCTAACCAAACTCTTAAACGTAAATTGGCATGCATTACATGTCATCATAATTGTATCAGTATGGTATTCATGTCATGTATTAATATTTTGATTCTATAGTAATGCTTGTTGAGTCCAGTAGATCTGATTAAGGTTATCATTGGATTGTCAGCTTTACAGGAACTAAGTAGGCTTCGAAGGAGGTCGCCTACATTAGAGTTGGCTTTTAGTGCATTGATACTTAGTGAGAATTCTCAAGTTATAAGAGAAGTGGAGAGTATATGTTATATCTATTTATAAATAGTAAATGAGATTGGAAAAGTTCTTATTCTTTAGTTTTGGGATTCTCATGGCTATGAATTACCTAATTGATCCTTCAACCCCAGGGAGGGCCTAAATCCTTATAGGTTTGGATTCCGGTTATCCAAACCATGTTTGTTACATATGTTTGATGGATGCATTACATATGATTGTTAACTAAACTTTTTTTTATTAATGAATGTGTTAAGACTTTGTTATTCACTAAGCTTTTTATGCTCATGCTCCTTTAGACTGTTGTTTTATAAGAATATAAGCAAGAAGACCAAGACCAAGACTAAGACTAGGTATGGAAGTTAGGATAGAAAATGGACTTATGTATCCATGTTTGGAAGGAAGATCTTGTTTGTAATAGAGACTTAGTGATGATGTTTGCAATAGCATAAGCTATGTTTTGTTTTCTCGTAAGTTCTATTGTAAAAGAGTTCTAATGAAAATCTTGAAGACTATGGATGTAATAGTTAAGTGATGACCTAGACTTGTATATTATCTTTGCTTATGGCTTATATATGCAATACATTTCTTGTTCTAATCAACTTTAGATCCTGTTTTATCTGTCTACTCCATACGGGGAATGTTAGTTATACAATACTTATGTAACCTTATGGAGGCTTTAGTTGGTTACATGTTGTATTGTTACAACTGTGGTATCTTGTGAGAGTGTGACACATGATCATACGTATGAGCTATTGTGTAATCCTTATGATTTTTCCTATGATGCTTCATGCTAGGGGGAGGAAATGTATGACTTCATACTTAACTTTATGTTTATGTTTTTGTTATCCTTATGTTCTTTATGTTGTGTACACTAACCTAACTTTCTATATATGTATCTATATATATATGTGTGCATATGTGTGTTTGTATAACCTTTAGAGCATAAAAGCTCACTAATATAACCTTTCTAATCTAACTTGAAATTTATTTACTCTCTTGTTCTATATTTTATGCAGTTTATTGTATATTCAAGAAACTTGTCCTATATCAAAGTCTCAAAGACTTGTTCATTCCAAGTTGAAAAAAGAAATGACTAGTCCCACATTCTAGTCTAGACTTGTCCATAATCAAGTTGCATGGAGACTTGTCTATTTCGAAATCTTAGGAATCCTTTTCTTAAATCTAAGACTCCTATTTTACTTTATGTTACTTTCATATTCATATTTATTATTTTTTTTTCAACAAGTTATTTTATGTTCATTTTGATATTATATTGTCAAAAAATATATTCTGTGTTCAAACAGGTAATGCTTGTAGTGATTTTGTGATAATGATAAATAATATTTGAACTCTAAATGTTATGATGACCAAAAGCCTCTAAATTAAACGGAAAAAAATGAGATAATGATCAAAGGATTATCATAATATTTACTTACTAATTTAGAGGGCCTAACATAAAATGGAAGATTCATGTATTGTGAATCACTATACCATGATAATTCTTTATTATGTAAAATATTTTCTAAACTCGATTTTTTAATACATGGAAAACAATTTAGTAAAAGGGAATTTTGGAAACAAAACTCCATCCCCCCAAATTTTAAGAGATGCTGTAACATATGTGAAAAAAAAAAAAGAATAAGGATGTAAATTTTGGATTTTCTTCTCAAAACAACTTGATTTCAGTGTTTTAGAAATGATCTAGCAAAATAACAATTTATGCTCAAAATTTTATTACCATGCCAAAACCTAAGCAAGGACCATGAGAAATTTCAACTTTGAAATTCTTTTCATAAAACACATGACTTCATTTCTTTTTAAAGCAATTAATCAAAATGGAACTTGGCTATAAATTCCCTTTAATGTTGCGAATATCGAGCATGAACAAACTATGAAATTGCATTTTCAATCCTGATATACTAGCTTTACAAAGCAAGAAATGATCACACCGAAAAGGTTTTAATTTTTCTATCAAAGTAGTAAAGTGTTTAAGCTTTATTATAAAGATTTCTTTAAAAAAAATTTTATGAGAAACAACACTAAAAACATGAATATGCAACGAATCATTTTTCATAATTCATTTATATTTGAACATATGAATAATGTACGCCTTAGAGAATTTTATATAGTGTGAAATCTTTAGAAAATACCATAATAGTTAAAACATAATCTGGAAACAATTTGACCTTAATTGTTTCGAGACCTCAAAGACCTTCTATGATCAAAATAACAAAAGAAATAGATAGATCATTCGAAGTACATAGAAAATGACTACTCATATGCGAAAATTGAACCTAAAATAACCAAGTTATGACCATATTAAGGTCTAACCTAGGTTACCAGGAAATATATAAGAATAGTGACCATATAAGTAAAAGTTCAGACAAAGTTGATCTGAAACACTCATTTTGAGTTTTTCCATATTCAATTGATGAGGACCCTAAAGCCACTTTCCCCAATGATCACTTTGATTAAGGATTGCATTATGAACGAATGGGTTTTTCTTTATGATTTCATTACTTTGTTTGTGCTTATAGTTAGCTGCACTATATATGATAGAATAAAGATAAAATGAATATGTATGGGCTTCATGGGAAATTGTTTGTGTTTCTATGTTTGTGATAAAAGAAGTTAAGCATATTAAAACTATCATTGTGACTATTTATGTGTACTGTTTATTTTTCATTTCAAGTCTTGTGTGCTTAATGAATTGTTTGATCACCCCATAAAGGAATCGTAATTTCAGTTGGCTTTAATAAAATAAATGGACATGTATTGCATCATTGAGTTACATTTCTACTCCTACATATGGAACTTGAGACTAGTAGCGGCGGGTGCAAGGACCTTTTTTAAGTGCATTCCCTAATCCTTGGCATAGAGGATGTAAATTTATTTTATATATGGTTTATGTATAACCTTATATACATGTGTGCCCATGTGTTTATTGCATAATGTATACTTAAAATTAATATGTGTTTTGGTTGTTATGATACATTTGAAGGAAATATCTCACTAAGATGATTGTAACTTACCTCTCAATAGTTTGTTTTTGTAGAGTAAATGAAACCTAGGAATGTGATACGATCTAAGCACATAGTGTACTTAAGATCAAGTCAAGCTAACTAGAGGATTAGGAAGTTATAGTCTTAACTTAGATGAGAGAAAGATTTGAAACTTGATTTTCTCTTTCTTAAACTTTCTAAACCCTTCAGTAATTTCTTTGTAGTTAAAAGCTAAACTTGGGATTACCTTATCTTATCTTTTGGTAGGGTATCCGATTCTCTATAGTCCTTGTGATTTGTGGATTATTGGTATCCAAAACTATTTTTTTAATAAATGTATATGTATGTATAACATAGTGAGAAAAAATTAATTAGAGTTTTGCAAATTCTAACTGACAAGACGGTCCTCATATTACAGGTGCACACATGATATAATAACTTTAGTATAATCCTGCTAGACCTCTATTTAGGGTCATGAAAAAATCCATAAGGACAACTTCGATACATGTATCACAACATAATTATGACTAGAAAGTTATAACTCTGTCCCCTTGCTTAGATGAAAACTATGATAATTTAAGGGAACCTTTGTAGGTATTTGTAATCCACGGAATTTTCATGGATCAAATTCTTGATAATTGCTCAGTTTGATAATAATATTTAGAGAGGTTTTATGAAAATGTTCAAAAAATCAGTCCTAATTTTTTGTGATTTAGAAATATCAAAACATATATAGCTCATCGTAGTTTTGAAATTATGGATGTTATCAATGGCATTTCTTAATAATAAAATTTGTCTTGATACCAAGTAGAAATGCTAATCACGTTGGTATCACAGCCCCTAATAATAAAATCCTATAATTGACTTATAAGATCGACAATAATTTAAAACTTTAAAATGTAAGTCAATCGCAATATTCTACGATTTAAAAGCCCTAATTTATATTATATTAATACCCATAAAATAAATTGCACTTTTAATTTATTCATATAGGTATGTTAATGGAAGTAAGATACATAGATATTATTTACATATATTATACAACAATTGGAGTAGCAGTAATAGTAGTAATATGTTGTAAATATTAATATTAACTTGATAGGTTATTAATGGAATTAATTAATCAAATAAGATTATTATAAATGATTACAAAATACACAATAATATATAACTTACTATATTTATATATTAAAAGACTAACAATAACTAATAATATTAATTTTATAATATCATAGTTATTATGTTACTATACTATTTATTATAATCATGATATATTATCATATTATAAATATAAGATAACTAACATCATAATGTTAGTGGATTACTAGAATATTATTGTTATAATTTAACACTAAATATTGCAGCTTTACAATATATCATTATAGCATAGATTATCACTACAATACTTATCTTAGCAATATCATAAGTTGCTATTACAATGATTCTGACTACATATAATTTTGAAGAACATATAATATTATGTAAATGTTTATCATATTATAAATTATAATAAACGATTAACAATAATAAAATATCATCAGTATAACTAATATCAATAACAAGTAACGTAGTATTAGTTGTAAACTAGTAGATGAGTTAACAAAAAGTCATAATAATAATAAAATTCAGATAACTAATAGGGAAACTAAAGATAAAGTTTAGACATTTAAAAGTAAACCTAAACATTAAATTTACCAACACCTATATATATATATATATATATTTCAAAGACAAAATTTAGATAAATTTCCGGCCAAAAGAGAAGCTTCATGATCTCCTTTCAATTTCCGACCACGCTGCAGAATAGAGCGAACTACTTTTTCCGTCTTTGCCGATGGAACGACTCCATCTCCGCCCCTGACCTTCGTTGTCACTAGCCATAACAGCAACCCAATACCAGCAGCGTCGGCCGTCACCATACCAGAAGCAGAAACAACCACCAATCTCCTTTAGAAACTCAAATTCTTTAAAACAGTAAGTTCAGTATCTTTCGATGCTTTTAAGTTTTAGGCTTTATCTTATTTAGTTTTCCAATTTAAAAAACTAAGATATAAGAACATAAGACTGATATGTATATATGTGTGTGTGTGTGTGTGTATTTCTCATGTTATTAGTCATTGAATAACTGTGCTAGTTGTTATGGTCTAAATGTTGCTTGATAATAGGGTGCTAATTACTGATAGAAAAATGGTTTAAAAATCAAATAAAATGATGGTAAATGGTATTTGATTGTTGAGGTTTCAGTTTTGAATAGGGCCGGGAATAGCATGGGTTCTTTGACACTAATTCATTCCTACAAAGTAAACGGTGTTTGGTGGAGTTCTAGTTATAGGTTGCGGCTAACCTAGATGTTGTTTTTATTTCAAAGGTACCTAGAAGGTGAAATTGTTTGCCTAAGACAACCTTTAGATAAAGCAATGGTGGAAGAATTTATTAAAGTATATTACATTGATGAATATCGCTGATTGTGGCTTGGTTGGAATAGGGACGATGCAAAATCTCTCGCAATTTGTGGATTGATTTAAGATAATGTATAAATTAAAAAGAAAGATGGGGAAGATGGTGAAAGTGTTACCATCGGCCAGGTATGGGAAGTGTCAGAGCATGTGAACTTTGGTTTTTATGACCACAGACCACTTATAGATACATTACCATTATATGTTATGCTTAGAACCTAGACTTAGCATAACTTAGTTGGTATTATTGTAGTTGGACGAAAAGTAATGGAACTAATGTTATGTTCATTGTAGTTTCAAGACTTGGATAAGTTGGGGAAGTAAAGGGAAGTTTCACTTAACCATTGACCATCGTATTTGGTGCTTTAGCTAAGGGAAAGACCTAGGATAGCTTATGTATGATTTAAGAAAGCCATTACATTAATACTATTATTAAGTTGATAATGAATAATTGAAGAAATTAGGATGGCCTAGTTAGGTTAATCGAACAAGCAAAACTTAGTTGGTAACATTTGTCGTTGTTTTTAGTTCAGCGTGGCTAGGAAATAAATTGATATGCTAAATGTGGATTAAAGGATGAAGGGTGTTAAAGACTATGTAGAAACTAAGTAACACCTAAAGAATAAGGATTATGCACTAAAAACAATTTCTTTTTCAAGCTCAATGTCTAATTCATGCACAACAACAAATATAATCAACAACAATAAATAGAGAGATAGGGAAAGGAAAGTTTGCATCGTGTTTTAATGCATAGTTCGGTCCACCTCTAGTCTCCACGATCCACAATAATTGCCTCCCTCGATGGAGGACATCACCACTTTATTCACAATAACAATTTGCTTCAATAGAGGTCTTCAATACATCAATAACACAAATGCTTAAGTTGAGTCTTTACAAACTTGAACACACTAGAATCAACTCAAGACTTCACCAAATTTCACAACTCACTTAGTGCAGTGCTTGACAAAGGATAGAAATTACAAAGTAACTAGCATTACACTTGGCTCTACTTACAAAATATCACAATTTACAATTAATTCATGTAGACAGTGTTTACAAGGAGATGTATGCAATAAATAAGATCTAGACCTCTTCTTCAAGTCCCCAAACACTTGTATTTATAACGTCTTGAAGCCTCCTAGCCGTTGTCAACCAAACACACCTCTAATGGTTGAGTAAAAGAGGCCCCAACGGCTATTTTTCTATCAACTAGCGTATGGACATTGTAGTCCTATCGTCCAGATGCTACCTACAAAACAGAGTAGCAAACCATCTACTATTTGGATGCCACACCCTACTGTCCAAACAGTATACCACTCGAACAAAATCAAATGTTTCTGATTAAACTACCGTCTGAATGGCATATGCTACCATCCAGACGGTATGTTCTAGTGTCCAATTCTAACCTTGATACTATTTCGTATTTTGATCATAACTTCCTCATCTGGACTCCAATTGAGGTGATTTAAGATGCTATGGAAAGTTTAAAAAGAGATCTATAACTTTTATGTTTTAAACTTTAACAAATTCTAAAAGAATAGGGTCTAAAAATTGTTTGAATCGAGATATAACTACAAACATAAATAAAAACAAAGCAAAACAAGTTCAAATATATCCGAAACAAATTGAACACTTGTTTTACTAATTAAGTGTAACTCAAATATGATCAAGTGATTAATTGTGCATTTCATTTCCTCATCAAAATACACTTTGAATACCATATATTCAACAGACTATAGCTGATCTGATCGGGGTTTGGATGGTCTATTTTTCATCTGTATCTATATCTTTTTCAAAATAATATGTGTAAATATGTCCGATTTACGTTTATATTTTATCTATATTTAATCTACCTTATCTTTTAGTGAGAATTGTCAACTTTTTTTTTATATATATCTAATTCTTTATGAATAATTTGTTAAAAAAAAGTTTTAAAAAAGTATCTCTATCTGTAATCTACCAAAAAACAAACAGACCCCTTTTTTGCATTGTCGACTTAAATTTGTTGTTAATTTGGTGTAGTGTTGTTGCCCTTGATTTAGCTAAGTAGGAGAAGTTAATCATATTCTACTTGTCATAGCTACATGTCATTGTGTAAGAACTAGTAATTGAAATTGGTGAAATTGCTGCTAGTTTAAGGTAAGATGGGGGTGATGACTGAGTTAGCTTTCTAGAAGAAACTTTCGACTAGAGCAAGAAGAGGAAGTTAAGCTAAACATCATTATTTTTGTATTAAGGCATGTAATGGAAAACCATAGCAAATGGTTTATTCGCTATCCTGTTTAAATAAATTGAATAGGAGAAGTACGCATGTGATTTGAAGACGATTAATGCAAAAGATTAGACATAATTGAATTGGGGACTAAACCTACTTTATTAATGGGCTCTTCTGTGTAAAGTAGTAATGATTGAATAGCTGACAGAATTAGTGATTTGAAGAATCAAAGTGATGTGATAATTATTTTGCTATCACTTGAGGATGGAGAAGCAAAGGACGTGATTGTAGTGTAGTAAATAGAAATAAGATATATGGATTTATAATAGCACCAAATTAGTTCATGCTATCCAATTTAGTAATAATGTAGTTCAACATACAAACACTAACGGTATGTTTGGTTCACTGAAATAAATAAGGCTAAAAAGGAATAGCAATTCCTTATTTAATAGTTAGGATATCTTTGGAATAAAACATATATTTTAGTCAGGAATTGTCATTTCTCCAGTAAATGGAGGAAATGGAGATTCCTTATCTATTTTATATCATATGGATTAAATATTGTTTTGAGAGAATTTTTTGTAAACTAATCAAAGAAATAGATATTCTGTAGTAATAAAGTTGGAATACTGACTCTATTCCATTGAACTAAACATATTGTAAGAGTTTTAGAATGACTTCACCCATGAAGTAAGTATGGGAATATAACATGTTTGGTTTATCTTATAACAGCTAGATGAAGTAAGGCAATACAAAACATTTATCTAAGCGTTACTTATTTAATTTATTTAAGATGTAAACCAACTTTTACCATTCTTGATCTTCTAACCGCTTTCTTTTATGAGAATTAACAGGGAAGACTTGGAAGCTCAAATATTGGTAGAATGCACGCAGAATAAGGCCTAGTCCATATATTTGACTAACCATATACGAGATTGAAGGTTTTTGAAGCATATTCCTACAGATGACTTAACAAGCGATTGTACTTTGACACCGAAGCCAGTTAGCAAACAAGAATTATAGACATTATAGACTGTAATCAATGATTGCATATAGTCATCAATGTTAATGTCTAAAATGTGTGTAATAGATATGCAAATCGTAGTTGATGGGAAAGACAGGTGGCAGACCTTGCTTTTACAAGATATGGATTCTCAAGAGGTTGATAAGACGCAAATAGAAACGGCCTACATGCTGAAGTTATGACCAACAATTGCAGGTTTTTGGTGAATTATTACAGTGTGTTATAGATTGACCGTGCACTCTTTGAAGCTCGTTAGGATATAGTAGTAGTAAATATTGATGGCTGAAGTTGGCAAATAGTATAGATGTCAATGCTCAAATTGTATGAAATAGAAAGATAGTTTGCAGGAGTATTCTTAAGAAGATTACAGGTCATTGTTCTCCACGTAGCTACTCTACTTTGATTAGGGAGGTCCCTTTTCTTTTTCTAGTAAAGCCTTAATATATATATATATATATATATAATTAATGAAATTATAATCTAGTGACATTTGCCTGATTTCTCAAGTGAGAGTTCGGATTCGAATTTTTTCTTTCATTGTAATGGCCAATTATATATATATATATATATATGTTGAATATGTATTTATACCAGATGTATTTGGGAATAGCTGTATGCAATTCCTTCCTTGCAATTTGTTGTCAATGCTATGTGATTGAATAGAAGTACATATAAGAGAAGGTGAGGGTGGAATAAAAACTCAAGTTTGGCCTTTAACTTATCTCGATGTGACCTCCAAATGAATATAGCTATGAAGGTAATGTGTTACTAGCAATGACAGCATAGAAGCTTGGTTCAATTTATAAAAGAGGCTAGTAGTTATATTCGAACCTATAAGATTTATATGCTAGAATGCTAGTACATAATTTATTTGAATACAAAGTCGTACCGGTCTATAATTAATAGAGGAATAATAAAAGTATATATAGTAGAGGTAATTATAAAATTTACGAGAGTTATGTTGTTTCTAAGACACAATCATTAGGAGTAGAAGTTGACCCATGGACCCCCATGGACAATAAAAATATCAAATAAGTATGTTAGAGATTGCTCCCAAAACAGCTTGAAGTAAAAGTGGAACACATATAACACGGTATTATGAACCCACAAATATTTGATTGAAATTGGAAAGCAAATAAATTAAGTTGCGCTAGGCATGGACTAGAATACTAGAGTTAATGATTTGACCCGTGACTTAGAGGTCATTATTACCATTACCAAATTGAAATTTTAGACGCATTTCTTGTAAGGTGTATGTGTTACATAGACCGCATAAACTTACTTATATATATATATTAAATTTTAATAAAATAGAATAAAATGAAATAAAATTACAATGATAATGATAATAAAATACACTTTGTCATACCATAAAACAAATTTCTTAAATTATTAAACAAAATGAAACTTATATCAAGTAATACAATATAGCAGTAAGAACTACTCATTATCTTTAGAACTCATAAAAAACTAAAAATATATGAGTTGTAATAAGATTAATGTAGAGGTAGCATAGAGACTAAATAATAATAATAATACAAGTCCAAAATTACTATAGTCAAAATTAAAAATAATAGATTTTACTTATAAATTCAAATGAATTATGCTTAAATTATGAATATATGAAGACCATTAAAACAAACACACAGTAATAAATACAAATAGAATCTTATATGAGCTTCTTCTATAATATAGCAAATGAGCTCGCTTCTATCATTGTATAGAATAGATGATTGAGGGACAACAACTTATCTTGAAGGTTGCTGCTACTACTAATTAATCTCCAAATTAGGTGAGTATCTCTATGACCTTCGACATTGTTTTGTGTACGCAAATTAGTTGCACTGTATTTTACATATTGAACTAATGAATGTGTAGGGTTTGGTGATTTCTCGTAGGTGCTTGGTGATATGTTTTTTGTGCTAAAATATTAAATGTAAAATTATTATACTATACTTGTTTCTTTAATTGTTGTGTCACTTAAAAATTGAACTAATAATTATCTTACTATAATAATAAATGATCATGTATTGCCACACTTGCATCCTGCATTATTATAGGTCCTATCGCTACGTGATAACTTTTTTGGGTCTATAAGGGAAATTGTCAATTATTGCGTAAAGTGTTTTTATGAACTTACCTCTTACGTGGCCATTGTCCTACTCAGTTGAAACTAAGTGTTCTGTTAAGGAGCATTGTCCATTAAGGTAGGGACAAGAAAGTTTTTATTACTTAGGGTGACGCTATTTGTAGAACTAAGATTTGGGATTGTTTGTTTTGAACCATTAAAAAGTATAAATAATTTTGACCATATTGGGTACCCTTTTTCCTTATTGAAAACTAGACCTTGGTTCATTGGGCAATATGATGTAGTACTATTCCTGAAACCCCAGTATCAGAGGGTGTAAATCCATACTATACTTGGATTCTACATAACCAAGTATGTTGATTGCATTTTTATATGTTTGACTATAGCATTGCATATGATTGCTTAATAAAACTTTTGTGGACTTACTTGATGTGTGGTTGTGAGACTGAGTCGTGGTTTGCTCTTACCCATATAGTTCTTTTGCAAGATAAATGTAACCTGGGAAAGGGCTGGGAATGAATGAAGAGTTCTCATCCATTGGATATCTTGAAAGTAGAAGAAAGATAGATCAAACGTAAGATAAACTTAGAATAAAATTATAAAATGACTTAAGTCTTTGTCTTTTGTAGAATTTAGTACCTAATTTTTTTTTATTTGGTGGGGTGTATGATACGAACCACGCCAACTGGTGATGAGACTCGTTATCATAACTTAGAATTTAAATCCAAGGACAGTCTAAGAATCTGATAGAAACCGCGGCCTATTGCTTATAAAAGCAAGAACCTTGGTATAAGTGAGGATGCAACAATTGGGGATGGAAAATCAATTAATAAGTTAGGATAGATCATGGAAAATCCAATATGTTTAGAAAATTTCTTTCGAGAACCAAAGAGAATCACTCTCAATTTTCAATTCATCAAATAAGATCTTCTAATTGTTTACAACCAATAGGTTTATATAAACTAAAACATGGAAACCTAAAAGACGTAAATATAAAGACTAGTGGCCTAAAATACAAATCGGGCGACTAAAAAATAAAAACATGAAATTGATATAAATTCCATAGCAAGAGGTCGTTGCAAAGACCCGACCTATTTAATCCTAAATTAAACGTGTCAAGTCCCTAACCACATATAATTTCATTTATATATGTAAGGTTGTCATAAAACTACTTGTTTATGTTGATTGTTTGTTTAATGCCACTATACCTTCTTCTCTATAAATAAATAAAAAAAAACTTTTAAAAACAAAGATTGCTTACAAGAGCAATCTATACATATACATTAAAACAAAAGGTTACAAAAGCTTGTGTCAATCTTATGACACAACAAAAGGATTTCATCTTGTTTAACCCTAATAAGAAAATAACTTTAAGATCTCTTTATACAACACAAGCTTAACTAACAAGCCTTCTATACAAAATACATTTAAGTTTCTAAAAACATCTTTCCTCTAAACTTCTTCCTTAACCGCTTGTCTCTCAGAATCCTACATCTCATTCATCCAAGAATTTCTCCCAGTCAGTCCCATATCCCAAATCATCATAACGTCGTCGTCATCACCTGAAAAGTAACAACAGTGAGCCAAAGGTCCAGTACACAGCAACAAAACCAAAGGCAAAATGGCAAGCAAACTTAATTAATGCAACAAACTCAACATCTCATTTATCTTTCTTTAATATTTATTAAACAATTCAACATAGGAGTACTCAGACTCAAAGACAATCGAGGGAAATCTAGGGTCCTGAGTAATGCTCTCAACGCTCAAGGGGTTGATATAGGTAACCCGAATACCTGTATCTCCTAGATAACTTTACAAAGAAAAAGCAATCTCGTTTAGGGTTCATAGCCGTTACTCAACTTTACTTAACTTAATCCATAATATAAATAATTCACATGTTCCATAAACATTGAATTAAACTATTATTATTTCCCTTTAGATGAGTAAATGTTAGACCGTTACTACATTCCCTATCGATTACCCACCGGGTCATTTAAAAAGAAGTCATCATTGCATCATGGTATGAAGTCATTGCATCAGACAAGTGGCCTAAGCACCTATTCTAACATATCTTGCATCATGAACATGTTTGCACTCTCGGACAATTTAAAGGTGAAAAACACAATCAATTCATATAAATTAAGCCTTATTGGAATTTAAGTCAATCTAAGTATGCCTATCCTAACAAACATTCAAGCAATTCATTGTACGATACACAATAGTGTATTACTACATTCTTGGAGGGGAAATAAACTGAGGAACCTTTAACTGAAATAGAAATATAAAAAAATCAATATCGAACATAGAATATATTTATATATATATATAACACATCCTAAGTTAGCTATACAAGAAGATTCATTGAACTTAAAATATAGTTTTATCAATTAATTCATACTTAAAACATGTTTATATAGCTTATATGTTCAATAGAAGATATATGAAGTAAAGAATGACAATTGAAGAAGATTAAATTTGTAAAATCAAGGATACGCGGCCTATTTACACAAGCAAAATTGAGGTGAACGCAGCAGCGTTGAAAATTAAGCCAGCAGCTTAAGCTAGCGTTAAAATTTTTTGATTCTGTTCAATTAAATATGCTTACGCTGGCGGCGTTGGAACCTTGGGCGGCGTACGCTTTGAAAAAATAACACTAGCGAATTTCCTTACAAAAGTCGGCGACGTTTTTAAGTGGCTTTAGGAAAATCGGTTTGATCACATTCAAACACCGCATCTACGCCGACGGCGTTGAAGTACTGATGCCAGTATACATTCAAAAATAGATCTATTGGAAAATGTTTTTACTTCCCTGTTTTTACATTCAAAAAATGTAACATATAATACTTTCAATCCTTCTTCAAACTATATTTAACTTCATACATATCTTCTGTCCACATTAACCAATGGTAGCACTTTGAACTTCATAACAATACATCATAAACTACTTCATTCATCAAATCCTCTCTACACTTCACTTCAACTTCAGTTACTCAACTTAACTTCACTACTCACCAACACTTCTCACAACTTCCTAACTTAACCAAGTTTACAATACAAAACACAACCTAAATATATCAATGCATAAAACCATCAACTAATGACATTAAACTCATCCTACCATAGGTTTTACATCTAAAATACAAGAAAGGAAATAAACAAAGAGATTTACTTGTATTAAAATTACATGAAGAGGCTTTGGCTTGGTGAGATTG